>CM031234.1:77929777-79150125 GCA_018340775.1 Taxus wallichiana var. yunnanensis
TTGTGTTTTCTTCAACCTTCTTCCTTGTTACATTTTGAGAACTTGTGTGCATTTGAATTCCTCCACCTTATCACACCCATTACCAATACCTACACCTATACCTACACCTTACCCCATTTTTCATCACCTACTACCTTATAAAATCCATCATTGATTCCACCTTCCACTACATCAGTTCTTGGTTTGAGGGGGATCACCTCCACCCTTATCTAGGGCAACCTACTTCTTTTTTCGTCATCATCGCTTATTAGTACAAGCTACACGACAAAAGGGGCAAATGTAGACACCCAAAATTGGGTCGCAACCCTCTAAGCCCCTTTCAATTAACACACCCCTTACCATGACCCCTTCCATACATTATTATTAATCTAATTATAAATATTAGGTTAATCACCACCTCACCTCTCCACCTCACCTTGGACCCATTCCAAGGGCATTTAACTAACTAAGACTAGGTCATCACTTAACTTATCTAACTAAGACTTCTTCTACACCTAACATTAATTGTCAATTTCCTCTTCCATTAATTTCCTGCATGTTTAAACGTGAACTAAGACTCCTAGCCCATAATAAAATCTTGACCCACACAAAAAGGGAAGAAACAAGCTATTTTGAGAAAATTTGAGTATTTCTCCCTAACCGACGCCGGTTAATTTTCAACCAACCCCAATCAAGAAACCACCATCGGTTATTTTAAATAAGGATTTTCCACTCTTTCCCAGGGTTCTTATTTTGGGTTAGTTTTTGATTATTCATTGTTGGGATCCTGACGTTCGATTGAGTCCTATAAAATCAAACAAAACACCAAAAATTCAAGTTCTTCACCGAAACCAACATATTTCTCCATAGCCTCGGATCATTCACACGAGAAGCACACATGCTTCATTTACGTGGAACTAGGTCCATACTTGTTTCTTCTATGATCACCCACCAACCACCACCATCTACCAATCTCCAAATCTTCAAATAAGTATCTTAACCAAGTTGTTAGTTTCTTAGCTTTGGTCTTAGATCTCTTATTGTTTGATGTTGTACTACTTATTTCTCACCCAAATACCATCTCTCACCCATCTACCCGATACCCTACCAACCTGAATCTCTTTGCCTTTCCAATCACCTCTCTCACCCTTGCTGAGCCTTCACCTAAATCCCAACACCCATCTTAAACCTTCCCAACACTCGTGAAATAAAATAGAGCCTAAACCAACCCCTTTTCACCTTTGGCACCCAATTTCCCCTACCATGGTCGGTTAGCCAAATGATCTCGACTAAAACCAGTCACCAACATCGATTCCCCAATTGGCATTAGTCTATGTGTCTAACACTTTTCCTCATATGAGAAAGCTCATTCACCCACCCAAAACCTCCCACAACTTCACCCAGACCTCTCCAATACCCTCTGCTAAACCTATACACCTTAATAACCTACCACCCACTTTAAATTTAATATTATATTCACTATTTAGATTAGATTTAAATTATTGTGTTTGTGTGAGATACCTAAATTATAAAACTACAATAGGAATCTCTATTTCATGTTCTTATCAACATTTAATTCATTTTAAAATGTGGATTGATAGCCTTCTAGGAAGCATCCTACTTCCCAAAATTATCTCCCGCTAGGGGAATCTACCAACCCATGCTTTTAATTCTATCTTGTGGTCTTTCTTTGTTTCTCAAGTAGTCCTTCCCAGACAAAAGGAGTGCTCTCGATCGGCCTAGTCTTCAATGGTGCATAACCTCTTCACGACCTCTAGGTATTCCTCACGTACCAACCTTCTACCTTAAACATTTTTCTCATATGTACGTTCTTATTGGTGAAATAACTTCATATCCATAAAATAATAAAATGAGCTTTTGGAAAAAATTATGCCAAATTGTATCTGTCCTCATCATTTTAGATCAACACCCTTGATCCATCATTAAGAAAAACAATTATTGATGGTACAAAAATAGAAGGTCCTATAAATAAGAAAATAAATGGTTACATGAGGCATTTATCTGGTCCATTTATTCTCATATTTATAAAAGTTTAGGTATATTGTACCATCATTAATTATTTTTCTCCTAATGATGGATCACAACTATTGATCTGAAACATTAAGGACAACTATAATTTGAGATAGGTTTTTAAAAATATCATTTTATTACCTTACAACACTTTTGTGTGTGGCCTTAGAATGCCCCCTTCTTATCCTAATCTATGCTATCAAGAGAAATAGAACATTCTAGTAGACCATTCTTAGCTTGCATACATTTTTGGTGAGCCCAAAGTGAATCTTACTCCTTCCTTTGAGTGGTTCATATTCATGTTTAATTTTATTTCCTATTATATATTCACATTGGCTTCATGAAATTCTTATGAACCCAACATGAATATTATTCCACCCTTTGAGTAATTCATCTTCACATAATAAAATATCTTATATTTCATATCCTTTTCTTTTAAGATCTATGTTATCCTTTCAAAATATCTTCCTAAATATTTTTTAGTATTTCCTAAAATAATTTAAAATGAATAATTATTTTATCTTTCAAAACATTCAAAAACATTGACTCGTATACCATCGATTGGGATTCCATTCCTAAACTAAATTATTTCAATTTTTTTGAAATTTCCTATTTCATTCCATTTTAAGGTTTAGTGTGTTTCTAATTAACATACATAAAAAGGATGAAATAATGTAACAGAGGATATTCTGATTTAATTAGCATCCAACATTAATTTTCTAAATCAAAATAATGCTTTACAAAGTGACTATTGACCTAAAAACTATCAAAACACAAAGGAGATCTTATAATTAGCTAATATTACATGGATCTAGGAGATTTTGAGTGATATGAGTGTAAAAACAGGATAGTCTAATATTAGAAGTGCTTCATTACTGAAATCGCTCTGTCAAAACCATACAACTAAGTAAAAACTATTTGTACAGGTCATTGAACCTTCTATATGGACTCGAGACCTACTTAGATTCTACCTCTCCAACTTTCTATGTACTTCACCCTCCTGGAAATGATTTTTTGTTATGTTAGTAATCTTCTCTCCTTCAAAATGGATCAATAACTATGATCAAAACCCTCAAACCCTCATAGTGCAAGATAAAGTTCTTGCAAAATAAATCTTGGTGGGTTGTGGGAACCTTTGTGCACCTATGACAAAACATTCTTTGACAATACCTTTCTTGAGTTTCAAACTTTCTTAAATACTTGGGAAGGGTCACTTTTCTTTCTTGTAGAGAGAAAATGGAGAATCTTGGACATAGTATTATGAGACATCAAACATGCATATATTATTTCTACAATTCATGTGCATGAGTTATTCCACGGTTTTGGGAGCTTGGAGTGCCTTTTGCGCTTGATTTTTATAAGAGGAGCTCTTAGACTATTAGGACCTTAAATGAGGTATGATTGATTTGCTTATATAGGATTATGATGGTTATTATTTCATGAGAGGATGACCAATAGGGAATATTAGTCCACATGAAGATGATATAATTGAAATTTTTAGTGCACAATGTGTTAATCCAAAACCATACACTAGGGTTGGCCTATAGATTTGGATAAACCAACCAAAACCGACGATTTTGACCCGGGAGGAATAATTTGATTTTGACTTCATGGAGCAAGGGATAGATGTTTCTAGGTATGTTTTTGTAACTAAAACATCAAAAAATAAAAAAAGTGAGCTCGAAAATATAAAAAGTGAACATTGGGCTATTAAAGTGTGCTAAGAAAGAGTGAGGTGGGTTTATTTGTGCATATAAGTGTGCGTCAAGACCAACAATGTCAAAAGATAGATTTAAAAATTTGAGTGTCTATGTTTTCCCCCTTTAAGTATGAAATAAAAATTACATGCTTAAAAGAAAGTTACATGAGTGTGTAGACACAATTTATCTTTTCTCATAATAACTTTATTTTTCAAGTATCCCACTTTGTGTTGGTGTTGGCACACTCCAAAATGAAACCTGCAACATAAAGTGTAGTCAATTCCCAAGATAGGAAACTAAAATTTAACTCAAAATGTAATGAAAGTATTGTAAAGAAATGTGCAACAAGAAATGCCAAAAGAGATGCAAAACATGGAAGGAATACACTTGTTTTTCTTGTAGGGGAATGTGTTCCCATTCTTATGCTTAAGAGATTCCTAATTTTTTTGAAATCTAATGAATAATTTGGAGTGATCAGTCCCCAATTGTGCCAAGTAGAGGTTGATGTGCTAGGTGTACCAACCCAACACATGAATGCTTAAGATAAGAAGTAAAAATAGGATCACAAATTCCCATAATGAAGAGAAGACCATGTATCAAATCCATTGAACAAATATGATATATTACCCTTTATTGCAAAGAGAATAGGAAATTCTACCTAAAAAGCTTAGCCACTTTTCTACCTTCCATAACACACAGACCATACAAATGGATACAAATATAATCCCAATTTTTTAATGTGAGACACACAAAGAGAAAAGATAAATAAGTGCCTCCATAATATTCCCATGTGCTTTGTAAATTTGACTAGAAATTGAATAGAACTGATTGCATGAAAAAGATGAGTAGAGAAAGGAAATACATGCCCCCAATGTGTGCAAAAATAGAAGTGAAACTAAGTACCGTGGAGAAATAGAGAATGGAACACTTCATTCCCCAGAGTTTGTGCCAAACTGAATCAATCTGAGTATAAAACCATATGAAAATGTTGTAACATAGATGAAAAATGTGATGATGTTTTCATATTTAGATAAAATACTCCTTGGGAAAAACCATATGATAAGGTCAGAACCATCTGTATGGTCCTGACTAGAATATATGGTCTTAACCCTTTGTATATTTTTCTGAATTGTTTTATTTGAGTTTAATTATGAGGAATTTTTCTACCTCTGTATATTTCTTTTATAAAAAATATGCATGTATCTGCTGGAAATGTACAATAAAACCCCATATGTTTACCCCGCTTTTGAGGCATGTGTAATGAAGAATTTGAGTGTGCGACTCAAAGGGAAAGATGCATACCAATGTATGATTTGTTGATAATCTGTAGATGACTTCTTCAAATGTGATGTGGTGGCCACCAAGAATGAATCAACTTCACAAAAGGGGGTGCAAATGGTAGAAACCATGGTGTGAAACAATAACAACAACAAAAATCAAGACAACAAGAACAATGTCAATGCAAAAATAGAAATAAAAACAATATAATATGATGTGTTAGTAGAAAATAAGTGCATACAATGTAGAAACAATTGTAAATCATGTCAAACAATATGAAAAGGTAAAAATCCTACAAACATGGGACACCCACGATGTTGTAATCCAAACAAGGATTGTGAGTATGAAAACAAATGATACACAACCAAAAACAATGCATTACACCACAAACATTGGATACCCATGGTTTCACAAGATAATCAAGGCCCTTACATCAAAATCATAGGAGAAAACAAGCACACACACACATAAAAAGAACAAACGTCTATGAAAATCTAATGTAGCAATATGTGATGAAAAACATATGATATATGATATATGATATATGATATATGAAGGAGCTAGAAATGAATCTAAATGCTGCACAAGACACATGTGTTAGTATTGTTAGTCCAAAAGATAAAAATACATACTATATATGCAAAAAGTGTAATGAGGAAAGAAAATAACTATAATGGAAATATAACAAATAAATGTAGTATATAAAAAGAATATGCCCTAGAGGATAGCATTCTATGTAAAGGGAAGGCCAACACCTGTCATCATGTACCGCTCTTTTGTTTGTATTCCTTGCATCATGCTCAATATACCACGTGAACACATGTGTGTAAAGAATATATCAAACCAAATGAGTAAAAAACATGTATAATGTAAAGTGCAAACAATATATGCTATAAAAATAAGTCCTAATCTTGAATATTTTTGTGTTTTAGTCCCTCTATGAGGGCGTAGGTGAAAACTTGATCTCCAAAGAGAAGGAAGGGTGATCAAAAATGCCCCCATAGAGGGGAATATATATAAATGTTGCAACTAAAGTATCGGAAGAAAAATTTCCACTTGTCTATGTGTGTGTGTGTGTGTGTGTGTGTGTGTGTGTGTGTGTGTGTGTGTGTGTGTGTGTGTGTGTGTGTGTGTGTGTGTGTGTGTGTGTGTGTGTGTGTGTGTGTGTGTGTGTGTGTGTGTGTGTGTGTGTGTGTTTGTGCGTGTGTGCGTGTGTGTGCATGTGCGTGTGTGTGTGTGTGTGTGTGTGTGTGTGTGTGTGTGTGTGTGTGTGTGTGTGTGTGTGCATGCACGTGTGTGTGTGTGTAACGACTCATTCAAGAACCTATAGAATGAGTGCATCATTGGGAAATGAGTGGGGGATAGTATGAGAACTAACCCAAGAGAACCTTACAAGGAGGTAAAGTAACTGCCAAAGATGATGAAGGGTCAAACCTCAAATGTGTCATAAAACATGATGTAAGAGAAAGTGAAACTGCGTGGTTACGATGCACTGCAAAAGGCCTATGAGGCAAAATAGAAATAGTACAAAACTCGGTAGAATGAAATTTGTCATATATACAGGGTGGAATAGAAGAATGGGAACTCCTAGAAGACCAATGAGAAGTGATAGTGTGAGCAAGAAAGATAGAAAATCTATGTAAGGGAGGATGAGGTTATGAGTGCGAGAGATGATGTGCATATAAGAAGGCCTAGAAGGATACCTAGAGGAACTATAACTATATGATCTAATATGTGTAACTAAAGGTCCATCAAGAGACTTAAAATGATGTGAATTTTTGTGTGTAATCAAGGGCCTAATATGAGACCTCAAAGGACTAGTATGGTGAGAGGTAGTGTGTGAAGCAATATGCATATATGTAGATGTATTAGGAAACATGATGGAAACTAAAAAGAGTGAGGAACATGAGGAGAGAAATCCATAAAAGGAACACAATGAATAGTGATAACCCGATGACTAATAAACTTGATACATTGATGAATGATGGATGGGACCCCCTTAAGAGAACGTACCCAATGGAGACCTAAATGTAACATCCTAATAGTGATAGATTTTGTAGAATGAAGTATGTGTAATGATAGATCAGAAAATGATTCGTAGTGTAATGCATTAAAAATGTGGATCAGAATCAAGTGCAAGACTAAAAAAGTGATACCAAAATATTGAAGTAAGGTCCATGTAAAAATGTTATCTGTATGATGTGGGATAAATAAAACACCCTAAATAGGAATTTGATGAATAGAGAATGGAATAGATAATGTATCATAGATAAGTGTGTCATCTATATCAGAATCATCAAAATAAATGACTAATGTAGGAGATAATGTGCAAGAAATAGTTCCAATCATAACATCCAATGGATGATCATAAGAACGTGGTTGTGGTACTACACAATGTTATGATAAAGAGGCATGCAAGCCATTATGATGATAAATATGAGGTGTAGTAGCAATAGTGGCTATAGGAATAGGCATAGACATATTTTTCATGGGTATGCTAGATGTCCCTAAGGAAGTAGGCACAACATATGTGGGTACAATAGATGTTTGTTGAGGCCTATCTGTAAAATATGTGTCATTAGATTGTTGGTCACGAAAGCTTGGAAACAAGTATACTTTTGATAATAGGAACAATATGACGTGGATTAGAATAGATGTGAGCACGAAATGAGATAAGATCTCCACTTGATTTTGATCTAGATTGGTTTCCTCATTATGGTCATAATCATATGAAAGTTCACTTTGGGTATCAATGTCATCCAAGGGAACCTTGTGTGTAGGCACATTAAAGAGAGAATCTGAAGTAGGAATAGAGGAATCCATTACACTATGACACTTGCGAGTAGGATGTGAAAGCTCAAGATGCTCAATATATCAATTAGAAAGTTGAGCACTATGCCGATAAGGCATAAAGGGAAATCTTATGGAAACAAATCGACATGAATAGAAAATGAAACCCTAAATCCACTAGGGTTAAGGCCATAATGTTTGATTAGAGGTCGGGTTCATTAAATTATTTATTTTTTGAAATTTCATATTTCATTCCCTTTTATGATTTAGTGTGTTTCTAATTAACATACATAAAAAGGATTAAATAATGCAGCCATAAGATATTTTGATTTAATTAACTTCTAACATTAATTTCCCAAATCAGAATAACACTTTACAAAGTGACTATTAACCTAGAAAATATCAAAACACAAAGGAGATATTGCACTTAGCTGATTCTGTGTGGATCTGGGATATTTTGAGTGATTTGAGTGTAGAAACAAGATGATATGAGATTGAAAGTGCTTCATTTATGAAAGTGGCTCTTGAAATTATATCTCGGTCAAAACTATACAACTAGCTCAAAACCATCCATACAGTCATGATCCTTATGTATGGTCTTGAATATTTTTAGATTATAGCTTTACAACTTTGTGTTTTATTTTCTTACCTAGAAATGATTTTTGCTAATATGTGTCATTCGTCTTTTCTCTCCTTTGGAATGGCTCTGTAATTCTAATAAAAACACTCAAACCCTCATAGTGCAAGATAGAGTTCCTACAAAACAAAGTTAGGTGGGTTGTGGGCACCCCTATGCATCACCAAAACCACCACTACTCCAAAGAGGGCTCAAATTTCATGTTGTTCTCCTAGCATGTGATATCTACCATAATAAAATCATAATTTGACAAAAAAATTGACAATACCTTACTTGAGTTTCACACTTTCTCAAATACTTGGGAAGGGTCACTTTTATTTCTTGTAGAGAGCATATAGAGACTCTTGGACCTAGTATTAGACATCAAAACTATAGAGATTATTTCCCTAATGGATGTGCATGAGTTATTTCATAGTTTTGGGAGCTTGGAGTGCCTTTTTACTTGCTTTTACATGAGGATATCTTAGAGTGTTAGGATCTTAAATGAGGTATGATTGAATTTCTTATATTGGATTCTAATGGTTATTATGTCATGAAAGGCTGAAAAAGTGGGAATATTACTCCACATGAAAACAGTGGAATTGAATTTTTTAGTGCACAATGTGTCATTCCAAAACTATATGTTAGGGTCAACTCAGATATCCGAACCGACCAACCAAAGTTGACGGTTTTGACCCAAGAAGATAAAGTGTTTTTCGA
Source organism: Taxus wallichiana var. yunnanensis (assembly GCA_018340775.1). Taxonomy (NCBI): domain Eukaryota; kingdom Viridiplantae; phylum Streptophyta; class Pinopsida; order Cupressales; family Taxaceae; genus Taxus; species Taxus wallichiana. Next base: position 77,938,892 of record CM031234.1, read on the forward strand.
CTTCCTGAAGATGGGGATAGATCTTTCTAGGTATGTTTTATGCAAATAAAACATTAGAAATTTACTAAAATGGGTTGCAAGAAAGATTAAAAAGTGACTGATGGGATTTTAGGGTGTCTTTAAGAAAGAGTGGGAGGGTGTATTTGTGCATGAAAGTGTGAAATTCAAAGACCAACAATGTCAAATGCTATATTTCCAAATTTAAATGTCTACACCAACTCACTTTTATTTAGATTGGAACATAAGTGAAACTTCCATTAAGATTATCAAAAAGTAACTAATAAGAGGTATACTAGATCTCATTTCAATAATATTTAATAATAAGAATTCAAGAAAGAGGATCTTGATGTAGAGAACAAATATATTAACTATAATCTCGTTGTGAAATAATTCATCCAAACTTTTCTCAAAATTTTAGAAAATGTCACGAGTCTATCCAAACACATAGAATAATATATATACATTTGGACCAACCCTTAAATCAATGTGGTATGCCAAATCATGTATTTATTTTCATATACCTCAAAGGATTATCCATATCAACAAGTAGGTGCTACCACTAATGCACCCCATCAATATAATCCCAATACTCCTCTGAAAAATCCTTCTTTTAATGATCATTCTCAACTCATTTTGTAACTCATTAACCAAATTATTTAACAACAAGCTACTATTAACAACCAATTCTTTCAAATGCAAGTAAACCTCTCTCGGATGAATAAATGACCTAAATTAAGTCAATGGGGTATGCCAAATCAATGCTCACTCCACCCCCTCTTGTCACTCCCAATGAGATTCAAATTCAACAACCTCCCATAAATAAAAAGATTCTCTGATCTATTGAAAATGAACCTTTTAATATTTTTATTACTATTATGCATACATGAGGTATTACCCCTATCTAACTTACACTAGGTCAACCAACCCTAATATTCACATTAAGGAATTTGGAAATGTTTACAAGGAATGGATCAAGGACAAATATTATCTTGCTACTAATATATTAGCTAAGATCATTACAACTGATGATTTAGATTGGTACCACATTCTTCTATCTGAATCCATTGTTGAACTTGAGGGATTAGTCAATGAACTTTTTAAATAATTTCATTTTCACTACTTATCTGAGAATAAATAGAACATATTTGCTGATTTTAAACATGGTGATAATGAAATTTCCCAATCTTACATGAAGTAATGGAGAACCCTTTGTAACATATATACTCATACCTTTTCTGATGATAGTATTTATCAAATATTATTTGGAACATTATAACTTCACATTTAATATAAGGTTAGGTTCATTTATCCTACCACTTTGAAGGATTAAATGAAAAAGCTAAGCTATATGACTATCTTATTCATATATTTGAGAAACTTCAATTCAATAAATATCAAAGTCAAACTCAATATTAAAGGAATCTACAAGTTCTAGTGAGTCCCCAAAGTTGCAATGCTATGGATGATGGAATGAAAAAATTTATAATCCTAGCAACACTTTCAATAAAACCATTCAAAACATTGATCCAACCCTTATTAAATCTAAAGTAGGCTATCATAATCCCCTTTGTCCTATACACACTGTCATCAACCTCTCTCTATGGAAGTGTGGTGAATATGTCTCCCTAGGCCATATCAGGACTCCTATGGATACCTCCATTGCTCTTACCCATGGTATAATGAGAGTATATTCTCTTGGCGACATGCCGATTAGGTACATTCACATAAGAACTAAAAATTACTCGACATATTTACATATATCTTCTTAATTGGTGATAAATTCGATCATGATGGTATGTTGATAAGAATAGTAATCAAATGGGTAATTAGGACTTAGGTGCTTCACATTAGATTATTTAGTCATTAATATTTGTGTGGGAAAATAATAAGTGGAGCAAATAATACTTGGATTGTAAGTGATTATTACATGAGTAATAATCACATAATAATAGGAGTTGGTAGAGAGAATAATGTAACTATTACTCATGTAACAATCACATTAGTTTAGGGAGTAACAAAGAGACTATGAAAAAATTATATATGATATTTGACTCAATTTTTGAGATCAACTCTTTATATATTGTACTATCTCTCTTGAATAATTTATGTTGATTGAATCTTATTGATCATATGCCCTACCTAGGTGAAGGGTGTAATCCCAAAATTCAATATCATAATAAGTTTAGAAAGAGGCTTCTCTAACCTTCACTCCACCCATGTTTCATTTCATCATGTACACAAAGGGAATTTGTTAGAGGATACCATAGACCTCGGTATGACCTTGTTACCTTATTTTTGCTCATTCATTTGTTGTCTCTATCAAAATGTGAAAAAACGTATATGCAATATAGGCCACATGTAAATGATTTGTTCGTATGTTCACCATTCTTACACTTTTTCAAATAGTAGTGTAGGAAACATGTGAATACATTGACATACACCATTCATTTGCATCATCCAACTCTTTCCATTTTGTTCATTGTATTTTCATTTTCCATTCAAATTTGTTCATTGTTATCATGCTTAATTTATGTTAAATTAGCCTAGTTTAGTGTTTTGTGTGTTTGTGTCTGAACTCTTGTGAGTAAAAATTTTCCTACAACATTTTGGAGCAAATTAGATCTCATATTTGTGTTCGAATGTCTAAAAACACTAGGAACACTATAAAAATGATATATCTTTGTTACATTCAAATTTGGCCTTTTTTTTTTTTTCAAATTTGCATAAGGAATAAACAATGAAGTAAATTTATATTTAGATTATAACCAAAGGCTCTTCCTAGGTGAAAATATGTGTTACATGTGTTGGTTTTGAGGGTTTGGAATATATTTTTTATTTTTTCTTCAATGTATTGACACATTGTTTGTAGCTTAGATTGAGTTACGTTAGATAAGTTGTCGGTGTATTCATTAGTTAGTTGAACATCAATTTTTTGGGTGGTGGATCCATCTTTTCAAATTGTCCCCATGAGATGTATTCACGATTTTATTTCCCCCTTTATATTTTCATTTCCCACTAAGATATGTATTGTGAATGGTGAGTGCATTGAAATAATATTATAGTCCAACTCGGCTGAGATCATCTCTTTCTTGAATTACTTTGTGAAGCTCCTCCTCTACCATTTCCCAATGACATTTAATTTCAATGTTACAAAAGCTGGTGTTTGTTAATTTTTAATAAAACCAAAGGTAAATTCGTAATATCTAAAATTCAGATATCAATTTTTACATATTAATATTGAAACATGGTGATGTTTTGTAAAGAGTTTGGCTTAAGGAAAGTCTATGCAACTAATCCCGATACCTCATCCCATTTTAGTTTTTGATCAATAATTATTTAGTGTGGTGGTTAGATAATTTGAACATAGATATTTTAAAATTAAAAATATCGAGTAATTCATTTTTAAGTGGCGATTAAAATGATGTATTTTTTTGAAAAATGAGGGAAGGACATGTTTATGAAAAATTATAAGAGGGACCATACTATTTTTCATTAGATGAATTTTTGATTGAAATCAACATCTAAGGGGTTTTTATTTTGAGGGGGGAAACACAATACATGTGAACATCAACACTAGACTAAAGCAACACTTTAAATGAAAAAGGGTGAATGACCAAAGTTGATAACAAAAGATAGATAACTCTAATGTGTGTATTTTTCTCCCATGTTTTCACTAAGTGGGGGAATGTTAAGAATGGCCCACACATGGGTGAATAGGACCTACGTGATACACATTATATTAGCTATTCATTAATATTTGTGTAGGAAATAATATGTAGTATCTTATTTTTACTCAATTTCCTAGGCACACTGGCATTTCATTCTGCATAATCGAATGCTCACCCGAAGCACGCAAAGCCTACCAGGCCCCTCTTTTGTATTGTCTTATCAATATGTTAGCATGCATGTTCATAGTAATCATTATCAAAACATACATTCTAGCATAAACATCAAATCCATGAGCTCAAATTGGAAACACACATAATAAATAAACATTCAATTCAGACAAGAATTAAGATCATATTCACCATAAAAATACCATGATCCAAGAAATCAATTACCAAAATCCATACAAAATTATACATTAATAACCAAAAGGTTACATAGAAGAAGTTGAATACATCAAAATAAACACTAAAGAGTCATGCACACTAAGATATTAAAGAAACATAACTCTATTAATAAATGGATTCTAATACATGGTTTACGGTCACCAAAACTATACATATCAACTAACATATATAGGGGTGGGGTATTTCCTTCCACCGCCCATGCATCTCTCGAATAGACTACATTCTCAAAATAGCCATGTGCCAACAACTCCATGTTTTTACAAGAAGGTTAATAATATATTTATCTATAAATAAACTCTACTTTAATCCTATTATTAGATTGTTCTATGGATGACCTTTGATCTTAACTTCAGTCCCAAAATAGCTCTTTCTTAGTTTGTGAAGTATTCTTAATTTTACTTGATCCACACTCCAATGAGTTTCCTATTTTTAGTCCATAACATGCAAAATCGGTTAAGTCATGGGATTTTCTCTTCCTTGCGTAAGTAATATCCTATGGATTCATGCAAGAACTTGAACTCACTTCTTCGGACAAGGATACGTGGAAATAACTTAATCCAAAATATAACTACACAATAATCGAGCCCACCAATGATCTACATCTCTTATCCACTCGACATCAGCATTAACAAGAGTCTAGAAATATTTTCACATCCAGAGATTCACCTATAACTCCAACACTTCCCTATCGCATATATTGACAACCACTCGTATAATTCTCTACTGGAAAGATGAAAAATAAAGTCTCATAAAGTGCATCATATAGGTTTTCTTCCACCCATATGTGTGCACTAAAATCTGATCCAAAGTGTTATATTTATGCGCAAACTTGTCTTGTCCATCTTCTACCCAACTTTCAATGCTCTCAAGAGTTAATTGATATGCCATTTGCATGCAACATCCTAAAAAACAACTTGAAAAGAGGTCCCGATAATGGAACCAAAATGTAGTCTCTTATTTGTACTCAATTGCCTAGGCGGGCTAGCATTTCATTCAAGAAGAAATGAACGCTCACCCAAAGTGTGTGAAGCATACTAGGTCCCTCCTTTGTGATTTCTTGTCAAGATGTTAGCATGCATGTTCATAATAATCATTATCAAAGCATACATTCCAGCATAAATATCATATCAATGAGCTCAAATTGGAAATACACATAATAAAGAAACATTCATATTAGACAATAATTAAGATCAGATTCACCATACAAGTACCATGATCTAGGACATAAATTACCATAATCCAACCACAACGATCTATTAATAACCAAAAGATTACATAAAGGTTTAATAAATCCAAATAGTCACTAGAGAGTCATGAGCACTAGGAAATCATAGCAACATAACTTTATTACAATACATATTCTAATCCATGGTTCATGGTCACCAAAATTATGCAAATCATCTTACATATATAGGGGTGGGGAATTTCCCTTCACCACCCATACATCCTAGAATAGACTGGATGCTCAAAATAGCCACGTGCTAACAAATGCATGTTTTTATAAGAAGGCTAGTAATATAATAATCTATAAATAAACTCTACTTTAATCCTATTATTAGATCAATACATGTATGACCTTTGATCTTCTCTTTAGTCCCAAAATAGCTCTTTCTTGGCCGTGAATTCTTTTTTCTTTTACTTGAGCCCCACTCCAATTTATTTTCCTATTTTTAGCCCATAACATGCAAAATCAACTAAGTCATGGGATTTTCTCTTCTAGGTGTGCACCTCCTTAGCTTGCCCACACTGCGCTTCTACACCCCACTTGTGTGCCTTGACACTCCGTGCACTCTTAAAATACTTAGTATATTTTGTTAACCCAACATTACCTAAAACTAATGCCATTACCTCCATAAAAATGGGATTTCTCAACTTATACCTCTAAGTAAAATGAATAAAGAATGAAGAATGAAATAATGAATATGCAAGGAAATACAAGGAATGGAAAATATTTCAAGGCGTGTTGGTGCCTTTCTCCTCTATTGACACTAAGAGCTCAGGGTACTCCTTATTGATATCAACTTCTAACTCATTCCACTCTCCTAGCCCCCTCTTTTCCTTATCTAGGACGTCACCGAGTACCTTTCCCATTTCATCTAGAGTCATATCTTCCCCCTTATCTTTAAGCTCTCTTATAAACCCTACCAGACCTAAGATCATTCCTTCCATATAATCCATTACTTGTTTGACCAGCGCCCCTAGTTCCTTTATCCAAACTTATCGAGGGTCTCTGGAGGATTTTAGCGTATTGCGCTTCTTTGTTATAGAGTCTAAATTTTCTACTTTTCTTAGGGTCTCATCCTTCTTAGCTGCAAGGACTTCATTTTCTTCCCGAACTTTCATTGTCTTAAAGATATGTTCCATATCCTCATAGTTATCTAACACCTAACAAGACATTTTCAATTCATCCTTTAAATTTTAGAGTATGGCATCATACTCTACAATTCTACGCATCATGGTCTTCTTACTTATCTCCTTCTTGTCCTTAAATTGTTCTTTAGTCTTCCCTTTCATAGAAAATTTTTCCTTTAGCAAAAGATGGATGCAATCTTGTAGAAAATGCAAGGCTAATAGATATGTCTTATTTGTTTGTGCATAAAATTCTATATGCACCTCTAAAATATCACCCCATATCTCCATGCAAAAATTCTAGAAGATCCTTCTTTCATTCCTTATCCCTTCTACATGCCTCATTCAGTTTCACAATTTGATCCTTCATATTTTTACTATCCTCAAGCAATGTCGTGAGTATGGATAATTTATCTTGGTTCCTTCACACCACTTATGCTACCATCTTTGACAAGGTATTAATTTCTTGTTCATCGGTGAATTCAGTAGGATTTACTATCATATGTTCTTCTTGATCCCCCTTCTTCATCTTCATCTTGATGCATGATTATTCCTTCACTTAAAATTTAGGTTCGTCCATATGTGTTTGCATTCCCTAAGAAAAATTATTCCTTGTGTGCATATTTGCACCCGTGTGATCTATCAATTCCTAACTTTATAATTTACTAAGGGAAAGGGTTCTTTGAAATCTAATGTGAATAATCTTCGAGGGATTATTAACATGTCCCAAGTCGTGTGTCTTCAAACATTCTTGTTATTTATTCCTTCTAGACCACCCGCCTTGGGGACATGTAATTGGGCCTTCTCTTTGTATTCTTTCTAGGACTTGGTTTCATAGTGGATAGCCTCAAAAATATTCTTAATGGCTAAGATGGTCCTATGCCGTGGCCTATGTTCTTTTTATCCTCAACACTCTCATGAGCCCCGGTCCTCCATATCACATTCTTCTTTCTCTATCTCCTAGGCTTCAATTTCAATTCTTACTTCCTCTTCTTCTTTCTTCCTAGGAGGAGTAATTTAACTCAGCCTATTTGTTCCAACAAGTGGTTGTTTCCTCATGCCATGGTCTAGTGTGCCAATGTCCTCCATCTCTTCATCAAATTCTTCCTCTTCTGATCCAGGATGGATGGACTCATTCTCCTACAAAGTGCCAAATGTGTGTCCTCCCTTGGGTAGTTCAAGGAGCTTGAATTCATTCTAAATATATTTCCCATTAACCAATTTAGGCTTAAGGTTGAGGTATACCTTAGATTCACCCAAATTTGAAATCTCCAAAGACATGGAATTGATAACAATGTCATCAAATATCATCGTTTCAATATATGAAAACTTACCCTGGTAGACATAGGTCTTTCGAAGTGTGTGGTACTCACAATCAACCTTGTCTCGCATCAAATCTAATCTTGCACACATTTGAAAATATATTGAAAAAGGCCTGAAAATAACACGTAGTGAATGTATAAGGGAGATTTCACCAAGGGATCCACTTACCATCCCTCATCCTGAACCTTCCAATGCAGTAGTGCATGTATATTGCAAATTATACCTACTTATCCAACATGGCAGGTAATTCCTTGGGAATTCTCAACTCGTGTTCAAAGGCCTTGTGCTTGTGATTTTACCAAATTTCCATCCTTTTCTTGTATGGGTCACTTGTACTTCCATCACAAGTATATTTTGTAAACCTCTCAGCCAACAAATTATTTTCTTCAGGGAACTACCACATTTTGTCCTTAGGGCCATCCGAGACCCCAATCTCTACAAATAAAATAGATAAAATAATAATACCCCAACTTATCTTATCTCCCTTATGTACCTCTTCAATAATAGTTTCTTCTATGAATGATGAAAAGTTATACACAAATGTCCCCTTCACCATGTTATTTTCAATTTGAATCCATTTCTTGTTTACCTAGCCCCAACGCTCCTAGTTATTGAACTTTGTGAGAAGGTGCACATAAATTTTGACCACAAGGTCATCTATCTTTGACACATACATCATGAAACCTCCTTTACGGTATGTAAACTCAACAAAAGTTGCTTCTAGACCCACTTCATCATTAAAGTTTCTAGCAATCTAAATCCATGAAATCCTTAATCCTGTCAATTTCCCGATAAAGGGCATGGTGATGTATACCCTTCTTCCAACGACGTAGAAAAATTCCTCATGGAACCTTGACATCAACCACTCGATAAAGCCCCTCTAGTTTTATAAAATATGGTAGCTCATAGATCTACAAAACCCTAGCTTTCACCAAGGTCTTCTTCCCTTCGTCATCATAAATGGGTTTGTCATCTACGGTCCTCAAATTTGTCTTCTTAACCAACTCCTCAATATGGTTTTAGTTTGTAGTGGTGCAAATTGTAGTCACTCACCTTACTTTTCAAAACATGGGAGTCCCATTCGCACCTCATAATCACTTCCTTGGGATATTGCATCTTAGAAAACCGTCCTTCAAAGTGCGTCGTTAACCTCTACTTCTACTTCATTCTTATTCTTTCCTCTAGTGGATGCTCTTGGTGATCTCTTGGTTTCCATTTTAATTCTTTCAAATTATCCTTGCATTTTACCACCTTTACTGAACTCTAAATTCATGTGCCCTAGTGCTAGAGTTGTTTTCTCAAACCCTAACCATTTGAAATATCTTCTCACACATCTCCAACCATATCAAACACCTTCTTGATGGAGCTTCACCACAACGTGTCCGAGAATCATCTGGTTCATTGTTTTACTCATTTACACTCACTCTTCACACTTGATCGCACTTCAAATCACACTTCACAACTTGAAAAATAAAATATGCAAGGTAAGAATGAACTTGCATACACCCCTTTTATATATTTTACATTTTTTTTCACAATAATTTCTCCTCACCTACCACCATACTTCATCTTTAATTATGCTTTTATGCACTTTTTGCTGCTTCCTTTTGTGCCCTAGTTGTAACATCCTGGCATGCCCACTACTTCTTGTTCACATACCTCCTTCGGATGCATCCATGCACCAAGTATGTAACCCTCTCGTGCCTCATACCAAGTAGACTATTATGCCATTTCCTACCTCTCATTACACTATGTGAACCTTTCTCTTACACGTGTTCTTCCTCTTGAGAAATTATTTTCAAATCCTTATTATTATCATCCTTCTCATTATTTTTAGCTCCTTTATCTCTAAACACCAAATCTACCCCACAATAAAAGTATGTGCAGTCCTCTACACATGAACTCAAAAGATAGTAATCAACTTCCTGTGTGTAAGCGCACTTATTACAACAAAACAGAACTAAATTGACAAATCATAAAAATGAAAGGGAAACCTAATCTAACTGGAAATGTTGCCTTATTATGAACAACAAAGAGCCTTATTTATAGTAGGGCTTCAACCTACTCCCATTGAAGTAACTAGGAAATAAAGTGCCATCCAATGCCTATAACTAACAAATGCCTCGATTCAAGTATCTTTATTACCACAAATGGTCCCAACCAATGCACTTTAAATTTCCCTAAGTGGCATGAAAACTTTGAATCATACAGAATAAAAATATTCCCGACATCAAACATCTTATTCCCGATGTGCATATCATGCTATGCTTTATATCTAGCCTTCTCACCTTTCCACTTCATCATGCGATGGCACGTCACTCATCTAATCGAATCATTTTATCAATGTGCTCTTCCACAAATTTTTCATCATCTAGTCCTCCTACGTATATAATACATAGGGATGGTAACATAAATTAGATAGGCAATACAACCTCCTCGCTAAGTACCAACTTAAAGGGAATTTCCTTATTCAACTCTTATAGGTTATTTTATATGCCAAAATTACAACAAATAATTTATCATCACGGTCTTTCCTTCCAACACCATAAATTTTTGTCAATGTTTGTCTCGAATCTTGTTGAAAGCTTCAACATTACCATTGACATATGGGTGATAAGGTGTAGTCTTGTTGGTCCGAAAATGCATCGCGTGGACGGATCTATGGATAGACGAGCCAACAGGTGTGCGGGGGCTTAGCCCTCTTTGAGACAAAGAAAGCTTAAACCAGGTTTATTTTTACTTCTACTAGCAGGAACCTATGCAAGTCTCACAGATTCTCGCCTTCGGGGTTGGGATCTCATCCCAAAGAGAGTGTTCTAGGTCAAGAGAAAGGAACAAAAGAAGGAGAAGAGAAAGAACAGATCCGAAGGAAGAAAAGAAATGAGTTCCAAAGCGGAAGGGTCGGAAATCTATGCTTTGGGCTTGGTAGTAAACAGAGCCAAACCTACTGGCATAAATAAACAAAGCAATACTGATAAACAAATGACGGAAAAGTAGATATGAATTCAACAGATTAAACACATACAGATCTAACGTAAGAAAGACCTTATGCATAACACAGCTATTGAGCACAAAGTCTGAATAATTGTATTACTGTTCTTTTCAGTTACAAGAAAGCTCAAAGTCTTTCTCTCTTCACTTCTATTTCTATCTGAAAAATGTTCACCCCCTGAATACCACAAGTATCCTTGTATTTATAGAAGATGAGAGAGAGAGAGAAGACAAAAAGGAGCCAACCACTTATCTACAAGATATTTACAAAATATCTAAAGTCATGTTGACTTTTACATTTTTGAGTGGATGACATCATCCCATGATGCAACATGGATGATGTCATCGTTGCATCAACATACTTGAGATATTGCGAAAGAAAGTGGAGAATAGCGAGGAAGAAGAAGAAGAAGAAGAAGAAGCTAGTCATCATCATCGTCCCCGCTGCCGAAAAGGGTCCGCTTTGCTTCGATGCTTTTTCGGGAGATGAGATGTGGAACTGAGCGCGGTATTCCAAGAACTTGTTGATCATTGACCCGAACTGATCCTGTGATGGATCCTTGTGCCGATCACTGATTACTTCGCAAGTTTCCCGCTCTTCTACAAGCTTTTCGGGAAGTTTGGAATAATCTTTCACCGCCTCAATCAGAAACCGATGAAGTCCCAAGCTAAGCGGGTTATTGATGGATTCGGTATCAAACGTGACTTCCGCCTGTTCTCGAGAAGCTAACTCCTTGAAAACCGGATAGTATCATCACCGTTCTTAAGGTGAGGGAAGGAGTGAGTAACCTGGTTTCATGGATAAAACAATTTTCTCCATTTGATACATCGCATCCAGGGCCTCTTCCTTCACCTTATCTATTTTTTCTAACACAAACTCGAGCTGATCTATCCGATAGTCCAAAGTGGACATAGTCTTGTTGAGGGTCCTTGGGTGACCGAATACTCCGAATTTGACCAAATCTTCGACTGAACAGTCGAACATCTGTTGGAAGGCCTCGTGTTGGAGTCTAGCGTTTTCTAACTCTTCTGATATCGGGACTGCTAATGCTTGGAGCTCCTTATTCGCCTTTTCAATGTTCAGAGATAAGTTGATATATTCGGCGATTACCTTTTCGCTATCTTTGAGAATCTGGCTTCTCCAAGCAGAAACAGCCATGCCCTGCTCACCGATCTTTGAATATTCATTGATCTTGTCTTGACTGAGCAGCTCAGGAGTCTCGGCGGCAGTTGTGGGAGGTGCACTTCCCATCTTCTGTAAGGCCTGAAGCAGGTATTTATTCTGTTCTTTCAGCAGCCTTTTCTCTTCCTTAGCTTCTTGAAGCTTTTCACAAAGTGCATCAATCGCGGAACGAGCTTCCCCCTGGAGACTTTCAGAGGACGTCCCCATCGTGACTTGGGTCACTGTGAAATCTGCTGGAGACAGATCTGCTTTCTCTTTGGGATCGGGGTAAGCTATTTCCAGGACTCTCTCACTGCAGTCAGCTCTTTGAGAAGCGTGTAACCGGCTTGTGCTTCTTTGCTCCTTTAGCTTAATAATTGAAAAGTCCATCGGAGCGATGGGGACTTTCCTCTTTGGCAGCTCATTCCGAGAGATCCAAGCTGGTCCTATTGAAGAAGGACCAGAGACAGAGAGGGAGGGCAAAGAACGGTAGAAGAGGGGAAGAACGTGGAGACACGCGGCGGTGGCATTGAAAGAATAGCCGAGGAAGTGTCCACGGGAGGAAGGGAAACCGGGGCTGCAGAAGACAAAGGAAGGGAAGGGAGCCCGGAAAGGAGAGAAGAAATGGAAGGAGACAAATCAGCAAGAGAGGAGAAGATGGATGAAGAAGCAGGGGAAAGGGTAGAAGAAGGGGGAGAGGACACAACCAAAGGAGTGGTTGCTGACACCTGAGGAAGGGGAGGAAGAGAAGAAGAAGGGACAGAAGGAACCTCCGTAGTTGTAGCAACGCCGACATCCTGAGTGGATGGGCCTTCGGGAACATCCTCCATGAACTCCTCTTCCAAGTTATGACTTGTTCAGGCTCCGAGGGAAGAGGACTTTCAGGGGCTTCCTCCTGACTGGTGCTTGATTCACCTATTGCACCCTTGCCTTTTAGCTGCTTCTTTGATCTTGGAGGCGCATTACCCAATGGAGAAGTTATAAAATCTACGCCGAGGTAGATCAATCCATTCATACGGCACACTGTAGCTCCGTTCTCCCGCATGGTTTCTTTGACCCTCTCCTCAATTGTCTCGAGGAGCCTTGCGCTTCTTTGAATGGCCGGAAGGGCCAATTGTCTCCATCTCGTGTTATTATACACCTTGTCTACTTCATCTTCCGAAGTTTGGAAGCCTTTGGGGACGATGGCCACTCCATAATGAATAATTTCGCCAATGCTAAGCGGGAGTGATCCGGTCTCACGAGTGCCACCTCATGGATGACGTCAATGTAAATGTCCTCAATTTGAGGGACATGGATGAGATCAAGCTTAGCCCTTGGCAAGCACTTCTTGGGTCGAATGTAGGCCTTGCCGAAATCATGCTTTAGATTGAGCAATTCTAGCTCGGCAAACATCTCCTTCGCCTTGTGATAGCCGGAACAAGTGTATCGGCCTACCTCTGTGAGGGGAAAGGAGTTCCACCCTTCTTTCTCTTCCAGGCACTTCTCATGATATGTGACCACCGCTTGACAATTCCAATAGAACCAGCTTTGGTCCAGCATACCTTGGCAACCTAGTGGGCTCGCCCAAGAAGTTAACCGCCCTCAGATAGGTGAATGTGGGAAATTGGGTGAACAAGGCCCCCCACTTTTCCACAAGAAAACAGAGATTTCTTAATTGTGCGGCCATGAGTCAACTTTGGTCGCAAGATGCATATAATATGGTAGAAGAAAGCATCATTGATTTTGAAAAGTGTTGGATGCTATTCTCCGCCTTCACTTTCACTCTGGTAGTATTCATATATCTTGGCCTGAGGCCAAGTTCCACTTCGGTGCAGCCCTGGATAGTCCCTTTCAGACGCTGCAGCATACACTACGTAGGAGTTCATATGAAACACTCCTGTTGTGGCAAACTGTTGTAGCTGCTCAGAAATGGCGCTGCTTATTATTTCCCCCCAGCAGAAGCGCTGATCGGGCAAATTTTTGTTCATCGTTTCCAGGTACCGCAGCATCCATTTATGGAAGTAGTGGGCGTCTGAAAGCCCGAAGACTCTGCTCAGGAAAGTGATGGTGTCACTGAGTTCTTCGGAGAAGTCGCTTCGGTGGATAGTCTGGGGCCACCGGGTCACTACCTTCTTATTTTTGAGGTAGACTTCATTCATTAACTGCATGCATAGGTCCTCATTGCCCTCCCAGGTCTTGATACATTCTTCTTGGGTAACGGCCACGAAGCTTCGGTGATGAGGGATGCCAAGAATCTTTTCAAAATGGCGAGCGGTGAGGTCAATGACCACCTCCCCCTTACTATTTTCGACACACCTGGTGTCCTTGTTGTAAGATTGGGCAACCACCATTATGAACTCATTATCAATAGCGCTGACTGGAATCCCACCGGCGAAATGTAGAGCACTACCCATCAATTTATCCATCCAGGGGCTTCTTGATACTTTCTGAGTTCTCACCTGCACTTCGGCCCATGTCAATGTGGCCTGTTCGAATCTCTCGACATCCATATTGCATTCCGCCCGAGATTCGGGCATTCTAACCCTTTGTACTTATACTTCATTTCTTCCTCTCGTTAGCTTAGCTTTTCCTCTTGGTTTGGCGGGTCTCTTGCTCGAGGTAGACATGTGTTCTTGAAGCTTATCGATGATCTCGCACGTAGGAGGAGTGAAACCCAATCCAAGAAGCTTGAATTAGTCATTTGATTTTCAATGGGAACGCTAGCAGAAGAAAGAGTTAGAATTTTTAAGGCTCGGGGTGCAGGGCGCATGGAAAATGTATATAACAGGCTGAAATTGGCGCCAAAGGCGCATGGCGCATGGATGAAGCAGACTGCATTTTATAGAATGGCGCACAGGAAATGCATGTTACATTGAGGTTTGGTGCGCCCTTTGGCGCATGGGCAGATTGTGCGACATGGAAAAAAGGCGCGCCAAAGGTATATGGCGCGGCGCATGGGGGAGCGACACAACATCATGTACTTGCAACGGAAGGTGCGCCCGCGCCTTGGAGGCTTTACGCTTGCGCAGATATCTCTCGCTTTGCATGGAAGCTGGGCGCGCCCTTTAGCGCATAGAAGAGGGATGCAACAGGGGTAAAAGATGCGCCAAAGGGATATAAGAAGGCGCGGGTTCTGAGTGCGTTACAGGCCGAAAGGGTGCGCTTAGGGGCGCATGATTCACAATCGCAAAGATCT
Organism: Taxus wallichiana var. yunnanensis; assembly: GCA_018340775.1. Taxonomy (NCBI): domain Eukaryota; kingdom Viridiplantae; phylum Streptophyta; class Pinopsida; order Cupressales; family Taxaceae; genus Taxus; species Taxus wallichiana. Next base: position 77,953,968 of record CM031234.1, read on the forward strand.
TTGGGTGAGCGCTTGAGGGGCGCGATCGTTTGGGTGCAACATGACGCGGCAACGCGCCATGGGGAAAACCAAAAACTCTCTAAACATTTAAGCATCATTCATTCTAACACCAAGCCTAATCAAACCAACTTCCCTTATAAACTGGAAATGAGGGACAGAAGGAAGAAGTTGGTTTAAGCGGGATAGGGGAAGAAACAGTCCAATGCAAAACGACATTTAAAAAACGGGCCATCAAACGAAAACCAGACCGAACACACCAAAGCACGAAAATGAAAAAGAGGATGAACCTCTTACCTTTGAATGTATAAAGACGGTTGGAAAGCGGGCCCAGAGAGCAAATGACAACGACAGAGCAGAGCTGACACACCCAGAGCAATCACGTGCTTTGAAAAAAGAACAATGAAAATGACATGGCGCGCACTGTTATATATAACAAAACTTTGTCATAAATGCGCCACCCACTTTTGAAAAGGCGCGCGAAAACGACTGCCGACAGAGGAAAGCATGCGCCCTTTGGCGCATGGAAGTAACTGACAACAGGAGAATGGGTGCGACCTTGGCGCATCAAACGTGTTGTCGACATGAATTATTATGCGCCCTTGGGCGCACCAAAACGCGGTGTAACAAGGAAAGCACATGCGCCCTTTAGCGCATGGAAAAGAGGCGCGACAAATGATATGTCAACATCGAGGCGCATGCGCCTCGGCGCACGCAAATAAGGCTTAACATGCTTTGGCGCACCAAAAGACGTGTTGACATGGGAAACCATGCGCCAAAGGCTTTTTGAAGGGGCGCACCAAAATGTGGTGTTACAGTGAAAATCCATGCGCCTAGCCAAAAAGGCTCAAAAAGACTAAGTTCGAAAGCTAGATTTCCTGAGAAGGAATTTTAAATCGTTTCGAACGCGAGGGATCCCTATCGAGGGATCAAGACAAAAATTTTCGGTATGGTTATCAGTAAAATTGCCCTTGTCAATTTTACGGGATAACAGCTGGCTCCTCCTGGGGACTATCCTTGAGTAAACTCAGGGGTAGAGAATCCCAGATCACATGTGCCTATCCATTGGGTACGGAGTCAAAAACAAGGGGGACCAGAGGGAGAACAAAGGAAACACACAACAAACGAAAGCAAACACGCGACGAAAGCAAACACACAACCAAAATAAACTGTACAAAGAAGAGAGCAAGCTCTACTTCCTGAAGATCTTGAGATGTTGCCCGCTGTAAGGAAGCGGGAGTTCAGCTCCATCCAGATACGAGAGATAGAAACTATTCTCTCCATTAAGTTGCTTGATTTTGAAGGGTCCTCTCCATAAGGAGTCAAACTTTCCATGCATACCCTTTGGCTCTCTTCGCTTGTCCCAGAGAAGGACAAGATCTCCCACTTCAAAATTTCTCTGCTTGGCCTTCTTGTCGAAAAGCTTCTTCACTTGATTCTGATGTTCAGTGATCCTGTCGACCACCTTCACTCTCTTTTCTTCAAGTTCTGCCAGATACATAATTCTCTTTTCTAGAGAACTCTGAAAAGTTTCATCTTCGATCGCTCGTGCCAAGCGTAGAGCAGGAAGTTCCGCGGAAATGGGGAGTTCGGCATCAGTGCCATATAACACTTGAAAAGGTGACATGCCGAGAGACCTCTTGGGAGTAATACGGTCCGCCCACAAAGCGTCGTACAAAGACTTGTGCCACATCCGCTGATTTTCATCTACTAATTTCCGTATAATGGTCACTAGGTTCTTATTGCTGGATTCCGCCTGACCATTTCCTTGCGGGTAGTAATCCGAAGCATGGGCTAAAGTTATTCCATATTCATAACAAAAACTAATAACTTCTCGGGAGGAGAAGTTAGAAGCATTATCAGCAACGATTTTGTTCGGGATGCCGAACCTGACAATGATATTTTCCTTGATAAAACTGCAAACCACCTCAGAAGTGGCATGCTTAACTGGTATGGCTTCCACCCACTTGGTGAAGTAATCAGTTGCTGTAAGGACGTAGCTATGTCCGGCACTCGATTGGGGATTGAGTGCGCCAATAAAATCGATTCCCCACTGCTTGAATGGCTCATTGATAATAACCGGCCTTAGGGGAAAGGCAGCCAATTTGGGCTTACCAACAAACTGCTGGCAAGGCTCGCATTTCGCTACCCAGGTAGCTGCATCTTGAAAGAGCGTCGGCCAGTAGTACCTGGCTCGAATGATCTTATGTGCCGTCACGGAAGAAGAGAAATGGCCTCCACAAGCCGAATTGTGAAAACTCTCCAGCAGTTTTACTTGCTGGGGCTTGTCAACACATCGCAGAAAGATACCATCTATCCCACGCTTATATAAACCGTCATCCCAGATGACATACTTGGCCGCTCTGAGCTTTATAGCACGCTTCTCCTTTGCATTCAGGTGCACTGGGCATTCGCCATAGGTGAGGAAGAAAGCGATGTCGGAGTACCATTCGTCACAAGTTGCCACAAACAAAACCAGAGGTAGAGAAACAGGCTCCTCCAGAGGGCTTTGCGCTTCGTTGGTGCAATCTCTTTTCTCTCTAGGGCTATCTGAGTCTTTGTTTTCAGCCATTAGCTGACACAGGCCCTTGCCTCTTACCAGCTTGGTGGGTTTGATATCCAGGTCATATTCCTGGACCTTTGCAATCCAATTCCCTCTCAAGCTTCCCAACTCTTGTTGAGTTAGAATTGATTTCACCGCTGTGTCGGGAACCAGCACCACTGTATGCGAGTTCAGAATGTAATACCTGAAACTCTTCACCGCTTTAACGACGGCAAAGGCGTGCTTTTCCAATTGAGTCATTTTCAACTCGTGAGGCTTGAGAGGAGAACTCATGAATGCGATTGGAGATTCAATATCCTCCGAGTTCCTTTGCATCAGGATTGCAGAAACAGTGTGTTCGGATGCATAGCTGTACATAATGAAGTTCTTGGAGAAATCCGGACATACCAAGACCGGTGCATGAGCAACAGAAGTTTTTATCTCCCCAAACGATCTTTTCCCTTCTTCACTCCATCTGAAAGTTGGTGTTCCCTTCATCATGTTCAAAATGTGGCGAGTCTTCTCAGCAAAGTCAGGGACAAAACGCCTAAGAAAATTCACCTTTCCGAAGAAAGAATGAACACCGGTCTTGCTTGTGGGCAGAGTAAGGCTCTGAATAGCCTTGACTCTTTCGGCATCAATCTTGGTTCCTTCTTTGCTAACCACATGGCCTAGCAATTTCCCTTCCGTGACCCCGAAAACAGACTTTTTTGGGTTAAGGGAAATTCCGTGTTCTCGGCATCTGGCCAATACCTGTTCCAAATGATCATAATGATCACTTCGTCGTTTGGAGAACACGGTTAAGTCATCTAGATAAACTACAATGACCTTTCCCATCATGCCTTTGAAAGCAAAGTCCATGGCTCGCTGAAAAGTGGCACCAGCGTTGGTTAGGCCGAAAGGCATCCTGCTATAGGCAAACGTACCCCACGGAGTAGTGAATGCTGTTTTGAATTGATCTTCAGGCGAGACTTCAATCTGATTATAGCCCGAAAAACCATCCAAAGATAGACAAATTTCTGATCCGATTCTTTGCATGCGAGAACTTGGTCCATTATGGGAAGAGGGTAGTTGTCTTTCAGCGAAGCTTGATTTAAGTTTCGGAAGTCTACGCAGATGCGTATTTCACCGTTTTTCTTGCGCACCGGCACAATGTTCGCCACCCAAGTGCTGTGATGGATAGGGAAGATGATTCTTGCGTCCAGCATCTTCTGAATTTCGGCCTGAATGGTGCCCGAAATCTTGGGATTATAGTGCCTCTGTTTCTGACGGAAGGCTTTGACATCGTCTTTCAAGGGAATGTCGTGCTGAACGTCTTTTGGCTTGAAGGACTTTAAATCGGCATATGACCAGGCCAATACATCCATATATCTTTTCAGCAACTTGACAAATTTCCGCTTTTCTTCTGGCGTGCAACATTTCCCGATGTTCACGAATTGCGGATGTGCCTCAGAACCTATATTGACCGGTTCTGTCTCTGGAGATGAGCCAGGATCATCCCGCCTCTTCTTTTTTACAAAACGGTCATGCCTGTCAAACAGGCGCTCCAGAGAAACCAGGCCCTTCGGAATTTTATTTCCCTTAAGCTGACATATGCCATCGTTCTCTTTTGATTCATGATTTTGGCCGTTGATTGATTCACGGCACGTAGAGGTGGATCCTTCAAAATACAACTCATCAAAATTTTCTGATTTTTCTAGAAAGGCAATAAGGTGATTATCATCGTTGAATACCTGCCAATGCTGAGAGTTGTCTGGCACGCTTGGGCGGAAAACCACTTCAATGGTGTATTTGTTCGTTTTCAAACCCGGGTGCGGGAGCATGAGAGATCTTTGAAACGACCAACGAATCACCATGTCATTTTGGGCCCTTGGAATGGCCTCTATTGAAAAAGCGTCAAATTCCTCAATGCTGTCCCATACCGAATTACGGTAGTGCCTGAGCCTTTCATTTTTCACTTGATAAATCCTTTTGACCTGATTTACAACTAGCTCGGCATCACCTTGGACTTTCAGATTTTTTATTCCTCTTTCCTTTGCAGCTTGCATACCGAGTAACAGAGATTCGTACTCAACAGTATTATTAGTGTTGAAAAACTGCAATTTGAAAGAAAGGGGAATTACCTCCTCCTCGGGAGATATCAAGGCACAACTCCGGCGCCACATCCACTAGTACAGCGCCATCAAATCAAGTGCAGGTCCAGATCTTATTACAATCCTTTTCCTGAACAAAAACGTCCTTTGTCTCCGCCTCGGTGGATAAGAAGTAGTTCCCCATCCCTGATGATTCGAAAAGAATTTGGGCTTTGGGGTCTTCAGAGCTAGTGACCAAGTATTTCTTTTGGGATTCCGGCTCCAAAGTTTGCATTACGCCTTTGACTGGAATTCTAGCTTTGGACCAGTCCATGTGAATCTCTCCACCAACTTCGCTGCAAAAACTCCTTCCTAGCAGAATTCCATAGGCTGCTGGGATGTCAGCAACAAGGACTGTCATTTTTACTCTTTTATCCGGGAAGGCTGCGAACGCGAATTGTGCGTCCTTGATTTGGCCAACCAACGGAACTTGCTTGGTCTCCAATGAATAGCATCTGCCGAATGGTTTGGTAAGAGTGAGGCCCAAAGCATGGGCAACTTTTGCCGGCATGACGTTATCAGAGGCTCCGGAATCAATAATGCAATTGCTCAACTTATGGCCATTGATCAGGAGGGAGAGATAGAAAGGTTCTATCTTGCCAGATGCGGATGTCGAAGCAACATTTATGTGGGATTCAGGAGGAGTAGAAAGGATTCCTTTCAGGGAAACCGGTTTGGCTATAACAGCTTGACTTTGGATATACTTAGTCAATCTTACAAGCTGTTCGGGGTTTGACTGAAGATACTCAGCTTGAGACATTTGAATCTTGGTCTTCTTTGCATGATCTATTATATCAAACGCGGCCAAGGGTTGCGTTGGTGAGGGAATGAGTCCTTCACTTCGCGGTGGTGGAATAGGATTACTGATCTTAGTAGGAACTTGAGGGGGCTGACTTGGAGGAGAGATGGGCGGAAAAGACTTCTTAGCAAAAGACTTAACAGGGAATTGAGTAGGAAGAGGGTTACCTCTTCTAGCAATGGTTGGAGGTGCGTTTGACGCGACCTTCTCCTTTTGTACGTGGGCAGCGACTTCCGCCTCTTTTCCTTGCGAGCGGGTGAAAACAGCATATGATTGTCCGCTCGCGTAGCCCTGAGTACTCTCTTCTTCGTCAGATTCATCCTCGTCAAATTCCATGTACCCAATAGTAGAGTCGCCAGTCGGTTCACCGACCTCTTGATCATCTTCGCCTTGGAGCGAAGGTTCTTCATAGTACTGCTCTTCTTCCTCTTCAATTTCGGCCAAAGCATTGACTGGAGGAGCTTCAAGCGCCAACCGTGGAGCAGCTGTAGGCAAGCGCGGCCTTTGTGAAGCGTTGTTAGGAACAAAATTTCTCCGCGGGATATCCCGATACGAGGAACTGGGAGAGGCCTGGGCCAGCTGCTTCTTTAGTGCAAGCAAATCATTTGCCATTTTTTGGAATGCTGGATCAGACGAAGTGATAGGCGAAGGGCCCAAAGACTTAGGCTTAGCTGATTCTTTTCTTAACTCGCCAGATATTATCAAATTGTCTTCTATACGGATGGCAGCAGCCTGAGCGAGAGGCAAAGTAGCTACTCGCTCTTGAAGGAGCAAGAAGCTGACTTTTGAGCTCATGGCGTTTACGAAGAAGCACTTCTGATTCTCCGGCGTTGGAAGCATGGCAGTAGGGACACGGTTGATTAGCGCATTGAACCGGGCGACAAAATCGCGCATGGTCTCATTTGCCTCCTTCTTCAGATGAGTGATTCGTGACAATAGAGTAAATGCATCCTCTGAAGGTTTATACCTGTCTTCAAAAGCGTCCCGCAAAGTTGCCCAACTAGTGATGGATCCGGCCGGCAAATGCTGAAACCATTCAGCTGCAGGTCCTTGTAGAGTTTCCAGAAAGAGGCGAACTGACACGTCTTCGTGGGTTACGTCCAATATACTGCATGACATAATGAAAGCAGAAATGTGGGAATCCGTGCTTTGATTTCCGCTCCCGTCGAATTTAGGAAAATTCTTTCGATTTCCGTGAGGGAGTGCGTGAACTGGATGTGGTAAAGCCAACGGACCCATAGCGTTTCCCCATGGTACCGCCATCTGAAAAGCCGGAAAGAGAACGCGAGCCGGAAGTGTAGTTCCGCTGAGTAGTAAAGCACTACAAAGGGATGTAGATGCTTCTGGTAACAGACCTTTTCTTTGTGAAGGTGAGACACTCCTGGATGACCGGCTAGCTGAGCTTAGCGCTGAAAAACGTGCCGGTGTTACGCTGAAATTGTGCCTCTGAAGCAGATCGAAAGTAGAATCAGCTTCTCCTCGGGCTCTCCTGCTGCGCGTAAAAGGTTCACTCGCCAGTGTACCTTTCAGATCTGCAATATTACAGCGCAGATTTAAACTTTATTTTTGGGTGTGCTTGCTGATTTTCTGGTTTTTCTGACAAAAACCAGCAGCATGCACTTTTCTGGATATTAAAAATTATCCTCTTCAGAAACCGATTGCGGTTAAATGACAGATGAAAATGAGGATAAGATGGTGGGGAAGATAGTAAGCTGATTTTCGGATCTGATTTGGACTTTTTCAGAGGGTTTCAAACTTTTTTAGAAAACAGTCAAAACTCAGATCTACGGAAAAATAATGATTTCTGTAAAAACTCAAATGAACTAAAGATATGTAAGAAGCCCGATCTATGACTCTCGAAAGAAAAATTTTCGATTCGGGCACTTTTGCAAATCTTTGGATCTTCAACAAAAAGCTCAGTTCTGCAAACCGGCAAAAAGAATCTCGATTTTCCCGATTTTTATCTTACTACCAAGCATAGATCTCGACAGATCATGCATTGCTTCCCAACCAGAGTCGCCAAAAGCTGTTGGTCCGAGTCCGAAAATGCAGCGTGGGACAGATCTATGGATAGACGAGCCAACAGTGTGCAGGGCTTAGCCCCTCTTTGAGACAGCAAAGCGAAACTGGTTTATTGCTACTTCTACTAGCAGGAACCTATGCAAGTCTCACAGATTCTGCCTTCAGGGGTTGGGATCTCATCCCAGTAGAGTGTTCTAGGCTGCGAAGAGAAAGGAACAAAAGAAGGAGAAGAGAAAGAACAGATCCGAAGGAAGAAAAGAAATGAGTTCCAAAGCGGAAGGGTCAGAAAATCTATGCTTTGGGCTTGGTAGTAAACAGAGCCAAACCTACTGGCATAAATAAACAAAGCAATACTGATAAACAAATGACGGAAAAGTAGATATGAATTCAACAGATTAAACACATACAGATCTAACGTAAGAAAGACCTTATGCATAACACAGCTATTGAGCACAAAGTCTGAATAATTGTATTACTGTTCTTTTCTGTTACAAGAAAGCTCAAAGTCTTTCTCTCTTCACTTCTATTTCTATCTGAAAAATGTTCACCCCTTGAATACCACAAGTATCCTTGTATTTATAGAAGATGAGAGAGAGAGAGAAGACAAAAAGGAGCCAACCACTTATCTACAAGATATTTACAAAATATCTAAAGTCATGTTGACTTTTACATTTTTGAGTGGATGACATCATCCCATGATGCAACATGGATGATGTCATCGTTGGCATCAACATACTTGAGATATTGCGAAAAGAAAGTCGGAGAATAGCGAGAGGAAGAAGAAGAAGAAGAAGAAGAAGCTAGTCATCATCATCGTCCTGCGGCCGAAAAGGGGTCGCCTGCTTCTGATGCTGCTCAGGAGATGAGATGTGGAACTGAGCGCGGTATTCCAAGAACTTGTTGATCATTGACCCGAACTGATCCTGTGATGGATCCTTGTGCCGATCACTGATTACTTCGCAAGTTTCCCGCTCTTCTACAAGCTTTTCGGGAAGTTTGGAATAATCTTTCACCGCCTCAATCAGGAAACCGATGAAGTCCCTGCAAGCTAGCAGGTTATTGATGGATTCGGTATCAAACGTGACTTCCGGCCCTGTTCCTTGAGAAGCTAACTCCTTGAAAACCCGGATAGTATCATCAGCCGTTCTTAAGGTGAGGGAAGGAGTGAGCAACCCTGGTTTCATGGATAAAACAATTTTCTCCATTTGATACATCGCATCCAGGGCCTCTTCCTTCACCTTATCTATTTTTTCTAACACAAACTCGAGCTGATCTATCCGATAGTCCAAAGTGGACATAGTCTTGTTGAGGGTCCTTGGGTGACCGAATACTCCGAATTTGACCAAATCTTCGACTGAACAGTCGAACATCTGTTGGAAGGCCTCGTGTTGGAGTCTAGCGTTTTCTAACTCTTCTGATATCGGGACTGCTAATGCTTGGAGCTCCTTATTCGCCTTTTCAATGTTCAGAGATAAGTTGATATATTCGGCGATTACCTTTTCGCTATCTTTGAGAATCTGGCTTCTCCAAGCAGAAACAGCCATGCCCTGCTCACCGATCTTTGAATATTCATTGATCTTGTCTTGACTGAGCAGCTCAGGAGTCTCGGCGGCAGTTGTGGGAGGTGCACTTCCCATCTTCTGTAAGGCCTGAAGCAGGTATTTATTCTGTTCTTTCAGCAGCCTTTTCTCTTCCTTAGCTTCTTGAAGCTTTTCACAAAGTGCATCAATCGCGGAACGAGCTTCCCCCTGGAGACTTTCAGAGGACGTCCCCATCGTGACTTGGGTCACTGTGAAATCTGCTGGAGACAGATCTGCTTTCTCTTTGGTGGGATCGGGGTAAGCTATTTCCAGGACTCTCTCACCTGCAGCGCTCTTTGAGAAGCGTGTAACCGGCTTGTGCTTCTTTGCTCCTTTAGCCGGAATAATTGAAAAGTCCATCGGAGCGATGGGGACTTTCCTCTTTGGCTGGCTCAGCTGCTGAGAGATCCAAGCTGGTCCTATTGAAGAAGGACCAGAGACAGAGGGGGAGGCAGCAACGGTAGAAGAGGGGAAGAACGTGGAGACACGCGGCGGTGGCATTGAAAGAATAGCCGAGGAAGTGTCCACGGGAGGAAGGGAAACCGGGGCTGCAGAAGACAAAGGAAGGGAAGGGAGCCCGGAAAGGAGAGAAGAAATGGAAGGAGACAAATCAGCAAGAGAGGAGAAGATGGATGAAGAAGCAGGGGAAAGGGTAGAAGAAGGGGGAGAGGACACAACCAAAGGAGTGGTTGCTGACACCTGAGGAAGGGGAGGAAGAGAAGAAGAAGGGACAGAAGGAACCTCCGTAGTTGTAGCAACGCCGACATCCTGAGTGGATGGGCCTTCGGGAACATCCTCCATGAACTCCTCTTCCAAAGTTATGACTTGTTCAGGCTCCGAGGGAAGAGGACTTTCAGGGGCTTCCTCCTGACTGGTGCTTGATTCACCTATTGCACCCTTGCCTTTTAGCTGCTTCTTTGATCTTGGAGGCGCATTACCCAATGGAGAAGTTATAAAATCTACGCCGAGGTAGATCAATCCATTCATACGGCACCAGAGCTCCGTTCTCCGCATGGTTTCTTTGACCCTCTCCTCAATTGTCTGAGGAGCCTTGCTTCTATCAATGGCCGGGAAGGGCCAATTGTCTCCATCTGTGTTATTATACACCTTGTCTACTTCATCTTCCGAAGTTTGGAAGCCTTTGGGGACGATGGCCACTCCATAATGAATAATTTCTGCCAATGCTAAGCGGGAGTGATCCAGTCTCCTGAGTGCCACCTCATGGATGACGTCAATGTAAATGTCCTCAATTTGAGGGACATGGATAGGATCAAGCTTAGCCCTTGGCAAGCAGCTTCTTGGGTCGAATGTAGGCCTTGCCGGGAAATCATGCTTTAGATTGAGCAATTCTAGCTCGGCAAACATCTCCTTCGCCTTGTGATAGCTGGAACAAGTGTATCGGCCTACCGTGAGGGGGAAAGGAGTTCCACCCTTCTTTCTCTTCTGGCACTTCTCATGATATGTGACCAGCTGCCTTGACAATTCCAATAGAACCAGCTTTGGTCCAGCATACCTTGGCAACCTAGTGGGCTCGCCCAAGAAGTTAACCGCCCTCAGATAGGTGAATGTGGGAAATTGGGTGAACAAGGCCCCCCACTTTTCCACAGCAGAAACAGTATTCTTAATTGTGCGGCCATGAGTCAACTTTGGTCGCAGCATGCATATAATATGGTAGAAGAAAGCATCATTGATTTTTGAAAAGTGTTGGATGCTATTCTCCAGCTTCAGCTCTGGGTAGTATTCATATATCTTGGCCTGAGGCCAAGTTCCACTTCGGTGCAGCCCTGGATAGTCCCTTTCGAGACTTTGCAGATACACTACGTAGGAGTTCATATGAAACACTCTGTTGTGGCAAAAGCGTTAGTAATTCGAAAAATGGCGCTGCTTATTATTTCCCCCCAGCAGAAGCGCTGATCGGGCAAATTTTTGTTCATCGTTTCCAGGTACCGCAGCATCCATTTATGGAAGTAGTGGGCGTCTGAAAGCCCGAAGACTCTGCTCAGGAAAGTGATGGTGTCACTGAGTTCTTCGGAGAAGTCGCTTCGGTGGATAGTCAGGGCCACCGGTCACTACCTTCTTATTTTTGAGGTAGACTTCATTCATTAACGCATGCATAGGTCCTCATTGCCCTCCCAGGTCTTGATACATTCTTCTTGGGTAACGGCCACGAAGCTTCGGTGATGAGGGATGCCAAGAATCTTTTCAAAATGGCGAGCGGTGAGGTCAATGACCACCTCCCCCTTACTATTTTCGACACACCTGGTGTCCTTGTTGTAAGATTGGGCAACCACCATTATGAACTCATTATCAATAGCGCTGACTGGAATCCCACCGGCGAAATGTAGAGCACTACCCATCAATTTATCCATCCAGGGGCTTCTTGATACTTTCTGAGTTCTCACCCAGAATTCGTCCATGTCAATGTGGCCTAGTTCAGAATCTCTGACATCCATATTGCATTCCGCCTGAGATTCGGGCATTCTAACCCTTTGGTACTTATACTTCATTTCTTCCTCTGTTAGCTTAGCTTTTCCTCTTGGTTTGGCGGGTCTCTTGCTTGAGGTAGACATGTGTTCTTCAAGGCTTATCTGATGATCTGCACGTAGGAGGAGTGAAACCCAATCCAAGAAGCTTGAATTAGTCATTTGATTTTCAATGGGAACGCTAGCAGAAGAAAGAGTTAGAATTTTTAAGGCTCGGGGTGCAGGGCGCATGGAAAATGTATATAACAGGCTGAAATTGGCGCCAAGGCGTGGCGCATGGATGAAGCGATTTGGCGCATTTTATAGAATGGCGCACGAAATGCATGTTACATTGAGGTTTGGTGCGCCCTTTGGCGCATGGGCGATGTGCGACATGGAAAAAAGGCGCGCCAAAGGTATATGGCGCGGCGCATGGGGGAGCGACACAACATCATGTACTTGCAACGGAAGGTGCGCCCGCGCCTTGGAGGCTTTACGCTTGCGCAGATATCTCTCGCTTTGCATGGAAGCTGGGCGCGCCCTTTAGCGCATAGAAGAGGGATGCAACAGGGGTAAAAGATGCGCCAAAGGGATATAAGAAGGCGCGGGTTCTGAGTGCGTTACAGGCCGAAAGGGTGCGCTTAGGGGCGCATGATTCACAACTGCAGCATGCTGGGTAGACGCGCCGAGGGGCGCGACTGTCTAAGGTGCAACATGACGCGGCAACGCGCCATGGGGAAAACCAAAAACTCTCTAAACATTTAAGCATCATTCATTCTAACACCAAGCCTAATCAAACCAACTTCCCTTATAAACTGGAAATGAGGGACAGAAGGAAGAAGTTGGTTTAAGCGGGATAGGGGAAGAAACAGTCCAATGCAAAACGACATTTAAAAAAACGGGCCATCAAACGAAAACCAGACCGAAAACACCAAAGCACGAAAATGAAAAAGAGGATGAACCTCTTACCTTTGAATGTATAAAGACGGTTGGAAAGCGGGCCCGAGAGCAAATGACAACGACAGAGCGAGTGACACACCCAGCAATCACGTGCTTTGAAAAAGAACAATGAAAATGACATGGCGCGCCTGTTATATATAACAAAACTTTGTCATAAATGCGCCACCCACTTTTGAAAAGGCGCGCGAAAACGATCCGACAGAGAGAAAGCATGCGCCCTTTGGCGCATGGAAATGTGACAAGCGGGGAGAATGGGTGCGACCTTGGCGCATCAAACGTGTTGTCGACATGAATTATTATGCGCCCTTGGGCGCACCAAAACGCGGTGATGTAACAAGGAAAGCACATGCGCCCTTTAGCGCATGGAAAAGAGGCGCGACAAATGATATGTCAACATCGAGGCGCATGCGCCTCGGCGCACGCAAATAAGGCTTAACATGCTTTGGCGCACCAAAAGACGTGTTGACATGGGAAACCATGCGCCAAAGGCTTTTTGAAGGGGCGCACCAAAATGTGGTGTTACAGTGAAAATCCATGCGCCTAGCCAAAAAGGCTCAAAAAGACTAAGTTCGAAAGCTAGATTTCCTGAGAAGGAATTTTAAATCGTTTCGAACGCGAGGGATCCCTATCGAGGGATCAAGACAAAAATTTTCGGTATGGTTATCAGTAAAATTGCCCTTGTCAATTTTACGGGATAACAAGTCTTATGGTGTGCCACCATAAACTATGTTAAAAGGACTCAGATTGTCTCATTAAGGAAATGAGTTCCCTATCACTTGTTAAGCTTAATGGACGACCTTACATGTTAATAATGTTTTCCCATAAGAATCTTGATTTTTTTGCCACTATATAATCCTTTATAGGTGCTACTTCATCCCACCTCATAAGATAATATATACAATTTGTGATGTAGTGTGCACCGATTATGCGTGTGGGTGGTGAAATAGGACCTACAAAGTCAATCACCCACCTTCGGAAAGGCTCATCGCTTGCATAATAGGCTCAACAACATTTCATCTCTATGTCCAAGATTTCCAATGCATTGAAAATGATCGCATAACTTGACATATTCCTTTTTATCCTATACAAAGTCCTCCACCAAAGTCTAGCCATTATAATTTTGTGCACGATAGCATCACCTACATAATGATGTCCTAAAATTCCACCATGATCCTCTTCCATAATAGCCTTGCACTCATGATCTCGAACACACCAACTCAAAATTTTATCACATCCCAACTTGTATAAATCTCCACTAATCAATTGAGAAGGAACCAAGCATATAATAAGTTGCATCTTCTCTAAGTATTCATTCCCTCATGCCCCTACCATGTGCACAAAAAACTGCAATGTCCTCTAGTTACGTGGGCATGCGATTGAATCTAAATAGTTGTGCATCTAACATCATGTCCTTAATGCTCTATGTGTCCTCACCAGAATTGATCCTTGATAAATTATTAGGCCCTGAATTACTTTTTCCTTGTTTTACAGCAACTGTAAACTTAAACTCCAGAAAGAGTAATATCTACTGCATATGCGCCCTTGAAAAACAGGCTTGTTGACCAAATACTTGAGTGTCATATGGTATGTAAAGAAGATAAAGAGTGTTTCCAACAAGTTTTGTGTAAAATTGTACAACACGTAGATCATGGAAAAAGCCTTGTGCTCAGTAGCTATATAATTCTACTCTGCAAGCATAAACATCCTGGATTGTAAATCAAATGGGATGGTCCATAAGTCCTTCTCTCTGGTTATGTCAATTTCCATGCTTAGAGGCATCAACATGGACATTAGGGGTTTTCCCATGAATAAATGTGCAAAATAGGTGCAGTTGTGATCCTTTCCTTAAATGTTTAAAATGCCTTCTTTTGCGTGTCACCCCAATAGAACTTTTTGTTAGCTTTCAATAATCCCTCCAGGGGCGCAAAAATCTTCAAATGCATAAAATTCGTATAATATCCATGCGACCTAGGAATCCACATACCTAACTTTGATTGGTAGGCTATTTTAAACCCAAGATGACAATTATCTTGGCTGGGTCTACCAATAAGCCTTCCTTAAAAATTATATTTCCGGTAGAGTGCCAAAAGGTGTTGCAAAAATGCACTTCTTAATGTTTAGGGAGATTCTTAACTTCCTACACGGCTCTCAAACATGATCCTCAATTTTTCACAATGGTCATTAACTAAGCCATACATTGTCTAGTCATCTAGATACACCTGTAAGAACTTGTGGATAAAGTCCTGAAAAGCATGCACAACAATGTGTGAGAACACTGCTGGTGTATTCTTTAGTCCAAAGGAAATCATTGTATATGAAAAATTTCCCTACTTAGTGGTGGATTTTTTTTTTTCCGATCTTCGTTTTATATGGGCACTGGTGATAACTGAAAAACCCATCTATAAAGGAGTATATCTCATGCCCGACAACTCCTTCAAGGATCTCCTCTATGAATAGGGTGGGAAAAGCATCAATAACACATGTAACATTAAGTTCTCTATAGTCCACACAAATACTTATTCTCCCATCCTTCTTAATGCTTATTACCATGGGGCTAACCCATTTAGATTCCTTGATAGGCTCAATTATACTAGACTTGAGCATCTTGTCAATTTCTTCCTTTACCTTCACACACGATAAGGATTCATCTTGTAAAGCCTCTTCCTAACCGGCAGGTGCGTTCCTTCTTTCGGTTTGATTTTCATTTCACCTAAATAAGGGTGTACTCCCTTTAACTCATCATAGCCCTATAGAATTAAGTCCCGAAAGTCACACAATAATTCAATAATCTTTTCCACTTGTTTCTCCTACCAGTAGTCACAAATAATGAAATCCTTAGGTTCTAACTTTGTATGATTGTTAACCTTCTTTGTCTTCATTGGGGTATGCTACGCATGCATTTTCTCATATGTAGTGTCCATTACCTCGTGTGTACCTTCAGTGTGGTTAACATATAGTGTATCCACTTCCTTATAATCGATCATGTACACCAATTTTCCCTTTTCTTTTTATTTCTAGGTGCGTACCATCTCTTCTTCATATGTCCCCTCGGGATCAAGGCCTACCTCAAGATCAGTTTCTCTAAATAGTTCCAACATTAGCTCTTCATCCTTCACACTATCTTCCAACATAAGGTGCTTCATAATCTGCAATGCTTCATTGATCAGATGTTTAGTAGAAAAATAACCAAAAGTATGAATCATACTTGAGGTTATCTCTTTCCAATTAGCAGTCTCCCTTTTCAACTTTTCATGGACATACCATGTGTGTAAAAATCCACGTAAGGTGGAGTAGAAATTATGTACCTATAGTGATGGTGGTAAAGCCTCCTTGCCCTGCGACCAAGATCTCTCACACTCCTAGGCATGATGAGAGGTAGAATAATTTCCATGAAATTCACATATTTAGGTAGGTACATTACTCCTTAGAAACCTAGTCCAAAAGGTGATTCTCACTTCTCTCCATACCAACTGGTTGTCTTTGTGTGTCTCCCACCAATGGGTTGTTTTCCCATGCACAATATAGAATCGAATATTTATTCTATCCCCTTAATTCTTCCACTGAGTCTCCATGGCACATAGAAATGTAATTTTATTCCCTTCACTATTATACCTTGGTACCCTATTAAATCCCAACCACCTCACCATGTGCGGTCCAATAATCCTGGTGACATGTCCTTTCAATTCACACCCAACCATTTCATATGTTCCATGAGCCCAGTCATCGCAAGAAACACTTGTAGTGTCACTTATATACTATACGTCTTCCCAATTAAGTACGCCTTCTTTCGATGGATCCAAAAATTATCGATCATGCACTGAGTGTGCATATATTTTGTTAATCTCTTCCAAGATCAGTGGTTCAACATAGGGCTCAAACTTATTTTCAAAAAGAGGTATAATCATGGGCTCCTCATCATTCTCAAAATTGATGTATATTTTATTAAAGCACAAATTTGCTTTGGTCCAATAGCACCAAGGTTGCCCAAGTAATGTTGGAAAGTTGTTCACTTCAACAAGCTCCAATACCTCAAAGTATCCAGTAAAATTGGCTCCCTGAATAATAATAGATGTGTTCTTCATAACCCAATAGGCATGTTCCTTATTTTATTCACCATATGTAGACACCAAAATTGGGTCACGTCCCTTTTGAATAACCAACTTAAACATATTTACCTAACCATGACCCTTATACCCTACATTAACATTAATTTAATTATTTACAATTAAATTAATACCCATCATCACCCCACTATTAATTTAATTACTTTAATTAAATGGATTAATACCTCACCTAGACAACTTTGTTAGGAAATTATATTGTCGGTGCTCCATTAGTAAATTATAATTACGTGAAGTAATTATAATGTTAGTAAATATGTTAGTAATTTGTTATATAGTTGTTAAATAAAACAACTTATAACAAATATGAGTGTGTGAGTTTGGACAACTCACGTAGATTGGTTGGAGAGTTGTTATAGCTACTTCCTATTATTTAGGAAGTCTATTTCCTATATATATGTAAATGTATCTGAATGTAATATATGATGTGAATAATATATTCGGTGTTTCTGCTGTGCAAACTTGTGCATTCTCCAAGATTTGGTATCAGAGCAGATCTTTGTGATCCTCTTATCATGGATCATTAAATTGTTTACAGGGGCATATTCAACTAGTATAGTGCCCTCATCTATGGCTTATTCTCCCTGATTTATAGTTTTTAGATTATTTTATATCAGTGTATACGTATGTTAGATCTCAGTATTCATCCCTATTAAGATCATATTTTTCGTGTGGATGCAAGCTCTCTTCCGAGGTGCATGGTTTTGCATTGGCATTTGTACCTACTACCTGCGCTTAAAGCTACCTACCTACCATTTCTTGATCTGCTACTGTTATTTGGTGTTGTAGCCTGCCAAATCCAATGCTGCACAATATATTTCTGTGTATGACAATCAGGGAAAAGATTTTTCACGCAGTCCTATATCTATGTGAAGACGTCTATGTGCAGCACTGATAGACAACACGGTATTGAAGCTTACAGATGTCTTGTAGCTTTGGGCCTCACAACCATTGACTTCGGTCTTCATTGGAAAGCCAGAGTTGGTAATAATTCGTTCACCACACACCGACGTTCTGGTTAACTGTCTACACAATTCTCTACCAGCGTCATTGATTACACATTGAAGTTCTCTCCATCTGTTATGGTTGTGATATTTTTGGAGTCTCGTAGCCGTAACAATGCAATGCATGCATTGGCGTCTATGCATACACAAGCTCGAGCCTGAATTTCATTTGAAGATTCGCAAGGAATCAGGAGGAAGATCCAGTGTTTGGCATGACCGTGCATAGTGGTGTTTTACATCAACTTCGTTGCTCTTAAGTTTTGTTGAAGTCTCAGCGCATCTGATTTATTCCTCCCGGGTCTAATCTATTCTCGACAGCATTCTATCGACCTTACAAAAAGTGACTGTGGTGTTATCTCATTATTATGGGTCTTCTTGGCCATTCAAATCTGCGCACGTATCAAATCAGGGCTCCAACATCTTGAAAAGCTCATTATATTGTTTTTGACACTTAGATGATCAGTGTCACACTGTGCACAAAAGATGCTTTTATATTTTCTAGTTGTTCAACATGATCTCCTGTGATGTTCTTGTAAAATATTTGTTTTTCTCCATACCTGGATTCACTGTGTGGTGAAAATATCCATTTATTACTCCTTGCCATCCAATTGCCCGCAGTTTTAGACGCAAAGGTTTGAGTTTGATTTCAAACTTTCATAAATATTGGTGATATTAGGATCTGTTCACCATAGTTATAATATTATTTTTTGTGTGTCACTCAATGTTTGTTTCGAGTCGAGTCTATGAGTGTCTACTTAGTCAAGTAAATTTTTATGTTCTATAGTTCTAGAGTTATGTTTTAAAAACAAAAAAAATGTGTCATCAATAATGTCAAAATGTTGATTATGTTTCAAGTCGTTATATTGTCACTACTTGGTCGTCAAATTTTTGCCAAATTCAATTTGTGAGTGGTTTGTCCATCAAGTTTGTTTAATTGTTAAATAAGTCAATAGTGTCATTAAGTAGATTATTTCATTATTATTTTTTATGTGTTAGTTGTCATTTCATCAAAAATTAATGTTGTAAAAGTCATGTCACTGTCAAAATCTACAGTTCATGTCATCATAGTGTTATGTTGTGTGAAAATTGAGTCATTGTAAAAATTGTAAAAATAAAAATAAAATTACCTTACGGACGCATTTTCGGTGTTACCCGACGTCCTGGTAACCATTGATCCACAAAAGCTAAATTTGCTGAGCTAGCAGTATGACACCGGAGGCAGGAGGCAAACGAAGGTTGGAGGTCATTTAGCGACCTCTCGTCAGTTGCCAATGACGGGGCCGCATATCAGCTTTGGTGACATGTGTGTGTGCAGTTTGATTTTAGTGCTTCCAGTGTGGTGTGCCTCAATTTGCAGTAATCTTGTTTTCAATAAGTGGAAATTACACATTGAGGGGGGGAACATGATCCAATGTTCCATTTCCAGTATGTCAGTTTTTTCTATGTATGTATGAGCAACATATGTCAACAGAATTTCCTATGTTATTCCCTACAGTGAGATGTGATGAGGGCTGAGAATAGTACTTGGCATATCATGATGTGGTTGTAGGTAAACCACTTGAAAACCTTCATTTGTGGTTTGTGGTAAACCAATAGCAAAACCACCATTCTTGGTTGTTGGTAATCCATTTGCAAAACCATCACTTTGTGGTTTGTGGTAAACCAATTACAAAACCACCATTCTCGGTTTTGGTCAACCGTTTGCAAAACCATCCCTGAGGTTTGTGATCATCCTGTGAAAATCACCAGATCATGAGCAGGTGCAAGTATAAGGCAGGTTTTCCCCATGTTCGCACTAAGGGGGGGAATGTTAGGAAATTATATTGTTAGTGCTCCATTAGTAAATTATAATTACGTGAAGTAATTATAATGTTATTTTATGTTAGTAAATATGTTAGTAATTTGTTATATAGTTGTTAAATAAAACAACTTATAACAAATATGAGTGTGTGAGTTTGGACAACTCACGTAGATTGGTTGGAGAGTTGTTATAGCTACTTCCTATTATTTAGGAAGTCTATTTCCTATATATATGTAAATTTATCTGAATGTAATATATGATGTGAATAATATATTCGGTGTTTCTGCTGTGAAAACTTGTGCATTCTCCAAGAGACACCTCACCATAGACCTATTCATAACATGTTTCCATAAATGAATAAGACTTGGTTCAACCCTAAAAATCAAGGCCTATTATTCCAATAACCACCGTCCCGCTCGTAAAAACATAACATCCATTCTACTTCACGAATAAATGGAAACACCTGGCACAAATGATGGCAAGATATTTTATTTTTAGAAAACCTAAGGAATCCTTCCTTAACCGATGTCGGTCATCCTAAAACAATGCCGATTAACAAGGAATTGTCGCCGATTACCATTTATTCACTTTGGAAACCTTGTTTGTGGGTTGGCACATTCTGAGATCAAGGAGGAGAGAAGAGAGCTGCATGTAAGTAGAACCAGAGTCTTTTCACATGTACAAACATCCATAGCCAGCACCAAGACAAATCTAGAGGTATTGCACTCATGGTAACATTCTAGGAAGCACCACTGCAGCACCAAGCTCCATCCCACCAATCAATCATCACCACCACATAGCCATTAGACCTGCAACACTAGTAAGTACATTTATCACCTATGTTATTTTAGCCTTACCATGTTTTAAAGGTTTTTGTCACATTTGTTTTCATTTCCTACTTGCATTCCCTTTTCCCCACCATTCCTCTTTCTGTAAACCCTACCATTCCTCCACCCACATCATAAAACCACCTATACCAAAACTCTACATATTTTTGGGCGTTCCTAAGATCCCATTATACCTCATTATACCCTCTGTCATCTCTTCCCCGACCTCATCTCGAACCCCACTAAGAAATATTATTGAGTCCTATCGACCCGCCTCTATCGACACCGGTTAGCCATAACCGTCATCGGTTCTACCTAACCATGATAGGTCATACCTCGACCGACACCCGTCTTTGTGTCTACCAACATTATGTAAACCAATAACCACCTACCTACTAAACAAACCCAAACACCTTACCCAACCTTGCTAAGACCACCGTCGTGATCTGCGCACCACCCGGAAAAACCTACAACTCCGCCCCAAGACCTTGACCCGCATAGTTTTAGTATTTAATTGGATCAATGCTAATAGTGATCTAAGGTACCCAAATCAGAATACTAACACTAGATTTATTTATATATGCATTCCATTTACTTCATATTTTTTTTAATAAAACAGTGGGTTGATAGCCTTCAGTCCACTATCATATATTATTTAACTAGGCATACACTTCCCGGATCTAGCATACACTAGGCGGTCAACCATTGTCATATATTATTTAACTCTTCTTTGGTGGTCTTGTTTTCTATTTCAAGTAGTTCCTCCCAACCAAAAGGAATATCTCACAGTCGGTTTCGGATTGATAAGTCGAACACACACATCAACCTCCAAACCAACAAAATAGGTATTCCTCCTCAATCTATAACATTATCTGTTTCATCACATTCAGAAAATGTAAAGAAAACGTTGAAACATTTTGGCACGCCCAATGGGACCCATTTGGGGTTCCTTGCATTTTCTTCATTCCTAGGTAAAATTTAGTGTTTGTTTCCTTTTAAAAAGATTACACATTAATTTTTCTTCTCTGGAATGATTCTTCCTCTCTTTACTGTCTAAAAACAATCATGTTTTTGGTACTTTAAAAGGAACACATTCTTATTTCCTTTTTGCATTGCATTAGTGAAAGAGCACATTCCTACCTATTCACCATTTGTTTCATCGAATGTAATTTTTCAATTTGGGCTTAAAACTAGTTGCATTTCATCCTTGTATGTTGCATTTAGCTCACATTAAAATAAGGGCAACCTATATGCTGGAAGTCATGCCCAGCTGATGGTTGACACAAAGAATCATAGAAAAGAACATTCTCTCTCTCTCTCTCTCTATCTTACCAAAATACACAAACTTTGAATATACACATTTTCTTAAACGACATCTTACACTCGGGAATTCACATCAATGATCACATGATCAAAGGATTGACAGTACCCCTCAACTGGTTATCTCTGTCCAGTACACCATCAGAGAGCATGCCCCGCCATAACATAACCTGAAACCTCACCTTTTAGATATCCTTCTCCATCAGACGCCTTCCCAACCAAAAATTCTATTATGAATTCACATGGTCGAGTTCTAAATAGCAAAAGCTAAAAAACATAAGAAAATCACTCTTAAGATCATGTTTTCTTAGTTTTTCTTCTTGACTTTTTTTTTGAGGTGTGAGAGTATGAATCTACTTTATTCTTCTTCTTTGCACATTCCACCATCATAGTGGGAGTATTCTGACTTTGTCTGAGTGTTCAAGGACCCCATATTTCATTCTCAAATTCTTGATTTTGAATCTTCACTTGATTTAAATTCACAAAATCCAGTTTATTCATCGCTCTCTCATTTCACAATAACCGATTTCGATCAATGAACATCATCGGTTCCCATCCGACCATTGTTGGTTAAACCTAACGGTGTTGGCTTCGACTTTCTAGTTATTTTTTTTTGGAATAGCCTTCATCACTCCTTTTGTTCTATTTTTATCCCTCGGGCACCATCATATTCTATCCTATTGATATTTCACATACGTAGTTTCCCATTACACATTCATCAGTCTTGTTTCACCTCCAAGCCGGTGTTTTTCTACAGATGACCAACATCGGTTTTGTAACCGACATCATTTCCCCATTAACTATCATCGATCAAATTGACCATCGTCAATGTGCGCATTTGGTTTTTGAAAATACAACCTTTGACCCAATTCACCCTCATGGCCTCATTTTTTCTCTTTTCCTGTTATTTTACGTGTTAATTACGAATACAATTTTCCAGTTAACAATTACTCACATAGTGTTGACTCGCAGCCAAGCCAACGCTCTTATATTCCATGCTAGTCATCAACCACTCCCACCTAGTCCTTCACCACCTTCTATCCTATCACCCATGGATCTAACCCTACCTACCACCATTGCTACAGGTGACGAGGAGTTCACATGACTCCTTAATTAGAATCCCGCAACCTTACAATTCTACCTTTCCCACTCTTCCACTCGAGATTCCTTAGGTCAATTGATATATGGAATTCGTATATCCATCTCTCCTACCTTTATACCCACTTATACAATGGCCCCTACTAGTTCAACATTACCTTCACCTACTTTACCCCGTGGTTTCATAGCCAGGCCCCACACCTATTATGACCTCTGCATTTGTGACATCAATCACACCTATAATATATGTTGTTCCTTCATTGACCACCTGACCATAACCCCATTCACACCCATTATCTCATAGATACTAATTGAAACACAACCACCCGTGGTGTCGGTGACCCCTAACCCATTCAAGAATCTTGTCCTCTCCATCACGTAGTCTCAACCCCCAATCACTAATAGAGTCACCGTTGCCCCACCTACATATGCATGTTATAACCAACCCCCTATCTTGTCTGTCATTCATCCGGATATATGCCCTCTATGTCGGTCCCCTATTCTCAACCTTCCTATTCGACATCATCATACACTTGAATGCCACCCACATCACATGTTCAAGCACCAGCCCTCTTACACCACATGAGGTGCCCTTCTATCACAACCTACCAATGACCTCATCAAATTCATGATGGAAAAGATGTAGACACTAGAAGCATCGGTTTCCGAGATCACATAATTCTCTCACCTATGATGAAATCAGTAATGAGCCCATTCATCTGCTCATTCCTATTCACCCATACTATGTACATTGGGAAATGCCAAAACTTAACCTCTTCAATAGTAAATAAGACCCGCAACAACATTTGTGGTCTTTCAAACATGGGTGTTACCTAATCACCCATGATGATGCTTTACTCCTACGGACCTTCCCGATGTCCCTGATAGGACCTGCATTAGACTGGTACAATGGGCTACCTAGACATTCCATCTACTTGTTTAATCAAGTAGCCTAAGCCTTCTTAGACCACTTCTCAATCAACATTGTTAAGAAAGTCACCATGACTAATCTTTACTTCACATGACAGTGTGAGAATGAGTCTATTGCTTACTTTTTCACTCATTGGCGCAGCCTAATTAACCGGCTCACATTTTATTTACCTCAAATTGCACTCATAGAGT
The DNA here is from genome assembly GCA_018340775.1 of Taxus wallichiana var. yunnanensis. Classification (NCBI taxonomy): domain Eukaryota; kingdom Viridiplantae; phylum Streptophyta; class Pinopsida; order Cupressales; family Taxaceae; genus Taxus; species Taxus wallichiana. The sequence continues at coordinate 77,977,755 of CM031234.1, forward strand.
TGTTTATTTGGGCTTATGCTAGACACATCTAAACATCCCTACAAGTGCATACATTCTTCACCTTTGAGTAGGCGTTCACCATGGCATGAAAATTGGAGATTCGTGCTATCGAAGGAAATAAAATTCAGCTACGTAACAAGAACACCACGTTTAAATTAAATGATGCTACTTCATCTTTGAAACCTCAAAACAACTATTGAAAACCTAAAGGATATGCCAATTGCGTGGTTCTCAAGGTTGGACATGCTCACCCATCAAACCAAGCCAAACCTTCGGATAATCTCTCACCCGTCAAAACCTTCCAGGTTTAGATGAGAACATCAAAGTACACTCCAATAGGATAATCGTATTCTTCTATTTTGGAAAAGCTTATTAAGGCTAGTTTCATTACCATGCCACCTATAAAACCACACATTTGTTTTGACCCTTATTACCCCACACCCGCATGGTATAAAGAACATGACTTTTGCAACTATCATTGTGTCAAAGGTCATAGTGATGGTAATTACATCACCTTCAAGAATATCATCCAAGAAATGTTAGAAAATGAAGATATAGTCTTGGATAACCCAAATGCACCCGCTAACCAAAACCTACATATCTTTAAGAAACCATTCCCTTATCATGCCCCATCTTCCAACCAAACCGTGGTATTTGTACATATCCAAAATTGTAAGTCTTGTCTTTGCGGAAGTAGCGTAATAAGTTCCCCAATGATGATACAGGTCTCCTCGCAAGGTGTTCGGGATCCGGAAAAGCCCTCGGAGTATGCGTTAACATCCCGCATGCCCCGCTTAGCCCCCGCGCCCTTTGTTTTCCCCTTTTCCTTCTTTCCTTGGCCTCTTCATCTTCAGTGATGAAACCGCCGCCCTGTAGGGTGGCGGTCTCAGAACCACCGCCTGCTGCTTTCGGGCGGCGGTCCTGTGCGCGTTTTCCAGAACGTTCTTTTGACGCGACTCACATGAAATATCATGATTCACCAGATTTCTTTGCCGAATTGGGCATGCATTTATGTTTTTGGTCCCCTGGAATAGTATTTTTCCTTTGTTTATTGTTTAGGAGTTCCATTTGGTTTTGATTTTTGGGTGATTGAATTCCTATAAATGCATGGTTTGTGCACAAGCAAAGGAGTGAAGTTTGGCTGGATTTGGAAGACTGATCTTTGCTCTCCTCATTTTAGTATTTTAGCTTGTTATCTTGTTTAGAAGCCATAGCTTGAATTCACTTGCATCTTTAGTTAGATTGCTCAGCTGTTGGTAAGCCACATACCCATCTTTTCTAGCGGTCTTTGTCATTTCATCCAATCAGCCTTGAAGCTTGCCTCTCGAATTTATCTTTGGTGTAGATTTAATTTTATTGTTGCTTAGAGTTCTTAGTTCAGTCCATTATATGCTTGGTTAGCTTTATTCAGCTGTTGGTAAGCCACATATCCAGCTTGTGCAAACAGTGTTGTTATTTTATCCAATCCATTGGAACGGAATAGCTTAGGAAGCCATTAAAGTTGCAGGTTTTGCTCTTTGAATAAGATAGTTATAGGTTCTGGTCGCTTCATGTTGCATGACTCGCAGTAAAATCCCGCTAGGAATCGCATAAGCCAAGCTCTGTACTCTTGCGCTGTCCCTCTCCTACTCGCATTTTCGGTCTGCATTCTGAGCTGTCCTTGTCCTAAAATCTACTCTTATCGGTGCTAGCATTACACGCTTTTCTGGATCCACGTGAACACGAAAGAACGAGGAGATCATACTGAGGGGACAAGATCACACACACCATCGGATTCGCCACTGTTCTGCGGAATCCAGGTTTTAACTTTCAAAGTTCTAGTTAGAATCATATCAAATAGAGTAGATAATTGCTTCATTTCAGTGAATTCTATTCTCGATATTGCCAGGGAAGCTGTGAGGATTGATAGTTTCTGAGAAACTATGATTCACTCCTCACTTCTGAGGTAGGATCGAGAATCTTGCAGATAGATTAGACGAGCTATTTAGAATAATTCTACAAATTGCACAGGAAAATAACTATACTCGGTTATCTTGTCTATTTTAAAATATTGTTTATTATTCCTAGATACGTTTAAAATAGTTTGCTTTCCTTAAAATTGTTAAAATATTTCTTAGAAGAATAAAAGTTATATATGTTAGATTTATTTCACGTAGTTAGAATTTGCTTCGTTACAGTTAGATTTGCATTTTGTTTCGTATGAAAATCACGGGACCTCAGGAGCCCAGGGAATATATATTTGAGCCAATAGTACCTCAACCAAATCTCATTACAGCAATAGTTGACATAGACCAAAATCTCAGAATACAAGTATTCCGAACAACAACAGATTTACAACTGATCAGTTCTCAGTTGAGAGGGTTAAACATAGAGGACGACCAAGCACACACGTTTTGGTCAAACCAACCAAATTACAGATTGCCTTAGGTAAACACTCACATGACTATAGAAGGGTTCGAAAGAGAACAAACCTTTGGTTGTGATCCTTTGGTCCCCACCCGACCATGTGCGGGAGATACTCTCACGAGATATAGATACCGATCTAAGGATCCAGGTTGCACGAACACCTGTGAGATATTCTGAGAAGATCACGCAGTTGTTGGTTCTAAACATAGAAGCTGAGAAAGCATATGATTATTGGATACTAGGGATTAGAACTTGATTTCATGCATGACCATAACAGGACCGCAACAACCAAGAGTCTATGGTTGCGATCCACAGATCCCACAGCCCAACGAGTCCACAAGTCAATCAGATATAGACACTAGCCTACGCACACTAGTATTTCAGTCCACTCCACTTCCACCCATCATCATCGAACAATTGTCCTTATTAGATATAGCGGCTAACGAAGCTAGAGAATTCTGGACTAGGCCAGAGAATCGTCCATAGAGTCAATTATATTCACCATCCACTATATGACCTTATCAGGAGACATACACGAAACTATCCCAGGTCATTTTCCACGTATTCCACAACCCATAGATTGAATCATGCCAGAGCTCGATATTGATTGGAGCCTTCGAGCAGTCATCCTTGCCGATCGATCTATCACACCAGTCCAAGTTAGAAGGGCCTTCTTTGCCTTAGATTCACAAATTCCACTAGTGCGTGTCGAAGACATTAGACTGCCTAACTAGTTTTTCTACATCCCATGCATATTCTACCCCCACCGGCTGTCTCGGCACAACCTCGAGAGGTCGGGTACGCGGAAGAGTTACTTGTAGATTCTCACGCTCGCCTATCACTTTTCCAGCGTACAAAATTGGTGAACCCGACGTGAGACAAACGAAATTAGTGAAGTTGACGTAAAACTTCCTACTTTCTCATTCGAGTCATAGTATCACGTGTTCTTTCACAAATCACCTTCACTCCTTCCCATTATTCTGCGGGTATTCATATACCCCCCGAATATGTCGGGATTCGATGCATATGGTAGACCCCTCTTGGGTCTTGAGGTATACTACGCCCAACAGAATAGGCAATCATCACCCTCGCTCTCAGTATGGGGTGACAACTATTCAAATAATTAGTTGTCAACACAAACCCCAAGAATCAGATATAGTTCATCTTTTCAAGCTGAGGAGTTAGATCAACCCCCTCGAACGCAACAAACAGAGCCTTCAGGCTCGAACAATATGACGTTTACCAGAGAATCTGGTTCGTCTCCTCAAATACTACTTAGACCACAAATTAGTAGACAATCAGATCCATACCTCGTCATAGATGATGGACAGTCAATACGTTATCCTAGGAGTGAACAACATTCTCGGGGTATGTACCCACCTGTAGGAGGTTTACAAATACAACCCGAGATCTCTTTTCAAGAAAATACCTCTATGCCACTGCATATAGGAAATACTCTCGGAGAAACTTGGCAAGATAGCGATCAGTTCATGATAGGATATCACATGCCTATACAACACCAGGGTGTACAACAAACGCCGCTCAGACAAAACACCGTGACTTCACCAAATGAAGTCATTTCAATGTTAGTAGAAAAAGTGAGAGGGTTAGAACTGGCTCAAGCAAGTCAAAATTCTCCGTTCATACAAACAGGGAGTTCCAATCCTCCATACCACTCTGGCCAAGTAGATCTCCTCACAGGGATAGGCACATTAGGCATGCCGCCTCACTATCCACAACAAACGCCAACAAGGCCCATCATCTCTAACACTATTCCTCCCGGTCTAGTGTCAAACAATCCATTCCTTGACAATACCCCATCATACTTAAACATGTACTCCAAATCACCACAAGGAGATATTTTCTCCTCTCCCGGCATGTTTTCTCAAATGCAAGGACCTCCTTATGCCCCTGCCAACGCATACGCTACACCGTATCAACAACCTATCCCACCATCACTCCCTCAGCAACCACCATCAATGGTCGAAAGCTATGCGATAGGGACTTATTCAGAATATCTAAAGGAACCCTTAGACTTCACCATACGAAGCGTCATGCTTCCAAGACCTCTTCCTGATTTACCCAAGTTCAAGGGTGAGGGAGATCCAAACACACATATCAAAGCTTACGCTACAGCCATACGAGAATTACTCCCTTGGGATGGGGTTGTTGCTAAAATATTTCCCAAAACTTTGGAAGGCATCGCTCTCGATTGGTATTATAGAATACCTGAGGCTTCCATACATTCATTTAAACAACTCGTGTCAGAGTTCATCAAAGCCTTCGACATGAACAAACTGTTGAGAACAAGAATCAGGGAATTCTTGCACATCAAACAAGAACACAACGAATCTGTCACCCATTTCATCCAGAGGTGGCGTACAGTTCTTTATTCTTCAGCAAGTGCTCCAAACATGGATCAGATGGAACTATGTGATTTATTCCTTCATTCTCTCAGCAAGGAGGTGAAGGAAGAAGTCCAGAAGTTCCCACTAAGAACTTACGATGAAGTACTTGAGAGTGCTCTTCGAATAGACCAAACAACGATAGATAGTGGTCGTAAGACATATGGAACAAACGGGAGGTTAATCACCTCCACTCAAAACACTACAACTATCACAAATGTCAATCAAGGACCCAAAATCCTTAACAAAAATTGTGGGGTAACAACGGATGGGGTAACCGACCAGCCCAAGAGGGTAAATGTTGTTAATACTCCATCACAAACAAACAACCAATGAAACAACAACTTTACCCCGACGATCAATACAGTGGATTTTAACCATCCACAACAACAACAACAATGGTGAAATCCCATACAAGGGCCAAGCCAAAACTCATTTGGTTATCAAAACCAAAGTCAAAACCAGAAACAACAATTCCAAAATTTTAGTCCTAATAGGCAACAGTTTGATCAAAATTTTAGGCCACAATACACACCTAACCAACAAAATAGGAATTACAATCCCAATTCTTATTGTGGTTTCCACAAAATTTGGGGTCACGATACTAGAACATGTCGTGACTACAATAAATTTATGCAACGCTTGCCAGAAGAACAAAGACAGTTCTTCACAGATTTGTTTTTGGCAGATCCCGTCCCATCATCACCAAATACGCTTGCAGGGGCAGTTTCCCCTCAGAATTCTCCCCTCAAGATCTTTAACGATCCACTCCCAAATCATGATAGCAATAGGCTGAATCCAACTGGAACAAACAAAGGTGCAATGACGGGAAACAATGATCATGAAGCCTCGAATTCATTAAATCCATCAGTTGCACCACAGTTAGGAGCTCAACCAAGACTCAAGATAGTCAATTTGGTAGAATTAGATGCTGAACTACCTATCGAAGCTATAACAAGAACACGAGAGTATTTCTCTCAACCAAGCCCAAGTCCTCTGCCAGAAACAGATAAGAATCAGCAAATAGTAGAAAAACCCGTAGGTGCCTATGATTTAATTAGCGACCTAACAAAGACCTTCTCACACATTTCATTTTTGGACTTACTAAAGAACTCTCCCCCTCACAGAGCTGCTCTTTTAGAAGCATTAGGTCTAGGCCATCTAATTAACATCACTCCACCTCCTGAAACACAAGTAAATCACGTAGATTTTGATATCCACCCTCCGGGAAGCCGGACAAGGATGTCAAATTCATATTCGAAATAAGTAAAATGCCCACAGATGCTGAGATTGCACGCCGAGGTGATCCAGCCTTACACTTACAAGTATGGGTTTATAATAACTATGTAAAACGGGCAATGGTTGACGATGGGGCCGCAGTTAACATAGTCCCTTTCTCTTTCCTCCAAAAACTTGGATATGGGGAAACAAACTGTTCCACTACTCGAAATACATTGAGAGGCTATGATAGCCTTAAAGCCACTTCGATAGGAACTATAATACTGCCGGTCACCCTAGGACCCAAAACAATCCTGACTGAGTTTTATATTATAGATCGGGAAACCAATTATAATATGATCCTCGGCCGACCATGGATACACCGCATGAAGGCAATCCCTTCTACGCTATTTCAAGAAGTAAGATTCTTGCATCTAGGAAAGGTATTTGTAGCCAAAGGCGATCCAAAACCTTTCGATTTGCACCTAGCTGATTTAAAGAAAAGACCGGGGTGCACTCAAAATTGAAATCGCCAACAAACCAACTTAATAAACCCACTGACCCAAACCGGAGGAAAAGTTGGTACCTACGACGGATCTTGAAACTACCAGCATAGCCAAAACAATTCCAACCCCTAAAGATAAAACTAAAGAAACAGTATCATTAGGGACTACTGCAAAAATCATTGAGTTGATAGAACAAGATTCACCAATGTTCTTACCATTTGATTCAGTAGGCATAGGATTTTCCCTAGGTGTTGGTTCCTTTCCAGCAGAGGATCTTTGTATGGTAGAAGTAGAGTGTGTAAATGCAGCAGATGCCCCAACATCTATACTCCCGACTAAGTATTGGACTCTCCATTTCGATGGAGCTAAATGTCGTTATGGAGCGGGGGCAGGTATAATTCTTACTTCGCCCGAGGAGAAAGTCCTCCCATTCGCTTTTAAATTAAACTTTGAATGCAAAAACAATGGTGCTTTGAGTACAAAGCCCTCCTCCTTGGCCTTACCTTAGCCAAAAGAATTGGTATGGATAACATCGTAGTCTTGGGAGACTCGAAATTAGTGACAAATCAAGTTTCTGAAGTATATGAAACTAAAGCTGAACACTTGCAACTCTACAAAAACGTTGTATTAGATTTAAGCAAGGCGTTCAACTTCATATCCATTGAAGCAATCCCGCGAGAGAAAAATCTTCTCGCCGATTCAATAGCAACCTCAGCATCACGTTTTACTCCGAGCAATGAGTTAGAAGATACCCAGTTCACGGTATCCATTCGTGATGAACCATTGATAAAAACAATGACAAATCCTCTTTCAAGTGGAAGTGAATCTACCGTCCTAGACCATGTTGATAGTGATGCTGCTACTTTGGATTACTTAAATGCCTATGCAGCACTACATCTCTCCTATCACATGCTAGATTTATCCTTGATTCCACATTCGTCTTCCTACTTCGGAAATCCCGTAACGGATCTTCCCTCACAAATGGAACCTAGCATATACGCAGTAGAAAATGGGGATGATTTAGATTTACCTCCAGCACCACCTGAGTTCGAAGAGGGTAACGCCTCTTTGATCGAAGAAACAATCGATGTCAACATCGGGACAGAAGATGAACCAAGAATATTGAAACTAGGCTCTTCGTTAACCCCAGAAGAAGTGGAAATACATACTCAGATTCTCAAAGAACATCAAAAGGTGTTTGCATTTAATTACAAGGAGATGACAGGAGTCACACCCCACATTGCGGTGCACAACCTCGTCACTAGATCAGATGCAAAGCCAATTAAACAAAAATCAAGACCCATGAAGCCCAAAGTAGCTCTCATGGTAAAAGAGGAGGTAATAAAACTCCTTCAGGTAGGATTCATCAAGCCAGTTGACTACTCCCAATGGGTATCTAACATCGTTCCCGTTCTCAAGAAGAATGGAAAGATACGCATCTGCATAGATTTTCGAGATATCAACAAAGCGTGTCCTAAGGACGACTTCCCATTACCATCCATAGATGTTATTGTTGATGCAACAGCTGGTTTTGAACTCTTGTCTCTCATGGATGGATTCTCGGGATACAATCAAATCAGAATATCCGAGCAAGATCAAGCTAAAACCACATTTATAACTCCTTGGGGAACCTATTGCTATGCTGTTATGCCATTCGGTCTCAAGAACGCCGGTGCTATGTACCAACGAGCCATGACATACATATTTCACGATCTAATTCATAAAATCATGGAATCTTACGTAGATGACTTATTGGCTAAAGCCAAGAAGCGTTGTGACCATCCCGAAGTACTCCGCGTCATTCTTTCATGTCTAATAGAATACGGAGTCACGCTAAATCCAGAGAAATGCGTCTTTGGTGTAACAGGAGGAAATCTCCTAGGTTACATCATATCGTCATGAGGAATCGATGTTGATCCAACCAAAATTCGGCTATCCTTGAAATGGTCCCACCTTTGAGTGAATTTGGAATCAGATCATTTCTCGAAAGTGGGTGCAATCCGAAGATTTATCCCGATACATAAGCTTCACTGTTCATCCAATCAAAAATTTACTCAAGAAAGACTATAGCCTTGATTGGATTGAAGATTGCAATGAAGCTTTTGATGTAGTTAAGCGTTTCCTTTTATCGCCACCTACGCTAATGCCACCTAAGCTAGATCGCCCGTTAATTCTATATTCACGAGCTACCAATGTCTCACTGGCCTATATGTTGGCCCAAGAAGATGATAACAAGAGAGAACGTGTGATTTATTTCATTAGCCGAACGCTGCTCGACTATGAAACATGCTATACACAGGCAGAACGAGAATGCCTTGCCATAGTCTTTGCTACTAAACGCCTAAGACATTATATGCTGAATCAAGAAACGAAGGTCATGGTAAAAACGGACCATTTACGGACTTTTCTCACACAAGGGTCCTTGTCTAAAAAGGCTGGACGTTTTATAACCTTAATGGGAGAGTTCGAATTAACATTTGTAAATCAGAAGTCGGTTAAAGGACAAATCATCGCGGATTGGTTAGCTGACAACCCATTAGATGGAGGTGATTTAGTAGATTTAGACTTTCCAGATGAATGTGTATACTACATCGAAACTCGACCCACTATCTCTGAGTGTCCTTGGTACACTGATATCATTAATTATATCATAGACCATACGTACCCGGAGGCAGTTACACCGCAACAAAGAAGGCGGTTACGCATAATCGTAGCTAAATATGTCATTATAGAGCAGGTGCTCTATCAAAAAGCATTCGATGGAATGCTCTTAAGGTGTGTTGACACAGAAGAGTCCAAGAGGATTCTCCATGAATCCCATAGCGGTATATGTGGAGGCCACTTTGGTGGCCATGCCACCGCTCGAAAAATACATCGAATGGGCTATTTCTGGCCCACTCTAGAACATGACGCGATAGAGTTTGCACGTAGGTGTCATAAGTGCCAAGAATTCTCCCACGAGATCCACATGCCAGCACAAGCTCTACAACCAATCGCAACTCCATGGCCCTTTTCTACATGGGGTCTGGACTTAATAGGGAAATTTTCTCCCTCATCTACAGATGGCCATAATTTTATAATCACGGCTACTGAATATTTTACCAAATGGGTGGAGGCCATGCCTCTTACTACTGTACCTGGTTCTGTGATTGCCAAGTTCATTTTGAACCAAATCATTTGTAGATACGGTGTCCCGCAAATCATTATCTCCGATAATGGAACTTCTTTTAAGAATGAAGAGGTTCGTGAACTATGCAATAAATTTAAAATAAGCCATCATATGGCTTCCTTGTATTATCTCCAAGCCAACGGGCAGGCTGAAGCAACAAACAAAACACTGAAAGCCATTCTCCTTAAAATGGTGAAAGAAAACAAACAAGATTGGCATTTGAAGTTATATCCGGCCTTGTGGGCCCACCGAACCTCAATAAGAACACCAACGGGAGCAACTCCTTTCTCGCTGGTATTTGGGGCAGAAGCTGTTCTTCTGCTTGAAGTCGAAATACCCAGTCTCTGCATTTCACTACAAGGGATTCTGGATGAAGACGCTTACAGAGAAGCACGTCTTTCCCAACTAGAAAGCCTAGATGAAACTAGGTTAGATGCTGAGCAACGACATAGAGATTATGTTGACTCGGATGTGCCGGCAGTATAACAAGAAGGTCTATGAACGTGATATATACGAAGGTGATCTAGTTCTAAGACTAGACAAACGAATCGATAAGAAGACCGGCGAAGGAAGAAAATTCCGGCCCAAATGGTTGGGCCCATACCGAGTCATGAAGGACTATGGAAATGGTGCATACCTCTTATGTACGTTAGAAGGTGAGGAGTTTGGTGAAACAGTCAATTCCCTGCACCTCAAACGTTTCTACGCATAAGCAGCTAACGCTACCTATATAACTATCTACACTGCATTTTCATATAGATTAAGATCATTTTGTCCACTTGTTTCTTACATAAATTGTGATCAAGGAATCTATTCTCAAAGCAATTCATTACAAACTCGTGATGTTTTTGGCATAAAGTTCTTTCTAATCATACCTCTCCATCTTCATATATCTTCAATCATCTCAGAATCTTTTATCAAATAAAATCAGACATGACAAAGTCCTAACGGTAACCATACCAAGATCTGCAAGTTTGTTCTCGCTTTGATTTCTTCTTAGGATAGGTGTCTTGCCTATGGTCTGTTCTAGAAGCTTCATGGTGTCACATCTATCCCATATATACATCTCTTTGGAAATAAGCATATACTGACATTTTACTCAAATAAGCAAGTCAAAAAGTGATTAAATAGAAAATTTTATTTTTACACATTTCCTTGCCCCACCAACCTTCGGTGATGAGCTTGTGTCTCTTACTAGTGACGTAGGGTTGGGAAAGGATGGAAATGCCCTTACTCGCCTATGCCTTGCCCATGGTGATAAACCCATGCTTCTTACTAGTAGCATGGGGCAAGGTGTAGGGGGTCCTCTTGACAAAGCAAATGTTAAAAAGTCATAAACAAACAATTCAAACTTTGAGTCAAAAATGAATGAATCAGATGTTCAAAATCCCAAGAGAGTTAAAATCCTAAAAAATCTAGATTTTGTCTACTATGTGGCCATCTACGGGTCTAAGTCTAGATAAACCGCAAAGCAAGTTGCATCCAAAACTATGAAGTCATTCAGGTAGGGTAGGCTTGTAGCTTCCAATTTGGTTCCGCCAAAGCTTTGTCTGTCTTTCATCACTATCATTTCACCATATTTCATAACTTGCGCCCTTCTTGGCTCTTGGTGATAAGCCCTCGCATCTTACTAGTTGCGTGGAGTTAGGAGTGGGGCAAGTTAATCTGTTCATCATACTGGTTATTTTCATCACTTTGCCAAAACAAACATGAGGTATCCAAATTTCTCACAGAAGCTAAGATTCAAGATCACAATATATCTACAATATCATGTATCAGCATCATGAAACACAAAAAGAAAGCAAACATTTGCATCATTTGTTTTCCATTGCATACATTCTAGAAGGCATATAAACCATACATCGTAATATACACGAGGAAGCTGGAAACAGAAAGGGAAAACATGGGTGACAAGCTTTTGATCCAAAAACGAATGCATATATATAAATAATCAATGTTTATATACAATGCCATCATGCACTAGGCATGGTCAAAATGCTCAAAGAGCCCGTAATATACAAAAAAATCTATAGTACAAAATACATAGGAGCCAAGTGGTCTCTCAACCCCTACGCGACCCCTCTGAAGGTGCGCGCCCTCGCCTAGGACTCCGGCTACGCCGATGCTCTGAATGAACGGAGGGCTCAGGGTCCCGAGGAGCAGCCGCGGTCTCACCATGAGAGTGGCTCCTCATAAGGTGCTCAGCTGTCCTATAACCCGCCAACTCTGTACGTAGGGTCGACACCATCTTGGCCACGTGCCAAACGGGAGTGAAGACGTCGGTATGCCTGCCGGCTGCTGAGGGCTCCCCGGCATCTACGGATAGCTCCGCACGGGTCCTATCCATGGGGATCATCAGGGAATCAGTGCATACCCTGCGGATCAGATCCCGCCACTCGTCGACAGTCTCTGCAAACAAAGGAGAAAAACGAATTAGAAACCAAGCAAGAGGCTGAAATATACAAGATACAAACACAAGGAGAGATAACAAATCCTAAATTAAACAAACATTGAAAGGAAGAAAGGATAACTTACTCGGATCACCGGGCCTCCAAGATGGATCGCTGGGACCAGCACCCGCCGCGGATGCCGCTGCCGACTGAGGGGCTGCTCCTGTAGCAGGGGCAACATGTCGCCCCACAACTGACTCGTCCTCTCCACCATGGCCCTGAGAGAGTGGCTCCTCTGAGACTAGAGTGTCCCTCTCTGCGCTCTCCTCGGCCCTCTCCACCTGCATAATATCCTGAGTGTCATGCCACTCAGGATCGCTATCATCAGTCTGCTCCTCCGACCCTCCCTCTGTAAGCTCCTCAGAATCGGAGTCAATGTCTATAGGGTCATCGCTGCTGTGAGCAGGACCCGCAGCAATCTGAAGCAAAGGTGCCCAAGGTGCACCGGCTCTCCCTCTGGCCCGAACTATCCTCCTAGCTGCAATGGGAGTGCCAGGAGTGACCACTGTCCAACCTCGGCCTCTAGGCCCCCCTCTAGCCTCGCGGACTGATCTGTAAACTGGCGCCACTGGGGGAAGCATGCCCAAATACGGTAGGCCGAACTGCTGAGGAACTCTACCAAAAGGGTGTACCTCCACCCGTCCCACGCGGTCGATGAGCTGCCCTATGGTGGAGCAGGAGATCAATGTAAGGGTCTCCTCGCCCCATATGCCAGCCATAAGCCGGTACGGTGTCACCTCCATATCTGCTGTGGTAAGGGAGGCAACTGGCTGGTGAGGTGCTCTAAGCACCGACATATCTGACCATCTGGCTGCCCTCACAGCCCCAGGATCTGCCACCTCTATGCCTCTACCATAGGGAATAAAATGCTCATACACCCAACTCATGACTAGAGTTGGGTGGCTCAATGACTGTCCCTGTAAACGGACCACCCTATATAAATCATGGTAGGTGGTCCCCAGAATGTCTGCACCCCAGGCGTATATCCGGCCATGCCCCTCTATCTGTGCAATGATGGGGGCCCAGCAGTATAACAAAGTGTCCCCTCCCTTGTCCCTGATCAATCTCGAGGCAAGGATCCCCATGATGGCCTGTCAAAATATGGGGATAGGAAAAGAAGGGATGGATCGAACTCTCACTCCCTTCTTCGACCCCGTGGAGATAGCTGCATCTCCCATGTAACCTGCCCACTGTGTAATCTGTGCCCGTGAGCCTGCCATCTCTAATGTGAGTCTCCTCCCGATGATCGGGACCCCCAAAATACGGTAGACATCCTCCAACATGATAGTCCACTCACCGTGGACCCCTGGCAGTCGGAAAGTGTTCCGATCTGCATCCCAATATGAAAATAAGTCACAAAGGATGTGACTAGATGGTGTGACATGTGGAACGCGCGATATGCGCAGTATACCAGCCCTCTGTAGTGTGTCCTCCTCATCTAGTGAGAGGGCATCCAGTACCCCAGACAGCCAGTCACACTCTCTCTCTCGGCTCCATCTGATGTATTCCTCCCTCGCCTGCATACACCCAAAAACACACAAAACAGAGCAAGTTAGTATCTGAACAATACCAAGAAGGTCATAAAAACGTATAGAAATGCAGGAAAATACAAGTGCAATCTCAAAAATTAAGTTCTTTTGCATTCTGTCAGAACCGCCGCCCTGAGCAGGGAGGCGGTTTTGTAACCGCCGCGCCCGTGTAACCGCCGCTGAACAGGCGGCGGTCATATAACCGCCGCCACGGCCGGGCGGCGGTCGCAATCCGAAACCATTGCGCGGGTTGCTAACCCCAAAAAGCCCAAAATGAGTAAAAAAGACCATTTAAACTAAAAATGGAGCCTACCCAGTAGGCGCCCCCCTAGGTGGACCTTTTGAACCTAACATTTTCAAAAATAACCCCCCCATTACGACAAATTTAACATTTCAAATTTAAAGGGGGAAAAACACAAAATTGAAGAAAACCAACCTGTGATCTAGCAGGGCGGTGTTCCGCACGTGGAGGCATGATCACAATCTCGCTGCAGACGTTTTGACTCTACTCACGCACGAAACCGTCACCGTGGGTCCCAGAGCTCAAAATCAATCAAATCAACTCGCGCAAATGAATAGGAAAATGGGCCCACTTTCATATATATAGCACCCTATTTCATTTTAAAAGACTTTTTCGCAGGTTTGGAGCGCTGATGGAGGTAAGTTCCTATCCCCACATGAATGGTACATTCTCATTCCCTATTAATTTAGCGTTTATTTTTCAAGTTTTGTATCTATCTGCACTTGAGTTCTCTTTTCATTTTGCAGATAGCGGGAATTTCGGATGGCATCGTTTCAACACACGGACGAGTAAGGTATAGCTTCTAACTCCCCATTTCGGGACTGCCATACTTGGACCCACCGTTTTATGCCTCTTCATGGCTAAAACGCTTCTCCGAGGGGGCAATATGTACGTACCCAAAATTGTAAGGTACTGTACTGCGGAACAGCGTAATAAGTTCCCCAATGATGATACAGGTCTCCTCGCAAGGTGTTCGGGATCCGAAAAGCCCTCGGAGTATGCGTTAACATCCCGCATGCCCCGCTTAGCCCCCGCGCCCTTTGTTTTCCCCTTTTCCTTCTTTCCTTGGCCTCTTGATCTTCATGGATTTAAACCACCGCCCGCGGGAGGCGGTCTTGTAACCGCCGCCCTGCTCAGAGCGGCGGTCCTATGCGCGTTTTCCAGAACGTTCTTTTGACGTGACTCGCATGAAATATCACGATTCACCAGCTTTCTTTGCCGACTTGGGCATGCATTTATGTTTTTGGTCCCCTGGAATAGTGTTTTTCCTTTGTTTATTGTTTAGGAGTTCCATTTGGTTTTGATTTTTGGGTGATTGAATTCCTATAAATGCATGGTTTGTGCACAAGCAAATGGGCTGAAGTTTGGCTGGATTTGGAAGACTGATCTTTGCTCTCCTCATTTTAGTATTTTAGCTTGTTATCTTGTTTAGAAGCCATAGCTTGAATTCACTTGCATCTTTAGTTAGATTGCTCAGCTGTTGGTAAGCCACATACCCATCTTGTGCAGGCAGTGCTGTCATTTCATCCAATCGGCCTTGAAGCTTGCCTCTGAATTTCTCTTTGCTGTAGATTTAATTTTATTGTTGCTTAGAGTTCTTAGTTCAGTCCATTATATGCTTGGTTAGCTTTATTCAGCTGTTGGTAAGCCACATATCCAGCTTGTGCAAACAGTGTTGTTATTTTATCCAATCCATTGGAACGGAATAGCTTAGGAAGCCATTAAAGTTGTAGGTTTTGCTCTTTGAATAAGATAGTTATAGGTTCTGGTCGCTTCATGTTGCATGACTCGCAGTAAAATCCCGCTAGGAATCGCATAAGCCAAGCTCTGTACTCTTGCGCTGTCCCTCTCCTACTCGCATTTTTGGTCTGCATTTTAAGTCCGTCGTTTTCCTAAAATATACTCTCATCGGTGCTAGCATTACACGCTTTTCTGGATCCACGTGAACACGAAAGAACGAGGAGATCATACTGAGGGGACAAGATCACACACACCATCGGATTCGCCACTGTTCTGCGGAATCCAGGTTTTAACTTTCAAAGTTCTAGTTAGAATCATATCAAATAGAGTAGATAATTGCTTCATTTCAGTGAATTCTATTCTCGATATTGCCAGGGAAGCTGTGAGGATTGATAGTTTCTGAGAAACTATGATTCACTCCTCACTTCTGAGGTAGGATCGAGAATCTTGCAGATAGATTAGACGAGCTATTTAGAATAATTCTACAAATCGCACAGGCAAATAACTATACTCGGTTATCTTGTCTGTTTTAAAATATTGTTTATTATTCCTAGATACGTTTAAAATAGTTTGCTTTCCTTAAAATTGTTAAAAGATTTCTTAGAAGAATAAAAGTTATATATGTTAGATTTATTTCACGTAGTTAGAATTTGCTTCATTACAGTTAGATTTGCATTTTATTTCATATGACAATCACGGGACCTCAAGAGCCCAGGGAATATATATTTGAGCCAATAGTACCTCAACCAAATCTCGTTACAGCAATAGTTGACATAGACCAAAATCTCAGAATACAAGTATTCCGAACAACAACAGATTTACAACTGATCAGTTCTCAGTTGAGAGGGTTAAACATAGAGGATGACCAAGCACACACATTTTGGTCAAACCAACCAAATTACAGATTGCCCTAGGTAAACACTCACATGACTGTAGAAGGGTTCGAAAGAGAACAAACCTTTGGTTGTGATCCTTTGGTCCCACAGCCAGGTGCAGGAGATACTCTCACAGATATAGATACCAGTCTAAGGATCCAGGTTGCACGAACGCCTGTGAGATATTCTGAGAAGATCACGCAGTTGTTGGTTCTAAACATAGAAGCTGAGAAAGCATATGATTATTGGATACTAGGGATTAGAACTTGATTTCGCGCATGACCATAACAGGACCGCAACAACCAAGAGTCTATGGTTGCGATCCACAGATCCCATAGCCCAATGAGTCCACAAGTCAATCAGATATAGACACTGGCCTACGCACACTAGTATTTCAGTCCACTCCACTTCCACCCATCATCATCGAACAATTGTCCTTATTAGATATAGCGGCTAACGAAGCTAGAGAATTTTGGACTAGGCCAGAGAATCGTCCGTAGAGTCAATTATATTCATCATCCACTATATGACCTTATCAGGAGACATACATGAAACTATCCCAGGTCATTTTCCACGTATTCCACAACCCATAGATCGAATCACGCCAGAGCTTGATATTGATTGGAGCCTTTGAGCAGTCATCCTTGCTGATCGATCTATCACAACATCCAAGTTAGAAGGGCCTTCTTTGCCTTAGATTCACAAATTCCACTAGTGCGTGTCAAAGACATTAGATTGCCTAACTATCTTTTCTACATCCCACGCATATTCTACCCCCACCGGCTGTCTCGGCACGACCTCGAGAGGTCGGGTACACGGAAGAGTTACTTGTAGATTCTCACGCTAGCCTCGTCACTTTTCCGATGTACGGTGACACTTCAACCAATGATAACAATATCCGTGAGGTCCACGTTATTTTCTATGACATACCAATTGCTTCCCAATTTCCCCTATTCCATTCATAGATGAAATCCTAGCCCAAGCTCCCCTATCTATACATGAACCTATTTCATCTACTCCTCCACCCATGGAAGAACCCCCTTCATTTTCTCCTTCATCTCGTGAAAGAGCACATAATTAGTACTCCGCCTCTGTCCCTCAAATTACGAGCGGTCATCGGTGCACCTCTCCTACTCATAGGGGACACGTGTCCAATCCCTATACCATCATAAGGAGAGTACACCTTGTCTAGCCCACCATCTCCTATACCCATATATGATCCTATAGAAACCCCATTTCCTTTAGATGAGCATTCTCCATCGAATTTCAAGATCTTGCTTATATGCTTTCGACTCTCTTACCCACATAGTCTGAGGCTAGCCATTTCCATATTTCTCAAACACATTTTATGGGGATTACTACTCGATCCACATCGACCCCACCTACAATGGTACCATTTTCACAGTTGGTGATCACTTGGACTATGTTGATAGAGCCTTACTTTGGGGACATCTTCTACTTCCTGCTTCAACCCAAATGCAACTATCACTCACCGAAACCTCCAAAATCTATCTATAAGTATTTTAAGTGGTCAAACCAAACAAAACCATTACTATTGGAAAACCTTCCATGTCATCACCCATATCCCAACACACACCTCTACCCACAACCCAACACATAGTGCTACCCACAACCCAACACACACCTATACCCAAACACCTGCCCATGCCTATATCATCTCCCTTACCTAAACCCATCACTACCTTAGGGGTCATGCGACATCAAACCTTACTCACCCACCCATAAAATTAGATTTAGCCACATCTTCCCAAACCAACACTAAACTTATTCTAGACCCTAAAAGGAAGACCCAACCTCCTAGGCATCATACACCAACCTCGCCTACTACATCATTGTCACCTTCACCTCTTTCGTCCATCCTAGGACCTCACCCCTCAACCCTAGAAAAGAAGCCTCTTTCCACTAGTAAATCGAGAATGTAGCAGCTCACCTCCTCATCACCGACCTCTAATATACCTAAGCAATCCACACAACCCCACCGTCACCTATGATCTCCTTACCACCCATACCACCACTACCTTCCATAAATTCTTCAATACCCATGACAGTCTCTTCTCTTCCACTCACACCTTCTACCCAACCTCTCCCAACCACCTCCACAATAACTCGCCTACCATTGGTAACTTTGTCCTCTTCCACCATCTACTTTTTGATTTACATCTCATACTCCCATGTCACCTTTTCCCAAGAAGGTGCAACCCAAAGCTAAGAATCGGCTACCCTCCAATAAAGTAGTCAAACCAACCAAACCTTCCATCGCCAACTCTTCTACCCCACATTTACCCAAACAAATGCCCACAAGACCTAAGACCACTCCACATACTAAACTAGTGGACCAACCCATTCCCTCTCTTGTAAAACCTCTTCCTTCACAATCGGTCACACTTGTACCCAAACCCACACTCACCTCCCATTGTGATTCGTTATCAAGGTCCTATGCCAAGATCTTAACCAATCTCCTCGAAACCTCTGTCATCACATTACCACCTCTTAGACCTTACGACCTGCTCAAACCAAAACCAAAAGGGTTTGATGAAACTAAAATTTATGCCTACCATCATGTGTTAGGACATGATGTAGAGAACTCGTAAGGCTTTGAAAACCGTTCTTATCCAACTTTTTCCTTCGAACACAATTTTGACAACGATTATATTCTAGATAAGGACCCCATTCCAACTTCATCAATATCCCTAAATATTCTTTCATTACCTAATCAAGGACCAACATATCCACCCCCACAACTCTTTTATCCACCCCCAAAATTTGAAATTAACATGGTCCATATTACCACCCACGCTCAGAAAGACAAGGGAAAAGAAAAGGCAGCTAGCCCATCAACCAACCCTATACCCAACATACCATCTGCACCCACACCCAAAGTCACCATTCGAGGTCCCGCGTATCCTATTTCCAATGGGGTCACACATTGCATAATGATAAAATAATTGCACCAATCCTCCCTCAAAATGTATTTATATGACCTCATCCAAACCTTTGAATCACACCGTCAAGCCCTCATGGAGGTCCTTCAATCTATCAAGGTTTTACCAAATGACTCCACACCCATAGCCTCCATCATTACCCCTCATCACATAGCTTCTCTCACTAAGTTGTCACCTTCCTCTACACCTCCACCTACTTGCCAAATAACTACCCTTAGGTTTTCGGATGAAGAGATCGCTCCCTTCCAAATCCGATGAACTTGATCCCACTCTTTTCATATTTTTATTTATCGATAATATATGCATACGACACGTTATGATCAATGGTGGTGCTAGTATTAACATCATATCCTTCCATGTGTATAACCAAATGCACATACCAGACGACAATTGCATGCATGGTAACCCATCTATGCTGCACTCTTTCAATGACGCCATGACCTCTACCCCAGGTACTTGTTGTTCTCCATGTATGCGTGGGTCCCCGCACTTTCTCGAAACTTTTCTATTTCTTAGAAGGGGAGTTCTAGTATATTATGTTTCTTGGCCGACCTTGGATCCATGCCATGGGTTGTGTCCCTTTGACTTTACACCACTGCCTCAAATTTAAACACGAAGGACATAACTACACCTTCTGGCCGACCCATCATCTTTTAAGAACTATAACATACTGTACCATCCTAATGATGTACTTTTCCTAGTTAAGGCATCTATCACTACCCCTACTTCACCTTCATCCACAAGCCCATCCACCAAGACTGCCACCACCTCTCCCACATCTAACCCTGCTATCCCTATTGCCGCCACAACCTCTACTACTAACTCACTTGCTTCCCCATCATCTAGCGAGTCATCTATCCCTGCTACCCACATATTGACTACTGACCCTTAGAGGGTGTTTTTAGTGCCTCAATGGGGAGTACCACCTATACAATATTGACACGTTCCTCACTTTGCAAGAGTATGGGAACCTATGTTAGCACCCCAGTTATGACTACCACGTAGGCAAGGTTTTTCCTTATGGTCCTCCCCACCTTCGCACTAATCTAATGTATGGGGGACTTGATATTTCCACTTATAAACCTGAACCTCCATCCCAAAAATAACCATTTTCATCTGACTTACATTCCCTTACTAACCACCACTTTTCTCACACCTTCCTCCACCGGTACACGTGACAAGGATTTAGCTTCGGTTTTTACAAGGCTGCCACACCATTATCTCATGTACCACTCATAAACATAATGACTATAGTGGCATTGGATTTGACGCACCACCTCCCAAGAAGGCTTGCATTGACCTCATTAAGGAAGAAAAAACCTCTCCACCTCATTCACCCATGTCACCATCTTCACCCACGAAGTCCATAGATCCCGAATCTATTCCTCCTAACTTTTTTTTTTATAAACACAATTTCCCTAGGACCTCTAACCTATCAACATGATGGCAAGGCTCCCTCTTCTCTCCCATTCCTATATCCTGACATGATCGATGATGATACACCTTCTATTAATGTCATTTAATGTCAAGACAATGAGTCCATCCTCACCTACCTTGGTGCGGAAGATTCTTATATTCACCAATCATTACCTTCTAAGACACAAACCATGTTGAATAAATCAACCATTGAAATCAACATTAACACTTAGGATGACCCATAAATTCTAAAGATAGGTCAATCTTTAGATGCTACTGAACAGGAATATTTTACCTCTTTCCTTCGGGACCATAGCAATGCTTTTGCCTGGTCCTATGCCAATATGCCCATATCAACCCAAAAATCATGGTACACAATATCGTAACCATTCCTGATGCCAAACCCATCAAACAAAAGCTATGTAAAATGCATCCTTGCATTTCCCTTATAGTTAAAGAAGAGCTTCAATGCCTTATCTCATATTCCTTCATCCTACCCATTGATTATCTCCAATGGATTTCTAACATCATTCTGTCAAAAAGGTGATAAAGGGACTTTGTATTTGCACATACTTCCATGACCTCAACCTATCTTGTCCCAAATATTAATTTCCCCTACTAGGCATTGACTAATTAGTTGATCTCACCACTGGCCATGAAATGCTATCGCTCATGGACGGCTTCTCGGTTACAATCAAATATTATTGGCTCTAAAAGATCAACACAAGACTACCTTCATCACCCCTTGGGGGATCTTCTGCTATCGAGTCATGCCTTTTGGCCTCGAAAACACCGGTGATACATACCAACGAGCCATAACTTACATATTCCATGACATCATGCATCATATATTGGAATATTACATAGATGATCTTCTTGCCAAATCCAAACATCAAACCAAACACCTGACCATCCTTAAGGCCATATTTTCCCATCTCATCAAGTATTGTGTTCATCTTCAACCAAAGACGTGTGTCATTATGGTACTTTCGGAAAACTCCTTGGTTTCATTGTTTCTTTAGGTGGCATAGAAGTCAATCCTGCTAAAGTCAAGGCTATTCTAGAAATGCCTCTCGCTTACTAATCTCCATCAACTTAGAATCCTACAAGGAAAGTTGTAATCCATTCATCATTTTATCTCATAGCTTTTTGACCGCTTATCAACCAGTTCATCATCTTCTCAAGAAAGGTGTTTCATTCAAATGGGATGATGAATGCAATAAAGCATTTGAATCCTTAAAACAATACTCCTTAATCCACCAATGCTCATTCGCCTAAAGATGACCAACCCTTTTACCCGTATATTTATTCCACTCGACCATTCTTTCGGTGCAATGCACACTCATCATGATGAGAACCACATAGAGCAACAGGTTTATTACATAAACTGTACCCTTATGGACTACGAAACTAGATATACCCACACCGAAGAACTCTACCTAGCCTTAGTTTTCATCACCACCAAACTCCGCCATTACCTAATCAACCAAAAACCTTTTTTATTATTGTTGGTTTCTCAAATTCCCACCCGCGTCTCGGATCTCAAAAGGGCTGAGGTGTTTGAGACCATAATGGAACCATCCCCAAGTTGTGGGACCTTGCATGCTTGGGCCGATCTCGAAGAAGGCCAGTTCCTCTACCTACCTCTAATGCTACTACTACTCCTAATGTTGAAAGAAAATCCTAGACTAAACATGCCAAGGGACCAAGGATAGAAGGATGTGCAGAAAGGGGAAATCCTAAGCTAAGGAAGGTGATAGCACCAGAAGGAAAGGGTTGATCTCTCTCCATGAGTGGTGAAGGAAACAGAGAGGGCACAAGATAAGAAGGTTGATGACATGCGCCAGTGATCAACACATAGGCTCAATCTTCCAAAGACACATAACACATGAATGTGGGGACTAAAAGCATAGAAGTATGCAAAACATATCGAAAAATGCAAACAGAGAGGTGATATGTAATGAAAATGAGAGAGGGAAGATAAGAGTTCCAAAAAATGATTTTATTGCTTAAAGGACACACAATCATTTACATTCATGACAGGAGGTGACAATACATTGCAAAGACCACACTAAGGTCTGAGACTCATGGGAATTTGGCCACCATTTTGGCATGGTGTTGTTATAACAAGGAGGGATCATTTTTTACAAAGCAAAACTCTACTATTTATAGAAGAAGAAGGAGAGAAGAGAAGGAGAAAGGGAGGGAAACTCATATTCAAATATTCAACCACCAACAACCAGTAATAAATTCCTACAATTCACCCACAAGGCTATCAGATGTGCTTCCCCATGTATGTTTTGTGTGTGGAAGAAGGAAGAAGGAAAGATCTGATGAAATCTGGTGGTTGAGGTTGATTGGATGTATGCATTGATGAGCTGAGATACATTTCCCTATTTTTCACCCGAAAATCCTACCTATATTTAAATTTGAATAGTCCAACGTGTATTTTGTGTCAGTAGCTTTCTGGCAAGTCTAGGCATGCGTCGATATGAGATCTATAGCAAAATATATGGTAGTCGAAGATATTAGAGTTGCTGGCACACACAAGACACATGGCACACACAGGTTGAATGAAGTGATGGCCAACTGTTCATTTGTTTTTTCTTTTTCTGCCATGTGTCATACACTAGTTAGTTGTCTAGATTCGGTGCCTTATTGGCATGCTTTGATAGGTTGTGTGTAGCACACTCAATTATGACCAAAGATGACTTAGCACGAAGGGGCACAAGGCATGGGAGTGAGAAGCAAGCATGCAAAAGGAAATAAAGGGGAGGTGCGTGCATGGGAGGAAGGAATACTTACAAAAGGAAAGTATGGAAAAAATATGTGAGCATTCAACTAACGGAAGGCACGCGGAGGAAGAAATAAAAGAGGGCGCACAAAGGAACTGATTATATATAAGCGCGCAAGAGGAATTCCAAGGACTTAGCTGATTGGAAGGTAAGTCTCCAGAGGTGGGCGCAAGGAGTGCATGACAGGGTACAAGAGAAAGTGGGCACATGAGGAAGGAGTGCAAGGGAAAATGGAAGGAGATAGAAGAATTCAAAAGGGAGTAGGAAGATGCACAAGGGTGCGCAGAGGAATTGCAACTATGCCAAGGTGTCAAAATAATAATCTTGAGTGCGCGCAACCTGAAATGTGAAACACTAGAGTCAGGATGAAAATATAAGTTATCCAAATAACTAGGAGAGTTATTTGGATAACATTTTTGGTGACTTTCAGGGGCCATCTTCCTACTAGATGAAGAGACTAGTAGCCTTAGAAGTCCATTGGGCATGGAGTTAAGCGCTTAATCTTTGAAGATCTGATCTATAACTTGAAGAACACCTTGGAGTCACTTGAAGCTCTGTTTGAACTTTGAATTGAACTACTGCTCTCATATTAAGATATTCTAAATTGGATTGATGAGAGTGAAATCTTATCCACTGACCGTTGGAACTGTCTTTGGAAAAATTGAACTATCATCCCAAGAAGCAATAAAAGGGGTGCGCATCCTGATCACAACAGAAAGGAAAGGTGTCAGAGGGAGCATGCCGAAATAGAAGCACAACACTATGTACAAAAGTTGAAAATCATACATGTCCCAAATGGAACATGCGAGTGTGTGTGCAGCACTTGTGTTACTAAAAGCAAACCTAAACTAACCTAAACTAACCAGAGGCAAGGGTGCTCAAGTAAAACCTACAATAGGTAGGGAGAAGTAGCTTCCCTTCCTCACAAATTGCAACCATGTAGTTGATTTGGCACTAAACATGGTCGGAAATGAGAGTGAAAAACCACCTGCAGATGGTGTTTTTCCCTCCTCAAAGTATCAACAAACAAAATATACACCTCTTGGAGTTGTTCTGTATTTGGATCTAGGAGGCGCTACTACTGACCTTTAGCACATTGAAGCTCTACCTCATGCTCTGAAATGAGCATGACTAGTGGAAACTTTGTTATTGGCTCTAGGATAGCCAGATATCTAATTAGGTATGTTCTGATCCTTGTATTTTTCCCATTACTTTGAAGCTCAATCCCACAGATGGGATTTTCTGCAGACTTTCCTCCTGAAGGAGAGTGCTTACAAGATGAGGCGTGTAAAGCTGCGGTGTGCATGGTTTTTCCTCTACAAGTAACTCAATCTCCTCCAAAAATTGTGCCCTTTGGAGCTAATTGATTTTCATTTGGAACAAGCACCCGTATGATTTCCTCTTCCTAGTCGAGTCACATGAGTCACACCATTCTTCAACTATTCTACAGTCGTCGAACATGATGACGTTGGTTGGGAGAGGTGCATTGGTTGGGGGCTGTTCATTTATGGTACAACTAGGTAGAGGGGACTTGGAATGAGGTGGGAGGATAGGTGAAAAGGGGATGAAGGGCACACACACTAAAGGAATAGAGGCACATGTAGGAAGGGGAATGGAAGAGAAATGAAGGAGAGATGAAAGTGAGGAGGGAGAAGGCATAGAGTTCTCAGTGGGGGTAACATACAAGAAGACAAGAACATGCATAGTGGGCTGAGATGTAATTTAGCATGGAGGAGTGGGAGGGCTATAGGATGGTAGTGCAAGGTTGCCCCATTGATAGGGTTGCTGCACACTAGATTTTTGAGCCTCCATTTCTTTCACCCACTCTGTAATCTGGGGTAACATCTCGGTGATGAAGTACAACTTCTGTTGGGTACTAAACTAGCTTGGTACAAGGTTGACCCATGGACAAGGGACCTTGTATCCAACTTTAGCTACCTTTATGGAGCACTTGACTCTGAGACTGCATCATGTCCATCTCCATTTTTATCACTTGCCTCTCAAAATCAGCTTTAGCTAAGGAGTTGCCACCATCATCTGCATAAACCTATTCTTCATAAACATTTGGGTTAGAAAAAAGTGGGTTGTATGCATTTTCAAGATAATGGGGCTTATAAAACTAATTTGGAGGAGGATTTTGAAATTTTGCGAGATGGAGGAAAGCAGTTCTCTTGTTGCAAGTGAGAATTCCATGGAGGGAAAGAAGTCATGATTGCACAACTTCAAAAGAGGAATGTGGAATGATGGAAAAAGAGAAATGAATGGAGGAATGAGGGGAGACTGGTCTACACATGAGATAATGGGTGTGTTGAATCAGTGGAGTTGCCAGATGTGTTGAAAAATGCCTCCAAAGGCTGGATCTTAGCAATAACACATCAAACTTGTTGAGATGAAGATGTAAAGCTCTTCACTCTGGTCCCACCGAGCGTGCCAAAAATTGTTGGTTTCTCAAATGTGCACCCGCGTCTCGGATCTCGGAAGGGCTGAGGTGTTTGAGACCATAATGGAACTGTTCCCAAGTTGTGGGACCTTGTGCACTTGAGATGGATCTCCGAGAGAAGGCCGTTCCTCTACCTACCTCTAACGCTACTGCTACTCCTAATGCTAAAAGAAAATCCTAGAATAAACATGCCAAGGGACCAGGGATAGAAGGATGTGTAGAAAGGGAAATATAAGCTAAGGAAGGTGATAGTGCCAAAACGAAAGGGTTAATCTCTCTCCACAAGCAAAGAAAGGAAACAAAGAGGGTGCGGGAGAAGAGAGTGGATGATGCGCACCACAAATCAACACACAGGGATCAGCCTTTCAAAGACGCATAACATATGAGTGTGGGGAATGCAAGAACAGAGTACACACAACATGCCAGAAAATGCAAACAGAGATGCGAGATGCAATGAAAACTATAGAGGGAAGAAAAGAGTTCCAAAAACATGATTTTATTACTTAAAGGACACACAATCATTTACATTCACGACAGGAGGTGAGAATACATTGTAGAGACCATGCCAAGGTCTGAGACTTGTGGGAAGTCAGCCACCATTTTGGCATGGTGCCATTACAACAATGAGGGATTTTTTTTACAAAGCAAAAATCTGCTATTTATAGAAGGAGAGAAGAGAAGGAGAAAGGGAGGGAAACTCGGATTCAAATCTTCAACCACCAACAACCAAAGTGATAAATGCCTAAAAATCCACCTATAAGGCTATCAAATGTGCTTCCCCATGTATATTTAGTGTGTGGAAGAAGGAATAAGGAAAGATATGATGAAATATGGTGGTTGAGGTTGATTGGATGTATGTATTGATGAGCTGAGAGACATTTCCCTGTTTTCACCTAATAAATCCCACCTATATTTGAATTTGAATAGTCGAAAGTGTATCTTGTGTGATAATATTTCTAACAAGTCCAAGCATGCGTCGATCTCGAGCTCTGTAGTAAAAGATACGATTGTCACGAAGATGTCGAGTCGTTGGTGCACACAAGACACATACGCGCACACGGGTTAGATGAAGTGATGGCCAAATGTTGATTTATTTTGTCTTTTTCTACCATTTTTCATACACTAGTTAGTTGTCCAGTTCGGTGCCTTGTTGGTGCACTCTAATAGGTTATGTGTAGCACACTCAAGTTTGACAGAAGATGACTTAGTATAAAAGGGCACAAGGCGTAGGAGAAAGAAACAAGTGCTAGAAAGGGAACATAGGGGAGGTGCGTGCACGTGAGAAAGGCATACTTACAGAAGGAAAGTATGGAAACAAGACATGAGCATTCAACTAATGGAAGGTATGCGAGAGAAATAAAGAAAAGAGGGCACGCAAAGGAAATGAGTCTATGTAAGCGTGTAAGAGGAATGCTAGGGACTTAGTTGATTGGAAGGTAATTCTACAGAGGTGCATGCAAGGAGTGCATGACGGGATAGGAGAGAAAGTGGGCATAGGAGGAAGGTACACAAGGGAAAATGGAAGGAGATAGAAGAATGCAAAAGGGAGAAGGAAGGTGTGTAAGGGTGCGCAGAGGAACTACAACTATGCCAAGGTGTCAAAAGAACAATCTTGAGTGTGTGTAACCTAAAATGTGAAACACTAGTCAAGATGAAAATATAAGTTATCCAGATAACTAGGAGAGTTATTTGGATAACAATTACTAGTCCTGGCCCCTTACACTAATGTATGACAAACCCTATCAACATCAATGTGCCACATGTTGGCTTTTGCTTCTTGCTGACCTCAATCTTGAATTCATTCATCAAAATTCCATCAAGGACTAAGCTATCCCTAACCAACTAGCTGATGTGCCTCTTTTTGGGAATCAACTCTCTAACTTTGATTTCTCGGATGAATCCATAGCTACCCTCTCCTTAGGTGAACCCACTTACCAAATGAAAATCTTTTTCGATGGATCCAAGTGTCAGCATAGAGGTGGGGCTGCTATCATCCTCATTCCTCTTGATGGTGAACCTATGCCTTTATCTTTCAAACTTGATTTTTATTGCACAAAAAATATTACTAAATACGAAGCACTCATATTGGGCCTCTAGGCTATTTATGCCTTATATGTTAAGTCCATCAATATCTTTGGCGATTCCCAACTGGTCGCAAACCAAGTTAATGGTATATACTAGTGTTGTAATGAGATACTTCAAAAGTATAAACATCATGTAGATATAATTTTGACCACCTTTGACCATTACAAACTTCAAACCACCCCACATTCTACCAATAAATTTACGGATACCATGGCTTGCTTGGCTTCTCGTGCTGTTTCACCCGCTAACTCTAAAATCTTTCTCACAATACAAATGCTACAATCACCCTCTTATTTACCTAATGAGGTCTACTCAGTTGGAACCATAGCACCTAGCCCACCTAATCTTTGGTATAAGAAATGTACAGACTATCTTTCCCTTTACATTCTACCCACCGATCTCACTCGTAATGGATAATGTGCCTTTCTTAAAAGTGTCTCTCGTTATGTCATCATGGGTGGTCTTCTTTATAAGTGTGACTTCAATGGTATTCTCTTACGATGCCTTACAAGTTCTGAAATTCCCTACACCATCAAGGAAGTCCACAATGGAATTTACAGAGGCCACTTTAGTGGTTTAGCTATCACAAAACACATTCTTTGCCTTGGCTATTATTGGCCAACCTTAAACCACAATTTTTGTGACAATCTCAAGCGTTGTGAAAAATTCCAACAACATGCTAATCTCCATCACACACCTAGTCATGCTTTGCAGGTCACACGAGACCTTTGGCCTTTCTCTTAATGGGGTTTAGATCTTGTCGGTGACATCGATCCCCATTCTTCACAATGCCACCAATGGATTATAACCGCTCTTCGAATACTACAATAAATGGGTAGAAGCCATCCCTCTCATTTCTACAAAAGTTAAGAAAATATGTGAATTCATCAACCATCACATCATTTGTTTCTTTGATGTTCCCCACCTCCTCATCACCGATAATGTCAAGCAATATAAAAACAAAACCCTACTTAAATTATGTGACGCTTTGGACATCCAACTTAGTTTCTCATTACCTTATTACCCACAAACTAATGGCCAAGCAAAATTGACCAATAAAACCTTGAAAAAATTCTTATGAAATTAGTCAATAATACTGGGAAGGATTGGCATACACACATTCATTTTTCCGCGTGGTATTATTGTACTAGTATTCACATTTCAACTTTTGCCACACCTTTTTCTCTGGTCTACGCATTACAAGGCATGTCTTATCTCTCAAAAATAGATTCCACCTCTCTGCATCTCACTACAAGACATGCTTAACAATGATGAATTTCACCAAGATCGTTTGGCGCAAATTGAGTTATTATATGAACGTCATCTCAATGCTCTTGACCATCTCCAAATCTAACAAAAACATATCAAACATGCTTATAAAAATGTGTTCACAAATAAACCTTCCAGTTGACGACCTTGTCTGAAGGAAAATCAACATGTAACTAAAGAAGAAAAAAGTAAACGAGGAAAATTTTCTCCTAATTGGCTTGGGCCGTATATCGTTACCCATACATATAGATCAAGAGCTTAGTGTTTGTCTTCACTAAAAGGTAAACTTTGAACTCCAGCCCCTTAATGCCTTGCATCTTCGACCATTTATTGTTGACATCAAGTCCTATATCACTTTACGTCGCTTAATCAATCATCCCTCGAGTGCCATTCACCTTCCATATTACCCGTTTTTGAGGATCCACGACTAAACAAGAATTATGTCATTACCCTTCACCTTTCATCCTTATCTTCCATATGAGTACCATGGCTCTACTCATAGCATGATTCTCATGGATAGTTTTCATCTTCTTCATGATGGAATCCAATGGTCGTTCATTACTCAACACCATCTCTTTCATAATTAACCATTGTGTGCTATGGTCTTGTCTTCTAAACAAGAACCTAATGTTCTTCTATAGTCTTGTCCATGACTTAAAACGTCCAAAAAAAAAATGGGATTCAACTCCTTGAGTCAAACTTCCAGCAAAAGGATGACTCCCTCAAAAGGGACATCCCTTCTCTCTACCTCACCACTATAAATAGACTACTCCCTTGAAGGAAAACTATATAAAGTCATTACAAAAATACAATAAAAATATCCATAAGCTTCCCACATCGATCATCTTCGTGAAGACCTTAAGGAGATAATATACTCATCCCATATAGACTTCCCACATCGATTAGTCTATTTAAAAAAATGAAGAAAATGATGAAATTTTTGTCATGGACTTGCCTATTTTTGGATCCTGGGTTTCTTGCTAAGTAAACATGCAGTCATACACTAGGTTACGCTTAACCATCCACTTTCACCTCATTGCCTTTTGTGCCCTCATTTTCTCTCTACTCAAGGGACTTACCGCCAATACGAAATTTAATTATCATTTGGATTTCTTCACCTTTAGAATAGTCAATTATGCAACACCTTTAGGGTATTACGTTCATAAGCCAATCTGGGGTATGGTCGATTCATTAGGGATATTATCAATTAAGCAACTCTTTTTGCCACTGTTGGTATCCAAATTTGTTCTCCTTTTCAGTCTGAGCAGCACTATAGATATGTCATGGAGTTTAAAGACAGATTAGACCATGTTGTATGTCATTGGTAGAAGGGGATATGGTCTAGGTAGCACTTAGGTTTGTGGAGAAATGGATAGCACTCCAATAGGAATTGATATTTTCCTAGTTGTTTTAGGTTGTGCCTTGCAACCGAGGTAAGAGGACCTATTTTGTAACCTTGTAATGGTGAAGGAGATGAAGATGTCCTTCTCTTTGCTTGAAATTCTGTGATGGAGGCCTTGATGAAAACATGATCAACATCCCAGATCTGAACTCTCACAAGTTGTCACTTCTCAAAACAAGGCAAAGGTTACTAGAGACATTGGAAATCCTGATCTATTGTGCATACTTTTGCAAATAGATTTTGATCTTCTATGGGTATACACATGCAAATCAAGGATAGTACATGATAGGATCTTTTTTTTTGGATGATTTTTGGTGGGAGATTGATAAGACAAACTGGGATAGATTAGATCTTTGACAATCTGTACAATACTTGAACAACTATCAGATGAAATGCCTAAAATAATCAAGATGTTCTTTCAACTAGAAGAGGCACAAATGGAAGCCTAGGTTGCACTCTTCACACAATATTTGAGAACTCACCACAAAATATTGAAGTAAAGAACTCAATTAAACACAAAAATCCATGATCAAACCATGCCTAAGGTACCCCCAAAGGCTTACAAGAAATCTCTGCAGTTAAGGAAGGTAAAGTGATTTTAAATTTGTTTATCTCCTTATCAGATGAAGGCTCTTCTGAGTATGAGATTGCAAATGCCACTAAACTATCAACCAGAAATGGAGATCCTGTGTGACTTCTAAATATTTTCAATGCAAGATTGCAATAAGAACAATAAAATTTATTTGCAAGCATTTAAAATTGATAATAGACATCATATTGCCCAAAGGAAAACACATATTTAATTCAAAACTTGTTAGATTCAATAGTAGGGGAGAGTTACATGAACAATCTCAGAGCTGTGTGGTGGATATACACTTGTAACCAACCCACATACATGAATTTTCCAACACATGAGACATTAACCTAGTTCTTTGGTGGATTTTCTCAGAAAATGAGCTTTTTCTCAAAATTTGCTCGTGATTTTCAACTCCCGACCATTCAAAAATTCTCCAAAATGCATTATATACTTCATGCCACATTGGAGTCTTCCTTCCCAAGAAAATAATATGCTATGGGATCAAACTGTCACAAAAAACCTCATGATTTAATGACAGTGACATCAAATGGAAAAACAACTCGTAGGTTGCCAGGTATGCACAAAAAGTTAAATCATTACACAAATTCAGATCATTATCCACCCTAGGGGCATGTTTTTATCATTCAAGCATGCAAGCATATTCCATTCATCATTTTTTACCTTTTCCCCTTTTCAATTTTACCTCTGCAACTTTTGATTGTTGACATTTCACATTTTTTCTTGGGCCTGAGCCAAAATTACATCAAAAAACACCATAGATCAAAGAATTAGGTCATGAAAATGATGCCATTGTTCTTAGAAGGCCAAGGTGACACAAAATCATATAATATTTGATGAAAATTGATGAAGAAATCACAATTCCAAGCTTCTTGGAGCTCCCATGGTGGCCCAAACAAACGAATGCACAATAATCGATCTCATCCACCTTTTAATATCATCCCTCCATGTGGAAAATGCCATTTAAAAATAAGCTCAATATTACCTTTTTAAACTTTGGATAAGGTGGGACACATGTCAAAATGTGACTGGATCAGGCCCATGCCTTTAAAAAATGCATTCGCAACCTTTTGAAAATTTGGAAAATTTTTCCACTTTTCTCCACCTGCCTTCTGGGCCCACCACGTGTCCAAAGGTGGGTCCCATTGAAACCATGGACCAATTCTATCAATTTTGCAACTTTTTTGAAAAAGGAAATTTTTCCACAAAACCTCTGTGGGCCCGAAAGCCCGATCTCTTCTCTACCACGTGGCGCTCTCGATTCGCAGAGGACCAGCCTCTTATTCCACCTTTAAACCTTCCCGCAAAATTTGAAAAATTTCAAAACTCACCGTGGGCCCAGGGCTCTTCCTTTGACTTCTTAGAATTTACCACATGTCCATCATGGATAGGCCGTGGAGCTAATTTTTCATTTTTACCTTTTAGACAACAAAGGTCCAAAGTTATAAAAATTTCCTTCGGCCCCTTCCTCCTCCTTTTTCCCTTTTGGACATACGTCTTCTCCTTATTTGTTATGGGCCTTGACTGAAATTTTATTTTTACCATTTGAAATTAAAAACTTCAAATTCATTGTAAAACCCACTACCCCATCCTATCCTTTCCTAGACATGTGTCCACCGATGATTTGCTTTGAGGGATTTCGGGCCAAAATTTCAATTTAGTCCCCCTTTTTGCTAAGGGAAAATTTCAACTTTTCACCTACCAAGCCGCCGACCCACCTTTCTCTATTGGACACGTGTCCTGCTATGATTGGAGTAGGGAGAACACTGATTTTGAAACTTATAAATTTAGAGCCAAAATAATCTAAGTCCCTCCGCCATCCGCATGCCCTCAAACCAAAATATGTGCCACGTGTCCTCTCCCTATTTGTTGTAGGCCTTCGGGCCAAAATTTGATTTTGAAAATTTTGCATAATGAAAGAAAAATTTCCTAAGGAAAGCCCACCACCCGCCAATCCCCTAGCCAATCAAAATGTGCCACATAGGCACCTCATTGCGAGAAGGTGGAGCATTTTGCCAAAAATTTCCCTTTTGCCAAAATTTCAAAAAATGGTAAGTTAAAAATATTTCCCGATATCCCTCGGCCAATAGGAACCCACCACGTTGCCATTACCTTGTAATGATAAATTTGACGAGAAAATGACACCTGTATGACCATAAAATCATGAAAAATTTAAAGGATGCCCTAGAAATTAAATTTTTCAACAAGGATTGCAAATTTTTTGATTTTGAATCAACTGAATCATGTTTTGACATTATTTTCGACCTTAGGATTGGGAAATTAACCCATACAATTTAGCTTTGATCAATTCAATTTTTTGCATGATTTGGCAAAGGGAAAATGACACAGCCTAAAAATTGGAAAAATCTAGGGCACAAATAAGAGCATACATGGATTTCTCTTTTAAACCAAGGCAGAACAACAAGTTTATGTGAAATTTTGAAACATTCAACTAGGGGGAGAAAATGCAGATCACCAATTTGAGAAATAAAACATTTATGAGAAAAATAGGACATGAAAAAATTAGGGCACATAATGCAAGCTCATAAATGGGACTAACATTGGCTCCTACCTAGGGATGGGCACTCCCATCGAGTTCCACAAGGACAAAATGTATACCAAGTGCCAAAATACCATTGGGAAAAGGAGTCAAAACACAAGGCAGCCCCAAAAATAGAACCACCCAACAAAAACGAGCCGAGAAACCAACCAAAATGGCTGCCAAGAACAAAGGGCAAACCACAAACCAACAACAACAAAAAATAGAGCAAAAAAAAACTATACAATTGTACAATTTGTGCATACCTCACTTTGGGGATTAATCCAATAAATGTTTTAAATGTCTGCCATTAACAGGCAGCTCCAACAATTCCCCATCTAGATCTTTGAGAAAAAATGTATGTTCACCAATTCTGATGTCAATGGCATAAGGGCCCATCCATAATGCATCAAACTTTCCATGCTTGCCCTTGTCTTCATGTCTACTATCCCACAAAAAAACCAAATCTCCAATATTGAAGGCTCTAGGAGTGACCTTCTTGTCAAACAATCTCTTCAATTTCTCTCTAAATTTGATATGCCTTTGATGGAATGCTCTTCTCTCCTCATCAAGCTCAATAATCTGATTTATCCTTGATTCATATGGGCCATGCTCTTGATCTTCCAACTGTTGGGAAAACTGAAATGAAGATAATTACAGGGGTAAGGGCAGCAAAGCTTAAGTTTCATACACCAATTCAAACAGGCTTTTACTAGTTTCTCTTTTAGGAGTTATTCTATCAGCCCAAACTGCAAACTTCAATTTATTCAACTCACTTTTTCTTGTTCATTTCCAAGGTTCTTCTAATGATCTTCAGCAAGTTCTTATTACTGGAATCAGCTTGTCCATTCCCTTGGGGGTTGTAGTTTAAAGAATAAGTCAGATTGATTCCATATTCATTACACATTACCATTAAAGGTTTGGCTCTAAAGCACATGGAATTATCAGATACAATCTTAACTAGAACTCCAAATCTACATATGATATGATTCAATAAGAAGTCCACTACCACTTGGTGTGTTGCCTTTTTAGATGGGATTGCTTCAACCCATTTTGTAAAATAATCAGTGGCTACAAGAATCCACTTATGACCAGCACTAGAAGGATCTGAAATCTCACCAATGAAGTCCATCCCCCATTGCTTGAAAGGAGCTTCAATTGATACAGGATGCAAAGGAAGGGAGCCTGAAGCTTTCAGTCTTCCAGAGAAATGTTGGTAACTATCACATTTTCTAACCAACTAGGCTGCATCTTTGAAGAGAGAATGCCACCAATAACCACCTCTCAAAATATTATGTGTTGGTACTCTCCCAACAAAGTGTCCTCCACAAAATCCCCCATGGAAATCAGCAACTATCTTGGGAGCTTCATCTTCAGCTATGCATTTCAAGAGGACACCTTCAGGGTTCTTCCAAGCCAACCCAAGGTCTGTAATGATATATTTTTAAGAAGCCACTCGAGGGATCTCTTCTGATTTTTATTTAAATGATCGGGGTAGTGAAGGTTTCTAAGGTAAAAGATAGCATCCTTGTACCAATTAGAATTTACCAACTTTGTAAGCACACCTACCCTTTCTTCCTCTAGCTGATTCACTTCCACATTCTCGCAAGTTGCTCTCACCATAAGATTAGCAAGACCCAAACATCTTACTAACTTTGTGGTTTGGATATCCATATCATACTCTTGCAGTTTCTTCACCCATCTACATCTTTTACTTGAGATCTCCATCTATGATAAGATGTCTTTCACCATGGTGTGGGGAACATAGGCAACAAATTTCGAACTAATATATAAGGCACGAAAACTTTTGTTACTTTCACCAAGGAAAATGCTTGTTTCTCCATGATTGTATACTTTAATTCAACAACTTGTAAAGCCTTGATAAAGAAGGAAATAGGCCTCTCGGCCTCATTCTCATCCTTTTGCGAGAAAAATATAAGCAATGGTATACTCGGAAGCAAAGGAAAAGATTTGGAAAGGTTTCTTATAGTTTGGGGCTACTAAAACAGTGCATGTTTAAGTGCATCCTTAATTCCTTCAAAGGCTTGAATGGCAGCCTCCTTCCATTTGATAACTTGCTCCTTCTTTAGCATGCTTGTGATTGGAAGAGTCAACTCGAAAATTTGGAAACGAACCTTCTAATAAAATTAATCGACCAAAGAAAGACTAGATGCATTTCTTGGTTCTTGGGATAGGTACCTTGCTGATTGCTTCCACTCTCTCAGGGTCTATCATAACACCATATTTTGACACAATGTGACCAAGCAGCTTGGCATTTTGCATGCCAAAATGACACTTCTTTGGATTAATATAAATTCCATACTCCTTCATTTGATCAGCATCTTCTCCAAGTGCTGCAAATGATCACCTCTCTGCCTTAAAAATACAAATCACATCATCTTGGTAAACTGCAATGAACTCATTGATGTAACCAACAAAAGCAACATCCATTGCTCTTTAAAAAGTGGCTACAACATTCATCAAACCAAAGGGAATCCTAACAAAAACATATGTCCCCAAGGCATAGTGAATGTTGTCTTAAGTCTTTCTGATTCTTTAACTACCACTTGATTATATCTAGAGAAACCATCAAATGTAGAAAGAAATTCAGACCTTGTCACAAGCTGCAACATACTTTCCATATTTTGTAAGGGATAGTTTTCCTTCATGGATGCTTTATTTAGATTTCTAAAATCCACACAAATTCTGATGTCTCCATTCTTCTTTCTAACCGACACAAGATTTGCAACCCAAGATGAATATCTAGTGGGCTAAATAATACCTCCATCTCTCAACTTCCTTAACTCCTCTTGCATTTTCATGGAGAGAAGTGGATTACTTGGCCTTTGACTCTATCTAAGTTGTTTGGAATTTATTTCAAGAGGGATTTCATGATGAAATAATTTTTCCATGTATGCTTTCACTCTGAATAGGACCAAGCAAGGCATTCTGATATTTTTCAAGAGTTGGGCATAGGACTATTTTTATTCTTTACTTAAATTTCTACCCAACCAAACTTTCCTTGGTTTTTGTTTTTTTCCCAAGTCATGCTCTTCCACATCCCTTGAGGTAGACATGTTTCTATTTATGATGCAATCAACATTGTTAAAATTTGACTCAAGTGCAACAAGACCTCTAGGAATGGTGTTTGTTTTCAATTGGATAATATATTTTCCAAACAAATTTTCTATTCCTTCAGTCATACATACCATTAGCTCCCAATCAATATTATGATTTGCAAACTCAGTCTAGTTTTTCAAGAACCTTATCACTTGAGCATCATTGTTAAAGAATTGCCAATGTTTCACATTATCAGGGATAACTGGCCTAGTTAGCACTTCAATGTTGTATTCAAAATAAGGTGAAATGGTGTAATTTTCAAATATAGAACCTAACACTACCAACTTATCAGTAGCAGCATTAATACCTCTGTCATGGTAAATGATGTTAAAGGAATCAAAAATTTCAATTAGATCCCAAACTGCATGCTTATACTATTTCATACGCTGATTTTTTATAGCATACATTTTTCTTATTTGTTTGACAACTAGCTCTGAGTCTCCTTTTGCAACAATATCTTTCACTCCATAATTACATGCAATCCTTAACCCCAACAACAATGCCTCATACTCAACAACATTGTTAGTGCATTCAAAATTAAGTTTGAAGGAAAAAGAAAACTCTTCCAAACTAGGAGAAAGTAGAACTATACCAACACCATTTCCAAATTTGGAGCAAGCTCCATCAAATAGCAAGGTCCAAGGAGAAGCTACCATATCAAGGAACTTTGATATGTCCATCTTGTGTTCTTTTCCATTAGAAAAACCAATGAAATTCTCAGCATCTACATCAGCAAACAACACTTCATAGGAAGCATTGTTGGGATCTTCAATTAGGTGCAACATCTTCTTTTCACCATAAAGTTTGACCAGGCTGCCTTCAATGGGAATAGTGGAAAAATACATCGATCTAAACATTGCCACCAACACTTTCAGCTCATTTTCTTGACAAAACCATACCCCATTTGGTAGGGCAGTCAACAATTACAACATCTAGTTTCAAATTCTTACCCGGATAGGCTGCAAGTTGCACTACCAAACCCTTCACACAACCAACCACCAACACTTCCCTTGAATCCATGGTAGTACACTTCCCAAAGGTAGTTTTCACCTTGATATCCAACTCATTCATGACTTCTAGAGGCATGACATTACATGATGCACTAGAATAACACATACAATTGTGAAGTAGCCTATCTTTTATGAGAAAATTTGTAAAGAATGGATCAACATTCGATTGGGAATCAACTAAGGATGTCCCCAAATAGACCTCAGGTGTCTCTCAAAGATCTTCCACTACTGGTGGTGTTTCAAGGCCAACAATGATTTGAAGAGGAGTCTCAACAACATTTGCATTTCTTTTTTGGGTGATCTTCTCTTCTTTCAATCCCAAGTACTCAAATGCTCTCTTTTTATGCTCGGGAATTATAAGAAACTCAATGATTGAAACACTCAATTTAATTTGGCTCAATACTTGGGCTATGTCATAGGGGACACTCTTTGGAAAAACAACATTGGAAGGGATATAAGAAGATTCATTAGATGGCAAAGGATTCTTGGCAGCTTGGGCATGATGAGGATTTAATTTTCACTCAGGACAACAGAGCTTGTACCAAGTGTTTCTTTCCTAGGAGCTTCTTTTGGAATGCTTGTGAGCAAGGGTGTTTTATTTTTGTCTTGAGGCCCAACTCCATTAACAACTTTGATTATAGTGTTATATTCCTTCTCTTGAGCTACAACAACATTCATAAATAATTATCTATCTTCCTCCGAAGGGATACCATCATCATACTTCTTAATCATCAAAGCTCTCAAGTATTCAAAGTCATTGTTAGGAATTTCAAAATATTGCACTACATCAACTTCAAGAGCATGAGGGGGGAGAAATACTTGTACCCACTTGATGCAATCCCAAAAGGTAGCAACATTCCTAGCACTTATTACTTCAGTAGATGTTGCTCCTCCTTGTGAGCTTGAAGAATAGCCCACCATGCAAATATCATCATCAGTTCCATCCTCATTATCAACTTCATTAACTTGTTGGTACACTTCACATGGAGGATGAGGAATAAAACATCTATCACACCAATCCATATCAGCAACTTCATCAACAACAGAAACATGGCAGTTAGAGGGTCAAGAACCAATCTATTTTCATGTGTTTGGGGTTTTCTATTTGTAGATCCAACATGCCCTTTACCCTTGTCATCAAACCTCTGCTCATTCCTATGGTGATTTCCAAATATATCTTATGCCTACTGCCTAGGCTGACCTTGTGAATTTTTCCCAATTCCCTTCTCAGCTCTTGCCAACTTGTATGATATTTCCTTGATAGCCCCTGCCAAAGTCTTCACAACCTCTTCTAAATCAGCACCTTTGCTAGCTTGAGGTTTTTCAGGGTTTATCGCTTTACACCGTCTCTCTTAAGAGGTTTACCAATAGCCTTGATATTGTTCTCAATTTGAAGAGCCATGGTGAAAGATTAGATTGGTTGGGTTCTTTTCTCTTAGGTAATAGGCTGCCTTTTTATCAAATGCATCTGCATATTTGATTAAACAAGATTCATCACAAGGCCTCAAACCAACATGCAGCCTTCTCAAAGTTTTTTTGAACCTTGTGTTGAAGTCATGGAATGATTCATTAGGGTTCTTCTTGATATTCTCAAACTCAGATAAAAGAAATCTAGGATCAGTCCTATCACCATATTACAACCTAAATGCATTTTTCATTTCATTCCATGAATCAATAGAGTTATCAAGTAGAGCCTTGTACCAATCCCTAACATATTCTTTTAGTGTATGAATAAACAATTTAATATACACATCTTCAAACTCTATCTCAAAATATTCCATCATATTATCAAAAAGTTTGAGATGCTGATCACCAGTAATAGCATTTTTACCCTAGAATTTTGGCAACCTATTTCTGACATCTTGTGGGACAGCATTTGGGTAACCATCCATTCCTCTAAAATTTATAGGACCAAAGGTGTTAACAATGAATGGAGGTCTAGGCTGAGCCATATTGTTTGGTGGGGGTGATCTTGGAGGTGAGACAAGCTGATGAGGAGTGCTATATCTTTGGGGCTCAAGAATGTGATTCACAAGACTGGTATCCTCTAAGTGCTGATTTTCTTGGAAAGTTTTACTCGAATTAAAACACAGAGGTGCAGATTGGAGAAGGAACTTACCAGGAATAGTAGAAGGACCTTCACTAGTTGAGGCAAACAAGTTTATGAGAGGATTTCTTGAATCAGAATCACTTGAAGAAGAGTGATAATCCTCTACCAAAGGCTGATCTCTCTCACCAATGGCTATATATTTTCCTGATGCCTGACCTTTAAACACTTTCCAAACTCTTCTCCTTACAACTCTAAATTTCTTCAATCTAAGAAAAATTTCATAGCAGAATCTTTGAGGAAGAGAGATATTCTTCCCTCCAGTTTTGCAGAGATCAACAACATAAAAATAAATGACAGAAATATTAAGACACTACTATTTCCAAATTCAAATCAGCATGGAGTTGCCACTAAGTAATTTCACCTTAGTTATGCAAGAATGCACTAAAATAATTCTATCAAATGTTTTCTAGTACTGAAACCCTTGCAAATCCTTATAAATCAGACCTTCCTCTTCTTAAATCAATCAATCACAATACACCCAAAGTGTATAAACTGCTAGGAAATGAAAAATGGCAGACAGGGCTTGAAAACTTTGCTTAAATCTTGCGGATCTGAAGCATAGGATGATATTTTAACAATGTATCAGCTCAAATACTTGAATACACAAATGCTCAAACTCCTCAAACACTTTAAAAACACCAAGAAATTCCAAGAACTCCCCGGAGAGATGGCGCCACTTGTGTTGGTATCCAAATTTGTTCTCCTTTTCAGTCTGAGCAACACTATAGATATATCATGGAGCTTAAAGACATATTAGACCATGTTGTATGTCGTTGGTAGCTAGGGATATGGTCTAGCTAGCACTTAGGTTTTTGGAGAAATGGATTGCACTCCAATAGGAATTGATCGTGTCCTAGTTGTTTTAGGTTGTGCCTTGCAACCAAGGTAAGAGGACCTATTTTGTAACCTTGTAATGGTGAAGGAGATGAAGATGTCCTTCTCTTTGCTTGAAATTATGTGATGGAGGCCTTGATGAAAACATGATAAACACCCTAGATCTGAACTCTCACAAGTTGTCACTTCTTAAAACATGGGTATGTTCTCAAAACAAGGCAAAGGTTACTAGAGACATTGGAAATCCTGATCTGTTGTGCATAATTTTGCAAATAGATTTTGATCTTCTATGGGTATACAAATGCAAATCAAGGATAGTACATGATAAGAAAAACTGGATAGATTATATCTTTGACAATCTGTATAATATTTGAACAACTATCAGATGTAATGCCTAAAATAATCAGGATGTTCTTTCAACTAGAAGAGGCACAAATGGAAGCCTAGGTTGCACTCTTCACACAATATTTGAGAACTCACCACAAAATATTGAAGTAAAGAACTCAATTAAACACAAAAATCCATGATCAAACCATGCCTAAGGTACCCCCAAAGGCTTACAAGAAATCTCTGTAGTCAAGGAAGGTAAAGTGATTTTAAATTTGTTTATCTCCTTATTAGATGAAGGCTCTTCT
Organism: Taxus wallichiana var. yunnanensis; assembly: GCA_018340775.1. Lineage (NCBI taxonomy): Eukaryota > Viridiplantae > Streptophyta > Pinopsida > Cupressales > Taxaceae > Taxus > Taxus wallichiana. The sequence continues at coordinate 78,019,288 of CM031234.1, forward strand.
GAGTATGAGATTGAAAATTCCACTAAACTATCAACTAGAAATGGAGATCCTGTGTGACTTCTAAATATTTTCAATGCAAGATTGCAATAAGAACAATAAAATTTATTTGCAGGCATTTAAAATTGATAACAGACATCATATTGCCCAAAGGAAAACACAGATTTAATTCAAAACTTGTTAGATTCAACAGCAGGGGAGAGTTACATGAACAATCTTAGAGTTGTGTGGTGGCTATACACTTGTAACCAACCCACATACATGAATTTTCCAACACATGAGACATTAACTTGGTTCTTTGGCGGATTTTCTTAGAAAATGAGCTTTTTCTCAAAATTTGCTCATGATTTTCAACTCCCGACCATTCAAAAATTCTCCAAAATGCATTATATACCTCATGCCACATTGGAGTCTTCCTTCCCAAGAAAATAATATGCTATGGGATCAATCCACAAAAAACCTCATGATTTAATGACAGTGACATCAAATGGAAAAACAACTCGCAGGTTGCTAGGTATGCATAAAAAGTTAAATCATTACACAAATTTGGATCATTATCCACCCTAGGGGCACATTTTTATCATTCAAGCATGTAAGCATCTTTCATTCATCATTTTTACCTTTTCCCCTTTTCAATTTTACCTCTGCAACTTTTGATTGTTGACATTTCACGTTTTTTCTCGGGCCTGAGCCAAAATTACATCAAAAACACCATAGATCGAAGAATTATTTCATAAAAATGATTCCATTGTTCTCAAAAGGCCAAGGCGACACAAAATCATATAATATTTGATGAAAATTGATGAAGAAATCATGATTCCAAGCTTCTTGGAGCTCCCATGGTGGCCCAAACAAACGAATGCATAGTAACCGTCGATCTCATCCACCTTTTAATATCAGCCCTCCACGTGGAAAATTCCATTTAAAAATAAGCTCAATATTACCTTTTTAATCTTTGGATAAGGCGGGACATGTGTCAAAATGTGATTGGATCGGGCCCATTCCTTTAAAAAAAGCATTCGCGACCTTTTGAAATTTTGGAAAATTTTGCCATGGGGCCAAGCCTCTTATTCTCGCCTTTAAACCTTCCCATAAAAATTAAAAAATTTCAAAACTCATCGCGGGCCCGCGCTCTTCCTTTGACCTCTTAGAATGTCCCATGTGTCCATCATGGATAGGTCAGGAGCTAATTTTTCATTTTTACCTTTTAGACAACAAAGGTCCAAAGTTATAAAAATTTCCTTCGGCCCCTTCCTCCGCCTTTTTCCCTTTTGGACACGCGTCCTCTCCCTATTTGCTATGGGCCTTTAGGCCGAAATTTGATTTTTTACCATTTGAAGTTAAAAACTTCAAAGTCATTGAAAAACCCACTGCCCCATCCTATCCTTTCTTGGACACATGTCCACCGATGATTTGCCGAGGGCTTTTGGGCCAAAATTTCAATTTAGTCCCCCTTTTTGCTAAGGAAAAATTTCAACTTTTCACCCGCCAAGCTGCCGAACTGCCTTGCTCTGTTGGACATGTGTCTTGCTATGATTGGAGCAGGAGAACACTGATTTTGAAACTTATAAATTCAGAGCCAAAAGACTCTAAGTCCCTCCGCCATCCACATGCCCTCAAACCAAAATATGTGCCACGTGTCCTCTCCCTATTTGCTGCAGGCCTTTGGGCTGAAATTTGATTTTGAAAATTTTGCATAATGAAATCAAAATTTCCTAAGGAAATCTCGCCACCTACCAATCCCCTAGCCAATCAAAATGTGCCACGTAGGCACCTCATTACAGAAGGTGGAGTCGTGGATCAAAATTTTCCCTTTTTCAAAATTTCAAAAAATGGTAAGTTAAAAATATTTCTCGACATCCCTCAACCAATAGGAACCCGCCATGTTGCCATTACCTTGCGATGATAAATTTGATGGGAAAACGACACCCGTATGACCATCAAATCATGAAAAATTTAAAGGATGCCCTAGAAATCAAATTTTTCAACAAGGATTGCAATTTTTTTATTTTAAATCAACTAAATCATGTTTTGACATTATTTTCGACCTTAGGATTGGTAAATTAACCCATACAATTTATCTTTGATCAATTCAATTTTTGCATGATTTGGTAAAGGGAAAATGACACAAAGATGAAAATTGGAAAAACCTAGGGCACAAATAAGAGCATACATGGATTTATCTTTTAAACTAGGGGAACAACAAGTTTATGTGCAATTTTGAAACATTCAACCAGTGGGGAGAAAATGCTTATCACTAATTTGAGAAATAAAATGTTTCGAGAAAATCGGACATGAAAAAATCGGGGCACACAATGCAAGTTCATAAATGGCACTAACACCACCTCTTAGCATTCGCCTTCCTCATTACTTATGTATTATCCTATACATGAGCAGATCATCAACACCTATATTTAAAACAACTCAGCCATGCCTGTGACCTACACTATGTTGGTACCCAAATTTAATCTCCTTCAAAGGGCGAGCAACATCATGGATTTAACAGACACTCAGAGGTAGATAGATGATTATGTATGTCATTTTGCAGCCGAGGAAGCAATCTATTTGACTTTTTAGCACTCAGGATTTGAAAAGGAGTGGGTAGCACCTTAAGAGGATTTGATCTATCCTCACTATTTTAGGTTGTGCCTTTCAACCAAGGTAAGAGAACCCTTTTGTAGCCTATTGTTTATGGAGGAGATGGAGATGTCCTTCCTAATGAAGTTGTTTAGGAGACCTTGGAGAAAATATGATCAATGCAACAAAATCTAACTCTCACGAGTTGTCACTCTAGATAGTGGAGATATTTTCTAGGCAAGGTTCAGGCTACTAAAGACATTTGAAATCCTAATTGTTTTTGCATGCTTTGGTAATGGAAATTATGCTTTTGTGCACACACAAGAAAAATAGGGGTAGTATGGGTAGGATTAGTTGTTTTAAATGAATTTTTAGTGGGAGGTGAGTCGAATGAACTTGATTTGCTAGATCTCTGAGAACTCTTACAAAATGGAAAGTCTAATCAACAAAATGCTTTAAAATAGCTAAAATGTTCCTTTAACTAGAATATGTGCTTCAATGGAGGCCCATATTAGCACCTTTTCACACAATCTATGAGATTTTAACATGAAGGCTCGAGTTAGAAAACCCAACAAAGTATTGAGATCCAAACCCAATCACAATTGAGGTACACCCAGAGGCTTATAGAAAATATCTGTCAAGAAATGAAAGAAAAGTGATTTTAAATCGTTTATTTCATCCCCAGATGAAAGATCTTCAAGGAAATGAAATTGTAGATGCTACTAAACTGTCACAAGGATTGAGACCTATGTGATTAAGACATATTTTGATACAAGATTGTAATAGGAACAAGAAAATTTATTTGTAGACATTCAGAAATGAAACAAACACATTTTACTCAAGATCAACACAGAATAACTCGAGTTTGATTAAATTTATGAGCAGGGGATAGTTTCTAGAACAATATCAAAGCTTTTCAATGGATGTACACTTACAACCACCTTGACATGATCAAAATTAATACAAAAGAGTTATACGGTCTTCTCAGATGGCTTCTCAAAAGACATGCTTTATCAAGTTTTTCTCTTGGGAATTTTCTTCGATCTCTAACACTCTAACCTCCAATCATTTACACAAAAATTTGTCCCATTTATAACATTTGAAGCACATATTCTAGTTAAAGGAATATTTTAGATATTCTCAAAGCATTTTTTTATTAGACTTTCCATTTTGTAAGAGTTCTCGGAGATCTGAAAATCAAGTTCATTCTACCTTACCTCCCACTAAAAATTCATTTAAAACAACAAATCCTACCCATACAACCTTTATCAACAAATGAAAGAAAAGTGATTTTAAATCATTTATTTCATCCCCAGATGAAATATCTTCTAGGAAATGAAATTACAGATGCCACTAAACTGTCACAAGGATTGAGACTTGTGTGATTAAGACAAATTTTTATACAAGATTGCAATAGGAACAAGAAAATTTATTTACAGACATTCATAAATGAAAAAAACACATTTTTCTCAAGAACAACATAGAATAACTCAAGTTTGATTAAATTTATCAAATAGCAGGGGATAGTTTCTAGAACAATCTCGTAGTTTTTAATGGTCAGTACACTTACAACCACCATAACACGATCAAATTTAATACAAAATATTGATGGCTTCACAAAAGATAGGATTTGTCAAGTTTTCCTCTTGGGAATTTTCTTCAAACTCTAACACTCTAACCTTTAACCATTTTCACTAAAAATTTGTGCCATTATAACATTTGCAATAGAGTCCCTTTCCCCCAAATATCATGACATTGAGTGCTACCATTGCTTGTCATGATATAAATCATGTCTCCTAGAATCGGATCTATAAAAATTTGTTAGGTGCTCATGGGGCAGATCTCTTCAAAAATATCAACATTCAAATCCTTCATCTGGTAGAACACTCCTCCTTCAATTCACCAACCACTTCTGCCCCTAATCTATCAAATCTAGTTCCTTGCGTGCTTGGGAGAAGAAAAATGGAAAATTAGATTGAGCTTGATAGTCAGACCATTTTAATTGTGAAATATGTCTCCAGATCTCTCCCACCAAACTTAGATATCAAAATTAAATCCCCTATCTATTTGGCATGTAGGAAATACTAAGAAATCATGAAGAATCACACTTCCAGGCATGTTTCAGTAAAAATGGGGGGAAAATTAGATTCAGACTCATAGTTGTCGTTGATCTTTACTTTGAATTTGGGTCGTCCACGTGAGAGATCTAATTTTAGAGTGGGCCTGTGGGTTCCTTTTTTCCTTTTACAAATTTTGAAAAAATGTAAAATTTTCACATTTTTCTCCATGCCTCCACCCTTGAGAAATGAGTCTGACATGTGTCCTAAGGTGGGTCCCAAAGGAATCAGGCTGCGCCAAATTCTACCATTTCACGTCTTTTTGGGAAAAAGGAGAATCTTCCGAATTTCCCCGTAGCTCCACCCTTGAAAAACGGGCTTAACACGTGTCCCGATGTGGGTCCCAGCAGAACCATGCTTCATTTTTCACTTTTAACTCTTTTCTCCCAAAAGGATTTTTTTCCAAATTCCCCTCGAGAGTCCGTACCTCTGCCACTTCTAACTTTTTAAATTGCCACGTGTCACAATGGCACATCTTGAGATGGTCCCCAAAATTTAAGAATTTGAATGAGCACGGGCTTGCCACATGTCCTAGCCTGGAAAAAATTGTTTGAAGGCTTGAATCTCAGTGGAATGTGCCATGTGTCAGATTCCACGGCTATTCCTTTTGGCCATTGAAAATCCAAGCAAAATGTAAAGTGAGCGGAGGCCTCCAAGTGTCCTCCTGGCGCTTCTTTAAAATAAAACTCAAGGGACAATCCCCAAACATGTGCGGTTCCTCCACATGTCCCAGATCTCCCAAAACCTTTTGAAAAAATATTAAGTATGGGAAGACCCAACAAGCCTCCACGTGTCCTCCCGGTGCTACTCCAAGGCCAAACTAAAAAGTAGATCTTCAAACAAGCGTCGTTCCTCCACGTGGAAAAATCTTTAAGTTGAGGCTTTTCATAGAATTTTTGAAGTACCCAGCTAAGCCATGTCCAACCAAAAGAGGCCACATTTCTTGATGATGCAAGGATGTAAATTTGACTAGGAGAAATGCCCGTCAAACTGTAAAATGTAGAAAAACAATCATTCGAGCCCAGAGATGAAATTTTCTCTAAGGACAAAGAATTTAGAGATGTTACAAGGCTCAAATACATTCTTCAGAGCTACATCCATTCATTTTCTTCAAGTATTTAGGGAAAAATGACAAGGGCAAGTAAATACAGATCATGGAAAATGAAAAGAACAGAAAGCTCGAGTTTTGAATGAACAGATAATGGGAGACCCAAATTACAGACCCCTTCAGAGGATCAGAAAAACAAGGAGACAAATATGGACCCATACGTGATCATTCCCCCAAGGAGAGATTGATTATGGAAACAAAGGAAAGTAGAGACTTCCTGTGCACAAAATGGGGAATAAAATGTGACAGAGGCCGTAAATCAATGGATTTTCAAAGGTAAAATGGGGTGAGACTATTTTGAGCACCAACATTGGATCTGACTTAGAGATGGGAAGTCCCCGTGAGTGCAACAAGAACAACAGTAGACCAAGTGCCAAAATATCCATTGGGTGACAGAGTCAGTTTGTAGAGCAAATAAATAGAGCCATCTCACAAAAACAAAATAGAGAAACCAACAAAAACAGGTCATCAAGGACCAGAACTAGCAGAAACACAAAAAATATGAAACAAACAAGCGATTATTCATTGTACAAAAGATGTTTACCATTATTCTGGGAATTAATCTAAGCAATGCTTCAAATTCTTTCCATTAATAGGTAATTGAAGCAAATTGCCATCCAAATCCTTCAAGAAGAAGGTGTGTTCACCAATCCTAATATCAATGGAGTAAGGGCCCAATTATAATGAATCAAATTTTCCATGTTTTCCCTTATCTTCATTCTGTTATACCATAGTAGCACAAGATCTCCAAGATTGAAAGCTCTTGGGGTGACCTTCTTGTCAAACAACTTCTTCACTTCTCCTGAATTTTACATGCCTTTGGTGGGATGCCCTCATCTCTTCATCAAGCTCAACAATCTAATTCATGCGGGCATAATAAGGACTTAACTCTTGATCCTCCAATTTTGTTGAATGAACTGATATGAAGGGGCAGCAGTCCCGAGTCCCATATACCAACTCAAATGGACTCTTTCTAGTAACTCTCTTGACAGTGATCCTATCTGCCCAAACAGAAAACTTCAACTGTTCACCCCATTTCCTCTTGTTCGACTCCAAGGTTATTTTGATAATCTTCAGCAAGTTTTTATTACTAGACTTAGCTTGTCCATTTCTTTATGGGTTATAATTAGAGGCATATGTCGATTTTATCCCATACTCTTTACACATTGCCACCGATCTTTAGCTCAAAACTCATGGCATTATCACTACAATTTTGAGTCACACCCCAAACCTATAGATAATATGGTTCAACAGAAAGTCCATGATAATTTGGTGTGTTTCCTTCTTGGTTGGGATCACCTCCACTCATTTAGTAAAGTAATCAGTGGCTACAAGAATCCACTTATGGATAGCACTTGAAGGGTCTAAAATCTCACCAATGAAATCCATTCCCCATTGCTTGAATGGAGATTCAATTGATACATGCTGCAAAGGAAGGGAGCCTGAAGATTTCAGTCTTCTAGAGAAGCACTAAAAACTCTCACATCTTCTAACCAACAAGGTTGTATCCTTGAAGAGATTTGGCCACCAATAACCAACCCTCGAATCTTGTGTGTTGTGACTCTTGCAGAAAAATTCCCCCACAAACTCCTCCATGGAGATCAACAATTATCTTGGGAGCTTCTTCTTCAGTAATGCACCTTAAGAGAACTCCTTCAGGTTCCTCCAGGATAACCCATAATCAGTAATGAAATATTTATGGGAAGCCAACTTAAGGGATATTTTCTGTTATTATATAAATACTTAGGGTAGTTTAGATGTCTGAGATAAAAATTACATCTTTGTACCACTCAGAACTCATCAATTTTTCAAAAACACCTACCCTTTCTTCTTCTACCTCATTTACCTCAATAGTTTGCAAGTTGCTCTTAGCCATAAGCTTAGCCAAGCCCAAACCTCTCACCAACTTCATGGTTTGGATATCCATATCATATTCTTGCAACTTGTTCACCCACCTACACCTTTTGCTTGAGACTTCCATCTCTGATAAAATGTCTTTCACCATGGTGTGGGGAACATAAGAAACAATCTTAGAACTCAAAATGTAAGGCCTGAAAACCTTTGCTACTTTTACCAAGGAAAATGCTTGTTTCTCCATAATAGTGTACCTCATCTCAGCCCCTTGCAAGGCCTTACTGAAAAAGGAAATTGGCCTCTCATCCCCCTCATCATCCTTCTTAGTAGGATAGAAGCAACAGTGTTCTCTGAAGAAAAGGAAAACAGTTGGAAAGGCTTCTTATAGTCTGGAGCTGCCAGAATAGGTGCATGCTTTAGTGCCTCTTTAATCCCATTGAAATCTTGGATGGAAGCCTCCTCCCACTTGATGACCTGGTCCTTCTTTAACATGGAAGTGATTGGAATGGTCAACTTAGAAAAGTTTGATATGAATCTCCTGATGAAGTTTATCTACCCAAAGAAGGACTAAATTCCTTTCTTGGTTCTTAGAATTGGGACCTTACTGATGGCCTCTACCCTTTCTAGATCAATCATCACCCCTTCTTATGACACAATGTGACCAAGAATTTTTTCCTTCATCAAACCAAAGGGCATCCTAACATACACATACATTCCTCAAGGAGTAGCAAAGGCTGTCTTGATCCTTTTTGATTTCTTCACCACAACTTGGTTATAACCAGAGAAACCATCTATGGTGGAGAGAAATTCAAAACTAGTCACTAACTGCAACATGTTTTCCATATTTGGTAAAGGATAATTATCCTTCGTTGATGCTCTGTTTATATTCCTTAAATATACACATAACCGAGATATCACCATTCTTATAACTCACTAGTACTAGGTCTACAATCCAAGAAGAATATCTTATGGGCTGAATAATCCCTCCATCTCTTAGCTTCTTCAATTCTTCTTTCATTTTGAGAGATAGAAGTGGATTGATTGGCATTTTTTCTGCTTGAATGGATTTGCATTAGACTCCAAGGGAATCTCATGTTGAAACAGGTCCTCTCTGTATGCTTTTAATTTAGAATAGGTCCAAGCCATGCAATCTTGGTATTTCTTCAACAATTGGATGTATGACTGGTTATCCTCCCTATTGAGATTTTTTCCTAACCAATTTTTCCTTGGTTTCTCCTCTGTGCCAAGGTTATGCTCCTCAATATCCGTAGAGGCTACCATGCATCTGTTAACAATACGATCAACATTATCAAAATTTGATTCAAGAGCAATCATCCCTCCAGGAATGGTATTAGTTTTTAGCTAGATGATGCCCTTGCCAAACAAGGTTTCCTTCCCCTCTGTCACACATACCATTGGCTCCCAATCAATAATTTGATCAGAAAAATCTCCCTTGTTCTATAGAAATATTTTGATCTGAGCATCATCATCAAAAACCTGCCAATGTTTAATGTTGTTAGGGACAAAGGGTCTTTTCAATATCTCAACATCATATTCACAATATGGGGACATTACACAATTGTCAAAATGAGACCCCAACACTACAAGTTTTTCTGCCAAGTCATTGAACTTCCTATCATGATGCACAATGTTGAATGAATCAAACATCTCAATGAAATCCCAAACTACATGCTTATATTGTTTCATTCGCTGATTCTTTGTGGCATACAGTTTTCTGACTTGTTTTACAATTAATTCTGAGTCCCCTTTGACAATTATATCTTTGACACCATATTTTCAAGAAATTCTTAAACCCAACAACAGTGCCTCATACTCATTAGTGTTGTTAGTGCACTCAAAGTTGAGTTTGAAGGAAAAATAATTTTTTCCTGACCTGGAGAAAGTAGAACAACACCAACACCGTTACCAAACTTGGAGCAAGATCCATCAAACAATAGAGTCCAAGGAGAGCCTTCTTGTTCAAGACACCTGCATTACTCAATCTTGTTCTCCTTTCCATCAACAAATCCTACAAAGTTATCAACATCAACATTTGTGTACAATACTTCATAAGATGCATTGTTGGGATCTTAAATAAGGTGCAACATCTTATTTTCCCCACACACCTTACAAGGATTCCTTCAATTGGGATAGTGGCATAGGAAAAGTCCATTTAGACACTCCCACTAACACTTGTAGCCCATTTTATAGACAATAACATGCCCCACTTGGTCAAGGGTAGTAAACAATGATAACATCAAGTTTTAAATTTTTACTTGGGTAAGATGCAAGATATACCACCAAACCCTTCACACATCCCACTACTGGAACTTCTTTGGAGTCCATGGTAGTGCACTTCCCATATGCTGCTATTACTTTGATATTCAGCTCGTTCATGACTTCCAGAGGCATGACATTACATGATGCCCTTGAGTCAAACATGTAGTTGAGTAGTCTGTCCTTAATGATCAAAGTGGTGAAGAATGGATCCACATTCAGCTGAGAATCCACCAAGGATGTCCCCAAATAGACCTCAGGTGGTTCACCTAATTCCTCTAATGTTGGTGGTGTCTCTAACTCTTCAATGATTGGAGGAGTCTCCACAATGTTTACATTTCGCCTAGGGCAGTCTTCTCTTCTTTCAACCCTAAGTATTCAAATGCTCTCTTTTTGTGCTCAGGAATCCTAGGCAACTCAACAATTGGAATAGATACTTTTATTTGACTTAAAACTTGGGCAATATCATATGGGACATTCTTTGGCAAGGCATTATTAGAAGGGAATCTAACACACTTACTAGGTGGTACAAGATTTTTGACAACTTCGGCATGAGGAGGGGTATGATTTTTGTTTGTAGCTGTAGGAAATTTGGCAGATGCATCTTTCTTAGGAGTCTCTTTAGGAATGTTTGAAAGTAAGGGAGATTTTGGATTGGATTGAGGCCCTTCCCTTTGATAACCTTACCTCTTGTGTTATATTCCTTTTCTTGAGCAACAACAACATTCATTAGTAACTGTCTATCTTCCTCAGATGGGATTCCTCCATCGTACTTATTTATCATTAGATACCTTAAATATTCAAAATCATTATTGGGCAATTCAAAAGCTTGCACAATATCTACTTCTAAAGTATGAGAGGGAGGAAGAATAGGTACCCTATGAATGCAGTCCCAAAAAGTGGCAGCAATCAGGAACTTATCACCTCAGTTGAAGTTGCCCCTTGTTGTGAGCTCGTGGAACAACCCATCATGCAAACATCATTATCATTATCATCATCAGCTTCTTCTTCTTGCTGATATTCTTCACAAGGAGCATGGGGCATGAAACATCTGTCACACCAATCAATGACATCTGTCTCCTCCACAACATCAACTCTGACAGCCAAAGGATTAGGCACCATTCTATTTTCCCTGCCTTGGGGCTGCCTATTTCCAAATCCAACAGGTCCCTTGCCTCTGTCATCAAATATTTGGTGATTTGTGAACCTGTCTTGGCCTTACTACTTGTGTTGACCTTGTGAGCTCTGCCCAATCCCCTTCTCTGCCCGGGCTAGTTTGTATGATATTTCCTTGACAACCCCTACCAAATTTTTCACAACTTCCTCCAAATCAACAACTTTACTTGTTTGAGGTTTTCTGGGTTAATCAGCTTCACACCATCCCTCTTGGGAGGTTTTCCAATTTCCTTGATATTGTTTTCAATTTGCAAAGCCATAGTGAAGGCCTACCTCAAATTAGTAGGGTTTTGTCCCTCAAGTAGTAAGCAACATTTTTATCAAATGCATCTGAATATTTGATCAAACATGATTCATCACATGGCCTTATCCTAACAGGTAATATCCTCAAGGTATTATTAAACCTTGTGTTGAAATCATGTACTAACTCATTAGGATTATTTTTGATGTTTTCAAATTCTGTCAAGAGAAACCTAGGGTCAGTTCTATCACCATACTTTTGCAATCTAAATGCATTTCTCATCTCTCGTCTAGGAATCAATGGAATTATCTGAAAATCTTTATACCATTCACTTACATCCTCTTCTAGAGTATGGATAATCAAATTGATATATACATCTTCATGTTCAATCTCAAAATATTCCATCATATTGATAAAAAGCTTTAGGTGTTGATCACCAGTTATAGCGTTGTTTCCTTACTGCAACTTTGGTAGTCATGTCTCCGTACATCTTGAGGAACTACATTTGGATAACCATCCATTCCCACAAAATTTATAGGACCAAAAGTGTTTACAACAAATGGAGGTTTTGGTGGGGGTGGGGCCATATTGTTTTGAGGAGGTGACCTTGGAGGAGAAACAAACTGATAAGGGGTAGAGGGTCCTTGGAACACAGGAGTATAACTTTCAAAATGGATACCCCCTAAAGGACTTGTTTCTTGGAAATCCCTATCAACTTCTAAAAATACAAGGGCATAATGAGAAGAAAACCTTTCAAAATCAAATGAAGTCCCCTCTCCAGTTGGAGAATTCAATTCCACAAAGAGGCTACCTGATTCTGAAGCAATTGAATAACAGTCTTCAATGATAGGATGATCAATTTTATCAATGGAGATCCTTCTTCTTGTCTGCTGATCTCCCATAACTCTCAATATTTTCTTCCTTCTTATTTTATTTTTCCTAGCTCTGGAAATAATGTCCTAACAGGATCCCTAGCAAAGAAATATCTTCTTCCTTTTAGATTTGCAAAGATTGGTAACAAATCTCACTTGATAGAGGTTAAGACACTGGTACTCATCAAGAATTAGATCAACAAGGAGTCACCACTAAGGATTTCCACCTTAGTTGTGTAAATGCACTAAAATATGATTGTAGAACTAGGGTCCGAAAATGAATTGTGATCACTATGTTCCCCGGAAGCGGTGCCAGAAGCGTGTTGGTACCAAAATTTAATCTCCTTCAAAGGGTGAGAAACATCATGGATTTAACAGGACATTCAGAGGTAGATAGAAGATTATATATGTCATTTTTCAGCTGGGAAGTAGTCTATCCGAATTTTTAGCACTCGGGATTTGAAAAGGAGTGGGCAGCACCTTAAGAGGATTTGATATATCATCACTATTTTAGGTTGTGAATTTCAACCAAGGTAAGAGAACCCTTTTGTAGCCTATTGTTTATAGAGGAGATGGAGATTTCCTTCCTAATGAAGTTGTTTAGGAGACCTTGGAGAAAATATGATCAATGCAACAAAATCTAACTCTCAATACTTTGTTGGGTTTTCTAACTTGATCCTTCGTGTTAAAATCTCATAGATTGTGTGAAAAGGTGCTAATCTTGGCCTCCATTGAAGCACATATTCTGGTTACTGAGAATATTTTAGCTATTCTGAAGCATTTTGTTGATTAGACTTTCCATTTTGTAAGAGTTCTCAAAGATCTAGAAAATCAAGTTCATTCTGCCTCACCTCCCACCAAAAATTCATTTAAAACAACAAATCCTACCCATACTACCTTTATCAACAAATGAAAGAAAAGTGATTTTAAATCGTTTATTTCATCACTTTTTTATGTGATTTTAGTGGAAGGAATCATTCATGATCTTGAATTAGTGATTTTAAAGGACATGAAAAAGCTATAGAGCTCAGAACAACTTCTATACCCTTTAGTCATATCAAAAGTAAAAGCGCTTAACAAAATTAACAGAACTAGGAAGTTTTAAATCCACAAATAGACTTAACATTCAAATAAGGTTCATGATTATACAAGAATAAAAGCATAATAGAAATATGCAGATAATACAGAGAGAAGATCTTAATACAATTATCATGGTAACCTTATCATATTCATTCATAACATTACTATAGAATATCATAGAAGGGGAGACCATAGTCATGCGCCATATCTTGGATCCATACATGAAGACTTTCAAACAAAATTTACATTCCCCATTCCCTTATTACATCCTTCCTATAATCATCTACCCCTTTTATCCCATAGTTCTCATAGTAATTCTGTAGAGCTCCACTTCCTTCCTTATGTTCTCTCCTCTTTCTTTGCTAAGGGCACGTATATATAGGCATCTGATCTCCAAAAAACTCCTCTACAACCTCAGATCTGGCCCCAAGTGTCAAGGTGTGGATCACCTCAGCGCATGCCTCTCCATGTCATGATTAGCTTTTTGGATCTTCTTATCGCAAGGTATATTCCTTCCAGACACCCTGTTGCTAGGTTGGAACCTTATCCAAATGGAACACGTTCTTCATGTGTTCTATCCAAAAGGCCAAAATGGCTAAGTCCCAAATTGTGCTTTGTGGGCATGCATCCTTGGTTCTCCAAGAACCCTTTTTGAATCCTACCTTGTGCACCTTAACTTGCACACTTCCTCCAGCCATGTGTGCCTACGCACCTTTAAGATTTGGTAGCTACATTAGGGTCCCAACATTACCCCACACTTCACCTGTTCTCCACCCTCGAGAACCTTTTCAAAGAATGCAGTACAAAAAGGCAAGGCCTTGCCTTGGAAAAGAATGGAGGGAAAGAATAAAGAAATGGGGAAGAGAGAGAATAGAAGGAAAACTACCTAAAGAAGAAGAAGGGGAAAATTCTACCGCAGGTCAGCCTCCAGTGTATTCCAAGCACTAACTTCATCCTGCACCCTCTTGCAAAGGTCGCCAACCAATGCACTCACCTTGTCGAAGGTTAATCCTTCCCCTTTGTGTTTATGGTATCTACCACCATTTCCAGTTCCTTTAGCTTGATCTTCCAAGGCATCCATCTTCCTCGTAATGACCATGTAGAGATTCTTTAAGCCAGGTTTTGATTGAGACCCAAGGATCTCAATAGCTTCATATTTTCTTTCTACTTCAGCTAGAATATTTTCTCACTCTACTCTATTACCTTTATTCTTTTCCCTGAAGTCCTTCAGCTTGGCCTCGTCGCTGGCAAGCAACATGCTTGTCACCTTGTCCTGATCCGCACAATGGTCGTATGTGACCCTAGTGGTTTGTGTAGCTACTTTTACATCAGCAAGCACCTTGTTGTATTCAACTACGAGCACGATGACTTTCAACTTGTCCTCCTACTCCAAGCGCACAGCTACATCCTCTTGCCGACTCCAAGGCCAAAGGCTACCTTTCCATGGTGAGGATCCGAGTCAAGTCCTCAAGACACTCCAGGGGGAACCATATTTTTGCACGGGAGGGTTAAGGTCTGGGTGCTTCATGACAATAGCCTGGGAGATGAGCTCCACCTTCTTGGAAACTTTGCGCACTTTAGCTTTCTCCTCTTGTAATTCTCACTGTAGTTGAGTGCTGATCAAATTTTCAAGGCTGAGTTCCTTTATTAGCTCAACTATTTCTTCCTTCCTCTTCTCCATCAAGTCCTCCAAGACTTTAACCCTATCATTTCTATAGAAGAGCCTTGCCTCTACCTCCACAGAGACTTTTTGAGCGCATTACATACTTTCTCATCCGACAGTTGTTGTGCATTTATGATGGGGTTGACCCCTTTGTCTCAAATAGCTCTAGTATCACCCCTTGGTTAACCTCGAACTCGGCTCATCAAGGTGGGAGTTCGAATGCCCACTAATAGATATTTCTTGTGTGGGGTATCCACCCTCAGGATCAAAGGAATCCATGGTGGTGAGCTCCTTGGTGGGCATTACTCTGGAAGCGTGTGCACAAAACTTTGTAGGGTCATTAACATACCCCATCATTGATTTTCCTTCCTCCACGCATTTACTTCCCATGTGCACACCCTTTGGAATAGTCACTATAAGAGTTGGGCCTTTTGTGCTACTCACACTCTTCTCCCTTTGCTCTTCCTTGAATTCACCGAGCACGAGCTCCACACTACACTCCAATTCCTCATCGACCAAGGTATTAATCATCTTCTCCACCTCCCTTGTCACTTTCTCATCCACCTCCTCCTGAGTGAGCTTGGGCATATCTAGCTCCTTGGTACTTTCCCCTCACTCCTTTCTTCATTCTACATGCCTTCCTCCCCTTGGGTACCCTTCCTCCTTACAAAGATGAAAGCATCATTTGCATCTTCTTCCTCTCCTCCTCCGAATCATGGACATCAATTAGCTCCTAATTTACCTCCATCTCTTCCTCTTCATCATCATCCTTTTTCCTATATAGGCATTCATGTCATGTGTATCCTCGACTCTAGTTCTTCCATCCCCTCTTCTTCTTCCTTTGCTGAAAACTCTGAGTCGGGGATGTGGTCTTCTCTTCATCTGAGGGTTCCTCAGGGGATGGTGGCTTCATAGGTTCTGGGGTCTTCTCCTTGACCACCATCCTCTTCTTCTTCCAGATGTAGGTACTTGTCCCCGTGGTACCTACATCCTACTTCTCCACCACCCTCTGTTCCTCTTTCTCTTCCCTCTCCTTACGCTTTGGCATGGGACTTCTTCCTTCCAATAGGGTCATCTGGGATGGATATCTCATCCTCCACGTACGTGCCCTTTTCAAATTTTGGCCTTATGCGTAGGTAAATCCTTGCGGCATTGCTCCCAACAATAGGTAAGGTCAAAGGCCTTACAATATGCACATCATGCGACATGTACCTTTCAACATATGTGCACTTCTCTGGGTAGACCAACTTCTTCCTCATTTCCCTATGCTCTCTATCAAGGGTGGACAAGTCAAGGTTTAATTTCTTTGACTCCTTGTATCTATTTACTCCCGCTTGGAAAAATTGGGCAATAAATGAGAATGGGAGTTTACACCATGGACTCCAACTTCCATCGACCAAAATGAACCTTGCCAATATAGAAGTGTTGGTAGACTATGAACTCTACTTCTCCTTTGGTCACCGCGGGAGTTGTTCAGGGATCTACCATTCAGCCCCAAATGCATTCCTAAGGCACGTATACCATTTTTCTAAGCGCACCTTGTGTACCCCTATCATTGATTCACATGTGTATTTCTGAAACCTCTCTAGGTGAAGGATCTTCAGCAGGGTACTCCCACACAAACTTGTCGATGCATCCGGCACCCCGACTTTTGAGAACACAATTGTCAACAAAATGTTTCCAAATAAGATCTTTCCTCCCTTCTCCACGTGCTACTTATGATTCCATCTACAATATATTGGGAGAGGTTGTATATGGTGCCCTCTACGTGACTTTCCTATAGACATTCAGCCAGGGCTTGCTCACCTGGGTCCACCTTTCTTGTCCATTCAGCTTGGAGACTAGGTGTGCAGGCCATCTTCATCACTAGATCACTGATATCCGAGAATGTTGTAGTACCTTGATCCCTTCTTCAATTCTTGGGATGCTATGGTTTCTTTGATTTCCTCCTCATCTAGGAGGTCATCTTTGAGCACATCCCCTTCATAGTTTAGGCCTGTGAAGCATGAAATTAGTTGGGGAGTTATGCACATTTTGCGCCCTACGAAGTAGAAGAAGTCTTCATGTACACATCATCAACCATTGGTACAAGCACTCGGGCTTCCCGAAATATGGTAACTCAAAAATTTGGAGAAGCCCCTTCTCCATTTTCACCTTGACCACATCATTATAGATCAATCAAACCCATCAGGTGTTTGTTTATTTGTGGGGTGCACTAACTCCAGTGCCATTTCCTTCATGATTGTACTTGACCGGTGATTGTAGTCGATCACGGTCATCTTTCTTATGTGGGACTCCCACTCTTGCCCTAGCAAAACCCCATCCGGTATTGCATCTCCGAGTACCATTCCTCATTTATATCCAAGGGTATTTCTTCTTGTTTCTTCTTTCCTTTTCCTTTACCCTTTCCCTTCTTGGATTGTTCTACAGGTTTATCAACTGGTTTCATGGCCATCATTACACCCTTTGCTTTCATTCCCAAGTTAACTTGTGAGTTGTTTGAAAATTTTCCTCGTGCGCCCCATGCCCTAAAACACAAACCCTAATTTCAATATTTTTCTCCTTTGATCACGATGCTTCTTCACAACATTCCTCACACCCGTGAATCACTTATGCTCTAGTTTGTAGATCCAATGGACCGATTGCACTTAAGTTCTTGGGATTTTCCTTCGCATGAGTTAGTTCTCAAAACCCTAGCTCTTGAAAGAAAATCACTCTTCTTGTGTTCACAAAGTGAAATAATGAAATGCCCACTCTTGTATTTATAGCTTTTCCCACTTTTACGCATTTAAGGCTAGGCTACCTACCACCGTACGACAATATTTAATGCGGTGTTTTCAAACAAAACCCGACTTCAATGCTTCTCCTTACGCACCCAATCTCATTGAAAACTTTTCCAACCTTCTCGCAAACAATCCATCTTGACAGAAGACTCTTATGTACGTGTGTTACCGGTGCCAAAGGCACTTCTTCCATCCTCATGATTCTTGCTTTCACCTACCTCATGTTTTTGCACTTTTTCTCCTTTGTACATGGATTTCCAATGTAACCTTATTTTTCCACCGACCCAAATCCTCCTAGCAGAATAACTCCAAGTTTCTCTTCATCATCTCACCCCACACTAAAATGATGCGTGGTCCTCTACGCATTCATAAGTCAAAAAGTAATAAGGTTACCGGCGCCCAAAGCACAAAAAAAACAACAACACGAAAGGGAAATACAAGAAAGGAAAAGCATAAAAGGAAATTCTAAACTAACTGGCAAAACTACCTTATTTACAAACACCAAGAAGCATTATTTATAGTAGGGCTTCAGCCTACTCCCATTGAAGTGTCCAGGTAATTTTGTTCCATCCAATGCTTGTATCGGCATGCCCAAATCAAGGATGTATGAAATTACATAAGGACCCAACCAATGCACCTTCAACTTTCCAGGATGGCGTAGAAATTTTGAATCATATAGCAATACCATCTAGCCAACCTCAAACTGTTTGTTCTTAATATGGTGGTCATGCCATGCCTTTTGCTTTTCCTTCTCAGTTGTTTGGCTCCATCTTGCTAGTGAGCACCTTTCATCCAACTTTATCAATTCATCTATTCTTTCTTCCAGTGCTTGCTCATCATCCAACCCTCCTGCATGCACTATACATAGAGATGGTAGCATGAATTCGACTGGAAAAACTACTTCATGCCAAACACCAATTGAAATGGTGTGGCCTTGTTCAATCTTTTATACGTTGTTCTATATGCCCAAAGAACTGCTGACACCTTGTCATCCCAATCCTACCTACCCACATCACATATCTTAGTCAATGTGTGACTAAGGATTTTGTTGAATGCCTCTACAGTCCCATTTTCCTGAGGGTGATAAGGGGTAGTCTTGTGATGGGCTACCATGAATTCTACCAATAGAATCCTGATGGTTTCATTTAAAAGTGAGTGCCCCTATCACTTGTTAAACTTAATGGGCACCCATACCTACTGATAATGTTCTCCCACAAAAATCTAGCAGCTGTCATGGCTGTGGTGCAATCCTTAGTGGGCACGGCCTCTAGCCCACCTTGTCAGATAATCAGTATAGGTAATGATATACCACGAGTTAGTCCTTCACGTAGCTGGTGAGATTGGTCCGAAAAAATCTATTACCCATTTCTCAAAAGGTTCCACGCTGTGATGGGGCACAAGGGCATCTCATCCCTTCTTCTAGGTTTTCCAAGGCACTGGTAGTGGTCACAGGCCTTGCAAAACTCAATGCAATCCTAGTGAATCATCTCCCACCATAGTCCAATGACTAGGATCTTGTGCGTGGTTGCATTCCCCACATAGTGTCCTCTCAACAATCCCACCATGGGCTTCTTCTATTATGGCCACATGTTCATGTTCTAATACACACCGGCACAAAACCTCATCGCGCCCATTTTATACAAATCCCCATTGATCAACATGAAGGGTGTGGCACGTATGGCTAACCTTTTCCTTTCCAGTGCTTTCATCCCTTCGGCGCCACACCTTCCTTGAGAAAAATAACAATGTCTTCTAACTCTAGGGCGCATGCCGCAACCTGAATAGTTACGCATCCGGCATGGTTTCCTCGATACTTTGCATGTCCTCTCCCGAATCAATCCTTGATAAATGATCCGGCCCACAATTGTTCTTTCCAGGTTTTACCACCACTCTAAATTCAAATTCCTGAAATAAAAGTACCCAACGACATATGCACCCTTGCAACACTGCTTTGTTTACTAGATACTTCAAGGCCATATGGTCAGTGTAGAATATGAAGGAGTCACCAACAGATATTGTCTAAATTTTTGGAGTGCATAGATCATTGAAAATGCCTCACGCTCGATCGTTGTATAATTTTGTTCTGCTGGTGTCAACTTTCTACTTGCAAAAACACAAGGGATGATCAACAATCCCCTCTCTAGTTGAGCAAGAACAACTCCCATTGCTATACTAGAGGCATCCACGTGGACATGGAAAGGTTTATCCCATGATGGGAATCATAGAATAGGTGTGGTGACAAGCCTTTCTTTTAGAGTGTCAAATGCCCTCTGCTGCGCTCTCCCCACTGAAAGGCACTCTTATGTCTGAGCAATATTTCCAAAGGCACGCGATCTTGGCATATCCCTTAATGAAATTTCTATAGTACCCAATGTGTCCAAGAAATCCACACATGGCACTTTGGCTGGTGGGCTCCCCTAATCCCACAATAACTTGCAACTTTCACGGGATCCACCAGTAAGCCCTCTTTGCATATGATATGCCCCAACAACATTCCAAAAGGAGTTGCAAAGACACATTTCTTGATGTTGAGGGAAATCCTCAACTACCGACATCTTTCAAACATCAATCTCAAGTTATCACAATGGTCCCTGACCAATCCATACACTGTCCAATCATCCAAATATACTTGAAGGAACTTGTGGATGAAGTCCTTAAATGCTTGTACCACTATGCATGAAAATACAGTGGGCGCATTCCTCAATCCAAAGGGCATGACCGTGTATGCAAAGCTTCCCCACTCGGTGGTGAAAGTTGTCTTTTCTTGGTCTTCCTTGGAAATCCTTACTTGGTGATATCCCGAGAATCCATCCGTGAAGGAATAGACCTCGCGCCCAACAACTCCTTCCAAAATCTCTTCAATGAAGGGGGTGGGAAAAGGATCTATGATACAAACAACATTCAACTCCCTGTAATCCACACATATCCTAATCCACCCATCCTTCTTTATGTTGATCACCATTGGACTTATCCATTCTGATTCCTCCACAACCTCAATGATACTAGATGCTATCATTTTGTCTAGCTCTTCTTTAACCCTTACGCGCATGTTGGGATTCATCCTGTAAGGCCTCTTCCTGACCGGGCACACCATCTTTCAACTTTATCCTCATTTCCCCCAATGAATGGTGGATGCCTTTCAACTCATGGTATCCACGTGGGAATAAATCCTCAAATTCACATAAGAGATCGATGATCTTTGATACTTCCTTGTCCGACCAGTAGTCCCCAATGATAGCTTCCTTGGGCTCCTTCTCCGAGCCGATGTTAACTTTCTTGGTTTTGAGTGGTTCATGATACATGTGCACACATGCATCCACACTGTCAACTACCTCACGCATCCCAACCGAATGGTCAACATTCAAGCTCTCCATCTCCTCTCCATCAATAACGTATACCATCTTTCCTTTCTCCTTTTCAGCACACACGCACTCAAATTGTATGTCTTCTAGTTCCTCCTCTTCGAACCACACTTCCAAGCTAGGTCCACCAAGTAAGTCTACTAATCTATCTTCCACCATGGCACAATCCCCTAGAGTGAGGTGCTTGACAGCCTACAACACCTCATCAACTAGTTGCTTGGTACTTCGATACTCAAATGTGTGAACCAAGTCAGCCGCTAATTCCTACCAATTTCCCATCTGGAGGGTGAGTTTCAAAATGGATGTACCAAGTGCACGCACAACCTTGTAGTGTCAATATAACTTGTGCACCCAAAGGGAGGGTGGTAAAGCTTCCACACCTTCTCCCTAGACCCTCTCACATGCCTAGATGTGGGAAGAGGTGGTTCATTGCCATTGTAATCCTTGATAGCGGTGGGTATATTGCTCTTCGAGAATCAGATAGTGAGCACAATTCTAACTTCACGCCATTCCAACAAGTTTTTGCTATGCGCGGCCCACCACCTCACTACTGTGCCTATCAAAACATAACCCAACATACCTCATCACTCATCCTCCCTCCATTGAGCTTCCATTTCTCTCAAAAAGACCTCAGGGTATGCATCCCCAGAATACTTGGTTATTGCCTTTCCTCCCAAGTGCCCGAACTATATGCATGCCATGGTTACCTTGGTCACCGATCCTTTCAGATGTCACCCAATCAATTCATAAGTCCCATGCACCCAATTATCACATGCTATACTAGTAGTATCACTGATAGATTGAGCATCATCAAACTAGATGACTCCTTCTATAGGGTGGATGGTCTCTAGATCTCTTATGGAGCACACATATATTCTATCTAGGACTTCCTCTCCAAGGGGTTCAGTATAGGGTGTGGAATTTCCATCAGCAAGTGGTATAATCACCCTCTCTTCCTTGTTTTCAAAGCTTATGTACCCCTTGTTAAACCAGAGATCTGCATTATTCTTATAGCACCACGGGCACCCAAGTAACACTGGGAAATTATCTACCTCAGAAAGCGCCAAGACTTCAAAATCCCCAGTGAACTTAGTCCCCTGAATGGTAATGGTCGCATCCTTCAAGACACCTATGGGCATTGCCTTTGTCTTATTTTCCATATACAACACATTTGAAGATGGTTGTAATGCAGGTCTTCCCATTTGATGCTAGGCATCCAGAGTGAGAACATTAACCTCCACACCTATGTCAATGAGGATGTTGCTAAGCAAGCCATCCATCCACTACTACGTTTCAAGGTGATCTCTTTGTCATAATCAAGGTTGTGAGGTGGGAGGTTTGCATGCAGGATCTACCTTTCATGCTCTTCCCCATGCATGGTACCTTTTCTCTCAACCATGCTCCTAGCAGGGAATAACATTCTCTTGCCTCAATAGTTTACACACCTCCTTAACCTCATCCAAGTCATCCTTTGGTGCTTCTACTGTCTTCTTTGCTCATCTTTTCTAGTTTGCTCTTTTAAGCATTGATCTCCCTTGTAAGCTTCAATTACATCCATGGTTTCCTAGTAGACTTCTTTCTGGTGAGCCGGGTTTGGATACTTCCCATGTACTACTTCTTCCTTGAAACCAGAGGTCTCTACTTAGGCACTTCCCTTGCGCACGTGTGACTCTGCCCTTGTTGTTACCATAACAAGCTCTAGTTCTGATTCACGTATTACTCATGGGAGCCATTATGTGTCAGCCTTCTTAATACTCACCATGGCAAAGTGCCCTTATCCTTCCAGTGCTGCTGACTCATATGTTCGTATAACTCTGGGCACTCTTCATACTTATGTTTTTTTCCACACCAGGAGCATTGTAGAAGATCTGACATTCACGCTTATAATGGTCTGTGGCTCCACAATTAAAGCATGTTCCACGCGAGAACTCACTTCTTCCCCGCGGTTACCATGGCCATGAAATCCTCCATGAAATCCCCTCCCACACACCTCCATCTCCGCGTTCTTCATACCGACACTCATCTCCTTTGGAACTACTGGCAATGCCAGTCTAGCACACCAAGATCAATTGCCTCATGAATCTGGTCAATCAATCTACAATCCTTGGTGTCATGTGTGGTTGAGGTACATATCTTGCAATAACAAGATACATTTTTTTACAGATCACATGCTATAAAAGGGGGCACCTACTTACATCATGATCCCCGTGACATATCTCACAATTTACCACTATGACATACCACCTTCCGAGTACATATCCCACCATTATCCTTTGTGTGCCCTTCTACATCACAATCTGTGCACCACATCCCACCGCGAGTCTCTGGAACTATGTTGGTAGATAATTTCTCCAACTGCTTAGCCATGGCAGCTGATCTGAGCCTCCAAAATGGGCTAACACCAGTGTCAACACTACCAACTACCTCAGCGTGCAAAGCAGCTTCCAATGCTTCGTGCGGGTCCGTGAATGTTTTATGAGACAAAGCCCTCCTAAAGGGTGTGATCAACCCTCCAAAAACCACTGAGCATGTTGTGAAGGGTGGATATCATAAGATAGTTTAGACAATAGAGTTTTAAAGTGCACATCATATTCCCACATGCTCTCTGCCATTCCCTTGTTGGATTTCCTTAGAGAGCTGATGCTCTTCTATTCAAACTTAGGTATGTGGAATTCCACCAAGAACACATTTTTCAACGTGGTATAATCCACAATAGTCTGATGAGGGTCATACTTTCTATACCAACTATGCACGCGTCCTTGCAAGGTTGTTGCAAATTGACTGCCTTTCGATCCTGGGTCATGATCCCCTTCACGCACCATAACAGCTCACACTTATGCACATGCTCTGCGGCATCTTCTATCCCACTGTAATCTGGTAAGTGTAGAGACATCTCAAAAAGACTTGAGGAGGTGGCTGAGGCCCTTGTCCTCCTGACCCAGTCCCTCAATTTCCTCCAGTGTTTCCTCCTCCACTGGACCCACTAGATCCTAAGCCACCAGCTCCACCACTTCCACCTCTAGATCCTCCTGTGTTAGGTACAGGCCTGTGTTTGTCATGCCAAACACTCCCATCATCCCACTAAAATAGCACGAATAGTTTGTGAACTAGTGCCACTCCCAGTCGATATTTCCTCCACCACTTCCTGACGCACTCCCAAAACCACCTATATATATGCCTTGTCCAAACATTCCACCAAATACTGGAATAGTGTGTGAAGCCATAGAAGTCCCAAATGAGAAGTTGTATCTTCTGGGTGCACGATCGGTTGCTTCCACTGATATCAAATGGATCAACTATACTTTTCCCTCGTTTGAAAAAACCAAGCACCAAGGTTCGATCACTAGGTGGGGTCAGATGCACACCAACAACTCTTCTTTCTCCATGCGATGGGCTCTCATCAGAAGCCGAGGGGTTCTCTCTTCCACACTTGCCAAGATGGGGTAGCATAGACTGTTCAGGCTCCACATCCTCCATGTGAACCTCTTCTCCCAAAAATGTCTACCTCCATGGATCCATCATAAATGCAACCTCACACCATCTCACAATCTCCCTCTCACGTGCTTCACCATACTTGAGCCATCTCTCCTCCCTTTCCTTTTCATTGTTATATCAGCCATCTTTCCCCAACCTGGCTTCCTCGCCAAGCACTCAGAGTGGTTTAGCCAGCCATTGGGAATGCCTCTAAACTCATGGTTACCATCAAGATTTTGATTTCCAAGGGGATAGCCCACAAAAATGATCCTCTGGGCTCCCAAAAATTCAAACTCAACAACTTCTAGACAAGAATACGTGGAAATTATGTATTCCAGAGTGTAGCTAGCCAATACTCCCTTCCACCAATGATCTATAGCACGGGTCCATGTTAGATCAACATCTTGTAAGTTCTGGTATGTTTCTTGGGTCCAAGGGTGTGATTTATAATACCACCCCGACCTAGATGCATATGCCGAGAGCCACTCAAATAACTCTACTGGAAACAATAGAAGAAGGTTTCATACAACTCATGATAGAGAGTGTCTTCCACCCATCTTCACGTATCAAACTCAGGTCCAGTATTGAATCTCTGAGAAAACTCATCCTCCATGCTTTTAAACCAATTTTCAACACCTTCAAGTGTTAAGCACTCCATCATCACTTTTTGCACAAACCATGATGTATGCCATGTTCCACTACAACTTCAAAAAGAGGTCCTGCAAATGGAACCAAGATGTAGTCATTTTTGCACCCACCAAGAACAAGGGAACCTCATGCATGCCGGCCTATCACCCAGCGGGCACTGGGCTCACCCGAGGCACGCGAGAGAGGGAGCCAAGTCTCTCTTTTATGTGAGTTTAGTGGAAGGCATCATTCATGATCTTGAATTAGTGATTTAAAGGACATGAAAAAGCTCTATAGAGCTCATAACTGACTTCTATACCCTTTCAGTCATATCAAAAGTAAAAGTGCTTAACAAAATTAACAGAACTAGGAAGTTGTAAATCCACAAATAGACTTAACATTCAAATAAGGTTCATGATTATACAAGAACAAAAGCATAATAGAAATATGCAGATAATAATACAGAGAGAAGATCTTAATACAATTATCATGGTAACCTTATCATATTCATTCATAACATTACTATAGAATATCACAGAAGGGGAGACCGTAGTCATGCACCATATCTAGATCCATACATGAAGACTTTCAAAACAAAATTTACATTCCCCATTCCCTTATTACATCCTTCCTATAATCATCTACCCCTTTTATCCCATAGTTCTCATAGTAATTCTATAGAGCTCCGCTTCCTTCCTTATGTTCTCTCTCTTTTCTTTGCTAAGGGCACACATATATATAGGCATCTGATCTCCAACAAACTCCTCTGTAACCTCAGATCTAGCCCCAAGTGTCAAGGTGTGGATCACCTCAGGCACATGCCTCTCCATGTCATGATTAGATTTTTGGATCTTCTTATCGCAAGGTATATTCCTTCCAGACACCCTGTTGCTAGGCTGGAACCTTATCCAAATGGAACATGTTCTTCATGTGTTCTATCCAAAAGGTCAAAACGGCTAAGTCCCAAATTGTGCTTTGTGGGCGCACATCCTTGGTTCTCCAAGAACCCTTTTTAAATCTTTCCTTGCGTATCTTAACTTGCATTCTTCCTTTGGCCATGTGCACCTACGTGCCTTTAAGATTTGGTAGCTACATTAGTCTCTTCAAAAATCTCAGCATTCAACTCCTTCATCTGGTAGAACACTCCTTCAATTCACCAACCACTTCGCCCCTAATCTGTTAAATTTGGTTCCTTGCGTGCTTGGGAGAAGAATAGTGGAAAATCATATCGAGCCTCGATAGTTAGACCATTTTAATGGCAAAAGATGTCTCCAGATCTCTCCCACCAAACTTAGATATCAAAATTAACTCCCCTCTCTATTTTGCATGTAGGAAATACCAAGAAATCATGAAGACTCACACTTCTAGGCATGTTTCAATAAAAATGGGGAAAATCAGATTCAGACTCATAGTTGTCGTTGATCTTTACTTTGAATTTGGGTTGTCCACGTGGGAGATCTAATTTTAGAGTGGGCTTATGGGTTTATTTTTTCCTTTTACAAATTTTGAAAAAATGTAAAATTTTCACATTTTTCTCTGTGCCTCCTCCCTTGAGAAATGATCCTAATACGTTTCCTAAGGTGGGTCCCAAAGGAACCACGGCCAAATTCTACCATTTCACATATTTTTTGGAAAAGGTAAAATTTTCCAAATTTCCCCTGCAGCTCCACCCTTGAAAAACGGGCCTAACACATGTCCCAATGTGGGTGCCAATGAAACCATGCTTCGTTTTTCACTTTTAACTTTTTTCTCCCAAAAGGAAAATTTTCCAAATTTCCCTCGAGTCTGCACCTCCGCCACTCGACTTTTCAAACTGTGATGCGTCATAATGCCACATCTTGAGATGGTCACCAAAATTTAAGACTTTGAATGAGCGCGGGCTCGCCATGTGTCTTGGCTCAAAGAAAATTGTCTCGAAGGCTTGAAGATTAGCGAAGGCACCATGTGTCAGAGTCCATGGCAATTCCTTTTGGCCGTTGAAAAGTCCAAGCAAAATGCAAAGTGAGCGGAGGCCTCCAAGTGTCCTCTTGGTGCTTCTTTAAAATGAAACTCAAGGGTTGATCCCCAAACATGCGCGGTTCCTCCATGTGTCCTAGATCTCCCAAAACCTTTTGAAAAAGACTAAGTATGGGAAGACCTAGCGGAAGCCTCCATGTGTCCTCTTGATGCTACTCTAAGGCCAAACCAAAAAGTAGATCTTCAAATGAGCGTCGTTCCTCCACGTGGACAAATATTTAAGTTAAGGATTTTCATAGAATTTTTGAAGTACCCAACTGAGCCATGTCTAACCAAAAGAGGCCATGTTTCTTGATGATGCAAGGATGCAAATTTGACTAGGAGAAATGCCCATCAAACTATAAAATGTAGAAAAACAATCATTCGAGCCCGGAGAGATGAAATTTTCTCTAAGGACAGAGAATTCAGAGATGTTACAAGGCTCAAATATATTCTTCAGAGCTACATCCATTCATTTTATTCAAGTATTTAGGGAAAAATGACAAGGGAAGCAAATCCTGATTGTGGAAAATGGAAAGAACGGGAAAGCCCAAGTTTTTGAATGAACAGAGAATGGGAGACCCAAATTACAGACCCCTTCAGAGGATCAGAAAAATGAGGAGACAAATATGGACCCATACGTGATCATCGGCCCAAGGAGAGATTAATTATGGAAACAAAGGAAATTGGAGACTTCCCGTACAACATGGGGGAATAAAATGTGACAGAGGCCGTAAATCAATGGATTTTCAAAGGCAAAATGGGGCGAGACTATTTTGAGCACCAACACACTCAACCATGCCTATGACCTAAACTTAACAATGCCTCGTAACCTACACTCAACCATACCTATTACCTAAACTCAATCATGCCTATGACCTACATTCAACCATGCCTCACACCTTGCCAACCCATTCCTCTACTTCATCATAATCTTCCCTCGCTTATGGGATAACTACATCGGCTTGAGGCCACTTTTCGCTGGGACTATGTAGGTAGCACATCGAGAGCATGGGGCCCTTCAAGGATAGCTTGACCACTCTTTACCCTAACCAAATCCCCTTTCACTTTCCTATTCACATTCTACCTTAGATAGTTTCCATTTTATATCTCGTTGGTTGGATATTTTGTCAATCCAAAATATGAGGTTCAACCACAGTACATGGGATTAAATCCCTCCTCAAAGACAGGTGAGGCTACCTATTTATTACTAATATAAAACATAGCATAAATAATATATACAATATTCACACTAATCTAACCATTGGGGTTGGGATAGAATCCCGAAATCCATATCCACACTATGTGAAGATGTTTTTATAAATGAACTGGGCCAGAAATTATTACAATGGAAGAAGCATAATGGAAAGGAAATGAGAGGAACGTATTTTCTTTCGAGTAAACACAGAGCATGAAATAATCATACGAGCTTTAGATAACAAATGTAATGTTTGAAATGATTAGAATCATCAAGACACTAAACAAGGAATAGCTTAAGATTGCGAACATAAGAACAATATCTTAAGAAAAACACTTCTCACAACACAAAGTTTGCGAAAACAACATCAACTCCTATTCCTCGAACGATTAAAATAAAACACAAAGTTTTTCTTCCTCACAATAGCTCCCAATGTTTCAAAAATCTCAACCCTTTGGAATTCATAAACATCCCTTATTTATAATAAAAAGAGTAGAGAGAAAATAGGATAAATCCTAGAAAATAGTCTTTTAACAAGAGTCTTATTTTGTTTGACTCTCACACAGGAGACCAAGTCAAAATTTGCTTCCTATGTGACGAAACAGAAATGAAAAAGACATGTCAATTTCAAGATTGAAATGACATGAAACATTATGCTTATTTTGTTTCATCATCCTTGTCTTCCTTCGGTGCAGCTTGTTTGTCTCAGAATTCCTAGAACTTCCGGATTGTGCCCTACATCTTAGATGCATCTCGTGTCTTGGAATGATTGCTAATACACCCACTTCACATGTGTACCAACTTCCAGAAAATGGACATTAATGGCATGTCATCATGCTTGGAGCATCCGAAAACCTATAACAAAGGATTTGCTTCATTTCGGGTTTCGGTTTTGGGAAACATGAGACATGATGCATTTCGGGTTTCGGGTTCCGGGAAACATGAGACATGATGCATTTCAGGTTTCGGGTTTCGGAAACATGAGACATGATGCATTTCAGGTTTCGAGTTCCGGGAAACATGATACATGATGCATTTTGGGTTTCGGGTTCCGGAAAACATGAGACATGATGCATTTTAGGTTTCGGGTTCCAAGAAATATGAGACATGATGCATTTTGGGTTTTGGGTTCTGGGAAACATGAGACATGATGCATTTCAGTTTGGGTTCGAGGAAACATGAGACATGATGCATTTTGGGTTTCGAGTTCCGAGAAACATGAGACATGATGCATTTCAGGTTTTGGGTTTCGGAAACATGAGACATGATGCATGAGATGTTTAGATGCTTCTAAGTTCAAAACCCGACATGAAGGACTTAGGCAATTCGGGTTTCGGGTTTCGGGAAACATGAGACATGATGCATGAGATGTTTAGATGCTTCTAAGTTCCAAAAACCCGACATGAAGGACTTAGGAAATTCGGGTTTCGGGTTTCGGGAAACATGAGACATGATGCATGAGAGAAACATGTTTTCATGCAATAAAAACCCGAAAACCTGAAAATCTCTTTCAAAAGGGATTTTTCAAAAAAATCTTATGGTTATCTCAATTTTTAGCTGAAATCACTAAAATGGGATAACAACTGGCTCCAGTTGGGGACTTTCTTTGTGATATCAAAGGAAGAGAACTCAGAATCTTAGGGGTTTATCCATTGGGCTACGAGTCAGAAAAGAAGAAAACTGAAAAACAAAACAAGGAAATAAATAAGACCAAAAGCAAACACACAACAAAAAATAAAGTATGTACAATGCAAAAGAGCATCTTGCATTAATGATGGAACAACTTCAGATGTTGGCCGCTGAAAGGAAAAGGGAGTAACTATCCATCAATATATGATAGATGGAAACTATTTTCACCACTCAGCTGATGGATCTTAAAAGGTCCTTTCCACAAAGAATCAAACTTTCCGTGCATTCCTTTCTGCTCCCTCCTCTTATCCCATAAAGCAACACCAGGTCTCCAATCTGGAAATTACGTTGCCTTGATTTCTTGTCAAAATTTTATTTACTTTGTTTTGATGATCTCTGCAATGCATCAATCACCTTGCTTCGTTCCTCTTCTAGCCTAGCTAGGTACATAACCCTTTTTTCAATAGAATTTTGAAAGGTCACATCTTCGACTGCTTTGGCCAATCATGGCTTGCAAACTCTCTTGAGATAGGTATCTCGGCATTGATCCCATTTAGTAATTGGAAAGGAGACATTCCTATAGCCCGCTTTGGGGTAATCCGATCATCTCAAAACGCATCATAAAATGCTTTGTGCCATGTCCTCTGGTTTTCATCTACTAGCTTTCTAATTATGGTAACTAGGTTCTTTTCTTGGACTCGGCTTGCCCATTACCTTGGGATAATAATCGATGAGTGAGCTAGGGTAATGCCAAATCCATAGAAAATTCTCGTCACTCATGCGATGATAAATTGGAGGCATTGTCAGCCACAATCTTGTGAGGCACACCGAATCTGACAATTATATTTTCTTTAAGGAACTTGCACACGGCTTCTGAGGTTGCTTGCTTGATTGGCGCGGCTTCCACCCACTTGGTAAAATAGTCTATAGCAGTCAGCACGTAATTGTGTCTCGCACTGGAGGTAGGATTCAATGTTCCAATGAAGTCAATTCCCCACTGGTGGAAAGGTTCTTCAATCACTACGGGCTTCAGGGGAAGAGCTGCTAGCTTAGGACGACCAACAAAATGTTGACAAGCTTCACACTTGGACACCCACTCTGCTGAATCCCAAAAGAGAGTAGGCCAATAGTACCTAGCCCACAGGATCTTATAAGCTGTTATAGAGGATGAGAAATGTCCTCCGCATGCTAGGCTATGGAAGGATTCTAACAACTTTAACTATTGTGATTTATCAACACAGCTAGCAGAATACACCATCAATACCTTTCTTATATATCCCATTATCCCACAGGAGGTATCTTGCAGATCTTAACTTGACTATCCTCTTCTCCTTTTGGCTTAAATGTGGGGGCATTCACCATAAGTTAGAAAGAAAGCAATATCTATGTACCATTCATCAGTTGTGCTTACTAAAAGCACCATGGGCAACTTTGAAGAGGTGTCTTCTTTCCTTTCGCATTCTGTTTCAGCATGATTTTCCGTGATCAATTGGCACAGCCCCTTCCTCGTACCAACTTGGTAGGTCTAATGTCCAAGTCATACTCCTAAACTTTAGCTATCCAGTTACCTCATTGACTACCCAGCTCTTGTTGAGTCAAAATGGATTTAACGGCGGTGTCGGGAACAAGAACGAGGGTATGAGAGTTCAACACATAGTATCTAAAATGTTTCACCACTCGTACCACCGCATAAGCATGCTTTTCAATTTGTGACATTTTTAGCTCATGTTCCTTTAATGGATAGCTCATAAAAGCGATGGGAGCTTCAATTCCCTCCCCATTCTCCTGCATTAGGATGGCTGACACTGTGTGAGCAGAGGCGTAGCTGTACATGATGAAATCTTTTTTGAAATCTGGACATACTAGGATAGGAGTGCAAGCAATTGCCTTTTGACTTCATCGAATGCAAGCTTCCTTTAGTACTCCATCAAAATGGAATTTTTCCTTTCATCATCCCAAGGATATCCTTGGTTTTATTAGCAAAATCAGGTACGAACCTTCTTAGGAAATTGACCTTTCAAAGAAGGAATGAACTCCAGTTTTACTTGTAGGTAGGGTAAGGCTCTGAATGGCCTTTACCCTCTCTGGGTCGATTTTGGTTCCTTCTCTAGTCACGATATGACCCAAAAACTTTCCTTCAGTCACTCCAAACATGGACTTCTTGGGATTTAATGAAATCCCGTGACGCCTGCATCTCAAAAGTACTTGCTCTAAATGATCATAATGATCACTCCGTTTTTTAGAGAAAACGGTCAAGTCATCCAAATATACCACTATGACTTTTCCCATCAGGTCTCTGAATGCCAAGTCCATAGCTCTCTGAAAGGTGGCTCCGGCATTGATCAAGCTGAAAGGCATCCTCCTGTAAGCAAAGGTCCCCCATGGGGTTGTGAAGGCCGTCTTGTGTTGATCCTCCGCAGCTACCTCAACTTGATTATATCCTGAAAATCCGTCGAGCATGGATAGCATTTCTGATCTAGTAATGGTCTGTAACACCTGATCCATAATAGGCAAGGGATAATTTTATTTTAATGAAGACTGATTTAGGTTCGAAATCAACACAAATCTGGATTTTTCCATTCTTCTTCCTGACAGGGACGATGTTAGCAATCCAGTGGAGTGATGGATTGGAAAAATAATTCTGGCATCTAACATTTTCTGAATTTCCACAAGGATAGTCCCTGAGATCTTGGGATTGTAATGTCTTTGCTTCTGCCTATATGGTTTTACATCAGGCTTCAAAGGAATACTTGTGCTGTATGTCTTTGGGCTTGAAGGATTTTAAATCTGCATAGGACCAGGCTAAGACATCCATGTATCTTTTCAGGAGTGAAGTGAACTTTGCTTTCTCCTCAGGGGAACAACATTTCCCAATATTCACCATCCAAGGTTGATCAGACAAACCAAGATTGACTTGATCTACTTCCGAGGAAGAAGCTCCTTCAACTTGTCTCTTGTTTTGAATAAAACGGTCATGCTTGTCGAATAAAACCTCCAGAGAAACTATACCTTTGGGTATCTTGTTGTCTTTAAGATAAATAAACTCACCATCAACCTCTTGATATGGATCTAAGATATATTCACAGAAAGCTGATTCCGAACCTTCAAAGTACAAGTCACTAAAATTATCAGCTTTTTCTAGAAAAGTCAAAACTTGTTGATCATCATTGAACACTTGCCAATGAGCCGCATTATCCGGGATACTGGGATGATACATGATCTCAATGGTGTATGTATCTTGTTTGAACTGGGGATGAGGGAGAAGGAGGGATGCAGACACGGCCAAAGAATCAGCCTTGTTGTTATAATCTCTCAAAACTGCCTTAATGGAGAATGCATCAAAGCATTCTATATTATCCCAAACTTTGTTCCTGTAATGTCTCAAGCAATCATTTTTTACTTGATAGATTCCCTTGACCTGATTGACAATAAGCTCTACATCCCCTTGAACTTTGAGATTTCGAATTCCCTTCTATCTGGCCATTTCTAATCCTAGTAACAGAGCTTCATATTCAGCCGTGTTATTAGTATTATCAAACTGCAATTTGAAAGCAGAGGGGAATATCTCGGAATTAGGAGATATAAGAACTATACCAGCACCTGATCCGGTGGTTGAACAGCTACCATCAAATTTGAGGGTCCAAATAGCATTAGAATCTTCTTTCTTAACATCTACCACCGGTATCTCTGATGTCATGAAATAATTTCCAAAGCTAGCATCTTCGAAAAGAATTTGAGCCTTAGGGTCATCTGATTTAGTTACCAAATACCTCACCTGAGGTTCGGGATGGAGAACATGATAAACCCCATTGACTGGAATCCTTTCCTTGGTCCAATCCATATTAATCTCTCCTCCGATGTCTTTACAAAAACCTCTACCCAAGAGGATACCATAGGCTGCAGGAATGTCGGCAACTAGAATAGTCATTTTCACTCTCTTCTCTGGGAAGGCAACGAATGCAAACTGTGCATCTTTGATTTGACCAATCAAGGGAACTTGCTTGGTTTCCATGGAGTAACATCGTCCATATGACTTAGTCAAAGTAAGCCCAAGGGCATGGGCTACTTTTGCGGGCATAACATTGTCGAGGGCCCCGAGTTGATGATGCAATTGTTGAGTTTAAACCCATTTATAAGCAAAGACAAATAAAATGGTTCAATATTTCCTGAAGAAGAAGCAGAGGTCAGATTGTTCTGAGGTGGGGATTGAGTAGGATTCGGAAAAGACCTTTTGGAGGTGAGAGAATGGTGGCTTTACTTCTAATGAATTTGGTGAGCTTTTCGAACTGTTCAGGATTTGACTGAAGGTATTCCACTTCTGACATTTGGATCTTGGTTCTTTTTGCATGATCGATAATGTCAAAAGCAATATAAGAAGGGGTGATGGTAGGCTCGGTTCTAATCATGTGAGCTTGAGCTGGGGCACTGACCTTAGGAGAAAGAGAATGAGGAGAAGTTGTTACCTTTTTGGTGACTTCTCTTTCAGTTTGTGCTGAAATAGGAGCACCTCTCTTAACTATGGCTATGGGAGGTTCCTTGTTCTTCTCCTTGGGGCTTTCAAGAGGTTTTCTTGGATTCTGAGATTGGGATCGAGTGAAGACAACAAATGACTGACCATCCGGTGCACATTCATCCTCTTCATATTCCAAATACCCAATGCTGGAGTCACCAATGAATCGTCATAAGACTCATCAACGTATCCTGAAGCTTCAAAAGCCTCGGGGGAATCTTGTTCTTTGGGTTCCTCCTCTTCTTTGACTATTTCTACTGCTGCATTGACAGGGAGGAGCTTTGATTGCCAGCCTCAGTTGAGCAGGGGTTAACCGTGGCCTATCTCTTGTAGGCACACCATTGGTGTTATTGAAATTCCATCTAGGGATATCCCGATATGGAACATTACTCACCTGCTGGGACATTTGCTTTTTTAAAGCAATCAAATCATTAGCCATTTTTTGGATCATAGGGTTAGTATTACCTTGAGAAGAACCTTGATTTTTAGGTTTGGGTACATCTTTCCTGATTCTTCCGGCCAAAATGAGATCATCCTCTATTTCAATAGTTGTTGAGTGATAGCCAAATCTGGGATAACCGACCTTCTTAATAGAAATCTCACATCGGGAGGCTGAGCATTAATGAAGAAGCATTTCTGATTTTCTAGAGTTGGTACAACTATTTCTGGAATCTTTCGGATCAGCTTGTTAAACTTTGCCACGAAGTCTGCATGGGTTCATGCGATTCCTTCTTCATATGGGTAAGTTGTGCTAACAAAGCATGAGAATCTTCGGCTGGTTTGAAACGTGCTTCGAATCTGGTCCTCATGGTAGCCCAGTTTGTGATGCATGCATTCGAAGGTGATAAAACCATTTGGCTACTGCACTATGCAACGTTTCAATGAAGAGTCGAATAGAGACATCTTCATGAGCTACTCCGAGGACACCGCATGCTATGAAGAAAGATGCAATGTGTTCATCAGGATGTTGCTTCCCATCCCCATTAAACTTGGGAATGTTTTTACGTGATCCATGTGGTAACTTGTGCAATGGTGGAGTTAAAGAAAGAGGACCAATAGCTGCGTCCCAGGGCACAGGTTGTCTGCCATCCTTCTGACAAGAGTGCATATGGGGATCTGAGTGTTAGACAAGAATAACACGTGACAAGTTGCAAACACATCTCGTTCTACGGGGATCCGGTTTGTCCAAACAGGTGAAGAAATTTTGGTTCGGTTAGAAATAACGCTGTTGGGGGAAAGACTGAAATTGTGCTATTGTAGTAACTCAAAGAGTGGATCAATTTCACCCCGGGCTCGGCGGGACCGAGTGAAGATCTTTCCAGCTAGCTTGAACCGGGAAAGAGATCTTGTTGAAAATAAGGAAAATACAAAGTTGCCAGACACCAAGAGGATAAGCTTTATACTATTAATCTGTATTCCCCAGTGAGTCACCAAAAATTGTTGGTTGGATATTTTTCAATCCAAAATATGAGGTTCAACCATAGTACATGGGATTAAATCCCTCCTCAAAGACAAGTGAGGCTGCCTATTTATTACTAATCTAAAACACAACATAAATAATATATACAATATTCACACTAATCTAACCATTGGGGTTGGGATAGAATCCCGAAATCCATATCCACACTATGTGAAGATGTTGTTTTTATAAATGGACTGGGTTAGAAATTATTACAATGG
The DNA here is from genome assembly GCA_018340775.1 of Taxus wallichiana var. yunnanensis. Lineage (NCBI taxonomy): Eukaryota > Viridiplantae > Streptophyta > Pinopsida > Cupressales > Taxaceae > Taxus > Taxus wallichiana. The sequence continues at coordinate 78,055,508 of CM031234.1, forward strand.
AAGAAGCATAATGGAAAGGAAATGAGAGGAACGTATTTTCTTTCGAGTAAACACAGAGCACGAAATAATCATACGAGCTTTAGATAACAAATGTAATGTTTGAAATGATTAGAATCATCAAGACACTAAACAAGGAATAGCTTAAGATTGCGAACATAAGAACAATATCTTAAGAAAAACACTTCTCACAACACAAAGTTTGTGAAAACAACATCAACTTCTATTCCTCAAATGATTAAAAGAAAACACAAAGTTTTTCTTCTTCACAATAGCTCCCAATGTTTCAAAAATCTCAACCCTTTGGAATGCATAAACATCCCTTATTTATAATAAAAAGAGTAGAGAGAAAATAGGATAAATCCTAGAAAATAGTCTTTTAACAAGAGTCATATTTTGCTTGACTCTCACGCAGGAGACCAAGTCAAAATTTGCTTCCTATGTGACGAAACAAAAATGAAAAAGACATGTCAATTTCAAGATTGAAATGACATGAAACATTATGCTTATTTTGTTTCATCATCCTTGTCTTCCTCCATTCTGACTTGCTTGTCTCAGAATTCCTAGAACTTCCGGATTGTGCCCTACATCTTAGCTTCATCTGGTGCATTGGAATGATTGCTAATACACCTCACTTGACATGTGTACCAACTGCCAAACAACTAGACATTAATGACATGTCATCATGCTTGGAGCATCCGAAAACCTATAACAAAGGATTTGCTTCATTTCGGGTTTCGGGTTTTGGGAAACATGAGACATGATGCATTTCGGGTTTTGGGTTCCAGAAACATGAGACATGATGCATTTCAGGTTTTGGGTTCTGGGAAACATGAGACATGATGCATTTTGGATTTCAGGTTTTGGGAAACATGAGACATGATGCATTTTGGGTTTCGGGTTTCGGGAAACATGAGACATGATGCATTTTGGGTTTTGGGTTCTAGGAAACATGAGACATGATGCATTTCAGGTTTTAGGTTCTGGAAACATGAGACATGATGCATTTCAGGTTTCAAGTTCCGGGAAACATGAGACATGATGCATTTCAGGTTTCGGGTTCCGGAAACATGAGACATGATGCATTTCGGGTTTCAGGTTCTGGGAAACATGAGACATGATGCATTTTGGGTTTCAGGTTTCAGTTTCTGGGAAACATGAGACATGATTCATTTTGGGTTTTTGGTTTTGGGAAACATGAGACATGATGAATGAGATGCTTAGATGCTTCTCGATTAAAACCTGACATGAAGGAATTAGGCAATTTGGGTTTCGAGTTTCGGGAAACATGAGACATGATGCATGAGATGTTTAGATGCTTCTAAGTTTTGAAAACCCGACATGAAGGACTTAGGAAATTCGGGTTTTGGGTTTCGGGAAACATGAGACATGATGCATGAGAGAAACATGTTTTCATGCAATAAAAACCTGAAAACCCAAAAATCTCTTTCAAAAGGGATTTTTAAAAAAAATTCTTATGGTTATCTCAATTTTTAGCTGAAATCACTAAAATGGGATAACAATAACAATAACTAGAAATTAAACCAAACAGAATCAATTAATACACATTTTTAGCACATCATTAAACCATTTATTTATCATTTTTACACTTCCATTATAGCACATATTTGGAAATTTAAACCATGATCTGCATATAAATCACCATTTGTGCCCCATGTTACCAATAACTTAGACATTGAATCAACTCCGACTCAACCATGCCTAAATCAAACTAACTCAATCATGCCTAAACCAACTTGACTCCACCATGCCTAAATCAACCTAAACCAATCATGCCTAAACCATCCTGACTCCACCATGCCTAAATCAACCTAACTCAATCATGCCTAAACCAACCTGACTCCACCATGCCTAAATCAACCTAACTCAATCATGCCTAAACCAACCTGAATCCACCATGCCTAAATCAACCTAACTCAATCATGCCTAAACCAACCTAACTCCACCATGCCTAAATTGACCCAAATCTTCCATGCCTATGTGACCTTGAATTAATCATGCCTAATTCACCTAGTTTCCATCACGTACACACATAATAATAGAAATTAAAAACAAATACACAAGCCATACCACAAATATCATCATATATATATATATATATATCATCAACATCTTTGTATCCATACAATGCATACTCCAATGCCGAATCTATACAAATATCTCAAAACTACGATATACATCTTCACTATCTTCAACATGTAGGCTGATGTATATATAAAAAAATCAATATAATGACCATCTCTAGTAACTAATCATCACCCCACATGATATCCTTTGGGATAGTATCACCTTCCCCCTACTCTTCTCCTATGCAGCATCCCATTAGCATCTCCCACCCACATTCGGCCTCAGTCTAAGCTTTAATGGCCCCTCCCCTGAGCTAGCCTTCATACACTAGTAGCCTCGCCCTTCTCCCGTCTTTGGACTTTCCGGCCCCTTATACTCTCTACACTATGAGTGCGGGACCTGGTCCTCTCACTTGAAGCCTACTATGCTCTATACTCAGCATAAGATGGAACGTATATCCCTATGACCATCAATTGGTCCATATAATATCATGCCTCACCCAAGGCATCCCTAAACCTTGCCATCGATGCACGGCCCAGAGAGGTGCCATCCTTCTTGCCCCTATACTTTGGTCTCCTGGGACCCTGTCCCACTACTACCTATAATAAGGGACCATATCCTTGTGCTCAGATTTCCATATTGAGGGACCATGTCCCGCCCTATCTATAAAATGGGACCCTGTCCACGCACTCTATGTATGTGTCTCGTGCTCTGTTCTTGGGCTCCGTAGGCCACAATTTGTGCCCATGCAATGGCCAACTACCCTCGACCCTATAACCTATACCGTAATGTGGCCACCTTTGCTGTGACCCTTTCATCCGCCCCGTAAACCCATAATCTAGGCCTCGTAATGTGGCCACATGTCCTTGTACCACATCTCTCTAGACATTGAGGGTAGCCACATTTGGCTTCCCCGTGGGTGGTGCTACTCATAGCTGGGCTACCCACCATCGTCTATATGTATCTAAGCATCGACATCATCTATCTCGTTGGTCCACCGGCTGCTCCTCCTACCCTATCAACACTATCGGCGTGTGGTAGAGGTATAGGCCTCGCCACGTCTTCTCTTCTATACTAAGGGAATGGTGGTGGTACATCCTAGGGTAGCCCAAACTACCATTAGACTCTATCTACTAGTATCATCTTGTGTTCCTCGGCATGACGCCCCTCTATCCACCTGAGTAGTTATAGCTCATCCAACTCCATGGCCATGTGACTGTATGATGGATATACCACATACGACCTCTAGATAATGTCTACTCCAAATAACCCCTCCAACATCCTCCTATAGTGAGCCACATCATGTGTAGCCCTAGCCCCCCGATGCACTCCACCAACTGGCACCCAATGCCTATAACCAACCCGGACCCTACCTAGCTCAAATGCATCCAACCAGGGAAAACCAATCAACCGCGCACACACAATGTACTCATAGGACCAACAATGAAGAATGAAAGTGTAACATGTGTTGAACCTCTCGTAGCCTCATGTAGGCCCATAGCTCCCTGTATAACTACACCAGGTAGGTTGGTGCCCATGAAAACTGGATCCTATCCTCCATCATAGCATGAAGAACTCCCATCAGTTCCCATGGGAATCTCCTACCCTCAACATCTAGCGAAGCAAAACAACACAATGCCTCCATAATCAAAACAACTAACCACATCTCCTTACGATGGACCTCACACATCTCTCCATAGCTCGGCTTGCACTATGGAACCTCATCTTGGCTAGCCCCTCTCCAATTACAAATCAACATCAACTCCTTTGAGGCCTCTGATGAAATGGAGTAAACTTGCGCTCCCACTATCGGTAATCTCAGGATCATGTACATGTCCTCTAAGGTGACTGTGATCTCACTTATCATAAGATGGAACGTGTTGGTTGTAGAATCCCATCTATCAATTAGAGTTACCATCAAACTAGGATCACGTGATATACGCCCATAACATCGGATACCAATCAGACCCACATCGGTCACATGTCTCCACTCCTCATCGTTCACATCTCCCCGCACCACCAAAGAATAGAGGAGGTACCCTATACCACATCCGAAACTATTCCCTCGCCTGCATCCAATAAACCATAACATTATTAAACTTTGACCATACCCACATTCACCCTTGACCCCCACCTATAACTATTACCCTACCTATTTTTATTCAACAATACCTTCCTATCTCACCCACCCACCTTTACTCATCTCCTAGCCCATTTTTCTCTCAATGTCGATCGGTATAGGTTCTTATTAGCCAAAGACACTAGTCTCCCAAAACCAGATATCGGTCACCCCATTCGTGACTAATGCCGATCGCTTCCCACCAACTTTGGCTGACCCTCGACTAACGCTCGGTCACTATCACGGTGAAAATCTATGAAAACCCTGCCCTATTTCTCTCAAAATTCCCCATTTCTCCCTAACTACCCACCCATTCCTACCCAAATCCCCCTCAACCCCTCCCCCACCCTCATTCACCTAACTACACCTTCCTCCATTCCTATTTCACCCATTTTCTTCCCAAATTCAAATTTAATTTCCCCCAAACCCATTTTACCCTAACCCGATTTCTATAAAAAATCTACCTAACAAACAAGGAATGGGATTAGATCTTACCTCATCTCGAATCGTCTATGTGGTGGCACAACTAGCTGATGTGCCGATGGTCCACCTGAACCCTTTCCTACCTATGCCATATCCAAATATACCTCAAATCTCTCCACCAATCACCTCGGTTCACCCAATCTCACGGACCCGTATACCTAACTCCTCTCACCAACTGAATCTCTCCACCTCAGCCGGGTACAGTCACTCATCCTTTCCTCTTATAAAGTGCCAGACGTCAAATTCCTTTGCCATTTTTCTCCAATAGTACAATGCAAGAATGATTCTGTAAAATATAGAATTTTTGTTTTATAAACCCAACCCAACTTGATCAATGACAGTCCTACTTGTGCCCTAGCCAACTGACATTAGTCACCCTATAACCGGCATCGATCCACCCTTATGACTATTTGGTCTTGCTAAGATTCCTTTTTCTTGCCACCATTCATGCCAACACACCCCTTCTATTATCCTGGACACGCATTGAACCATACCTACAAACCCAACTCACCCCTACATTACCTTTGCTGCATCTTTGGATTTGTTATTTTACCTATCCCTTGGCATTACCCATGCCATTACCTATATAACTCAACTTGAACCACTTTTTGTGACCTTTGACCCTCTGTGCTTGTTGTAGCTTGTGACATGGTTACCCATGTTGTTCGGCCTACTGACCTTACCTTGCCTATTGCCATGTGGTTTATCTTGACCTTATCTCTGGTGTTTTAGAACATACCTAAACGTTCCTACACTTGACCTCTATTGTGTTTCCATACCATATCCTATACCTTGGATACTAGAATCACTTCAACCCTGTTTGGATAGATCTATCGACCTTAGTCAATGTAGAGTTTGAAATCTTCTCAACCTGGTACCGTGCAAAGTTTCAAACATGTGCGTGCGTTCAACTGCCACTACCTTTGACCCTAGCCCATTTACCTATTTACCTGATTTTACCTTTTACCTTTACCTAATGCACCCACTGATCTTCATCTTCCCACCTCCTCATTTTATCAAACCACTCACCACTTTCGTCTCTCACCTCATCGGTTCCTGTTTTGAGGGGGTTATCTTCACCCACACTTGGGGAAACACGACCTTCACTCACACTCGACACAACCATTTCATATTTTTCTCAGCGTCTCTTACCAATACAAGCTATGTAACAAAAAAGGGAAAAATGTAGACACCAAAATTGGGTCACGTCCCCTTTCGAATAACCAACTTAAATGCATTCACCTAACCATGACCCTTACACCTACATTAACATCCCTTTAATTATTTACAATTAAATTAATACCCATCCTCAACCCGTTATTAATTTAATTAATTAAATTAAATGGATTGATACCTCATCTAGACACCTCACCATAGACCTATTCATAGCATGTTTCCATAAATGAATAAGACTTGGTTCAACCCTAAAAATCAAGGCCTATTATTCCTCTAACCACCTTCCCACTCATAAAAATGTAACGTCCATTCTGATCTGCAAATAAATGGAAAAACCTGGCCTAAATGATGGAATTATCTATTATTTTTAGTAAACCTAGGGAAGCTTTCCTTCGACGCCAATCATCCCGAAACCAATACTGGTAAACTAGGAACCATTCTCGGTTACCATTTATTCACTTTTTCAACCTTGTTTGTGGGTTGGCACATTATGCGATCAAGGATGAGAGAAGAGAGCTACATGCAAGAAGCACCGGTATTTTCGTACTTACAGGACATCCATATCCAACACCGGGATAGATCCGAGGTAATGTACTTAAGGTAACATTTTGAGAAGCACTACTACAGCACCAAGCTCCATCCCACCAATCAATCATCACCACCACATAGCCATTGGACCTACAACACCAGTAAGTACATTTATCACCTGTTATTTTATCCTTGCCCTTTTTAAAAGTTTTTTGTCACATTTTTTGTCATTTCTAACTTGCATTCCCTTTTCCACACCATTCCTCTTTCTATAAACCCTACTATCCCTCCACCCACATCATAAAACCACATATACCTGACCTTTACATATTTATGAGAGTTCTTAAGATCCCATTATACCTTGTTATGCCCTTTTTCATATCTGCTTGACCTTAGCTCAAATCCCACTAACAAAACTTATTGAGTCTTATCAGCCCACTTCTACGAATGCCAGTTACCCATAACCATCGTTGATTCAGCCTAACCATGATCAGTCATACCTTGACCGATGTTGGTCTCTTTGTCTTCCAATAATATGTAAACCAGCAACCACCTACCTACCAAAACAACCCAAACACCTTACCCAACCCTACTAAGCCTTTGTCTGTGATCTACAGACCACCTGAATAACCTGTAACCTAACCTAAAGACCTTGACCTACATAGTTTTTAGTATTTAATTAGATCGATGCTAATAGTGATCTGAGGTACCCAAATCAGAATACTAGCACTAGATTTATTTATGTACACATTCCAGTTACTTCATAATTTGTTTTATAAAATAGTGGGTTGATAGCCTTCTAGGAAGTATCACACTTCCCAGATCTAGCATATGCTAGGCATTCCACTGTCATATATTATTTAACTCTTCTTTGGTGGTCTTGTTTTCTATTTTAGGTAGTTCCTCCCATCCAAAAGGAATCTCTCATAGTCAACATCAGATCAAGAATTCGAATGTGCGCATCAACCTCCAAACCAACACAACATGTATTCCTCCTCATCCCATAACATTATCTATTTTGTTGCATTCTTAAAATGTAAAGAAAACGCTGAAACACCATATACAACACATTCGAGGATGGATGCAATTGTGGTCTACCCATATGATTCCAAGCATCCAGTTTGGCCAATTCACTACGTGCTAGTGTCCATCGGAATGTTACACAATAACCAAACATCAATTCTCGCATAAAGTGTAATTTCTTTTTCAAATTCATGATTTTTAGGTGGTATATTTTCATGAAGTATCTTTCTTTTGCACTCGGTCCCAATACGTGCTACCTTTTCAACAACCACTCTCCTAACAATGGAATGATGTTCTCGTATCGCAACATCTTACACACATCTTTCAAGTCATCAACATCCTTCTATGGGAGTTCAACCTTCCTCACATGATCCTTGTCATGCACTTGTTCCTTTAAACATTGTATTTCCCACCGCTGCGGTGCCCCGATAACTTCCATGGTATCCTGGTAAACTTGCTTTGAGTGCGCAACATCTTGATACTTGGCATGTACCACTTCTTCCCTTGTAATGAGTGGCTTAGCCTTCAATGTCTCTTTGGGCCTTAGCACTCAAAGTCATCATGAAAGTCTGTAACTTAGGATCAAGGGTCTTCTTCATCAACCATTGATCAGAAGAAACATGCTCTACTTTAATCATTCTCGTGCCCCTTTTCCTTCTTTTGATTCTTGCACATGTGCTCATATAGCTATGGACAGTCTTCTAACTTGTGCATCTTTCCACACCATGAGAAGTTATATTCTTAGGGAACTCACATTGATAATGATCAAGAGATCAACAAGTATAACAAGTTCCACATCGAAGCCTACCTTTACAACCACCGTGACCACGACCTCGATCCTACCTCTAAATCCACCATTCTTATTAATTCCATTATCGCATCCTTCATGGTTATGACCCCAATGCTCCTTAAATCCACTAGACACACTCATCTAACACACTCATGTCTCAATGGATTTTTGAATGTGATCAATCAAATTATAGTTAGCAGTGCCATGAGTGTGGGATTTTAAAATATTACAATACTAGGACACCTTATTTATAAGCACGTGCTACAAGAAAGGGAAATCTCAAACATCATGATTTTGGTGATAGACCTTACAATCCAATAATACTGCGTGTACTGACTCGCATGGGAAGTTATCTTTAGTATGTCCTTCCACTTCTTAATCTATACACCATATTCCACTGCGCATCTCATGAGATGAATTAGTAGAAAACATTTCTAGTTGCTTCACCATGGCTGATATCTATGCCTCCAAAAATAGGATTACTCTAGTATAAAAATTTCCAACACCTCACTATGTAAAGTAACTTCTAAATCCTCACGCGGGCCTACAAAAGTCTTATGAGATAGTTTTTGTTCTGAAAGGAGTCAAAAACCCACCAAAAACTATTAGCATCATGCCGACTCGGATGGATGTCATTAGATAAATTTAACAATAAAGTTTTAAAGTGCGTGTCATATTCCCTTATGATCTCGAGATAATCCTTCCTTAATGTCCTTGAGTGCGATACTTTTATGCTCAAACTATGGAACATGCAACTCAACTAGAAATAAATAATGTAAAGAATCATAATCCACCGCGGTCTAATGCGGATCATATTTTATGTACCAATTATGCAAGCGCCCTTGAATAGCAAAAGAAAACTCACTTGTTTTTCTATCGAGGTTTGTAATTATTTTGGCATGCCATAGTAGCTCACACTTGTGCACATGCTTTGCTACATCATCAATTCCTCTATATTCTGGTAATTGGAGAGACATCTCATAATACACTTGTTGAGGTTAATGTGGGGTTGGTTAGGGATGGGGACCTTGCACTCCAGAAATAGAACTAGAACTATGACCTATATTTCCTCCACCTCTAGAACCACCTAATCCAAATGATTCCAATCCACCCGACAACTTTGTTATAGTAGGCACCGAGTCTAGTGGATGTACTTCCCTACGTCCTAACTCTAGTGCTAAACTAAACTCCAAAAGTATATGAAGTTGTAGTACTTCCATATGTATTCTAAATATTTTGCATGGCCACTCTCTATCCTAATGATGCATCATAAAATATTTCTCCAATCGAACCTCAAAACAATGATGCTAATTGTGTTGCCAAGGGTACATTATTAACTCTATCTCCTAAATTTAACACAAACTGATACCTACTTGTCTCTTCTTCCTTACACTATCCTTCTTATCAATGACTAATTTTGGAACTGGAACACCATGTGTAAGGGCTAGGTCACCATGTGGGATCATATGCATGCCTATGGTCCTCAATATTTCTTCCTCTCGACACGCTCATCTAAAGAAGAAGAGGATTTTCTACTACAATTACCCAATGTTAAGAGAAACAAATGCTATGGCTACTCATCTCCCGAGAGATTCAAATTATTTGCAATTCATCTCTCTCCTAAACTCTAGGGACTCCTCAATCTCCATCTATTTCATAATTTCCATCTCACATGCTTCATTATATCTCGAGTCCTCTCCTCTCTTTCCATTATTTCCGTGAAGTCTCGCCATCTTCACCATGCCTTCTCTTGCCTCTCGCGCATAGTGAGAGTTTAGTTAGCCACGGGAAGTGCTCCAAGTCCAAATCTATCATTAAGATGTTGAACAAAAAGGTATAGTACAAAAGTAAGATCATATGGGTTAACGCAAGAACTTAAACCCAACTTCTTCAAGACATAGATATGTGGAAATAATGTACTCCAAAATATAATCGTTTGTCTAATACTGCAGCCCACCAATGATCTACATCTCTTGTCTAATTGACATCATCATTAATAAGAGTCTAGTAATGTTTCGTGTCTAAATCTTTGGCCTATAACTCCAAAAATTCTCCATCGCATATGCTTGACACAACCACTAATATAATTCCATTGGAAAGATGTAAAATAAAGTCTCAAAAAGTGCATCATACATATTTCCTTCCACCCATATGCATGCACTAAAGTTTGAGCCAATGTTTTATCTCTGTGTAAACTTGTCTTATCCATATTCTACCAAAATTTCAATGATCTCTAGAGTCAATTGATACTCAATTTGCATGCCATATCCTGAAAAACATCTTAAAAAGAGGACTCAAAACAAAATCAAAATGTAGTATCTTATTTTTACTAAATTGCCTAGGCACACTTACATTTCATTCAAGCACAAATGAAGGCTCACTCAAGTGCACAAAGCCTACTATGTCCCTCCTTTGTGCTTTCTTATTAATATGTTATCATGCATGTTCATAGTAATCATTATCAAAGCATACATTCCAAAGATAAATACTGGGATCGATGATCTCAAATTGGAAATCCACATAATAAAGAAACATTCGAGTAGACAAGAATTAATATCGATTCACAATATGAGTACCATGATCCAATGCATCAATTACAAGAATCCAACTAGAATTATTCATTAATAACCAAAATATTATATAGCAAAATTTGAATACATCCAAATAGTCACTAGAGATTCATGTGCACTAAGACATCAAAGAAACATAACTCTATTACAATACATATTTTAATACATGGTTCATGGTCACCAAAAATATGTAGATAAACTAACAGATATAGGTGTGGGGATTCTCCCTTCACCACCCATGTATATTAGAATATACTTCATGCTCAAAATAGCCATGCACCAACAACTACATGTTTTTTTAATAAGGCTAATAATATATTAATCTATAAATAAAATCTACTTTAATCCTATTATTAGATCGATACATGTATGACCTTTGATCTTCTCTTCAGTCCTAAAATATCTCTTTTTTGGCCTTGAAGTCTTCTTTAGTTTACTTGAGACACACTCCAACTGATTTTCCTAGGTTTAGCCTATATCATGCAAAATCGGCTAAGTCTTGGGATTTTCTCTTTTGGGTGTACACCTCCTAAACCTGCCCATGCACACAATTTTTCACCCCACTTGCGTGACTTGACACTATATGTGCTCTTAAAATAATGAGTATATTTTTTCAACCCAATATTACAAGTGGATAAAATAATACTTTGATTGTAAGTGATTATTACGTGAGTAATAATCACATAATAATAGGAGTTGGTAGAGAGAATAATGTAAGTAATTGATACTCATGTAGCTTTGTCACATTAAATTAGGGAGTAATTGAGATATTATGGGAAGATTATAGATGATATTTGACTCCTTAATTGTAGGATATGAACTCACTATATATTGTACTAGCTCTCTTAAATAATTTATGTTGATTAAATCTTATTCGTGTATTCTCTCTCCACCAAGGGGGTAGCTTGAACATATGACCCATAAGAGACATGAGGAATCCATTACGGTATATGAACATTCTCAAAAGTGTGACCATAACAATTATGTTGATCAAGCCAATAAACTCCTTATAGTCTATGTATATCCCTTTCCTAATCATTCCAAGGTTGAGATAACTCCTCAACCTGGAAATGAAAAAAAGATCTTCTACTAACACTATGAAAACTACCTATAATCCTAAGTTAGGGTCCATAAATAATTTGGTTATCATAAATGAAACAAGATGTGATTACCACTATTTATACCACATTCCTTTCTTATCATCACTAGATCTATATGACTATTTAGGCCTACCCTAGAATTCAAAATATCCCTAAATCATCTTGAAAAACTTAAATTATGAATAAAATTTCCAAACTAATTCCATCAATGATATGGAATTAATAGGGTCAATGTAATCTATTTGAGAACATATAATCCCCAAATTAATTGTCCAATATACATATATAGGTATGGTACTATCACATGGGATACCTCTACCATCTTGCATGAATGGTGTTTTATAATTTGAGAAATAAATAGAATCTCGCTCAATATATTTAATTCAAACTCATGATGCTCATCTATTCATCATGTGACCCATGAGGTATACTAGATCTCATTTCAACAATATTTAAGAATACAAATTCAAGAAAGAGGATCTGATGTAGAGAACAACTATATTGACTATACTTTCAATGTGAAATAATTCATCCAAACTTTTATCAAAATTTTAGACAACGTCATGAGTCTATCCAAGCACACATAGAATAACATATATACATTTGGAACAACCCTTAAATAAATGTGGTAGGACAAATCATGTATTTCCTTTCCATGATTATCCATATCAACCAATAGGTGCTACCACTAATGCACCCCATCAATATAATCCCAATACTCCTCCAAAAATACTTCTTTTAATGATCATACTCAACTCATTTTGTAACTAATTAACCAAATTAGTTAACAACAAGCTATTATTAATAACCAATTCTTTCAAATGCAAGCAAACCTCTCTCGCATGAATAAATTACCTCAATTAAGTCAATGGGGTATGCCAAATAGTTTCTCACTCCACCTGCTCTTGTCACTCCCAATGAGATTCAAATTCAACAACCTACCATAAATAAAAAGGTTCTCCAATCTATTGAAAATGAAATTTTTAATATTTTTATTACCATTATGCATACATGAGGTATTACCCCTATCTAACTTACACTAGGTCAACCGACCCTAATATTCACATTAAGAAATTTGGAAATGTTTACAAGGAATGGATCAAGGACAACTATTATTATGCTACCAAGATATTAGCTAAGATCATTACAACTGATGATTTAGATTGGTACGAAATTCTTCTATTTGAATCCATTGTTGAACTTGAGGGATTAGTCAATGAACTACTTAAATAATTTCATTTTCAATACTTATCGAGAATAAATAGAACATTTTTGTCAATTTTAAACATGGTGATAATGAAATTTCGCAATCTTACATGAAGTGATGGAGAACCCTTTGTAACATATCTACTCATACCTTTTCGATGATAGTATTTATCAAATATTCTTTAGAACATTATAAATTCAAATTTAATACAAGGTTAGGTTCATTTATCCTACCACTTTGAAGTATTTAATGAATAAAGTTAAGAGATATGACTATCTTATTAATATATTTGAGAAACTTTAATTCAATAAATATCAAACTCAAACTCAATATCAAAGGAATCTACAAGTTCTAGTGAGACCCCAAAGTTGCAATGCTATGGATGATGGAATGAAAACCATTTATAATCCTAACAACACTTTCTATAAAACCATTCAAAAATTGATCCAACCTTTATTAAATCTAAATCAGGCTATCATAATCCCCCTTTCTCCCATACACATTGTCATCACCTCTCTATATGGAAGTGTGGTGAGTATGTCTACCTAGGCCATATCATAATCCTATGGATACCTTTGTACCTCTTACCCACGGTATAATGAGAGTATATTCTCTTAATGACTTTCCAATTAGGTACATTCACATAAGAACTACAAATTACTAAACATGTTTACATATATCATCTTAATCGGTGATAAATTCGATCATGATGGTATGCTGATAAGAATAGTCATCAAATGGGTAATTAGGAATTAGGTGCTCTACATTATATTATTTAGTCATTAATATTTGTGTGGGACAATAATATGTGGAAAAATAATACTTATATTTTAAGTTATTATTACATGAGTAATAATCAAATAATATTAGGAGTTGGTAGAGAGAATAATGTAGGTAACTATTACTCATGTAACAATTACATTAGTTTAGGGAGTAACAAAGAGACTATGAAAAAACTATATATGATATTTGACTCCTTATTTTTTTGAGATCAACTCTTTATATATTTTACTATCTCTCTTGAATAATTTATGTTGTTTGAATCTTATTGATATTATGCCCTACCTAGGTGAAGGGTGTAATCCAAAAATTCATATCATAATAGGTTTAGAAAGAGGCTTCTCTAACCTTCACCCCACCCATGTTTCATCATGTACACAAAGGGAATTGGTTAGAGGATACCATAGACCTCATAGTGACCTTGTTACCTTATTTTTTCTCATTCATTTGTTGTCTCTATCAAAATGTGAAAACAAAATACATGCAATATAGGCCACATGTAAATGATTTTTTCGTATGTTCACCCTTATTACACTTTTTCAATGGTAATAGTATTGTAGGACACATGTGAATACATTGACATAAACCATTCATTTGCATCATCTAACTCTTTTCATTGTGTTTATTTTATTTTCATTTTCCATTCAACTTTGTTCATTGTGATCATGCTTAATTTATGTTAAATTAGCCTAGTTTGGTGTTTTGTGTGTTTGTGTGAGAACTTTTGTGAGTGAAAATTTTCCTACAACATTTTTAGAAAATCGGACCTCATATTTGTGTTCGTAATGTCTAAAAACACTAGGAATAACTATAAAAAGTGATATATCTTTGTTATATTCAAATTTGGCCTTTGTGTTTTTTTCAAATTTACATGAGGAATAAACAACAAAGTAAATTCATCTTTAGATTATAACCAGAGGCTCTTCGTAGGTGAAAATATGTGTTACATGTGTTGGTTTTGAGGGTTTGAAAGATTGTTTGTATGTTTTCTTTAGTGTATTGGCACATTGTTTGTAGCTTAGATTGAGATACTTTGGACAAGTTGTGAGGTGTATTCATTAGTTATCCGAACATCAAAATTTTGTGTGGTGGATCCATATTTACAACTTGGCCACATGAGATGTATTCATGATTTTATTTTCCCCTTTAGATTTGCATTTCCCACCAAGATATGCATTGTGAATGGTGAGTGCATTGAAATAATCTTATAGTCCAACTCCGAGCTCATCTCTTTCTTGAATTGCTTTTTGAATCTCATCCTCTGCCATTTCCGAATGACATTTAATTTCAATGTTACAAAAGATGGTTTTTGTTAATTTTTTATAAAACCAAAGTTAAAGTCGTAATATATAACATTCGAATATCAATTTTTACATATTAATATTGAAACATGATTATGTTCTATAAAGAGTTTGGCTTAAGGGAAAGTTTATGCAACTAATCCCAATACCTCATCCCATTTTAGTTTTTATCAATAATTATTTAGTGTGGTGGTTAGATAATTTGAACAAAGATATTTGAAAATTAAAAATATCAGAGTAATTCATTTTTAAGCGGCGATTAAAATGATGTATTTTTTGAAAAATGAGGGAAGGAGATGTTTATGAAAACTTATAAGAGGGACCATAAAAAATTGTCATTAGATGAATTTTTATTGAAATAAACATCTAAGGGGTTTTTATTTTGAGGAGGTAAACACAATACATGTGAACATCAACACTAGACTTACAACACTTTGAATGAAAAAGAGTGAATGCCCAAAGTTGAGAACAAAAGACAGATAACTCCAGTGTGTATCATTTTATCCCATGCTTGCACTAAGTGGGGGAATGTTAAGAATGGCCCACACATTCGTGAATAGGACCTACATGATCAAAATTATATTAGTTATTCATTACTATTTGTGTACGAAAATAATATGTAGTCTCTTATTTGTACTCAATTTCCTAGGCACGTTGGAATTTCATTTAGGCATAATTGAATGCTCACCCAAAGCACGCAAATCCTACTAGGTCCCTCCTTTGAATTGTCTTATCAACATGTTAGCATGCATGTGTTATCCAAAATGAGCCCCTTGCTCATTTTTTGGCTAACTCCTTCATTCTTTCTTCTCTGTGCCTCGGTCATAATTTTTACCTTTCAGGCACTCAAAACCTTTTGGAAATGGCACCATTGGATAGATCTCTTTCTCATCTTTCTAGAAATGTAAAGTTTTCTTCCTAACTCCATGTATTTTTAAAGTTATGGCTCGACAGAGGTTTTGTGGGAAATTTTCCCAAGACAACCCCACTGGCCAATCAAAAGTCGCCACGTTGGCATCGGAGTAAAGCGGAGGCGGAGAGAATTTTTTTGAAAACTTTTCTAAGTGTCGTCCCAATGGGAAATTTTCCTTAGAAGCCCAAGCCAATGGAAGTAGGCCACGTGTCCTTGGAAGGGTAGAGGCGGAGGAAAACTTGAGATTTTTACCAAGTGTTTAGAAGGGTTTCAGAAGGATTTTTTTGGCCCGATGGTCCATCGACGAATAAGATGCTACCACGTGTCTAGGCAGGGAGGAGTTGAGAATTTTTCCCTCAGGGCCCGCATCCAATAGCATCGTGCCATGTGGCACTAGAAGCGATGGGGGTCGGAGGTGCGAAGGGATTTTTTCCTTTTCACCCAAGTAATAAATTCGAAAGGAAATCCCGCCCCCCAAAGCCTGGGTGAATAGGGTCATTCCACGTGTCCATGTGGCAGTAAAAAACACAAGGAAAACCCACAAGAAAAAAATGGAAGAAAGGCCCACATCCAATAACATTATGCCACATGTCCCAAGATGGCGGGCATGGGGAAAAGTTGGAAAATTTTCCCAAGGAAAAATCAAAGGAAATATTGAAAGCGAGAGCCCGCCCCAAAACCCGAGCCAATCAAATCATGCCACATGTCCATGTGGCGGCAAAAAATGCAAGGTAAGCCCGCAGGAAAAATGAGCATAAAGGCCCACAGCCAATGGGATCTCGCCATGTGTCCCATTCAGGGAAAATGCTCGGGAGCGGTGGAGAATTTGGGAGCAGAAGGGCGCGATGAATCACATCATGCCATGTGTCCTCGGGTCATCTAGCCGACAGAGAATTTTTGGAAAATTTTCCAAAGGCCAAAGTGGTGAAAGGAAATAGGAAAGGACCGAACCAATCGAACGTGCCACATGGCACCGAACCAGCGAGGTGTAGAGATTTCTGGGGAAATTTTCCCAAATGCAAAAAGTGGAAAATTTTAAAATTTTGTCCCGCCAACCATTTTCGGCCCTATTTTGCCCTAAAATTTTCAAATGAGCATAACTTTCGATCCAGAGCTCATTTTTAGAATTCTTTATATTAATGGAAGGATGGTGAAATTCTCTACATGATTCTAGGATCAATTTTGTGTTTTGGTGGAGTTTGGATTGAGAAAATTGGAAAATGCCTCTGGCACATGGAAATGAACAAAACTGACATTTCAACCACCATTTTTAATGCAGTATGGCTCGCATTCTCTCCCAGCATGGTCAAAAATGTTGGGAAGTGGATTTGTAAGGGAACCCATGCTGTTTATTATGAATTTGGTTAGTGGTTGAAAGTTTTCTCATGTTTTCCCGTGTTTCTCTCTCTTGAGCTCAAATGGGCATTGT
Organism: Taxus wallichiana var. yunnanensis; assembly: GCA_018340775.1. NCBI lineage: Eukaryota > Viridiplantae > Streptophyta > Pinopsida > Cupressales > Taxaceae > Taxus > Taxus wallichiana. The sequence continues at coordinate 78,073,012 of CM031234.1, forward strand.
TAAAAAGCCAAATTTGGCTCATTTTGGGGGGTTGGACATTTTTATGTTTTACAGGATCCCTCTTTCACCTTAGAAAGTGATTTTATGGAATACCAGACCTCTTTCAAGACTATAACATATTTTCTACCTTCCTGTTGATGTAATGCATGTATTTTGATATTGGAAATGATAGTGCAAGCCATGTGAATGAGTTTCAGTCCTCTTCTTGTGTTGTTTGATTCATCCATGATATTTCATTACATTTCATCAGTTTATGCATGATGTTTTGCTGCATTTCTATAATCTGTGTCAATTTGCAGAAGTAAAAAATGCTCACCACTCCTTTGGTGCATCACCTTGTCAACATTAGTTTTAATTCTTTTTCATTCTCTATCTCTGTCCCTTGGAATTTATAGTAGGATTTTGAGCTTAAACCTCTACAATTTTCAAGTAATACACTGATCGAGGAGGAGTTGAGGAACCAACCTCTAACCTAGAGACTCTTTTCCCATTTTTACAAGTCCCACACTTGGGGAAAATATTCAATGTTATGCAATCACACTAGATGCCCAAATTTCAAACTAGAAATCTGATCAACATCTAGGGGTGTTGTTGATTTGCACTAACAGTTCTGGCACGCCGGTGGGACCTATGAGGTCTTCATCTTTATTGCAACAAAATTGATGTGCATTTATTGCAAGTTTCTTGCTTAAAAGAGCCCTGAATCACACATCTGGTGACTCCAAGGAAGAAGAATCAGCTAGTTTTAGGAGAACAAACACAAAGCTCATGAGAAGGATCACCACAAGATCAATATTTGAAGAAGAAGAGGTATTGTTTGAGTATCTGCAATTATCTCCAAGAAGAAGACAAAGAGGAAGAAGAATCCAAAGGTCTCCATCTCCACCAAATAGAACTCTTTCAACTCCTCCACTCGGTAGACCTTTCATCCAATCAATAAGGGTTCTAAGGTCAATCAGAATGGCACAACACAACCCATATGTAAATTTCACTGGTAGCATCCCACTTGCTCTTAATGCACAAAATCCAATCCTAGTTGCAGCATTGAATAACATTCCATACTTTACTAGAGAGAATCAGACCACTCCTGGTGATCATGTCAAGGATATTGCTAATATTTGTGTAATCCATGAGATTGATGAGATGCAAGTTCTTTGTCAAACTGTTGTCATCTTCATTCAAAGGGAAAGATTTACAATGGTTCGAAGCCTTGCTTGTGGTCTATCAAAAATTGGAACTAGCTTTTTATAGCCCTCCATGAGCAATTTGGAGAAAAGGGGATAACTTATCCCTTTTGGAACAATTGATAACTATTAAGAGAGCTCCTAATGAGCAGTGATTGACTTCAACTTCAGATTTCAAAGGACTTGGGAGAGAATTCCAATGGTAGTAAGGCCAACAATGAGAAGGTGCTTTTCTATAGTACCTTAAAGCTTTAAATTCTGATATTTATATGTTTTTTCAATCCATGGGAGGCAAAACTATCCCCGTTGCTTATAGCATTTCCATTAGAGATGAAAATTGTTTGATTCAAGCCGGTAAGCTAGCTCCTGAGCCTCCAATGCCATTGTATTTAAATTTAGAGAGTCTAAGTACTAATCAAGCACCTAATATAAGTCCTATTCCCACTCCTAGAAATCAAAATTCAAGTGAAGCTTCTACTTCATTTTCTAGTGCCTCAAATGAACTTCAAGAAGTCATGAAGTGATTGCAAAATTTAGGTAACGATCTGGTTACAATCAAGAGGCGAAAGCCCAAGGTTTTAGACCTTCTTACCAGCCTCAAGCTTAGCCTAACAGTAGCCATATCAGCCTCAAAGACCACCCAATCCAGCTATAAATCAAAATCAAGCAAGACCTCTTGCCAACAAACCATTTCATCCCTATAATCCCAATGTTACATCTTCCTTTAAAGCACTATTGCCAATGCAAAACAACATATCTCAAGAGTATGATTGGTGTTTCCCATGCAATGGACCTCACAACTAGTCTATGTGCTTCAATGGTGCCCTAAATCAAGCATTAATGGTAACAACAACCAGTGTGGAGGGTGAAGGGAGTTAAGGAAATAACCAACAACAAGAAACATCCCAGCAATAATCAGCCCCAAATGATATGAAACTTGTAAACTTGCAGTGAGAAGACTTTTGTGGCATGAATCAAACAATCTCTCAAAGTGTTACAGCCAACACAAGGTCAAAAGGATAAATTTTGGTGAAGGATAGCCATTGGCTCCAAGTAATCCACAACCTTCTACCACTCCAAAACTATTGGAAAACAAAATGCAGTTCCAAACATGCAAGGGCCACCCAAACCAACTCTTAAACCAACTCAGATGCCAATTGTTGCTACCCATGTACAAGGAATGAATGTGCAGGCCAAGGGACAGAAGAGAAATGCTTCATCTCCATTCAACATCATTGATCAGATGAAGAAGATAAATGTAAACATATCAATGTGGGAATCACTATCCATCATAGGCCAAAGAGATTTGCTACAAGCTGCCATGAAGGACTAGCCAACTTCAAATCAACAGGCCCAAATGCAAGAGAAGGTACTCACAAATGCTGCCCATCCTGAGGGGAATCATGGAGGACAACAAGGTAAAATGTTGAAGCCCCCTCCATTCTATGTTTCATTGATCATTGGAAACCAATTAGTACACAACTACATGATTGATTCCAGAGCAAGTAGTTCAGTAATGCCTAAAAAAATAGTTGATCAGTTGGGGCTTCAATATGAAGTCATATCCAAAGGGGTAGTGCAATTAGATGGGACAATAGTAACAATAGTAGGAGTGATTAAAAACTTGAGCCTCACTTTGCATGCATGCCCCAACGTTGTTGTTTTGCAAGATGTCTCGGTGATAGATCTTCCACCACTCTTTGCCCTATGTTTGTCAAGGGATTTCATAGCTAAGATTGGAGGTTACTTATCTACTGATTGGTCACACATGTTGTTCATAACAAGATATGGAACTAAATCCACAATCAGATCTGAGCCTATTGCAAACTTTCACATTGAGCCTCACACTCCAAGCCAAATCAATACCAACTATTCAGTGTTTGATCAAGAGGATTATCCAAGCACTGATGAAGCTAACACCAAGGTTGGAGGCATCCCATATTTGACTCTTGATGAATGGGAAATATTTTGATCCTTATCAAGAAATAGAAGAATCTGAGCTAGGAGTCTATTGCATGCATGAAGAAAATCAGCCTATTCCTAGCATCACCAAGCCAGACCACAAGGATGACAATGAAGTATGGCAGTTGTTATTTGATGGATCAAGAAGTAGAAAAGGTGCAGGAGGGGGAGCTATGCTTGTTTCACCTCAAGAAGTTAATTATTATTCAACTTTTAGATTTCGGTTTGAATGTTCTAATAACACTTTGCTGAATATGAATCCTTGATACAAAGATTGCATTGGTCAATCAAGAGAGGAATAAAGAACTTGCAAGTTTTGGTGACAGTGAACTGATTGTCAACCAAGTTAAGGGCAGCATGCCGCCAAGAACGATCTGCTCAAGTGCTACAAAAACAGGTGTGGGACCTCATTGAATATTTTGATAGTTTTAGTATCAAATCCATCCCTAGAAAAGATAACCGAGTTCTTTGACAAGCTTACAGCATTGAGCAGCCTTTGATGTTGTTGAAAGCATCAATAAAGACAAATTACAACCAAACATTCATGTGATTGTAAGGCCTTCATGCCAAACAAAAATGTAAGTTTGCAAGTGTTTGAAAATGATCAACAAATCATCGATTTCTTGCAAGAAGAGAGTTGAGTTCTCGATTAAAAATCAGGAAAATTTAGAACAACAAAGATGGTGATCAAGTGGTACAGCTGAGAACCAACAAACTACCAAAGGGAATTGTCACTTTGGAGTCCATTTTCAATCCTAATGATCAGTTTAGGAAGGATAAAGCAAAAATCCAAGTCAAGGGAGAAGATTTAGTGCCCATCTTAGTGGAAGAAGGCAAGTCACTCCAAATTGGTAAAATGACAACTGAGCAAGAAAGGTATGAGTTCATAAATATTTGTCAAGAATTCCCTGATGTGTTTGCTTAGAGCTATGAAGATTTGAAAGGTTTCAATCCCAAGTTAGCTCAACACACCATTGAATTGGACCCAAGTGCTAAACCATCGAGGCAAAAACAAAGGCGGTCCATCCACACATGGAGCCTCTCATGAGAAAAGAATTGAATAAGTTGATAGAGTCAAGTATCATATTCCTATCAAGCATTCTAGTTGGGTAGCCAAATTGGTTCCAGTCAAAAGAAGAGTGGAGAAATTAGCTTATGTGTTGACTTCAGAGATTTGAATAGAGCATCTCTCAAGGATCATTACCCACTTCCTTCCATGGAGCAGATCTTGCAAATTGTTGTTGGCTCTGAAAGGTTTTCATTGCTTGATGGCTATTCAGGGTACAATCAGATTATGGTGAAGGAAGAGGATCAGTTCAAGACAGCCTTCACAACCAAATGGGGACCTATGCATACGAGGAAGATGCCATTTGGGTACTGTCCAATGCTGGGACTACATTCCAAAGGGCAATGGACATGGTGTTCAAGGATTTGATTAACAAAATGGTGCTGATATATCTTGATGATATCACTTTTTTTTCAAAAAATGCAGCAGACCATCTCTTTCATTTAAGACAAGTATTCCAAAGATGCGGAGATTTGGAGTATCCTTGAATCCTAAAAAGTGTATTTTTCTACCTTGGCCACATTGTCTCCAAAGAAGGATTAGCAATTGATCCGAAAGAGTTGAAGCCATAAGAGCACTGCCATTTCCAAGTCATAAGAAGCCCCTTCAAAGTTTCTTGGGAAGGATAAAATTTGTCTGGAGGTTTGTCTTAAATTTTGCAGCCCTAGTCAGGCCTATCACCAAGATGTTAAAGAAAATCATAGCTTTCAAATGGAAAATAGAAGTCAAGGAAAATTTTGAAGCAATAAAGGAGGCCATATCATAAGCTCCAACTATCATTAACCCAAATTTCTCCAAGGATTTCATCCTCTATGCATTTGGAGGTGATGATACTATTTCTACAATTTTGGTACAACGAACAAAGAAAATGATGAGTAGCCAATTGCTTTCTTCAACCAAATCTTGAAGGAATATGAGGTGAGATATTCTTTCATTGAGAAGCATGTTCTTGCAGTAATTAGGGTCTGAAGAAATTTAAGCATCTAGTTTCAAACAACAAGGTTCAACTGTTGGTTTCTCATGTGGGAGTTAAAGAATTCCTCCTCAATAAAGACCTGAATGAAAAGAGAGTAGGGTGGATTACTCATGTCATGGAGTATGACATTGAGAAAAAATTCACCAAGTTGATCGAGAGGAAAAGGATTGTGTGAGCATCTGGTCTTGAACAAACAAAAGGAAGCATGCAATGAGAAAGAGGTTGTTTTGGCGTTGCAAGACAGCCATGAGCAAGGAAGCATTCAAGAAGAAAATGATGGTATCCTCACTCCTTGCTGGACCCAAGACATAATGCACTTCCTACATATAGGCCTATGCCCTCCGAGATGAGAAAAACTGAAAGGAGACACTTTAGATTGCGGGCTATCCCATATGCTCTTGTTGATGGTGTCTTATTCAAAAGGGGTGTGAATGGAGTGCTTCTTTGAGATGCATTGGGACAAATCAGATTCACGAGTGTTGGAAGAGTTCTATGGTGGATCAGCTGGTGGTCATTTTGCACCAAGAGTGATAGCTCTCTAGATCATGAGGGCTAGCTATTATTGGCCCAAGATTTTCAGTGATTGTTATGCATGGATCAAGAGGTGCAAGAATTTTGCATTCTTCACAGGTAAAGAGAGACTAGCTGCCCTTCCATTGCATCCAATTTCAGTTGACCAGCCATTCATGCAATGGGGTTTGGACTTCATTGGAGTCATTAGTCCAAATTCAAGCTAAGGACATAAGTGGATTCTAATAGCAATAGATTACGTCACCAAGTGGACTAAAGCAGTAGCACTCAAGGAAGAAAATGAATCTAGCATCCTGGACTTCTATGAGGGAATAACAACCAGATTTGGCATACCTGCTACAATAATATCATATAATGCATTGGAATTCATTAGATCTAAGGTAACTGAATGGGATGTCAAGAATGGGATCTACCTAAGCACTTCATAAAATTATTATCCTCAGGGCAATGGCCAATCCGAATCTACAAACAAGAACTTGTTAAGGATCATCAAGAGGAACCTTGATGAAAATCAGAGGTCTTGGCATACTAAATTGAAGTCAACCTTGTGGGTTGATAGGATAACCCCAAGATATCTACAAGTAATTCTCCATTCAAGCTTGTTTATGGAAGAGAGGAAATTTTGCCCATGTCACTTGAGTTTCCAACGTTAGAACTCATGAAGCAGTTGGAGTTGTTGGAGTTTGGACCCATGGAGGTTAGGTATGCGGGATGAAGCTCTAAGAAATTAGAAATCAAGCATCCCAAGCAATGGAGAAGGATCAAGCTTTGATCAAGAAGACCTTTGATAGAAAGGCCAAGGATAGATCTTTCCAAGTTGGGGATCTAGTGTTAAAATGGGATGTAGACAGAGAAAAACTGGGGAGGCATTCAAAATTTGATGCCATTTGGAGTGGCCCCTACATGGTCACAAAGTGTAAGGATAACAATGCCTTCCAATTATCCACATTGGATGGTGAAGCATTGCAGATTCAAGTCAATGGAATCCATCTAAAGCATTGCTATTGAAGGAAATCCCCACCTTGTACATATTAGCTTAGGTTTTCATTCCTCCAAGTGCTTATGCACATTATTTTGTTATAGATTAGCTTTGCTTTCCTTAAGTGCTTTGACACAAGCTTGCTATTCCAGGAAATGTGTTTTGCGAGGCCTTGCTCAAATCGGATATGGTGCTCTATCCTCCATCTTCCTCCTTGCATTGTTCTAATCAGGTGGGGTACTAAGCGGAGATTTGATGACTCCATGCCCAGTGGATTACTTCAGAAACTGGTAACTTCATCCAACGAGCGAGATGACCCCTCTGAGTCACCAAAATTGTTATCCAAAATGAGCCCCTTGCTCATTTTTTGGCTAACTCCCTTCATTCTTTCTTCTCCACCGTGCCTCATTCATAATTTTTTACCTTTCGAGGCACTCAAAACATTTTGGAAATGGCACCATTGGATAGAGCTCTTTCTCGATTTCCAGCGGTAATTTTTCTTCCTAACTCCATGTATTTTTAAAGTTATGGCTCGATGGAGTTTTTGTGGGAAATTTTCCCAAGACAACCCCGCCGGTCAATTAGAAGTCGCCATGTCGGCATTGGAGAAAAGCGGAGGTGGGAGAGATTTTTGAAACTTTTCTAAGTTTCGATGCAATGGGAAATTTTCCCTTAGAAGCCTGAGCCAATGGAACTAGGCCACGTGTCCTCGGAAGGGCGGAGGTGTAGGAAAAATTGATATTTTTACCAAGTGTTTGGTAGGGTTTCAGAAGGAATTTTTTGGCCCGATGGCCCACAGACGAATAATATGTTGCCACATGTCCAGGCGGGGAGGAATTGAGAATTTTCCCCAAGGGTTGGCATCAATAAAAATTTTCCCACAAGGCCCACATCCGATAGCATCGTGCCACGTGGCACCCGGGAGCGGCGGGGGGGGTTGGAGGTGTGAAGGATTTTTTCCTTTTCACCCAAGTAAGAAATTTAGAAAGGAAAGCCCGCCCCTCAAAGCCCAGGTGAATAGGGTCATGCCACATGTCCATGTGGCGGAAAAAAACACAAGGTGAACCCATGCAAGCAAAAATGGAAGAAAGGCCCACATCCAATAACATTATGCCATGTGTCCCAAGATAGCGGGGCACGGGGAAAAGTTGGAAATTTTTCCCAAGGAAAAATCAAAGGAAATATTGAAAGGGAGAGCCCACCCCCCAAAACTCGAGCCAATCAAATCATGCCATGTGTCCATGTGGCGGAAAAAAAAATGCAAGGTAAGCATGCAGGGAAAAATGAGCATAAAGGCCTGTAGCCAATGGGATCTCACCATGTGTCTTGTTCAGAGAAAAAGGTCAGGAGTGGTGGAGAATTTGGGAGTAAAAGGGTGCGATGAATCACATCATGCCACGTATCCTCGGGTCATCCAGCCGGTGGAGAATTTTTGGAAATTTTTCCAAAGGCCGAAGCAGTGAAAAAGGAAACAAGAAAGGCTCACAACCAATCATAATGTTCCATGTGGCACCAAACTGGTGAGGTGTAGAGATTTCTGGGGAAATTTTTCCAAATGCAAAAAAGTGGGAAAATTTTAAAATTTTGTCCCGCCAACCATTTTCGGCCCTGTTTTGCCCTAAAATTTTCAAATGAGCATAACTTTCAATCTAGAGCTTAGTTTTGGAGTTATTTATATCAATGGAAAGCTGGTGAAATTCTCTACATGATTCCAGGCTCAATTTTGTGTTTTGGTGGATTTTGGAGAGAGAAAATTGGAAAATGCCTCTAGAACATGGAAATGAACAAAACTGACATTTCAACCACCATTTTTAATGCAGTTTGGCTTGCATTCTCTCCCAGCATGGTCAAAAACGTTGGGAAGTGGATTTGTAAGGGAACCCATGATATTTATTATGAATTTGGTCGGTGGTTGAAATTTTTCTCATGTTTTCCCATGTTTCTCTCTCCTGAGCTCGAATGGGCATTGTTAAAAGCCAGATTTGGCTCATTTTGGGGTTGGACATTTTTATGTTTTGCAGGCTCCCTCTTTCACCTTAGAAAGGGATTTTGTGGAATACCAGACCTCTTTTAAGAATGAAACATATTTTCTACCTTCTTGTTGATGTAATGCATGTATTTCGATATTGGAAATAACAGTGTAAGCCACATGTGAATGAGTTTCAGTCCTCTTCTTGTTTTGTTTGATTCATCCATGATCTTTCATTACATTTCATTAGTTTGTGCATGATGTTTTGTTACATTTCTATAATCATGTCAATTTGTAGAAGTAAAAAAATGCTGACCACTCCTTTGGTGCTTCACCTTGTTAGCATTAGTTTTAATTCTTTTACATTCTCTATCTCTGTCCCCTTGGAATTTATAGTAGGATTTTGAGCTTAAACCTCTACAGTTTTCAAGTAATACACCTGATCAGAGGAGTTGAGGAACCAACCTCTAACCTGGAGACTCTTTTCCCATTTTTACAAGTCCCACACTTGGGGAAAAGATTCAATGTTGTGTAATCACACTGGATGCCGAAATGTCAAACTAGAAATCTGATCAACATCTAGGGGTGTTGCTAATTTGCAATAACAGCATGTTCATAGTAATCATTATCAAAGAATACATTACAACATAAACATCAAATCCATGAACTCAAATTGAAAACACACAATAAAGAAACATTCAGTTCGTAGAATAATTAATGACATATTCACCATAAAATACCATGATATAAGACATCAATTACGAATCCATACAAAATTATACATTAATAACCAAAAGGTTACATAGCAGAAGTTGAATACATCACAATAGTCACTAAAGATTCATGCACACTAAGATATTAGAGAAACATAGCTCTATTAATATACGGATTCTAATACATGGTTTACGGTCACCAAAAATATATAGATCAACTAACATATATAGGGGTGGGAATTTCCCTTCACCGCCCATGCATCTTTGAATAGATTATATGCTCAAAATAGCCATGTGCCAACAATTGCATGTTTTTACAAGAAGGATAATAATATATTAATCTATAAATAAACTCTACTTTAATCCTATTATTAGATCGATCTATGGATGACCTTTGATCTTATCTTTAGTACCAAAATAGATCTTGCTTGGCCGTGAAGTATTATTACTTTTACTTGAGGTGCACTCCATCTCGAGTTTCTTATTTTTGGCCCGTAACATGCAAAATCGGTTAATTCCTAGGATTTTATCTTCCAGACACAAGTAAGATCCTATGGATTCATGCAAGAACTCGAACTCATCTTCTTTAAGACACATATACGTGGAAATAGCGTAATAAAAATATAACTACATAATAATCCAGCCCACCAATGATCTACATATCTTATCCACTCAACATCAAGCATCAAAAAGAGTTTGGTAATATTTTTACGTCTAGAGCTTTGGCTTATAACCCCAACACTTCCCTATTGCATATGTTGATAGCCACTCATACAATTCTACTTGAAAGATGCAAAAGAAAGTCTCATAAAGCGCATCATATAGGTTGTCTTCCACCCATATGTGTGCGGTAAAATCTGATTCAGTGTCATATTTATGAGCAAACTTGTCCCGTCCATATTCTACCCAACTTTTAATTCTCTCCGAGTCAATTGATATTCCATTTGCGTGCAAAATTCTAAAAAAACTTGAAAAGAGGTCCCGACAATGGAACCAAAATGTAGTCTCTTATTTATATGTAGTTACGTAGGTGGGCTAGCATTTCATTTAGGAAGAAATGAACACTCACCCAAAGAATGTGAAGCCTACCAGTCCCTCCTTTGTGCTTTGTTGTCAACATTTTAACATGCATGTTCATAATAATCATTAGCAAAGCATACATTCTAGCATATATATCGGATCATTGAGCTCAAATTGGAAATACACATAATAAAGAAACATTCGATTAGACAAGAATTAAGATCGATTCACCATACAAGTACCATGATCCAAGACATAAATTGCCGAATCCAACCACAATGATCTATTAATTACCAAAATATTATATAGCAGAAGCTGAATAAATTCAAATAGTCACCAGAGAGTCATGAGCACCGGAAATCGTAGAGAAACATAACTTTATTACAATACATATTATAACCCATGGTTAATGGTCACCAAAACTATGCAAATCATCTTACATATATAGGGGTGGAGAATTTCCCTTCACCACCCATACATCCTAGAATAAACCAATGCTCAAAATAGCCATGTGCCAACAATCGCATGTTTTTATAAGAAGGATAATAATAGATTAATCTATGAATAAAATCTACTTTAATCTTATTATTAGATCGATACATGTATGAACTTTGATCTTCTCTCCGGTCCCAAAATATCTCTTTCTTGGCTATGAAGTCTTTTTCTTTTACTTGATCCCCACTCCAATTGATTTTCCTATTTTTATCCCGTAACATGCAAAATCAGCTAAGTCCTGGGATTTTCTCTTCTGGGTGTGTGCCTCCTTAGCTTTCCCATGCCCATGCTTCTACACCCCACTTGTGTGCCTCAACACTTCGTGCACTCTTAAAATACTTAGTATATTTTGTTAACCCAACATTACCTAAAACTAAGGCCATTACCTCTGTAAAAATGGGGTTTCTCAACTTATACCCTAAGTAAAATGAATAAAGAATGAAGAATAATAGAAGGAATATGCAAGGAAATATAAACAATGGAAAATAGTTCAAGGCGGGATGGTGCCATTCTCCTTTGATGGAACTAAGAGCTCGGGGTACTCCTTATTGATATCAAATTCTATCTCATTCCACTCTCGTAGCCCCCTCCTTTCCTTATCTAGGACATCATTGAGTACCTTTTCCATTTCATCTATAGTCATATCTTCCCCTTATCTTTAAGCTCTATTATAAACCCTTCCAGACCTAAGATCATTCCTTCCATATAATCCATTATTTTTGTGACCAACGCCCCTAGTCCCTTTATCCAAAATTACCGAGGGTCTCCGAGATTTTAACGCATCGTGCTTCTTTGTTACAAAGTCTAAATTTTATACTTTTCTTAGGGTCTCATCCTTCTTAGCTTGCAAGGGCTTCATTTTTTCCCAGAATCATCATTGTCTTAAGGATATGTTCCATATCCTCATAGTTATCTAACACCTAACAAGACATTTTCAATTCATCCTTTAGATTTCGGAGTATGGCATCATACTCTACAATTCTACATGTTATGGTCTTCTTACTTCTTTCCTTCTTGTCCTTCAATTATTCTTCATTCTTCCTTGCACACCCAATTTTTCCTTTAGAAAAGATGGATGAAATATTGTATAAAATGCAAGGCTGATGGATATGTCTTATTTTTTTGTGCATCAAATTTTGTATGCACCTCTAAAACATCACCCCCAATCTCCACAAAAAATTATAGAAGATCCTTCTTTCATTCCTTATCCCTTCTACATGCCTCATTCAGTTTCGCAATTTGATCCTTCATATTTTTACTATCCTCAAGAAATGTTGTGAGCATGGATACTTTATCTTGGTTCCTTCGCACCACTTATGCTACCATATTTTTCAAGGTATTAATTTCCTGTTCATCAATGAATTCAGTAGGATTTACTATCATATGTGCTTCTTGGGCCCCCTTCTTTATCTGTCTTGATGCATGATTATTCCTTCACATAAAATTTAGGCTTGTCCATATGTGTTTGAATTCTCTAAGAAAAATTCTTTCTTGTGTGCATATTTACACCAGTGTGATCTATCAATTCCTAACTTTATAATTTATTAAGGGTGAGGGTTCTCTACGAAATCTAACATGAATAATCTTCAAGGGATCATTAACATGTCCCAAGTCGGGTGTCTTCAAAATTCTTGTCTTTTAATCCTTCTAGATGACCTACCCTTGGGGACATGTGTTTTTGTGCCTAATATTGGACCTTCACCTATTGCTCCCTCATTCCCTCCTGATGGTTCACCAATATTCTTCTCTCTCCTCATTTTCTCTCGTGTGGGGCCTCTCTCTTCATATCACTCACTATGTGCATCTCGTATCATGTTTTGTCTCTTCTTCTTTAGGATATTCTCCTCATTCTACATCAAAAATTGGAGGTGACTTCGTGTTATGCACAAGATCCTTTGATACTTCTTCCTCGCTATCACCCCTAGGCATATAATTGTGCCTTCTCTTTTCTTCTTTATAGGAATTGGTTTCATAGTGGATAGCCTCAAAATATTCTTAATGGCTAAGAGGGTCCTATGCTAGTGGCCTGTGCCCTTATTATTCTCAACACTCTCCTAGAGAACTCGGTCGTCCATATCACATTCTTCTCTCTCTATCTCCTAGGCTTAAATTTCAATTCTTACTTCCTCTTCTACTTTCTTACTAGGAGGAGTAATTTAACTCAGCCTATTTTTTTCCCACAAGTGGTTGTTTCCTCATGCCATGGACTAGTGTGCCAATTTCTTCCATCTATTCATCAAATTCTTCCTCTTGATCTAGGATGGATGGACTCATTCTCCTACAAAGTGCCAAATGTGTGTCCTCCCTTGGGTAGTTCAAGGAGCTTGAATTCATTCTAAATATATTTCCCATTAACCAATTTAGGCTTAAGGTTGAGGTATACCTTAGATTCACCTAAATTTGAAATATTCAAAGACATGGAATTGATAACAATGTTGTCAAATATCATCCTTTCAATATATGAAAATTTACCCTAGTATAAATAGGTCTTTCGGAGTGTGTGGTACTCACAATCAACCTTGTCTACATCAAATCTAAGCTTGCGCATATTTGAAAACATATTGAGAGAGGCCTAGAAATAACACATAGTGAATGCATAAGGGAGATTGTAGTAAGGGATCCACTTACCATCCCTCATCCCGAACCTTCTAATGTAGTAGTGTAGGTATACTTTAAATTCTCGCCTACTTATCCAACATGGCGGGTAAGTCCTTGGGAATTATCCTCTCGTGTTCAAAGGCTTTATGCATGTGCTTGTACCAAATTTCAATCCTTTTATTGTATGGGCCACTTGTAGTTCCATCACAAGTATATTTTGTAAACCTCTCGGCCAACAAATTATTTTCTTCATGGAACTACCACATTTTTTCCTTAGGGCTATCCAAGACCCTAATCTCTGCAAATAAAATTGATAAAAGAAAAATGCCCCAACTTATCTTATCTCCCTTATGTACCTCTTCAATAATATTTTCTTCTATAAATGATGAAAAGTTGTACACAGTCCCCTTTGCCATGTTATTTACAATGTGAATCCACTTCTTGTTTACATCCGGCCCCAATGCTCCTGGTTATTGAACTTTGTGAGAAGGTGCACATAAATTTTGACCACAGGGCTATCTATCTTTGACACATACATCATGCAACCTCATTTCTGGTATGTAAACTAAAAAAAAGTCACTTCTACTCCCACTTCATCATCAAAGTTGCTAGCAATCTCAATCCATGAACTCCTCAATCCTGTTAATTTCCCGATAAAGGGCACGATGAGGTATACCCTTCTTGCCAGTGATGTAGAAAAATTCCTCATAGAACCTTGACATTGACCACTGATAAAGCCCCTTTGGTTTTCTAAAATATGGTAGCTCATAGATCTGCAAAACCCTAGCTTTCAACAAGGTCTTCTTCACTTCGTCATCATAAATGGGTTTGTCATCTGTGGTCCTTAAATCTATCTTCTTAACCAACTCCTTATCAATATGGTTTTAGTTTGGAGTGGTGTGGTTATTGTAGTCACTCACCTTAATTTTCAAAACATGGGAGTCCCATTCGCACCCCATAATCACTTCCCGGGATCTGCATCTCGTAAAACCATCCTTGGTCGTCTTCAACCTCTACTTCCGCTTCATTCTTATTCTTTCCTCTAGTGGATGCTCCTAGTGCTCTCTTGGTTTCCATTTTAAATTTGGGTGCCCTAGTTGCATGAGTTGTTTTCTCAAATCCTAACCATTTGAAATCTCTTCTCACATGTCTCTAACCATCTCAAACACCTTCTTGATGGAGCTTCACCACAACTGTGTCCAAGAATCATTTGGTTCATTGTTTTACTCATTTACAATCACTCTTCACACTTTATCGCACTTCAAATCACACTTCACAACTTGAAAAATCAAATATACAAGGTAAGAATGAACTTACATACCCCCTTTTATATATTTTGCAATTTTTTTCACAATAATTTCTCCTCTCTTACCACCATACTTTAGCTTTAATTATGCTTTTATGTGCTTTTTCTGCTTCCTCTCATTCCCTAGTTGTAACATTCTGGGTGCCCACTACTTCTTGGCCACATAACTCCTTCGGATGCATCCATGCACCAAAGTACATAATCCTCTGTGCCTCATACCAAGTAGTCTATTATGCCATTTCCTACCTATCATTACACTATGAGAACATTTCTCTTACATGTGTTCTTCCTCTTGAGAAATTATTTTCAAATCATTATTATTATCATCCTTTTCATTATTTGTAGCACTTTTCTCTCCAAAACCAAATCACTAACACTAAAAGTATGTGCGGTCCTCTGCGCATGAACTCAAAAAGATAGTAATTAGCTTTCTGTGCATAAGTGTGCTTATTACAAAAAAACAAAGAACTAAATTGAAAAATCATAACAAAAATGAAAGGGAAACCTATTATAAATGGAAATGTTTCCTTATTACAAACACCAAAGAGCCTTATTTATAGCAGGTATGCAACCTACTCCCATTGAAGTATCTAGGCAATAAAGTGCCATCCAATGCCTATAATCACAAATGCTCTGATTCAAGTATCTTTGTTACCACAAATGGTCCCAACCAATGCACTTTAAATTTCCCTTGGTGGCATGCAAACTTTGAATCATACAGAAGAAACATCTTCCCGACATCAAATGTCTTGTTCTTGATGTGCCTATCATGCTATGCTTTATAGCTATCCTTCTCACCTTCTCGACTCCATCATGCGATGACACACCACTCGCCTAATTGAATCGTTTTATCAATGTGCTCTTCCACAAACTTTTCATCATCTAGTCCTCTTGTGTACACAATACACGGGATGGTAACATAAATTAAATAGGAAATACAACCTCCTCGCTAAGCACCAACTGAAAGGGCATTTCCTTATTCAACCTCTTATAGGTTGTTCTATATGCCAAAAGTACAACAAATAATTTATCATCACAGTCTTTTCTTCCAACATCATAAATTTTTGTCAATGTTTGTCTTAGAATCTTGTTGAAAGCTTCAACAGTACCATTGACATATGGGTGATAAAGTGTAGTCTTATGGTGTGCCACCATAGACTATGCTACAAGGATTCTAATTGTATCATTAAGGAAATGAGTTCCTTATCACTTGTCAAGCTTAATGGATGACCTTACCTGTTAATAATGTTTTCCCATAAATATCTCAATTTTTTTGCCACTTTATAATCCTTTAGATGCTACTTCATCCCACCTCCTAAGATAATCTATACAATTTATGATGTAGTGTGCACTAGTTATGTGTGCGGGTGGTGGTGAAATAGGACCTACAAAGTCAATCACCCAATTCTGGAAAGGCTCATCACTTGCAATAGGCTGCAAATAACATCTCATCTCTATGTCTAGGATTTCCAAGGCGTTGAAAATGATCACATAACTTGACATATTTTTTTTATCCTTATACAAATTCCTCCACCAAAGTCTAGCCATTATAATTTTGTGCATGGTAGCATCACTGCTGCATAATGATGTCCTAAAATTCCACCATAATCCTCTTCCATAATAGCCTTGCACTCATAATCCCGAACACACCAAATTAAAATTTTATCACATCCCAACTTGTATAAATCTCCACCAATAAATTGATAAGGAACCAAGCATATAACAAGTCTGCATCTTCTCTAAAGTATTCATTCCCTCATGCCCCTACCCTCTCGTGCACAAAAAAGCTGCAATGTCCTCTCACCAAAATTATAAATGGGCATGCAATTGAATCTAAATAGTTATGCACACCTAGTGATAACTGAAAACCCCATCTATAAAGGAGTTATACAACAAGTGGATCATGGGACAAAGCCTTGCACTATATCTCATTCTTGATAACTCCTTCAAGGATCTCCTCTATGAATAGGGTGGGAAAAATATCAATAACACATGAAACATTAAGTTCTCTATAGTCCACACAAATATGTATCCTCCCATCCTTCTCAATCCTTATTAACATGGGGCTAACCCATTTAGATTCCTCAATAGGCTCAATTATCCCAGATTTGAGCATCTTGTCAATTTATTCCTTTACCTTTACACACAGATTAGGATTCATCCTCAATGTAAAGCCTCTTCCTAACAAAGGTGCATGCCTTCTTTCGGTTTGATTTTCATTTCACCTAAATAAGGGTGTGCTCCTTTAACTCATCATAGCCCCACAAAATTAAGTCCCATTTAGAATGTCACGCAATAATTCAAAAATCTTTGCCACTTGTTTCTCCTACCAAATAAGTAGTAACAAATAACAACCTAATTCAGGTTAGGTTCTGAATTTGTATGATTTTTAACCTTCTTTGTCTTCATTGGCATATGCTACGTGTGAACTTTCTCATCTGTAGTGTCCATTACCTCGCATGTACCTTTAGTGTGGTTAACTTCTAGTGTATCCACTACCTTATCATCGATCATGTACACCAGTTTTCCCTTTTATTTTTATTTCTAGGCATGTACCATCTCTTCTTCATATGTCCCCTCAAGATCCAATCCTACCTCAAGATTATTTTCTCTAAATAGTTCTAAGATTATATTTTCATACTTTACACTATCTCCCAACGTAAGGCGCTTCATAATCTGCAATTCTTCATTGATCAAACATTTAGTAGAAAAATTATCAAAAGTATGAATCATACTTGAGGTTATCTCTTTCCAATTAGCAATATCCCTTTTACACTTTGCATGGACATACCATATGCATAAAAATCCATGTAAGGTGGAGTAGAACTTATGTACCTAGAGTGATGATGATAAAGCCTCCCTTACTGCGACCAAGATCTCTCACACTCCTAGGCATGATGAGAGGTATAAGACTTCCCATGAAATTCACATATTTGGGTAGGTACATTACTCCTTAGAAACCTAGTAGAAAAGGAAATTCTCACTTCTTGCCATTCCAACAGGTTATCTCTATGTTTCTCCCACAAACAAAGTTCTTTATCCCATGCAAAGTATATACTAGAATATTTATTATATCCCATTAATTCTACCATTGAGTCTCAATGGCACATAGAAATGAAATTATATTACCTTCACTAGTATACCTTGGTACCCTATTAAATCCCATCCACCTCACCTTATGTGGTCTAATCATCTTGGTAACTTGTCATTTAAATCCACACCCAACCATTTTGTACGTTCGATGAGCCCAGTCATCACAAACAACACTTGTAGTGTCACTTATAGACTGCATGTCTTCCCAATGAAGTACACCTTCTTTGGATGGATGAAAACATTTTTGATCACACACTTTGAGTGTGCATATATTCATTTAATATCTTCCAAGATCAATGGTTTAACATAGGGCTCAACCTTCTTTTCAAAAAGATGTATAATCACGGGATCCTCATCATTCTAAAAATTGATGTATATTTTATTAAAGCACAAATCTACTTTGTTCACATAGCACCAAGGTTTCCCAAGTAATACTAGAAATTTTCCACTTTAACAAACTCCAATACCTTAAAGTCTCCAGTAAACTTGGCTCCTGAATAATAATAGATGCGGTCTTGATAGAATAGAATAGGCATGGCCCTTGTTTTATTCACCATATACAACACATTAAAGGATGGATGCAATTGTGGTATACTCATCTAATTCCAAGCATCAAGAGTTGGAAAATTCACTTCTGCACTTGAGGTGTTAATCGAATGTTACATAATAACCAAACATCTATTACTTTGCATAAAGTGTAATTTATTTTTCAAATTCATGATTTTGAGGTGGTATATTTACATGAAGTATCTGTCTTTTGTGCTTAGTCCCAATGCATGGTACCTTTTCTCACAACCACTCCCCTAATAATGGAATGATGTTATCCTATCACAACATCTTACACACATCTTTCAAGTCATCAACATCCTTCAGTGGAGTTCAACCTTCCTCGCATGATCCTTGTCATGCACTTGCTCCTTTAAAAATTGTATTTCCCACTACACTTCCCTGGTAACTTCCATGGTATCCTAGTAAAATTCCTTCTAGTGTGTAACATATGGATACTTGGCATGTACCACTTATTCCCTTGTAATGTGTGGATTAGCCTTCAATGTCTCTTCGGGCCTAAGCGCACATACTCAACATGAAATTATGTAACTTAGGTTCAAGGGTCTTCTTTAGAAACCATTGATAAGAAGAAACATGCTCCACTTTAATCATTCCTGTGCCCCTTTTCCTTCTTTTGAGTCTTGCACATGTGCTCATATAGCTCCGTAAAATCTTCTAACTTGTGCAAATTTCCACACCATGAGAAGTTATATTATGAGGAAACTCATGTTGATAATGATCGAGAGATCAACAAGTATAACAAATTCCTTATGGAAATATACCTTTACCACCACCGTGACCTTGACATCGACCTCTATATCTACCTCTAAATCCACCATTCCTGTTA
Organism: Taxus wallichiana var. yunnanensis; assembly: GCA_018340775.1. Classification (NCBI taxonomy): domain Eukaryota; kingdom Viridiplantae; phylum Streptophyta; class Pinopsida; order Cupressales; family Taxaceae; genus Taxus; species Taxus wallichiana. The sequence goes on from CM031234.1 coordinate 78,092,300, forward strand.
TTTCCATTATCGCATCCTTCATGGTTATGACCTTAATGCTCCTTAGATCCAATAGCCACACTCATCTAATGCACTCTTGTCTCAATGGATTTGTGAATGTGATTAATAAAATTACAATTAGCGATTGCCATGAATGTGGGATTTAAAAATATTACAATAATTGGACACCTTCTCTATAAGTGCATGCTACTGAAAAGGGAAATCTTGAACATCATGATTTGGGTGACATACCACTGTAATCCAATAATAGTGTGTTCACCGAATTGCGTGGGAAATTATCTTTACTATATCCTTCCACTTCATAAGCTATACATCATATTCCACCGCACGTCTCATGAGCTGAATTAGTAGAAAATTTTTCCAAATGCTTCACCATGGCTGCAATCTATGCCTTCAAAAATAGGATTACTCCAATATCAACATTTCCAATAGCTTAAGTGTGTAAAGTAACTTCCAAATCCTCACGTGGGTCTAAAAAAGTCTTATGAGATAGTGTTTGTTTTGAAAGGAGTCAAAAGCCCACCAAAAAACTATTGCGCATGCTGACTTAGATAAATGTCATTAGATAAATTTAACAATAAAGTTTTAAAGTGCGTGTCATATTCCCTTATGCTCTCGAGATAATACTTCCTTAATGTTCTTGACCACGCCGATACTTTTATGCTCAAACTATAGAGTATGGAACTCAACTAGAAACACATAATGTAAAGAATCATAATCCGCCATGGTCTAATGTGGATCATACTTTTTGTACCAATTATGCACGCACCCTTGAAGAGTAGTAGTAAACTCCCTTGCTTTTATACCTGACGTTGTAATTATTTTTCCCGCCATAGTAGCTCACAATTATGGACATGCTCTCTTTGGATCATCAATTCCTCTTATTCTAGTAAGTGGAGAGACATATCATAATACACTTGTTGAGGTTAATATGGGGTTGGTTGGGGATGGGGGCCTTGTACTCTAGAAATAAGACTAGAACCACCACCTATATCTCCTCCACCTCTAGAACCACCTAATCCTCTTGATTCGATCCACCCAACCCCCGTTATAGAGGGCACTAGACCAATGGATGTAATTCCCTACATCCCAACTGTAGTGCTAAACTAAAATCCAATAGTATGTGAAGTTATAGTACTTCCAGATGTATTCTAAATATTTTGCATGGACATACTCTATCTTGATGATGTATCATAAAATATTCCTCCAATCGTACCTCAAAACAACGATGCTAACTGTGTTTCCATGGTCACACTATTAACACTATCTTATGAATTTAACACAAACTGATACATACTTGTCTTTGCTTCCTTACTCATACTAGCCTTCTTCTCAATGAATAATTTTGGAACTGGAACACCATGCACAAGGGATAGGTCACCGAGTGGGATAAGATGCATGCATGTGGTCCTCAATATTTCTTCCTCTAACACACTCTCATCTAAAGTAGAAGGGGATTATCTACTACGCTTAACCAATGTTAGGAGAACTAGATGTTATGGCTACTCGTCTTCCATGATAGATTCAAATACTTTACAAGCCGGCTCTCCCCTAAACTCCTAGGAATCCTCAATCTCCATCTATTTCATAATTTCCCTCTCTCATGCTTCATTATATCTCGAGTCATCTCATCTCTTTCCATTGCTACCACCAGTCTGCCATCTTCACCATGCCTTCTCCTACCCCTACATGTAGTGGGAGTGTAGTTAGGCTGTAGGGAAGTGCTCCAAGTCTAACTCTATCATCAAGATCTTGATCGAAAAAGGTATATTACAGAAGTAATATTTTATGGGTTCACGGAACAACTCAAACTCAGCTTCTTCAGACACATATACATGGAAATAATGTTCTCCAAAATATAAATGCGTAATACTGCATCCCGCCAATGATCTACATATATTTTCCACTCGACATCATTATCAATAAGATTCTGGTAATGTTTCTGTGTCCAAATCTTCGGCCTATAACTCCAACACTTCTCTATCACATATGTTGATAACCACTAATACAATTCCATTAGAAAAATGCAAAATAAAGTCTCAAAAAGTGCATCATATAGATTTCCTTCCACCCATATGCATGCACTAAAATCTAATCTTTTTTTGTATCTATGTGCAAACTTGTCTTATCCATCTTCTACCAAAATTTCAATGCTCTCTAGAGTCAATTGATACTCCTTTTGTGTGCAATATTTTGAAAAACAACTTGAAAAGAGGTCTAAAAAATGGAACCAAAATGTAGTATCTTATTTTTACTCAATTGCCTAGGCACACTTACATTTCATTTAGGTAGAAATAAAGGCTCACCCAACTCACGCAAAGCCTACTAAGTCCACCCTTTGTGCTTTCTTGTCAAGATGTTATCATGCATGTTCATTGTAATCATTATCAAAGCATACATTCGAGAATAAATACCATATCTATGATCTCAAATTGGAAATACACATAATAAAGAAACATTAAGATTAGACAAGAAGTAAGATCAGATTCACCATTCAAGTACCATGATCCAAGGCATCAATTACAAGAATCCAACCATAATTATTCATTAATAACCAAAATATTACATAGCAGAAGTTGAATACATCCAAATAGTCACAAGAGAGTCATGCACACTAAGACATCAGAGCAACATAACTCTATTAAAATACATATTTTAATATATGGTTCACATGTAACAAAAAATATGTAGATAAACTAACATATATAGGGGTGGCAACATTCCCTTCAGCACCCATGCATATTATAATATACTTCATGCTCAAAATATCCATGATCCAACAACTTCATGTTTTTTTTAATAAGGCTAATAATAGATTAATCTATAAATAAACTCTACTTTAATCCTATTATTATATCAATACATGTATGAAATTTGATATTCTCTTCAGTCCCAAAATATCTCTTTCTTGGCCGTGAAGTCTTCTTTCTTTTACTTGAGCCACACTCCACTAATTTTTTTCCTAGTTTTAGCATGTAGCATGCAAAATCGCTTAAGTCCTAGGATTTTCTCTTACGGACGTACGCCTCCGAACTTTTGCCCATGAACGCTCTTTTTTCCCCCAATTTCATGACTCGACACTCTACGTGCTCTTAAAATCTTGAGTAGTATTTTTTCAACCCAACAAAGCAAGTGGATAAAATAATACTTGGATTGTAAGTGATTATTATGTGAGTAATAATCACATAATAATAGGAGTTGGTAGAGAGAATAATGTAAGTAATTGATACTCATGTAATCGTCACATTAAATTAGGGAGTAATTGATAGATTATGGGAATATTTTAGATGTTCTTTGACTCCTTAATTTTAGGAGATCAACTCTCTATATATTGTACTATCTCTCTTGAATAATTTATGTTGATTGAATCTTATTAAGTGTATTCTCTCTCCAATTTGAAGGGGGTAACATGAAAATATGACCCATAAGAGACATGAGGAATCCGTTACAAAGATATGACCATTCTCAAAAGTGTGACCATAACAATTATGTTGATCAATCCAATAAACACCTTATAGTCTATGTATATCCCATTCCTAATCATTATAAGGTTGAGGCAACTCCTCAACACGGAAATGAAAAAAAAACATCGTCTACTAACACTATGGAAACTACTTATAATCCTAAGTTAGGTTCCATAAAGTATGTGGTTATCATAAATGAAACAAGATGTGATTACCACTATTTATACCACATTCCTTTCTTATCATCACTAGACCTACCACGACTATTTAGGCCTACCCTAGAATTCAAAATATCCCTAAATTATCTTGAGAAAACATAAATTATGAATAACATTTCCAAATTAATTCCATCAACCATATGGAATTAATAGGGTCCACGTAATCTATTTGAGAACATATTATCCCCAAGTGAAGTGGCCAATATACATATATAGGGATGATACTATGTGATGCCCGTTAAAAACAACCCACTTGTGACCCAAGAAATAACCTAGGTTTAGCTAGAAAATTATGGAATAATTTTTTTAATGTGTTAGGAGTAAACAACCAAAGTATTAAGGAAAATTAAATTCAACTGATAAATTTTACCATTTTAACAATTACTAATACCACATTATAAAGTAATAAATGTAATAAGTCCACACCTAGCTCAAATCTCCTTAGGCATTAATTTAATCACTGATTACATTGACATTTTAGCTAAATATTCCCTGAATAAAATTTTATGGTTAAGGGACCAAAAAAATTAAAAACCTAAGGTATTTAATTCCACAAGATCAAGACAAGAGCGAGGGTTTAATTATAGTGATAAAAGGGAATACATATTTAAAGTCAATAGAGTAGGGTCTCACTTACCTACTCCCAGAACTCAATTGAGAGTTTCTACAACTAGGTTACAAGGCAACAACTATCACTAACAGATTCCATAACAAAACAAATCCACTAGGAAAAAAATTCTCTTTTATTTATGTTAATTAGAGGTCACAAGGTCTAAATTTTTGGGTTAGAAGTTTCGATTAGGTTCGGGAGGAATTCACCTCCATACCCACTCTCTAACAGAGTTAGAGTTTCAACTTGATTTTCTCACACTTAAAGCTTCCAAAATTTCCCTAAATCATTCCCATTGGATAAGAAAATTTATCACCTTTCCGGTGATATAAAGAAGTCTTCCTAACTCCTTCAGAAATTCAAGATATGGGTAGGCACATTTTAGGGATCAAATTTTCCCCCAAACGGTGGATGTACGGGCCCAGGGAAGAAAAATTGCCCAAAGGGGAAGGTTGGTGGAGCGCATGGAGGTTTAGAATCTTTTCCTTTGCATGGGAAATAAAATCAAGTTACGCCCGCGAGCCCGTAGGTCCAAGAGGGGCACGTGTCACTCCATGAGCCAAAGTGGCAAGGAAGAGAGGGATGGGTGGGGTGGTATTAGAAATTTTTCCCTATGTGGGGAAATTTTCACCTTTTTTCCCATGCCTCTGCCACTATGTTAGAAGACACGTGGTGTTCAATGAGCCAATGTGGGGGAGAAGTTAGAGATGGGTAGGGTGGTGGAATTCTTGGAGGGAATTTGCAAAAGGGGAGATAAGGGGCAGAAAGGAACGCGTGGGTCGGCGTGTCCGCAGAGGAAAAAAATCCCAAAGCGAGGGCGGGAGTGTGGGGCTGTGGTAAGTTTAAGAATTTTTTTCCAAAAATTTAAAAATCCCCAAAGAAAAAATAAATCCGTACCTCTGCCACTGCCCCGTGAGGACACGTGGCAGCCTCGATTATCTGTCATGGGGCGGCGAGAGGAAATTTTAAAATTTTTCCCAGAAGATTTTTCAAAAAAAAATTCTAAGGAATTTTCAATGGGAAATTTTCAGACTGCCGGTCCGCCAGGGAAAATTTTTCCCAAATTTTCCCGCCAAGGTAGAAAAACTTCAAAGTGCCATAACTTTTGCTAGAAATCTTATTTTTGGGAAAACGAGGACTTTCTAGAAATCTCTTGATGCCCTCTTTGCACAAGAAACATAAATTTTACATTGATAAATTTTAAGGGGTCACCTCCTTCACTCAACATGTCAAACAAACATGGAAGATTACTCCAGGAAGGATTTAAAGTGTTTTAGGAAGGTAAATTTGCTCAATTGATTTCTAATTTGAATTTTTCCAATAATTGACTCAGTAAATTGATGGTGAAAGGTTTTGGGTTTGATTTGAAATTTTTAAATGTTTCCTTAAGTGTTTCCCTCATCAAAATGAGTTCATTTATATTGTATCATGTTAAATTTTAATGTTTCCATGTTGATTATTGTGTGCGGCACAATGTGTGCATTTTTAATTGAATTATTGGTAGTTTTAAATTTAAGGCAACGATCAATTTCTTGAGGGATTTAATTTCCATTTATTCTCCCAATTATGGAAGTTCATTTCCTTTTCTATCTAATACATTTAAGAAACTATTCTAAATCAAATGCAATAATGAATTTAATTTTATACATTTCAAGGAGGCATAATCTTGTATTATTCCCACATACATTTCTTCCATTCAACCAGAGATTTAACTCTCTTTTTTGACATACAAAGAAACATTGAATTCAATCCATGGTAGGCTTAAGTGTTTTCCTTCTTCAAGCAATCATTAAAAAAAAGTCCAGTTTCTTTCTTTCCCCAAAATCATAAATTTGAAACAAGGCAATTTAATACAATTACATCTCACGTGTTTCTCCTTTTTCCAAAACAAGGATTCCAATCACAATTTGATATTCCAATTCCACACAACAATGCAAATGAGGAAAACCTTGCAATTCCTTATTAATTCAAAAGAGATACATATTTACATTCTTTCATTCCTTGAATGCAATTAATACAATTCTTATTTCTTTCCAATAAGCAGGACATAATTTAAATGTCATTCACAATTTGAATATACACTTTCATATTCAATTACAACCTCACTTCTTGACAAGTATACATTACAATTTCATCCACAACATAGTGGGAAAGGTTACAATGAAATAAATTTGTTTCTCAAAGGAATTTCAAACTACATTTTCCTTTGCTTCTGGATCAACAACATGCAAGTTTTAGCTTTCTCCAAGTTGACCACAACAAAAGTGAGGAAAGACAATGCTCTCCACCCAACCAAGACATCCAATGAAAGGAGAATCCTTCCTTCATCATTTTCCCCCACATATATTCCCCATAGCCTTCTCCTACACCATCCCTGTGGCAGTCTACCCAACAAGCCAAAATACAAAACAAAACATGCACCATTCATCCATACACAAAAGAAAGTGACAACATAAAAGAAGAGTTAAATTCCTACCTTTCCATGGTAGCTTTTGTTTCCAAATAACAACTTCAAGGCTCAAAACACAATCTAGAACAAAAATCTCCAAGAATGCAAAGTTTTCTCCGAGCTCCTTCCAAAAGTAAGAGCTTCAACACAAGAAAATGCGCCCTAAGGAAGTTGCACAAATGATTCAACAACCCAAAACAATTAAAGAGTTTGAATTATATAGTAGAAGGAAGAGAAGAGGATGATGTGGATCCATGTAGGATGCCACATCACACATCCTCAAATTCAAACACAAAAGACAAAATCCATTCTCCCAAGCACAATAAAGAGGTGGGTGAAAATATGACAAGTTACTTACACTTCAAAATCCCACACCTCAAGGGACAAAAAATTAAATAAAATGTAAGAGAGTGCAACCCAAAACAAGAAAAAAGATTTATAAAATGCATTATAAAAGTCTAAAATAAACCTTCCAACCATAAGTATGGTTGGTAAATTAAATTGAGAGGTATGGGACAAGTTTTACTTGTCCCACAAGCCTCCAAAAACAGCCCCCAAGGACAAATTCGAATTTTCATGGAGGTGGAGTGTTTCTTACTCCAAAATCTGACTTATACAACTCTTACACACACTTACACATCACTTACATATTAAATACAAAGAGCCAACATCTTCCATAATTTCTTTCCCATATCTCGGTTTGACTTATTTAAATCTTAACCATATGATTTGTCACATTAATCTACCACCGCATAATTAAATAAAGAAAGGAACACATCACTAATAAAATACATACAACAATAAATAAAATTTAACCACATTAATAAAATACACAACCCATGGTCACATATAAAGGAAATCCCCCCATGGGAATCCCTAACAAAACAACACACATACACAAAACAAGTTGCCATGGTGACCTTGTTGAATTCACCTAGAATTCCATTGTGGTTGGTCTCCAATCCCTCCAATGTTTGTTGTGATGTTTTAAACCTACAAAACACAAATACCTCCTTCAGCCTCATGGCCATATCAGAACATCCAAAATGAATATATACTATAATCACAAAATCATCTATACATATGAATCACAACAATCATCAAGGCAATCAACAAATCATTTACAATATATATCAACAACTATATCATCATCAAATAATTTCCATTTTCTAGGTTTACTCAAAATATCAAATATCACATGTCTAAACAACATCTACAATATAACCATGTCTGAAAACATGTCAACATCTATATAAAATGTCTCCAACAATCATCATGCATCATATATGAATCAGATTCAACAATAATCTAGGATTTGACATCTAACACCATACTAAATCCAAACTATAAGAATGTCCATCATAGAGTCTACAGTATCATGGTCAGTATCAAAAGGTGTTAAAGGGAAGTGGGCACTACATCCCCCTCCCCTTAGACTCAACTTCCTCCTGGAAGTCACAAGAAAGAGAGATAGGAATAACTACAACAGAAAAAGAATCACTTCCATTATGGGATTTCTTTCTTCAAACAAGTGTGGGTCTACATAACTCAAGTTTTGTCCAATGCAATTCAGCAGAAGAAGGGATATTGCAAGGGACGGATTCTAAAATTTCTGCATGCAAGGCTACGAACATTTAAATCTAAGGAGTAACTTTATGCTATCAAATAAGATACAACACATAACAATATAACATGAAGAGTTCCAAAATATTATTAAGAGTAACCACCAAGTAAGGGAATTACAGGGAGAATTTCCATAAACTTGAGATGACCACACAGTTTCCCAAGGAATACAACATACTACAGTAACAAAAATTGAGGTTTCCACTAGGGTTGAACTATGCTTTCATAGTTCATTGCATATCTGAATGCTAACAGAATCGACCATGGCCAAAATTTATACAAGGGACATGTCTACTCAAGGTCCCACAATTTAAGGTCACACACGATGAGGTTAATCCACAAGGAAGGACACCCAAATAGCAAAACATTTCCAATTGAGGAACTATTCTGGAAGGCACTCTTATAATCTCGAGAGGGTACAATTAACTTTTCATGGTAATACAATAGGAGTCAAGACCACAAGTTTTCCTATAGTATGATTTTTACACTTTTGTTTTAAGAATCAAACACACCAAACAACCAATCTAAAGAAGTCAACCGTTTAGAAAAATAAAATATGTACATATATATTTATATCTCCCTTAGCAACTAACATATCAATTCAAGAACCATACATTAGAGCACAATGGGATTTATTTATCTTATTTCCTACTCAAGCTTTGAATAACCATAAAGAGAGCACAAGAAACACCAAGGACCACTCAAGGTCGCTAGGGAGAAGAACAAGTAACAAGGGGTCCAATCACAATCCAAGGGTGAATAACATCATCTTGCACTTTCCATCCTAATGGGAAAAAGGGCTACAATAACAAGATGACCCAAGAAAATATAAAGAAAAGAAGACTTCCTGAAGTGATTTTATGTCCTTAACATATTTTTCCTTAAAATTACAATAAATTAGGTCTCCAGGACAAGACAACACAAAAGGAGGTTGCTTCTCAAATGATAGATAAGTCTCAAACCAAAAGGACCACAACTCACATCCGTCAAGCTACGAGACGATAAGGGTGTGATGACCTGAAAATCCCACAAGAAAGGCACATACCACTATAAACACGAAGTACTAAGCAACTAGAACACACTAATATCCTCCAGGTGTTTCACAATTTTAGGAAGGTGAAAAAACTACATGTTCAACTATACATTGCACTCAATACACATAAATCTTACTTATTTTATAAATCAACTTATTAAGTCAAAATTTATAGCTTTTCTTGTTAAGAACATTTATTTCATGTTTCCTTAGTTACAAACTTCCTTCTATTATGACATCACCAATTTATGTTATAAAGAGCACCACTAAGGTGGGCATGATGTCTCACCATTCTGTATAGGTAGAGAGCATTTATTTTTACTCATAAGGAAGGGGGATGGACAAGGTTTCCTTTCTATTCTTCTACATGGTTTTTATTTCTTCTATTAATCTACCAAGGGTACAACAAGGATCACTTCCCTTTTTCTATGCTCAAGTTTATTTGTTTAAGCTTCAAGGTCAAATCTCCTTAATTATAGTTTTATGATGTTTTGGTTGAGTCATCTCATCAATCAAATTTTAATGAGGAGGAAGTGTTGGCGCAAATCAATGACACCCCACTGGATTTTGATCTTTCTAGTTTGATCATACTAAACATCCACCGTGATTGCACAACATTGAATCCTCCCCCCAAGTGTGGGACTTGTCAAATGGAAGAGGAATCTCTAGATTAGAGGCTGGTTCCTCAACTCCTCTGATTAGATATATCACTTACAAGTTGTAGAGGTTTATATTCCTAATTCTTACTCTAAATTCCAAAGGGATAGAGATAGAAAATGCAGATAAACTAAAACTAATGCTAATAGGTGATGCACCAAAGGAGTGGTGAGCATTTCTCACTTCTGAAAATTGAAACAATTCAAAGAATGCAACAAAACAACATGCACAAACTGATAACTGTAATGAAGAATCAGAAATTAGTCAAACAACACTAGCAGAGGATGGAAGATTAATCACAAGGCCTGTATTGTTATTTTAACATCAAAATCACTTGCATTACAACACCTGGAAGGAAAAAATGAGTTGTAGTTCTTAGAAAAGGTCTGTTATTCCACCAAAATCACTTTCAAGGTGAGAGAGGGGACCTGCAATACACAAAAAATGTTCAACCCTTTGAAAATGAGCCAAATCTAGCTTTTACAGTGCAAGGGACGAGCCCAGGAGAGAGAAACATGGGAAAACATGGAAGGGATTCAACCATTGACCAAAATGCATTTAAAACAGCATGGGCATCCTTATAGACCCATTCCCTAACATTTTTAGCCATGCTGGGAGAGAATGCGAGCCATTCTTCATTAAAAACGGTGGTTGAAACATCATTTCTATCCATGACCACATGCCAGAGGCATTTTTTCAATTTTATCTCTCCAAACTCCATCAAAATGCAAAATTGACCCTAGAATCTTGTAGATAATTTTACCATCTTTCCATTGATATAAAGAACGTGAAAAACCGAGCTCTAGATCGAAAGATATGGCCATTTGAAATTTTAGGGCAAAATAGGGCCAAATCGGATTGGCGGGCAAAAATTTGAATTTTTACCTTTTTGGTCATTTGGAAAATTTTCCAAAATTTCCCCATGCTCTGCCTTTCCAAGTGCCATGTGGCACATTTTGATTGGGTGCGGGCCCATCCTGCTTCATTTTCCTTCGCTTTTGTCTTTAGAAAAAAATTCCAAAATTTCACTACCGGGCTGGCGAGTTTAGGACATGTGGCAAGCCCCGATTGGACGCGGGCTTGTCTTTCCTAAATTTTTTGTGGGTCACTTTGATAATTTTTGACCTGGACACATGTCAAAACCCCTTTGGATGTGGGTTTTCCACTCCAAAATTTCCTTGTGGGCTTTTCTCGATTTTTTGGCCAACCTGGACACGTGGCGGATTTCACTTTGGTTCGCATCTTGGGGGCGGGTTTTTCCCTTTTAAATTTCCTTTGTTTTCTCTTTGAAATTTTTTCCAAATTATCCCCACCCTCCGCCTTTCTAAGACACGTGGTGGTATTTCATTGGTCACGGGCCCTCTACAAGCATTTTAACTTTTTCGCAAACACTTTGGGAAAATTCCCAATTTCCTCCGCGCTCGCCATTCCGGGTTCCAGTGACATGTGGCCTGATTTGATTCGTCAATCGACGGCGTGGCAGCGGCCTCAAAAATTTCTTCATTAAAATTTGGTGAAACACTTCACCAAAATTCCAACTTCTCCTCCACCCTTCCACATTCCGGCTCCTTAGGACACGTGGCACATTTTTATTGGCCACGGGCTTTCTTCTCAAAAATTCCATGCGCCAACACTTAGCCAAATTTTTCAAATTTTCCCCTTGGACATGGGCATTACCTGATTCATCGGCGGGCTTGCGGGAAAATATTTCCTCTTGAAATTTCGCCAAATCACTTGGTAAAAAACACAAGTCCTCCTCTGACCCCCGCCACTTCCTTGGACACGTGGCGGCATCTCATTGGCTGCGGGCCTTGAAGGGGAAAATTTCCCACAAAAACTCCGTTGAGCCATAACTTCAAAAATACATGGAGTTAGGAGGAAAACTTTACCTTTCTGGAAAGATGAGAAAGATCTCTATCCAATGGTACCATTTCTAGAAGGTTTTGAGTTCCTGAAAAGAAAAAAATATGACTAAGGCACAAGAGAGGGAAGGATGAAAGGAGTTAGCCACAAAATGAGCAAGGGGCACATTTTGGATAACAATTTTGGCGACTTAGAGGGGTCATCTGCCTGCTGGATGAAGTTACCAGTTTCCTGAAGCAATCCATTGGGCATGGAGTCATTGAATTCTCTGTCTGACACCCCAACTGACTAGAACACTATAAGGAGGAAGATGGAATATCACCTGATGGAGAAAGGCCTGCAAACACATTCCCAAGAACAACAAGCTTGTGCCAAAGCAATTAGGGAAAAAAAAAACCTAAAGCAGAACAATGTGCACAAGTACTTAGAAGAATGAAAACCTAAGCTAATATTTACGAGGTGGAGATTTTCCCTTTAATAGCAATGGTTTAGATGGATTCCATTCACTGGAATCTGCAGTTCTTCACCATCCAATGAAGACAATTGGAAAGCATTGATGTCCTTACACTTTGTGACCATGTATAGGCCACTCCAAATGGCATCAAATTTTGAATGCTTTCCCGGTTTTGCTCTATTTGCATCCCATTTTAACACTAGATCTCCAACTTGGAAAGATCTATCCTTGGCCTTTCTATCAAAGGTCTTCTTTATCAAAGCTTGATCCTTCTCCATTGCTTGGGATGCTTGATTTCTGATTTCTTGGAGCTCCATCAATTCTACATATCTGACTTCCATGGGCTCAAACTCCAACAACTCCAACTGTTTCATGAGTTCCAATGTTGGTAACTCAAGAGACATGGGCAAAATTGCCTCTCTCCCATAAACAAGCTTGAATGGAGAGTTACCTGTAGATCTCTTGGGAGTTATCCTATCAGCCCATAAGGCTGATTTCAATTTAGTATGCCAAGACCTCTGATTTTCATCAAGAGTCCTCTTAATGATCTCAACAAGTTCTTGTTTGTAGACTCAGCTTGGCCATTACCCTGAGGGTAATAGTTTGATGAAGTACTTAGATAGATCCCATTCTTGACAGCCCACTCAGTCACCTTGGATCCAATGAATGCCAATGCATTATCTGATATTATTGTAGCTTGGTATGCCAAACTGGTTACTATTCCCTCATAGAAGTCTAGGATACTAGATTCATTTGCCTCTTTGAGTGCTGCTGCTTCAGTCCACTTAGTGAAGTAATATGTGGCTGTTAAAATCCACTTGTGCCCTTGGCTTGAATTGGGATTAATGACTCCAATGAAGTCTAAACCCCATTGCATGAATGGCTGGTCAACTGAAATTGGATGCAATGGAAGGGCAGCTAGCCTCTCTTTACCTGTGAAGAATGCACAATTCTTGCACCTCTTGATCCATGCATAACAATCATTAAAAATCTTGGGCCAATAATAGCTAGCCCTCATGATCTTTAGAGCTGTCACTCTTGGTGCAAAATGACCACCAGCTGGTCCACCATGGAACTCTTCCAACACCCTATGAATCTGATTTGTACCAATGCATCTCAGCAGTACTCCATTCACATCTCTTTTGAACAAAACACCATCAACAAGGGCATATGGGACAGCCTGCAATCTGAAGTGTCTTCTTTGGGTCTTGTTCATCTCTAGAGGGCATAGGCCTATGCTTAGGAAGTGCATTATACTTTGGGTCCAGCAAGGAGTGGGGACACCATTATTTTCCTCTTGAGTGCTTCCTTGCTCATGGCTATCTTGCAATGCCAAAACAGCCTCCTTCTCATTGCATGCTTCCTTTTGTTTTCTCAAAATCAGCTGCTCACACAATCCTTTTCCTCTGACCAACTTGGTGACCTTGATCTCTATGTCATATTCCATGACACGAGTAATCCAACCTACCCTTTTTTCATTCAAGTCTTTATTGAGGAGGAAGTCTTTAACTCCCACATGAGAAACCAACAATTGAACCTTGTTGTTTGAGACTAAATGCTTGAACTTCTTCAAGCTTCTGATTACTACAAGAACATGCTTCTCAATGAAAGAATATCTCACCTCATAGTCCTCTAGGATTTGGCTGAAGAAAGTAATTGGCTGCTCATCATTGTCCTTGTTCTGCTATACCAAAATTGTAGAAATAGTATCATCACCCCCAAATGCATAGAGGATGAAATCCTTGGAGAAATCTAGGTTGATGAGAGTTGGTGCTTGAGAGATGGCTTCTTTGATTGCTTCAAAACTTTCTTTTCCTTTTGTTGTCCATTTGAAAGCCATGCTTTTCTTTAACATCTTGGTGATGGGCTTGACTAGGGCTGCAAAATCGGGACAAACCTCCGAACAAAATTTATTCTCCCCAAGAAACTTTGAGGGGCCTTCTTGTGGCTTGGAAATGGTAGTGCTCTTATGGCTTCAACTCTTTCTGGATCAATTGCTAATCCTTCTTTGGAGACAATGTGACCAAGGAGCTTTCCTTCATGGGCTAAGAAAATACATTTTTTAGGATTCAAGGAGACTCCAAATCTTCTGCACCTTTGGAACACTTGTCTCAAATGAGAGAGGTGGTCTGTTGTATTTTTTGAAAAAATAGTGATATCATCAAGATATATCAGCACTATGTTGTTAATCAAACCTTTGAATGCCATGTCCATTGCTCTTTGGAAGGTAGCTCCAGCGTTGGACAGCCCAAATGGCATTTTCCTGTATGCATAAGTTCCCCATTTGGTTGTAAAGGCTGTCTTGAACTGATCTTCTTCCTTCACCATAATCTGATTGTACCCTGAATAGCCATCAAGTAGTGAAAACCTTTCGAGCCAGCAACAACTTGCAAAATCTGCTCCATAGAAGGAAGTGGATAATGATCCTTGAGAGATGCTCTATTCAAATCTCTGAAGTCAACACACAATCTGATTTCCCCACTCTTCTTTCATTGACTGGAACAAAGTTGGCAACCTAACTAGATTGCTTGATAGGGAATATGATTCTTGATTCTATCAACTTATTCAATTCTTTTCTCATGAGAGGCTCCATGTAGGGGTTGGTGGCCTTTGTTTTTGCCTGATGGGCTTAGTACTTGGGTTCAATTCAATGGTGTGTTGAGCTAACTCGGGATTGAAACTTTTCAAATCTTCATAGCTCCAAGAAAACACATCAGGGAATTCTTGACAAAGTTGTATGAACTCATACCTTTCTTGCTCGGTTGTCATTTTACCAATTTGGAGTGATTTGCCTCCTTCTTCTACCGAGATGGACACTTTGAATCTTCTCCCTTCACTTGGATGTTTGCTTTCTCCTTCTAAACTGATCATTAGGATTGAAAATGGAATCCAAAGTAATAAGCCCCTTTGGTAGTTTGTTGGTTCTCAAGCTGCACCACTTGGTCACCATCTCTTGCTGCTCTAACTTTTCCTGATTTTTGGTGAGAATTCAGCCTCTTCTTACGAAAATGGATGATTTGCTATCATTTTCAAACACTTGCCAACTTACATTGTTATCTCTGCAATTGAAGGCCTCACAATCACATGGATGTTTGGTTGCTATACCTTGTCTTTTTGAATGCTTTCAACAACGTTAAGGCTGCCCCAATTGCTGCAAGCTGTCGGCAGCTTGGTTCTCTTTTCTAGGAATAAATTTTATGCCAAAACCATCAAAATATTCAATGAGGTCCCACACCCTATTCTTGTAGCACTTGAGCAGATCATTCTTGATAGCATGCTTGCCCCTTAACTTGGTTGACAATCAACTCACTTTGTCACCAAAGACTTGCAAGTTCTTTTCCTTTTTGATTGACCAATGCAATCCTTGCACTAAAGATTCATATTCAGCAGTGTTATTAGAGCATGCAAACTGAAATTTAAAAGTTAAATAATACTTAACTCCTTGAGGTGAAACCAGCATGGCTCCCCCTCCCACACCTTGTCTACTCCTTGACCCATCAAAAACAACTGCCATACCTCATTTTCATCCTTGTGGTCTGGCTTGGTGATGCTAGGGATAGGCTGATTTTCTTCATGCATGCAATAGACTCCTAACTCAGATTCTTCTATTTCTTGATAAGGATCAAAAGCATGCACCTTGTTTGCCCATTCATCAAGAGTTAGATCTGGATACTTCCAACCTTGGTGTCAGCTTCATCAGTGCTTGGGTGATCTTCTTGATCAAACGCTGAACAATTGGCATTAATCTAACTTGGAGTGTAAGGCTCAATGTGAAATTTTACAATAGGTTCAGACCTGATTGTGGCTTTGGTTCCATATCTTGTTCTGAACAACATGTGTGACCAATCAGCAGACAAGTAACCTCCAATCTTAGCTGTGAAATCCCTTGACAAACATAGGGCAAAGAGTGGTGGAAGGTCTATTACTGATACATCTTGCAAAACAACCACGTTGGGACATGCATGCAAAGTAAGACTCAAGTTTTTTATCACTCCAACTATTGTCACTGCTGTCCCATCCAATTGCACTACCCCTTTGGATATGGTTTCATACTAAATTCCCAACTGATCAGCTATTTGCTTGGGCATTACTAAACTACTTTCCCGGAATCAATCATGCAATTGTGTACTAATTGATTCCCAATGATCAATGAAACATAGAATGGAGGGGGCTTCAACATTTTACCTTGCTGTCCTCCATGGTTCCCCTCAGGCTGGGCAGCATTTGTGAGCACCTTCTCTTGCATTTGGACTTGCTGATTTGAAGTTGACCAGTCCTTCATGGCAGCTTGTAGCAAATCTCTTTGGCCTGGGATAGATAGTGATTCCCACATTGATATGTTTACATTTGTCTTCTTCATCTGATCAATGATATTGAATGGAGATGAAGTATCCCTTTGCTGTCCCTTGGCCTGCACATTCATTCCTTGTGTATGGGCAGCAACAAATGGCATTTGAGTTGGCCTAGGAACTGTTTTAGGTAGTCCTTGTGTGCTTGGGATTGCATTTTGCTTGCCAATATTCTGTGGGGTGATGGAAGATTGTGGATTACTTGGAGCTAATGGCTGTTCTTCACCCAAATTTCTTCTCTTTGACCTTGTGTTGGCTGCAACACTTTGGGAAACCGTTTGATTCATGCCACAAAAATATTCTGCCTACCAATTCACAAGTGTGGTATCATTTGGAGCTGATTACTGAGATGTCCCTTATTGCTGATTTGCTTCTTGACTCACTTCACCCTCCACACCAGTTGTTGTCACCATTAATGCTTGATTCAAGGCACCATTGAAGCACATGGATTGGTTATGAGGTTCATTGCATGGGAAACACCAATCATACTCTTGAGCTATATTGTTTTGTACTGGCACTAATGCTTTAGAGGTAGATGTAGCATTGGGATTATAGGGCTGAAATGGTCTATTGGCAGGAGGCCTCACTTGATTTAGATTTACAGCTGGATTGGGTGGTCTATGAGGTTGATATGGCTGCCTGTTAGGCTGAGCTTGGGGCTGGAAAGAAGGTCTAAAACCTTGGGCTTGCTGCCTCTTGAGTGTAACCAGCTCATTACCTAAATTTTGCAGCTGCTTCATGACTTCTTGAAGTTCATTTGAGGCACTAGAAGATGAAGTAGAAGCTTCATTCAAATTCTAATTTCTAGGAGTGGGAATAGGAGCTAAATTAGGCATTTGATTAGTATTTGGGCTCTCTAAACTTGGAAACAATGGCATTGGAGGTCTAGGAGCTAGTTTTCCAGCTTGAATCAAACAATTTTCAGCTCTAATGGAAATGCTATAAGAAATGGGAATAGTTGTGCCTCCCATGGATTGAATTAACATAGAAATATCAAAATTTAAAGCTTTAAGGTAATAAAGGAAAGCACCTTCTCTTGGCTGACTGCCACTGGAAATTCTCTCCCAAGTCCTTTGAAATCTGAAATTAAAATCAGTCAGCTGCTCATTTGGAGCTCTCTTGATGGTTGTTAGCTGCTCCAAAAGGGAAAAGTTGTCTCCCTTTTCCCCAAACTGCTCATGGAGGGCTATACATAGCTGATTCCAATTTTGAATAGAACCTGAGGCAAGGCTCCTGAACCATTGCAAAGCTTTCCCTTTGAATGAAGATGCCAACAGTTTGACAATGAACTTGCATCTCATTGATCTCATGGATTACACAAATGTTAGCAATATCCTTAACATGATCACCAGGAGTGGTCTGATTCTCTCTAGTAAAGTAGGGATGTTCTTCAATGCTATAACTGGAATTAGATTTTGTGCATTGAGAGCAAGTAAGATGCTTTGCCGATGAAATTGACATAGGGGTTTTTTTGTGCCATTCTGATTGGCCTTAGAACCCTTGTTGATTGAATGAAAGGCCTACCAGGTGGAGGAGTTGAGAGAGTTCTGTTTGGTGGAGATGGAGACCTTTGAATCCTCCTCCCTCTTTTCCTTCTTCTTGGAGATAACTACATATATTCAAACAACACCTCTTCTTCTCCAGCTCTTGACCTTGTAGTGATTCTTCTCATGAGTTTTCAGGTCTGCACTGCTAAAACCAGCTGATTCTTCTTCCTTGGAGTCACCAGATGTGCAATTTATAGCTCTTTTAAAGTAAGAAAATTGCAACAAATGCACATCAATTTTGTTGTAATGGAGATGAATACTTCTATCTCCCACCGGACGTGCCAAAACTTTGTTGCGCAAATCAGCACACCCCTACGATGTTGATCGATTTCTAGTTTGATCATACTAAGCATCCAAAGTGATTGCACAACATTGAATCCTCCCCCCAAGTGTGGGACTTGTCAAATGGAAGAGGAATCTCTAGATTAGAGGTGGTTCCTCAAGTCCTCGATTAGATATATCACTTACAAGTTGCGAGGTTTATATTTTTAATCTTACTCTAAATTCCAAAGGGATAGGGATAGAAAATGTAGATAAACCAAAACTAATGCTAATAGGTGATGCACGTAAGATTACTGTAGTGACACGTGAGGCATTTCTCATGATCACCACATGTCCTAATGAGCTAGTAAGATTCTGCATTGACATTCACAAAATGCAACAAAACAACATGCACAAACTGATAAGCTATAATGAAGAATCAGAAATTAGTCAAATAACACTAGCAGAGGATGGAAGATTAATCACAAGGCTTGTATTGTTATTTTAACATCAAAATCACTTGCATTATAACACCTGAGAGGCAAAAATGAGTTGCAGTTCTTAGAAAAGGTCTGTTATTCCACCAAAATCACTTTCAAGGTGAGAAAGGGGACCTGCAATACACAAAAAATGTTCAACCCTTTGAAAATGAGCCAAATCTAGCTTTTACAGTGCAAGGGACGAGCCTAGGAGAGAGAAACATGGGAAAACATGGAAGGGATTCAACCATTGACCAAAATGCATTCAAAACAACATGGGCATCCTTACAGACCCATTCCCTAACATTTTTAGCCATGCTGGGAGAGAATGCGAGCCATTCTTCATTAAAAATGGTGGTTGAAACGTCATTTCTGTCCATGACCACGTGCCAGAGGCATTTTTTTGATTTTATCTCTCCAAACTCCATCAAAATGCAAAATTGACCCCGAATCTTGTAGATAATTTCACCATCTTTCCATTTATATAAAGAACATGAAAAACCAAGCTCTGGATCAAAAGATATGGCCATTTGAAATTTTAGGGCAAAATAGGGCCAAATCGGATTGGCGGGCAAAAATTTGAATTTTTACCTTTTTGGTCATTTGGAAAATTTTCCAAAATTTCCCCACGCTCCACCTTTCTAGGTGCCACGTGGCATGTTTTGATTGGGTGCGGGCCCATCCTGCTTCATTTTCCTTCGCTTTTGTCTTTGGAATTTTTTCCCAAATTCCCCGTCGGGCCGCGAGTTTGGGACACGTGGCAAGCCCCGATTGGATGCGGGCCTATCTTTCCTAAATTCTCCATGGGTCACTTTGATAATTTTTGACCTGGACACGTGTCAAAACCCCATTGGATGCGGGTTTTCCCCTCCAAAATTTCCTTACGGTCTTTTCTCAAATTTTTGGCCTACTGGACACGTGGCGGTATTTCATTTGCTTGCATCTTGGGGGCGGGTTTTAACCTTTTAAATTTCCTTTGTTTTCTCTTTGGAAAATTTTCCAAATTCTCCCCACCCTCTGCCTTTCCGAGACATGTGGTGGTATATCATTGGTCGTGGGCCCTCCATAAGAATTTTAACTTTTGCGCAAAAACTTTGGGAAAATTCCCAATTTCCTCCTGCGCTCCGCCGGTTCCTAGACCCCAATGACACGTGGCTTGATTTGATTTATCAGTGGGGAAGTGGCCTAAAACTTTCTTCGTTGAAATTTGGTGAAACACTTTGCCAAAATTCCAACTTCTCCTCTACCCTCCGCAATTCTAGCTCCTTAGGACACGTGGCACATTTTTATTGGCCGCGGGCTCTCTTCTCAAAAATTCCATGTGCCAACACTTAGCCAAATTTTTCAAATTTTCCCCCTAGACACGTGGTGTTACCTGATTCATCGGCGGGCCTGTGGGAAAAATATTTCCTTTGAAATTTTTCCAAATCACTTGGTAAAAACCACAAGTCCTCCTCCGACCCCCGCCACTTCCTTGGACACGTGGCGACATCTCATTGGTTGCGGGCCTTGAAGGGGAAAATTTCCCACAAAAACTCCACCAAGCCATAACTTCAAAAATACATGGAGTTAGGAGGAAAACTTTACCTTTCTGGAAAGCTGAGAAAGATCTCTATCCAATGGTGCCATTTCCAGAAGGTTTTGAGTGCCTGAAAAGCAAAAATTATGATTGAGGCACAAGAGAGGGAAGGATGAAAGGAGTTAGCCACAAAATGAGCAAGGGGCACATTTTGGATAACAAAAAGGTTCAAACATATCACATAATTACTTTTATGGGAAGGAGATATAAATCAACACACCATGCATTTTTAATTCTAAAGGAACAAGAGACATTCAACATAGAAAACACATTATTAATTTTTGTAAGAACTAGGAAACAATGAGCCAACAAGAATCACACCAATATTTTAAAGATTCACCTAATAATTGCAAGCATCATTAAACATTCTTAGTGGGTCTCTGCAAGTCTCACAAGGAATTTTCAAGGAAGGCTCATTAAAGAGGTATAATCTTACTTTTACGAATCTATTAAGGTTTAACATTTTTGTTGTTTAGGATGGAAACCTTTTTCTCCCCTAATAACCAAGAAGGTTTTCCAATCAATTCTCATGTCCCCACAAGATACCACTAGCCAAGCAACTAGATGACAATGCAACTTTACTCCAAGGACACTACATCCTCACTAGAAAGCATCAAATGCAATGGAGCAACCAAATAATTTACCAAATCACGGACTTTACAGCCAAAAGTTACGGTTTTTAAAAGAGGAAGTACAATATAAGCACCATCAAGATCAACTATTAAGATCTACCAAACTAACATTTCTAAGAGAAAGATTCAAAATACCCAAAGCATCCATAAGTGTTTCTAAGTAACCCAAAGATTAATAGGTCATAGAATGTTATTCATGGTAAAGAAATTTTAAGGTAAGGGTAGACTTATTTATAATTCAAGAGAGTAAAAAAATTACACTTAAATAAACACACTGCTGAAAGGGCTTAAATATTTCCATAATTACCAAGATGCATACATTCCACAAGTCAAAACTTTCTATGATGCAACCAGGAACCCAAGATATAATTTAACATGCCATCGATGAAAGGTCACTATCAAAACAAACACTTGTCAGGTAAAATTTGTATTCAACCAAAAGGAAATCCAATCTTACCAAAATCTAAAAGCCCATAATTAAACACTTCTTACTCTTACGAGGGTCAAGATCTTCTTGGATTGTAATAGAATCACCACTACCTCTGTCAGGACCGCCATCTAGACCGCACTACACAACAAACTTTCTTTCTAGCAAGGTTAAATAGTGAAAGGGTTGCTCTAAGATCTTAGACACACTCAAGGTTCCGTGCATTCATAGCCTAGGTATAACTTAACGCACCTAAGAAGACATTCCAAGCACTTAGGGTGTACCCCCATACGACTAAATATTACAAGACAAACAACGTAGAACCAACTCGACAACAAGCAAGTGAGAATCATGTAACATTTGGCTAAGTAGCCAACAACATAATGAGCTCTGAGTCACTAATCAAAATAAAGTCCAAGAAATATTGGCAATCAAGAAAAGTGGCTAAGTAGCCGCATTGCAAAGTTTGAAAATTCTTGCAAAAATTATAAATAAATAAAAGATTCTCAGAGCTTCTCAATCCAATCATAAAATAAGATGCTAGTCCTTGATAAAATAATCACAAGATTACAAATGTAAAACATAAAAGTTAACACCACATTCACTCCATAGCCCTTCATGGCCACCAATAGGGGTACTCTACCTCGAGGTTAGTTCCAAGAACACATACACAGGATTGGGTCCTAGACGACACCTAGACTTAGTGTCCACTCTCTCACACGGTTAACAACATGGAAAACTAGACAACCAAACCCTCTTTCCTAACCACTCAAGGAAGGAATCTCTAAACAACTTCTAATTAACTCTTCTCGACCTAGAACACAACCACTACTATCCAACTACAAGAATCACATCATACAACTTATCATTCCAACAAATCCAATAAGGAAGGGTCTCAACAAATGGATTAATGCCTCGTAAAATTAAATCATGTTTTTGGACTTGTAAAATCAACACATTTTCAAATGGTAACCAAGTTTTCCACTATACTAGAAGTTCACAAAATCAATTTAATCTGACATTCTTAGTTAACTGGGTTTAGACCAAATGCCACTAAGTAACACAACAACTCAAACAACTTATTATTTTATTATCATTTTAATTAAGCACTCAAATGAATCGAGTAATGCAATATTTCTTCATACTTTTTTTTTGAAAAAGTTTGTTTTTCTTAGATTCAAAAGTGTGCTAGGTTTATAATTCATGTCTCAAGTTTTTCTAGTGTTCCCAATGGTCCAATATTTTGAACCACTACTCTGATACCAAGTGTGATGCTCGTTAAAAATAACCCACTTGAGACCCAAGAAACAACCTAGGGTTAGCTAGAAAATTATGGAATAATTTTTTATTTTTTAAGGTGTTAGGAGTTAACAACCAAAGTCTCAAGGAAAATTAAATTCAACTGATAAATTTTCCCATTTTAACAATTACTAATACCACATTATAAAGCAACAAGTGTAATAAGTCCACACCTAGCTCAAATCTCCTTAGGGATTAATTTAATCACTGGTTACATTGACATTTTAGCTAAATATTCCCTGAATAAAATTTTAGGGTTAAGGGACCAAAACAATTAAATACCCAAGGTATTTAATTCCACAAGATCAAGACAAGAGCAAGGTTTAATTATAGTGAGAAAAGGGAATACATATTTAAAGTCAACAGAGTAAGGTCTCACTTACCCACTCCCAGAACTTGATTGAGAGTGTCTACAACTAGGTTACAAGGCAACAACTATCACTAATAGATTCTGGAACAAAGAAAATCCACTAGGACAAACTTCTCTTTTATTTATGTTAATCAGAGGTCACAAGGTCCAAATTTTTTGGTTAGAAGTTTTAGTTAGGTTCAGGGAGGAATTTACCCCCATACCCACTCTCTAACAGGCTCAGAGTTTCAACTTGATTTTTATCAAACTTAAAGATTCCATAATCTCCTAAATCATTCCCATTAGATAGGAAATTTTCTCACCTTTCTAGTGATATAAAGAAGTCCTCCTAACTCCTTCATAAACTCAAGATATGGGTAAGCAGACTTTAGGGATCAAATTTTCCCCCAAAGGGTGGATGTACGGGCCCAGGGAAGAAAAATTTCCCAAAGGGGTGGGTTGGTGGAGCATAGGGAGGTTTAGAATATTTTTCCTTTGTGTGGGAAAGAAAAGCAAGTTGCGCCCGCATGCCTACGGGTCTGGGCACATGTTGCTCCATGAGCCAAAGCGGGAAGGAAGAGAGGGAAGGGTGGGGTAGTATTTGAAATTTTTCGTGCGAGGGAAAAGTTCACCTTTTTGCCCGTGCCTCCGCTACGCCACCAGAAGACATGTGGTGTTCAATGAACCAATGTGGGGGAGAAGTTAGGGAGGGGTGGGGTGGTGGGAGTCTTGGAGGGAATTTGCTGAAGGGGAGATAAGGGGAAAAAAAGGAACGTGCGGGTCCACACGTCTGCGAAGGAAAAAAAATCCCAAAACAAGGGTGAGAGTTCGGGACCACTGGAAGTTTAAGAATTTTTTCCAAAAATTTAAAAAGCCCCAAAGACAAAATAAAGCCATGCCTCTGCCGCTGCCCCATGAGGACACATGGCAGCCTCTGATTGGCTGCGGGCCAGTGGAGGAAATTTAAAAAATTTTCCCAGAAGATTTTTTTAAAAAAATTCTAAGGAATTTTCAATGGGAAATTTTCGGACCACGGGCCCGCCAGAAAATTTTCCCAAATTTTCCCACCAAGGCAAAAAAACTTCAAAGTACCATAACTTTTGCTAGAAAACTTAGTTTTGGGAAAATGAGGACTTTCTGGAAATCTCTCAATGCCCTCTTTGCACAAGAAACATAAATTTTACATTTTGATGAATTTTAAGGGGTCAATTTTGTAAAAAGGATCTGCAGGATTTTAAAAAGCCAACTGGTAATTTCCAACTTTCAAATTTGATTAAATTGGATCACCTCCTTCACTCAACATGTCAAACAGACATGGAGGATTACTCCAGGAAGGATTTAAAGTGTTTTAGGAAGGTAAATTTTCTCAATTGATTTCCAATTTGATTTTTTCCAACAATTGACAAAAAAGATTGTAAATTGATCAGTGAAAGGTTTGGGTCTGATTTGCAATGTTTTAAATGTTTCCCTAAGTGTTTCCTTTGTCAAATTGAGTTCATTGATATTGTATCATGTTAAATTTTAATGTTTCCATGTTGGTTATTGTGTGCAGGCCCGAACTGTGCATTTTTAATTGAATTATTGCCAGTTTTAAATTTAAGGCAGAGATCAATTTCTTGAGGGATTTAATTGCCATTTCTTCTTCCAAGTATGGAAGTTCATTTCCTTTTTCTATCTAATACATTTAAGAAACTATTCTAAATCAAATGCAATACTGAATTTAATTTTATACATTTCCAAGGGAGACATAATACTGTATTATTCCCACATACATTTCTTCCTTTCAACCAGAGATTTAATTATCTCTTTTTTGCCATACAAAGAAACATTGAATTCAATCCATGGTAGGCTTAAGTGTTTTCCTTCTTCAAGAAATCATTAAAAAAATTCCAGTTTCTTTCTTTCCCCAAAATCATATATTTGAAACAAGGCAATTTAATACAATTACATCTCACGTGTTTCTCCTTTTTCCAAAACAAGGATTCCAATCACAATTTGATATCCCAATTCCACACAAAAATGCAAATGAGGAAAACCTTGCACTTCCTTATATTAATTCAAAAGAGATACATATTTACATTCTTTCATTCCTTGAATGCAATTAACAAAATTCTTATTTCTTTCCAATAAGCAGGAAAAAATTTAAATGTCATTCACAATTCGAATATACACTTTCATATTCAATTACAACCTCATTTCTTCACAAGTATACATTACAATTTCATCCACAACATAGTGGGAAAGGTTACAATGAAATAAATTTGTTTCTCAAAGGACTCAAACTACATTTTCCTTTGCTCCAGAACAACAACATGCAAGTTTTCTCTTTCTCCAAGTTGATCACAACAAAAGTGGGGGAAAGGCAACACTCTCCACCCAACTAAGACATCCAATGAAAGGAGAAGCCTTCCTTCATCATTGGCCCCTAAGCCCCAACCAAGATACAATAAAAGGTGTAATTTAACCCATGGAAAAAACTAGCTTCCACAACACACAACATTCTTTCAACATGCATAATTCATATTAAAACACAATTCAACACAAAACAACAGTTCACAACTACATTTGAAGACATTCCAAAATAGAACTCAGGCTTGATTATGCAAGCCAAAGGAGAAAGGTCTATGGGGGAAGCTACTTATGCCTCCCAATTGGGAATTGGGCATCCACCAAAACAAACCACCAAAATAATTCATCACACACACATCCTTATGCCCCCACAAATCCCTCCTTATGCCCCCCACATATTTCCTTATGCCCCCACAAAGTAAGAAATGCAAGCTATTTATTTTCCATGGTGGATCCCAAACCCAAACTCCCTCCACAAAACTCTGATGCCAATGGCATTCCTTATGCCCCCACATGGATTCCCCATAGCCTTCTCCTACACCATCCCTATGGCAGTCTACCCAACTAGCCAAAAAATAAAACAAAACATGCACCATTCATCCATACACAAAAGAAAGTGACAACATAAAAGAAGAGTTAAATTCCTACCTTTCCATGGTAGCTTTTGTTTCCAAAAACAACTTCAAGGCTCAAAACTCAGTCAAAAATAGAAATCTCAAAGCATGCAAAGTTTCCTCCAAGATCCTTCTAAAATCAAGAGCTTGAACACAAGAAAATGCACCCCAAGGAAGTTGCACAAATGATTCAACAACCCAAAACAAGAAAAGAGTTTGAATTATATAGAAGAGGGAAGAGAAGAGGATGATGTGGATCCATGTAGGATGCCACATCACACATCCTCAAATTCAAACACAAAAGACAAAATCCATTCTCCCAAGAACAATAAAGAGGTGGGTGAAATATAACAAGTTACTTGCACACTCCAAAAATCCCACACCTCAAGGGATGGAAAATTAAATAAAATATAAGAGATTGCAACCCAAAACAAGTAACAAGATTTATTAAATGCATTATAAAAGTCTAAAATCACCCTTCCAACCATAAGTATGGTTGGTAAATTAAATTGAGAGGTATGGGACAAGTTTTACTTGTCCCACAAGCCTCCAAAACAGCCCCCAAGGACAAATTCGAATTTCCATGGAGGTGGAGTGTTTCTTACTCCAAAATCTGACTTATACAACTCTTACACACACTTACACATCACTTACATATTAAATACAAAGAGCCAACAACTTCCATAATTACTTTCCCATATCCCAATTTGACTTATTTAAATCTTAACCATATGATTTCTCACATTAATCTACCACCACATAATTAAATAAAGAAAGGAACACATCACTAATAAAATACATACAACAATAAATAAAATTTAACCACATTAATAAAATACACAAACCCATGGTCACATATAAAGGAAATCCCCCATGGGAATCCCTAACAAAACAACACACATACACAAAACAAGTTTCCATGGTGACCTTGTTGAATTCACCTAGAATTCCATTGTGGTTGGTCTCTAATCCCCCCGATGTTTGTTGTGATGTTTTAATCTGCAAAACACAAATATGTCCTTCGGCCTTATGGCCATATCAGAACATAAAAAATGAATATATATTGTAATCAAAAATCATCTATACATATGAATCAAAACAATCATCAAGGAAGTCAACAAATCATATACAATATATATCAACAACTATATCATCATCAAATAATTTCCATTTTCTAGGTTTACTCAAACATTTCCGAACAACATCTACAATATAACCATGTCAAAAATCATGTCAACATCTATATAAAATGTCTCCAAAATCATCATGCATCATATATGAATCAGATTCAACAATAATCCAGGATTTGACATCTAACACCATACTAAATCTAAACTATAAGAATGTCCATCGTACGGTCTACAAAGATATCATGGTCAGTATCAAAAGGTGTCAAAGGGAAGTGGGAACTACATACTATCACATGGGATACCTCTACCATATTGCATGAATGGTGTTCTATATTTTGAGAAATAAATAAAATCTCCCTCAATATATTTAATTTGATGAAAATATGGGTCACATGAGTTTGAATCACACCACATGTTGACTTATCTATTCATCTCTACCATCCCAAAAATAACATCACCTTCAGGATTCCCTAACATATCCACCTTTACCTCCTATCATGTCAACTAATAACTTCCTAGAAGACCTGATCCTATTTTACACATGGCATGTGGCATTGGGGAGAAATGTTGAATATCGTGGATCTTGTAAGAATCAGATAAATAATCATGATTTATAAGTACACAAAGATTTGAAATGAAGACCATCATGACCTTCTCATTATGATTTTCAATAATTTTTATCTCATCAAAATATTATCTCTCTTCAAAGATAATTATTGTATTCTCAACCACAAGTGTAAGGCACTCTAGGATTATGTTCCACTAGGAGGTAATAAGCTAACCACATCCTTACCCAAGAATCAAGTCCTCCATCTTAGACCACCCATCTACACACATGCCCTTTAGACCTAAGGAGGTAATACTTACTATTATCCTCCTTAGGTGGATATTCCTCCTTTTATCCATACCATCCATCCCTCTATAATGGACATACACTATGAGATCCTATCATATATTTCTATAAGTGTGGAGGATTCCCTTATGGTTACGCATCATGAGCTCCATAAAAATTCTTCCCAAGTCCCCTAATATATTGAGAATATCATGATACACACACATTCTGACATCTAATGAAAGGGTCACAAGGTTATTGAGGGACCCCACATTTACCTTACACCCCTTCTCTAACACTATTTTATTTTATCCATTCTATATTTTACTTTTCTACATTTACTTCTGAATTAAATTTACTACCTAGACTCCTAAGTTACAATCATTTAGTTTTTACATAAGCCAATTACTCTAATTTTATTATCTACCCTTAAAATATTCTATTATAGCATAGGCTAGTTAGTGCGGATGTTTTAAATCTATCATTAAAAATACTCTATTTAGCATGTGTTGGTTAGTTTTAATGTTTCAACTACCCCTTAAATTCCTCTATTTTATCACATGGAAATTTGTTTGATTATTTTGACAACCCCTTAAATTACTTTACCCTTAGCACAAATAAATTAGTATGCATTTTTGGCTACCCCTTAATATCTTCTATTTTATGATAGGTCGGTTATTCAATATTTTTGAATACCCCTTAAAATACTCTATTTTTAGCACACTATGGTTACTCGATGTTCTCAACTACCACTTTAAATCATATACAATATATTTCAACATAGGTTGGCTAGCCTACATGTTTTTGTTACCACTTTACATCCTATTTCTATGATTTATATCCTCCCTATGACATATTTTGAACTTATTTCTACAATTTTCTTCTTACTTGATCTTTCAATATGTTTTTATCCATGTTATGATATTATTTACTATTTTTACAACCTCATTGTGATATCTTCTAGGTTCATTTCTACCATTTTTTCTTACTCTACATTTTAGTATGTATAATATCCATCTTATGATATTATGCTCAAACTGGATAGTATCATATTTAATTCTTGTGATGGACCTATCGAAGCTTAAAATTTTATCTATTGTACTCTCTAGTGATCTATAGTCCCTATACTACCTATTTTGTCTCTTTTAGCCTTTATCCAATATGAATCACCCTTTATATAAGCCTATGATCAGATATAAAATTCATCAATTATCTTATCACGAGTCTTATGTCCTAGTATTTTCTCTTATCCCACTCTTTCTCTTGCCTAAAGAACACTTAGGTCAATTATGTGATCACACTTTTTCTCTATGGTAGGTCTAGAGGTATTTAAGCATTATAGTTTCTAGGTTTTCCTTTATAGATATTAGGTGTAATATCTCATTTTAATCATATTTCACACCAATTTAATTATCCTTTCAAATCCATATGGAGGAGGAAGAAAAAGGCCAAAATAAAAAAATATTAAAATCCATATTTTATCCAGATAAGGACTTAGAGCAAGACAAAATCATCACAACATACAAAGAATGTATGGAAGTCTATCTTTAGAAGTGAATGATTGAGATGAGTATTTCAAGCAATATCAACAATAAGGGAAGGATTCATAAAGAAGGATATTTTAGAAAGTCCTAAAATCTTTTTTTAGCAGGTTTTTGACAACATTTGGTATTTTACATTTTTAGGGTCTTTGGAGAATTTTTGGGCTTCACATTGTACGATGATGACTGAAGTATTATAGTAATATTATATGTTTTGAGTTCATTTTTTCATATTTCCAATGGGTCCTATGGTTCATAAATCAGGTCCACAAGTTATGCGATATGACCATGACAAAGAGCACTAAAAATAATAGTCCTTTTCTACCCATTTAAATTCACCTCCAAGGTGGATGCAAGTCATATCAGTGTAGGATGACCTTTCAATTTCCATTCAAATCCTGCCATTTAATATTCCTAGATGCCTTTCATCTTCTGCATTGCTTCACTATAAAGAATATGGTTTCGAAGGAAGAGACACATTTTTTAAGTTAAAAGTTTTGGTAGACATAAGTTGCAGGGTTGCAAGTTTTAAGGCTTAAATATTTCCTAAAAAAATTTCCCATTTGTACACATCTTCATTTAAAAATAATTGCAAATAATATTTACCCATTCCACATCCATTTTTTCTTGTAAAGAAATTCAACACACATCTCTTCTATAAAAATTTCCCACTTTTTATACATATTCATAAATTTATTATGCTTCTACAATTATGGCTTTATTTTTACAATACAATTTTGTTTTCTACTTCTGCAATACATTTATTTAACTATGCAATTTTAGTTCTTCATTATGAATATATTTCCATAACACATTAAACACCATTATTAGTGTGTTGTGCACCAAATTTGAAATAATAATTTCTATGTGTGGTATTATAGTGGGAAAATATTTTTAAATTTGGTATGTTTTCAAAATGTTGGGAAAATCCAACAAAAAAATTAATAATATGGTCACATTTGAGATGCAAATCCATTTCTATCATTTCGAATGATGAGCACGAATCACTCCTTGTAGAAAATCAATTTTTGATGAATATAATCAAAAATTGTAAAAAAATCTAAGCATGTTCATGGAGTATATGATGAATATGAAACGAAATATATCCCATTATGGAAGCCTCATTGTGGAAGGATTTCTCTAAACAAAATCAAGGTGCAAAAAAAGTTGTACATAATATGGAAAATCAACTTGGAGAAAAAGAATCATTTGATGAATAAATTCAACAAGACATAACCATCCAACAAGGTAAATTCGAAGATATGAAAGGAAAGAAAAAAATTGCATATTAAAAATAAAATAGAGGAAACTATGGTATATTTTTCTTGTTCTACACATTTAAATAATTTTCCATATGTGATTGAAAATTTTGAACAAAAAAACAAAAGGTGTTTGTTTCAACTTTTTACATATAATGGGGTATAATGGAAAAAGCCTTGGAAAATATAGACAAGGGATTCAAGAACCTCTTAAAGAGGAAATGAGACCCAAGAAATTGGTCTTGGGTACACTAGGAATCATCTCAACCTGTCATGGGCTCCAAATTCATTAAAGTAAGCATCCATATAGAAAAATCTTCTCAACATTTGTATGAGCCTCCTATTCATGCATATGGGGGGATTTGATTCATCACCTTATATATATTCATCGTGGTATACAAGGTCACAATTATGGTCATTTTTGGTATCTCCATCCTTGTGATATTTATGGAAAGTGCAACCATGACATATCTACATGTTTTTTCATTGATATCCCTACACATAGTTCTCAAAAATAGTGAATAGGAATTTTGGGTAGGAAACCCCACTCAAGTGGAAGGAAATCAACTCAAAACTTAAAATTTTTATGTACATAAAGAGGTTAATTCTACAAGAAATGGGGACCATTTCAATTCAAGGAAGGGAGAATGACCCATATGAGTGCTTGAAGCAAGTCTCACCCATGCTAGCATTCAAAGTATGTATGAAGGTTTTTTTAGAACTATCTAAAATATAATATTGGTATTGAATGATCAAGATGAGTATTTTAAAAATATACACTATCATATAAGTATTTAATAAATCCTATTTTTATAAAGTCATGAAATCTATATTTAACATGTTTTTGAAAACATTTGGTATTCTATAATTTTTAGGGTATGTAGAACATTTATTGGATTAAAATTATATGATCATAATAGAAATGTTATGGTTGTATTTGTTTTCTTATCCATCATCTTTCCAATGGGTCATGCGATTTGTAAATTGGGAAATCGAGGCTAAGAGATATGACCACGATAAGAAACACCAAATAAAATATAAATATAAAAGTATTTGTTTTCAATATATTTTTACTTTTGTACCCACTTGAATTCACCCCCAAGGTAGATGCATTTCAAATCCATTTATAATGAACGTTTCATTCCCATATGGAACCCTTCATTTTCTATTCCTAGTAACCATACATATTTGCATTGTTTCACTATAAATAAGATGGTTTTAAAATAAGACACAAGTTTACAATTTGAATTTTTGGTACACATAGGTTGTAGGTTTGGAATTTTTTAGGAATACATATTTCCTATAGAGTTTTCTCATTTGTATACATATTCATATGCAAAGAATTATGAGGCATACATATTGTCTAAAAAGTTTTCCCATTCTGCATCCATTCTTGATTGTAAAGAGATTCGACATGTACATCACTCCTATAGAGTTTTCCCAATTTATATACATATTCGATAAAGTTATTTTTATTCTATAATGATAAATTTATTTTATCAGTATAAATTGATTTTAATTATTCAATATAGATATGTAATCATACAATTTTATTTCTTCATTATGAGTTTATTTCCATAAAACATTAAACAACACCATCAATGTGTTTTCATATGAATTCCAAAACTATTTCAGATCAGCTATGTCAAAGTGGGGAAACGTTTTTTCAACTTTTTGTAGGTTTTGAAAACAATGGGAAAATCTAGTGAAAATATTGAGAAAATTCCCAATTAGAGATGTAGATCCATTTATAACATTGTGTAATTAAAATGAATCAATCCTTATAGAAAATTTATTTATAATCGAATGTAGCCAATAGTTGTATACTAATCCATATAGATGAAAGGTACAATGAAATTGAACACAATCTATATAACTAACATGGAGAAAATTAAGTATTTTTTGAAAAAAATATCAACAAGAACTAGCCATCCTACTAGGTGAAATGGTAGAGATGAAAGGAAAGAAGAAAAGTGTTGCAAATGTATAGAAAAAGGAAAGTATAACATGTTTTTCTTGTTCTATATATTTTGATAATTCTACATATGTGATTAGAAGTTTTGAAAAATACAAAAAAGGTAATGGTTGGTGAGGGTTATTTTATCCTCCACTTTAGTTTAATTATATTGAATCAAGGGTGGAATATAAGGATATTTACTATAGGTACCAATATGACATATGTTCCTAAAAATCCTACCAGCTAAGTTAAAGAAAATAACATTTGAATATTTTATAAAATACAAGAAAACTGAAATACTTTAACTACAAATAAATCATTAACTTAAACGCATAACAAATCTATATAATTACAAACCAACTTACTTATTTGAAAGGGTCTATAATTTATTCAAATAAATAATGTAGGGAATGAAACTAACTAATGAAAATACCAAAAAAATGTTCCTTTTCCTTGGGAGAGAGTGGACCTTACTCTCTCCCTTAAATTTTAATGTGAAACTAATCAAGAATGCTTAACACAGGTATTCAACAACTCCACTTCTATTAACTTGATGTGTCTTACAAAGTATCTGATATCTATTGATAAATTTACTAACTAACTAACCAACTAAATAATTCCAAGTTCACAATAAGATGTTTATAAATGAATTCAAATTTGAAACATTCCGCCCCTCATAAATGAAAAAATAACTTCTACATTCATGGCAGATTTATTGAATTCAAAGTCCTATTGAAACTTAAATACGGATCCAAATCTCATTTAAAAGTTACATTATGACTTCTTAATCAAAAGGCAAGAGAGTTTCCTTCTACTTTTCTCATTTGAATATTGATTCTTCGATGCCAGTCCACCATGTATTGTAATGAAGAATTTTTTTCATGATCTACAAATCCTTTCATTATCCAAATATCTGAGTGGTTTTGATAGTTGGGCAATGGAGTGGAAAATCTATTGATTGAATATTAGATTCTTTAGCTTGTAAAAAAAAGTCTTGAGGTTTTCTTGGAGGTCCTACACTTTTCTCAGGAGTATTTAATTTTTTTGGAAGTCCTTTTATTTTCTTAGAATTTTTACATTTTTTTGGAATTCCTGCACTTTCTTTAGAAGTCTTGTGATTTTCATCCTTTTATTCTATATCTAAGCGATGAAATATAGATCTCGTGACTCTATCAAAATTAAGGATTTTTTGATGTATTTCTTGCTATAATTCTTATCTCCCTACTTTTTCATGACAATACATCTTTTCCGCAATAATGGTTTAGAGTTAGGAAACAAAAAAACCATAATTATTTGAAGGTTAATTCATCATACATGTACCATACTTAATATTTAAAACAAATAAAAATACTTGCAAACATGATTAAGTATGTTTCAAAATTACTCAAAACTAATGAATTAAACCAGATTAAGATGAGATTATTCAAGTCTCATCACTCCCCCAAACTTAAGATGTTGTACGATCATCTATAGTTTCTTATCTCATCTTGTTAATTATTTCCATACTACCACAACAATCATAATCTTGGGTGTATGTGTTTCAGGTCTTATCCTCTAGAGTTGTAGAATCATTATTTGATATAATCCATTTTCTCCATATTTCAAAATCTTTATCGATTGTTGTTCCCAGAATTCCATGCTAGTACTAGTGCCCAAAGTAGTAGTGGCCAATAATACATCTCAATCCACTTATGATTAAGTATCCTAATTATATTATCTAAGTTTTTATCTTCTATAGACTCATTTTAGATTGTTTGGGAAGAATACTTCCCTTATTTTCATATTTTATGGTATTTCATTCCATACTTTCTTACATGTTCCATAAGATGTTAAGAATGAATAATATTCAAACTCCTTGATGGATTCTTCTAGCCTTTCCACATAATGTTATTTGAGTTGAGGAATATGTACTTGGGATTTAAAGGTGGGGATTAATCATTTTAGGGCTGGAAAGTTATGCCTCATAAGGAAAGTTGTATTTTCTTGAACATTGTGGAACTTTGTAAGATTCTACAACCATCTCTCCCAATTTTTAGGGTTGATGTGAAATCCTTGAGCAAAAATTCCCTTGCAAAAAAATTGATTAGGAATTTTATATCGTGCCCCAACACAAATATTTGAATATAGAATTCACACAAGTTTTTCAAATGATATTATTAGCCATATAACACGCCATAAATTCCTTGGGGTTTTCAATATCATGTGGCATATTATTCTTAATCTTGAAAATATGCAATATGATAAATTATTCCTTGAGGAACATAAGATAGAATTAGGAGGGCCTTCTACAGGTGAGCTAAGTCTTACCTATTTGGAAAGTTGATATTATCTTTCCTTGCATTGTTTCATTTTCTTACTTTGATTCTTTGACCTTAGATTGTAGCTCTTTTTCTTAGCTGAATTTTTCTCAATTCATAGCAATGAGAGACATCCATGCGAGGATTAAATTGGAGATGAAAATTGGAAAGGGGAATTAGTTTGGATTTCTTTATCATGTAGCTTGTTTTGGGGTCCATTTACTAATAAATTTCTTATGTCCCCCTTGCTTGATAATTTCTTTTAAAATGTGTAGATGACAGATCTAGAAAGTTTTTGTGCTGGACTTAATTTATGACTCATTTTTGTTTAGATATTATTCTAAATATAACACATGGTTATATTTTTATTGTAACTTATTATTTTTACTTTTCAATTATTATATTAACTCTTACATATTGAAATGTTAACCTAATGGAATCTCCTTTTCACTTGCTAACTCTAACTCCAAATTATGAAATTTTATTTCCTTTTCACTTAAGAGATTTTTAAGTATTTCAATTAATTTATTATGTTCTTGCAAGGTAAACATAACTTTAGATAAGGCCATTAATTGATTCATTTTCTCATCTTATTCAGCAGGTGAACTTGTACCTCCCTCTATATGTCGAGGTGATGATAGATAGAATTATTTATCTAAATACACAGGTGATTTTCCTTTTTCCATTTTCTAAGGCCATGGTTGAAATTGTATTTCTTATTATATTTATGGATAAATGATAAAATGTGTAAAGCAACTTGTACCTGAGGTGGTTCTTATATGGGAACTTATTCTTAAGGTTATTCGGAGAGTCTCGCCACTAGTCTTTCTTCTTAAGAATATTCATCTTTTTATAATATTTTCCTCCTTCATTATATATTTTTAGCTTAGAGGTATCATATCATGAGGGCATTAACTGTTCTTGCTGAACCTCCTCCAAATGAGAGAGAAGAGTAATAATGGTTAGCTCTTTGCTTTTGATTTGAACTACTACATCTCCTTCTTCTTTTTATGTATATTTACTTTTGGAGAAGGGGATTTAATAACAAGTTTCACTTTAGACTCTTTTTCTTATATTTCCTTACAAATTTATTCAAAGCCTATTTCCCATTTTGTGAATGAACAAAATCATTCTTTTAGATTAAATTGATTAAGCCATGGTGTCTCAAAGGTGTCTCTTTTCTATTAAATTTTTTTGCCACATTCTTCAAGGAATTTTACATTAATTTTGGTAGATTTATTACCAACTTAGGACATTTTACCCCATGGCGTAAATGGATCAAAATTTTCATGGTAGGGTCGAATAAAATTTGGTATTGGCCATCACATGTGAGGTATTTCATAACCCACTTGGCTATTGACTTCCATGGGTTAGGAAAACTATCACTTACAATTTCTTTTCTTTTACCAATTCCATCCTGACTTAACATAATGGAAGGCTCCCTCCATGTTCTAAAATTTTAAATAAGATCATTTTAGGGAACACTAGAGATGACATGA
The DNA here is from genome assembly GCA_018340775.1 of Taxus wallichiana var. yunnanensis. Lineage (NCBI taxonomy): Eukaryota > Viridiplantae > Streptophyta > Pinopsida > Cupressales > Taxaceae > Taxus > Taxus wallichiana. The sequence goes on from CM031234.1 coordinate 78,129,071, forward strand.
ACTACTTCAAAATTTGAAATTATAGAGATTTGGATTACAATTTCAATGCTTACTTGAATAGTTATTCTCTAAACTTTAGCATTCCTTCCTTGGAAATGTCAAACAAATTATTCATTTATTTCTTGGCTAAAATATTTAAAATTAATAGTATGTTTAAGGTAATAGTATGTTTAAGGTGGCTACCAAACTTAAAAATATTAAGGTAAATCTTAAAATTTGGAACAAGGAAGTTTTTGGCAATATTTTTCTCCAAAATAGAAAAATTTCTGAAGATCTTTGCACTATGGAAGAAGTTATGGAACATGGAGGATGGAGCATGGAGGAAAAAATAAAGGAAAAAGATCTACTTGCTGAATACCACAATATGATGCACGAGAAGAGATATATTGGAAGTAGAAATCTAGAATTAATTGGCTTAAAGAAGGTGACCGTAACACCAAATTCTTCCATATCTCTACCACCATTAAAGCTAACAAAGGAAGAATCCAAGAAATAAAGAAAGATAATGGTGAAATGGATACGGAGGATAAGGATATCTCTACTACCATTGTTTCCTTCTTTAGGAACTTGTTTGTTGAAGGACAACTTTCAGATGAGATTTCTAGAGGAGAAATTCTTAATCTTTTTGAACCAGTTATTAGCCAAGTTGAGAATAGTGAACTCATAGTCATTCCTTTTGAGGAAGAGATAAAATATATTTTATATGCTATGGAAGGTGAAAAAATTATAGGGCCGGATGGATTACATGTTTTCTATTTTAATATGTATTAGGATATTGTTAATAAAGAACTGGTTTTAGTGTCAACATTTTTTCCAATCTAAGAGCCTAATCAAATAAATAAACCACACCTTTATTTCTCTCATACCAAAAATATAGGAGCTAAAGATCTTGGGAATTTTGACCCATTAGTTTATGCAATACTATGTATAAGCTAATCTCCAAAATTCTGGCTTTCATATTAAGGGAGACTCTAAGTAACTTTATTTCCCCAAATCAAGGCCTTTGTGTAAGGTAGACAAATTCTGGACAACATAATCACTATTCATGAGATGATACACTCTGTGGAACTCTCAGGAAGGGAGGATATGATTGTTAAGTTGGACATGCAAAAATATTACGACAATATATCTTAGGATTTCTTATACTCCCTTTTAATCCAACTGGGTTACCATCCGCACTTCATCAAAATGATCCAAGCTTGCACTAAAGACCCAAGCTTTTATGTTATAATTAATGGAAAGCCCAATGGTTTCTTCAAATTAGAAAGGGGTTTGAGGAAAGGATATCCCCTATCACCTTTCCTATATATTATAGTTGTTGAAACTTGAGCAGGTTATGTGCCAAGGCCCAAAGTGATGGTATTATGGAGGGTATTAAAGTAGCACATGGAGTGGAGAATCAACTTCTCAGCATGGCAGTTTTAGATGATACGATTCTTCTTGGTCAAGTGGTTTTTCAAGAGGCCTGGCATTTAAAATCATCACTAAACAATATGAAGAAGTTACCAGGTAGAGGATTAACTTTAGAAAGAGTTCCTGTTTCTTCATTAATGTGGGGAGGAGTAGCAAAATAGGATTTCCAACATTCTAGAGTGCAACATCAAGGCCCTCCTAGATACATACCTTGGAATTCCTCTTTATGGGAAAAATTTAGAGGAAGGAGGTTGGAATAAATTAATAGAAATATTTCATAAAAAAATTCCTCTTGGAAAGGTTCATTTCTTTCATAGGTTGGAAAAACTCAGCTCCTTCAAAGTTATCTATAGGGTATTGTTGTGTTCATTATGTCCATCTTTACCTTACCAGTTAGAGTCAAGAAATCTATTGAAGGCATACAGAAAAGGTTTTTATGGACTAGATCAGAGGAAAAGAATAGAATCCCTTTAGTTTCTTGGGATAAGGTCACCCAACCTAAGGATAGGGGTGGTCTTGGATTAAAAATATACAACTCATGAATCAAGCACTAATAGCTAAGGTTGGCTGGAGATTGCATAGAGAGGAGGGAACCTAGGTCAAAATCTTGAAAGTGAAATATTTGTGGCCCTTTGGTAGAACTTTGGCTCTCTTCTTTGATTTGGAGCTTCCTAGAGGTTCTATTTTCTAGAATAATCTATGTCAAACTAGAAAGTTGTTGATAAAAGGGAGAAAATGGAATCTTGGTGATGGCACTAAGATAAAATTTTGGGAGGATCCATGGATCAAGGATAGATCCCTAAAAATTGAAGAGCCATGGAGTGATATTTGGCCATTATTTAACCAGGAACATGGAGAATTGGTTTACAACTATTGGAATGAAGAGAGGAAGTGGACCCCCTCCTTCCTCCCCCACTACCTTGGGGATTTACAACCCTTTCAAGACCTTAATAAGAGCCTTAAATACTATCATATACCCCATTATAGAGCTCAGGATGAGCTGATTTGGAGAACCATGGACACAAGGGAGTATGGAGTTAAGTCTAGCTATCTGTTAAATTTTGAGCACATTGAACCCAATACTCTCTAGAGGAAGGTCTGGAATAAGAATATTATTCCCAAAATCAATATCTTCTTCTGGGAAGTTGTTAAAGGTAATATCCTAACTATGGATAGGCTAAGAAAAAGGGGAATGATCATCACTAATAGATGTGGTCTTTGTAAATGTAATGAAGAGTCAATTCAACATCTCTTCCTGGAATGCTCTTTTTCCTTTCAAGTCTTATCTGTTATCCTTAGTCTTTTTAAGTTACACATGGCCCTTCTCGGAATGTGGCCCTTCTTCCTAATAAACAAAGATTCAATTTTCAACATGCTTTGGTTAAGGAAATATGGAAACTTTCCCTCCCTCACACATTATGGGGTCTTCGGATTAAATGAAATAATCATATTTTTAGGAACAAAGTTTCCAATCTGAGAAGGTTATTGAAAAGGTGAGACAATATCTCAAATAAAATTCTCAAATTTTAAAGCTCAAACAGTCTAAAATGTGCCCAGATTGGGAAAAAATAATTCTTAGTAACATGGACATCATTCCTATCAGTCCTGTGAAGGAGAGGGTCACCCACAGTGTTAAATGGTCAAAACCTCCTAACGGTTGCTTCAAACTCAATTTTGATGGCTCGACCAAATAGAAGGACAATGTTACCAGAGGAGGAGGTATGATTCGTGATCACCTATACAAATTTATTGAAGTCTATGCGGGTCCCATCGTAATCATACCAATAATTATGTAGAAGCCAAGGCTATGCTCTAGGGCATCATGATGTGTAAAGATCTGAGTTTAAAATCCATCATTATAGAAGGTGACTCCTTGTGTGTAATTAATTCTCTAAAGGATCAAAGTAAGTGTGGGTGGAAACTCATCAACATTATCAAGGAATCTTGTGGGATTTTAGAATCATTTATTACTGATGATATCTAACATTCTTACGAATAGGTAATAAACCTACGAGATGCACTTGCTAATCAAGGCAATGACATGCCAGATCTGATGATGTGGTCAGGGACATGTATTCCTTGGGAAAATATTATAAAATTGATTAATGATGACACATATTAGGAGGCTGTGTAATGATGGTGACCAAGACTCACATGTTTGGGATTTTGAAAAGACCCTCTTCTTTTTGGAAAAAGGTTATGATTCATTTGATTTGGCATTTATTCAAGTTTTTGATATTGGAGACTAAATTTTTCGGTGTTCGAAGAAAGAAAAGTTGAGAAAACTATGGGAGGTGACAGGGTTCAAACCGAGCCTACTTCCTTCCTTCACCTAAAAATGAATTTGTCTTGTGGAAACTATTGCACAAAGGGGGCTTCACCAGTATATTTGGCACCTTAAAGGTAATGACCTGCGCTTTCTATTGATTTCAAAAATGCTTGGATTGATGGGGGATTTAATTTTAGAGGGGTTCAAATTAGGGTCTCTGAGGATTCCATAGCTGAGATAACAAGACTTAAAATGGATGGGCTCAAAATCTATAAAGATAAAACTCACAAAAACATGAGATTGATACTTTTTTAGGCCAAAAACATATTGTTGCTTACGATGATGATATAGCATGTACCTTCCTTCTTGATCATTGGGCCAACATATTCCTAGTTGTCATGAAATACCTAACTTTGGAAGGAAAATTTTGGAATATTTTCTCTCATCATCTCTCCATTTTAAACTTCTTCCATAGAAACCAAGCCATGAGTTTGGATTTCTTCCTCTACAGTCCCTATTTTCCACCATTGATGACTTCAAAAATAAGAAAATTGATGTCCCTCTTCATCAAGGCTTGATTATTTTTAGTTCAAAAGAGAAAACCCATTATCCCTTCTTATTCGGTGCATAATAGTGATCCTGAGTTTGACCATGAAACCATGGGATTGAACCTCAAATGTATGAAGAAAAGGAAAAGGAAAGACACTTCTGAGGGGATCGCTGACATTCATGCAACTTGAAATGGGGATACAAAATGTGGGTGAGAGTTCTGGTAACATGGAAAAATATTTTGTGGACTGGGAGGCTAAGGCGATATATCTGAGTTGACTGCCGATACTATTCTCATTATTAATAAGAATTTGATACAGGAACTGAAGGAGTGCCACCATAAAATTGAGGTCCAAAAAAAGATAATTGGGGTTATTCAAGAGGAATTTTTCATGCAGGAACAAAGGGTCTCTATCCTTTAGGATCAAATGGCCAAGGTGGACAACAAGCCTAATATGAAGTTGATGCTTAGTAGTTCTAACAGTGAAGATTTTGAGACTAATGAGGGTTTTGATATGGAGGCCATGAATACCCAAATTGAGGAAAAGGAGGAGGAAAGCCTAAAATATCCCATGAGTGTGAACACCCAAACTATGGAAAAGGAGGATAAAAGACCTAAGCGGTGATCATTAAAGTTGCGGTAGGAAGGATGGTGGGCCGAGCACCAGATCCCATAATAAGGCTATGGAGAACTAATGGCTGGCCTTTGGCTGCCCTTTTTTTGGTCTTGTTCCTTTGTTCTGTTGGTTTCTCTTTTTAGGTTTTTGTCAAAAATGTAATGTTTAATATGCAAACTTGGGTAGTCTGGCTCTGTTCTGTGGTGGTTTGTTGTCAAGTTTTTGACTTAGCCTCCTAGATTTTTGTTGGTTTTTCTGCTAAAACTGACTTCTATATATGTATGGGTTTTTTTGGTCCCCTTAAAACCATTTTTTTATCTTATTGAAAAAATAATCTTTAAAATTTAGAAGATAATGTAACCATCCTACGCATTCGAATATTTATATAGTAGATTCATCCTACATTATCTTGGTATGGTTCTTCGACTCGATTGATTTCTATTTCCCATTTATCTAGAGTATTCGAGATGTGCAATAATTGATCTTTTCTACGGGAATATATCTCTCTTGTTGGGGACTCAATCTCAACCAAAATGAATATGAATTAGAGAAACTATAAATCATGCTTAAGGGTTGTATAACTCAATTCACATGTAATGAACCTTGTGTATAATTATTACACACACTTGAATTCAAAATACTTTGATATTCTCCACATAATAATTCATTTCCATATGTGTGGATAGAATTTCATGCAATACCTAAATCATTTCTTGATTTAAATTTTCCTATCCATTTAATCATAGTTGGGGAGGTCATCATTACCTCAATTTCTAAGTTAATTCTTGAAAAATTACTTTATAATGTTTGAAAAGATCACTATAATGTTAATAAAGAGAAAGTGTGGATACACATAACTATATTAATCCCATTCTAACTCATGTCCTACTATTACGGAAGGGAAATAACATATTTTTCAACATATTTCAACAAGCTTATTAAATTCCACCATATATATTTAGAAGTGGACACAATTTCTAATTTTCATCCCCTTCCTTTTTTGGGAAGAAGGTCATCATTTGTGGTTTTTAACCTTCCTCATTTATTCAGGTCTTTGTGCATTAAGAATTAAGTTATAGAGAAAGAGTAAACTTCCTTCACATACCAAAATTCTATATGCTTCTTCATCTTATTTTTAAACAATTATTTTGAAGTTGGTTTCTTGTATAGGTGAAACCTATGTCCATTAACTAACAATGTCCTTTTCTCACCATGAATGGGTTTGAGATAAACATAACCATTATCATATACTTTTTCAATTTGATAGGGACCCAACCAATGGGTCCGTATTTTCCCTTGAAGTCATGATACTTGGAATCAAATAGAAATGCCCACTCTCTATATTGATTTTTTTGTATGTTATGGTAATCATGTCATGAAAATCCTTTGTTTTTATGTAGGTGTTAGATCTATCCCTACATCTAGTGCTATTTTCATATTCCTGAGATCAAATTCTATTAGAAAAAAATGATTTTTCCCATAAACTAGCTAATATGTAGAGAATTTGGTGATGGATTTCCATGTGTTGTTATACGCCCAGATTACTTCTGGTAACCTTAATTCACAATCCTTCCTATTGATTTCTATCACCTTAGAATATGTTCTCTATTTCTTTGTTACTGATTTCAAATTGGCCATTTGATTGAGGGTGATAACGTGAATTCTTTTTATGCCTAACTTGCTATAAATCTGAAAATGATTTGATTATATTAGTCAAAAATGTGCCCCTTGATCTAAAACAATAAATATCTCTGTTCCCTAAATCTATGAAATATTATTTCATATAAAAATTCAACCACTTTCTCGTCCATATCAAATTTAAAGCTTAAATATCTTCCCATTTGGTAACATAATCAATATAGACAAGAATTTATTCATTCCCTTGATATATTGGATCAAAAGGGCTAATGAAATCCAATTCTCATCTCTCAAAAGGTTCTAACACCAGTTGAGGTTAGAGAGGCATTTCATTAGAGAGAGTAGGCCTTCCCAATATTTGGAACTGGTCACATTACCAACTGATGCGGGATTATTAAACCTTGTACACTTGTAAATGACAAAATTTTGGTTTTCAATGTTGGATAGGCTTGTTCTAGGTCTAAGTGGTCTCATCTAGGTGTTTTGACAAGTCTCCAAGTCATTTGGAGCATTTAAGTCTCTTTAGGTAGAGTTTGGAGTTTTCCCCTCCAAAGTTGCATATTCAAAAATTTGAATTCCTGAGTTATAATCCAAGGGTCTAAAGTTGTAAATGAAGATGCTTATGAATTTTTAATGAGCCTACATGGCCTAACTAAGGTGTTAAATTGAGTAGAGTGATATTAGGATGATGGGGGAACTAGGGTGAGTTAATAAAAATGTAAAATGATGTAATTAAGCCTATTTTTGAATGGAAGGCCACATGGAATGTCAAGAGTTAATTAGGTTTAAAAGAGTAAGTTATAATCAAGATATGTGATTAGAGTGTGTAGGTGAAGTGAACCTCCATGAGGAGGTAAAAGTAGAGAAGGAGATGTTGATCAAGGTCGGAGGATAGATAACATGTTAAAGCATGTATTTTGTAAGGAAAACTCAATACGAAATAAAGCACCATGTTTGACACATTTTTGAAATGGTTTTCCCTTGAATGAATGATTTTTAATTAGTATTTGAATGATGTATTACATGTTTCTAGTTTTTGGGAATATGTGATTGTTGTTAGAAATTGTAAGGAGAAGTGACCAAAGATTGAGTGAAGTTTATTGGTTCTAGGAGGTAAGTTGATTGTGTATACAAATAAGACTAAATTTTTCATGGTTCAGGGAACATGGTTTGTGTTATTGCATTTAAAGCATGTTTATATTGATCCACATGCATAGAATATTACTTAAGGATTAGAAAATATTCACCTTGATACTAAATGTTATTGCATATTTGAAGCATTGAGTGGATGCAAATATGTGTTACAGTGAGTAAATCTCGAGATTCATTAATATGGAAAGGTAACATGAATGTGCATAATGGTTTGATAAAGAATTTAAATAATATAATATTAGGACGTGAATGGAGGTTAGAAAATCGAACAAGTGCATTCATTCTTTCAATTTGAGGGACTGAGGGTTTACATGTCCTATTACAATATGGAAGCATGCTAAGTACTGATTGGAAACGGTTGTTATTACTATGTCAATCCCCACTGTCAACTCAAAATTATAAATTAGAAATGAAATTATCAAAATAATAAGGTTTCAAGTTGTGTTTACATGTATTTGTGAAACTATACAAATTTTGTGTCTCTCAAGCTATCTTGTCAACCACGATTAGGGTTTGAGATAAAATTCAAATTTAGAGCCCTTAACTCAGGAGAATATGGAATAAATTTGATACAAACCCCTTTGACATGATCCTTAAACATACTAAGAAGGAATTTTAAGTTTTAAAGGGTTACATTTTAATATTTTCATGTGATTTCGAGAGAAGGGAAGAGTGATAGTTTAGAGACCTAATTAAGAGGGTCATTTTCCAAAGGGAGTGAGCTTTAGGTTTTGAACTCAATATTGAAACTTTCCATCCTGATAGATTTTTAAATGGGTACCAAAAATTCATGGTTTTTATTTGGAACCTCAAAAATGAAAAGATAAGCTTGAAAGTGTAGAAGAGCAAGGCTAGTCGGAGTTGTAGAAGGAAGGAAAAGAACGAGTGAATAAGAGAGAATATCTAAAATTTTGGGAACACATTATTGAGGGTAAAATGTGATTGAAGGTTATTTTAATTATTTATGGAAGTTATAGTTCATATTAGCCATGAAATTAGTATGAGTATGGCCTTGTGGACACTAAAATGAAAGATTGAGTCAAATTTGAGTAAATAGTGTTGTTTTTTATTCCTTTGAATCAATATTTTGATTCATCTAACACTTGTTTAATTTTTTCGATTAGGGTTAAGGGAGATGAATCCTTAGAGAATATAAAGAAACCAAAGTTTCTCAGGTTGAGAAGAAAGGATAGTGGATTCTAGAGAAGGAAAAGACAAGAAAGGTAAGTTTAAGAAGGGATTGGATGAATGGTGATCGATCGATGGTGAAATTTACATTGTGTGTAGGTTATGAGATAGGATAAGTGACTAAGAAAGAAATTAAAGGTAAAATAGAAAAATATTTATAGTTATAATCCATTTTAGGCTTCTTAGTAATAACCTTAGGGTAGGAAAATAGATGAAAGTTGTGATGTGATCTCTTTTAGTTGAATGAAAGCACATGAATTTTGTTTTTCTCTGCATCACCAACCATATATTTTTGCATTGTTGTGTAGATAATACCAATAATATCTAACATCTAAGACCTTTTGAATAGTTCGAGTGTTGAATAGTGACCACCTAAGGGTTCATCATGGAAATATTTTGAGACATCATAAATTACATCTTCCTTTACACACTTTGTTTAATCATTTTCTTTACGTTTTTGAATGACGAAATAGATAGGGTTATGGGCTAGGAGGAATACATGTTAAATGGGTTGGTTGGAGGTTGATGCGCACATTCGACTTCTTGACTTAATTTTGATTATGAGAGATTCTTTTTGGCTAGGAAGAACTACCTGTAATAGAAAATAGGACCAAAAAAGAAGTTAAATGATATATGATAGTGGAATGCCTAACGTATGCTAGTTCTGGGAAGTGTGATACTTCCTAGATGGCTTTCAATCCACTGTTTTAAAAAAATTAATGCAAGAAATAAGTAAAGTCCTACTATAGTTGATATGATTTAGGTATCTCATTCAAGTAAAATAAGAAAATCCAATCACAACAAGATAGGCTATAGTTGGATCTAAAGGATGAGGTGACTATTAAGGTATTGGGACTGGTCAGGGTCTAATTCTAGGTTATTTAGGTCAATGGGTAGGAGGTTGTTTGGCTCTATTCTTGGGTAGGGTATAAAACACAGAGACCGACGTCATCTTGTATGACCGGTGATAGTTTATGTAGAACCGATGATGGTTATGGGTAACCGACATCGGTAAGGTCAGGGTGTATGAAACTCAAAGAGATCTGATTATAAGGTTTGATCTAGGATTTGATAGAGATGGTAGGGTGGATAAGGAGGTTTATAGAAGTCTCAGGTGTATTCAGGGATGAAAAACAGGTGAGGATGGGTGATTTGGTGGTGTGGGTAAGGAAATGGTTGGGTTACAGGTTGGTAAGGGATAGAAGAATGAGCATGCAAAGTGTAGATTAATAACATGAGTAACAAAAGATACTAACTAAAATAACAATGCTTGGTTAGGGATACACTTACTATGATGCAGAATGGATGGATGAATGGTAATGGTAGTTGATCAAAAGGATGGTATTTGGTACCATAGCAGTGAATCCCAAAATTCTTCCATGAGTGTAATGCTTCTGGATTTGTCCTAGTGCTAGTTGTGAATGTCTGGATGCATGAAAGGATGCTGGTTCTGCTTGCATGTAGCTCTGATCTCTCTCCTCTAGTCTAGAATGTGCCAACCTCTCAAACAAGGTTGCTAAGGTGAATAAATGGTAACCGAGATATGGTTCCATCTTGACCGGTGTCGATTAAGGTTTGGCCACCGACGCGTCTGTTAAGGTCGACCAACGTCTGTTAAGGTGAGATTCCCTAGGTTTACTAAAATTGGTAGATCTCGCCTCTTTTAACTCGGTTCGTTCCTTTCTTCCCAGGATGTATAATGGATGTTACATTTTTATGAGTGGGAAGGTGGTTAGAGGGATAGTAGGCATTGATTTTTAGGGTTAAACTAAGTCTTAGTTAGTTATGGAAACATGCCAAGAATAGGTCTAAGGTGAGGTGGCTAGGTGAGGTGTCTAGGTGAGGTGGAAATTAGCTTAATTAGAATAATTAAGTAATGTATATTGTGAGGGTGGGTATTAATTTAATTAAGTTAATTAAACTAATATTAATGTGGGGTGAAAGGGGCCATGGTTAGGTGAATATGTTTGAGTTGGTTATTTGACGGGAGGCCAAGGGGAGTGTGACCCAATTTTGGTGTCTACATTTTGCCCCTTTTTTGTTACATAGCTTGTATTGGTAAGCGACGTTGAAAAAAATAAGATGTGGTTGCCCCATGTGTGGGTGAAGGTAATGTTTCCCTAAGCATGGGTGGAGGTAACCCCCCTCAAACTAGGAACCGATGAGGTGAGAGAAGGAAGTGGTGAGTGGTTTGATAAAATGAGGAGGTGGGTGGTTTGAGAAAACAATGTTAGGGGTGAAGGGTATGGTGATTGTAAGAAGTATGGTGGGTGATTAGGAAGAGAATTTAGACATATGCACACATTTTGAAACTCCATGAGATACTAGGGTTTTTCAATGTAACAAATATACATTAGCTAGGGTCGTAAAGGTCATCCAAACAAGGGTTGTTGAGGTCCGATATCCAGGGTAAAGGATATGGTTCAGGAACTCAACAAGGTAAGATGCAAGAACATTTAGGTGTGGTTCTAGTACATCTAAAAGGTCAAAAGGTCAAGGTTGGTTTGGATAAGGGTCATGACCATAGGCAAGGTAAGGCTATTAGGTTGAGAAAAATAGGTACCATCATCACAAGATATAATGGGTGAAGACATGGGAATATCTACTTAATCAATGGTGAGGTAGGTAGGTGTGGGTTAGGTAGGTGGAGGTAAAACCATGGAAATTTGGTAAAGGTAAAATTGGGAAAAAGGGAAATGGGACAGGGTCAAAGGTAGCGACAGATTGAACATATGCACACGTATAAATTATGGCACAAGTACTAGGTTGAGGAGCATGCAAACTCTACATCGTCCAAGGTCGATAGGTTTATCCAAACAAGGTTGAAGTGATTCCGGTATCCAAGGTATAGGATATGGTGTGGAATCACATCACAAGTTAGGTGTAGGAACATGTAGGTATGTTCCGGTACACCAAAGGTTGGGTTAGGATAAATGACATGGAAATAGGCAAGGTAAGGTCATTAGGTCAAACAACATAGGTAACAGTGTCACAAGGTATAGTGAGCACATGGGTTCACAAGTCATTAACAATGTTCAGGTCTAGGTAGTGAGGTCATGACACATGGGTAGGGCCGAGGTACGGGTAAAATAACAAGTCCCTAAATGTAATTAAGGACATGTATAGGTAATGTAGGCTTGGAGGTAGGTTGCGATAAGGGTGAGTAAGGTCAACAAGGTGGTGGGAAGGGTAAATTTTGGGTGGAAATGGGGAAAGGGTGTTGACAAGAGTATAATAAGTAACTGATGTCAGTTCATGTTTAACTAGTGACGGTCTAGGTAAACCAAAAATGATTTTCTAGGGCACAAGACCAATTTCGGTGTATGGAAAATTGACCATGGTTTGCTTAGGAACTAGGGCACGGGAATGATATCGGTCTAGGTAAAAATGATGTCGATTAGGTTGGGGTGGGGGTTTTAAAAGGAAAAATCTGTATTAGATAGATTCATTTAGATGTGTTGTCTTTTAGAAAATGATAGAGAAATTTTTACCTTTTGCACCTGTTGTGGAGAAAAGGACATGTTAGCAAACCTGTCAAGAGTGGAGAGTACCAGTTGGTGAGAGGATCTAGGTAGATGGGTCCATAAGCATATGGGGATTGATTGTGATTGGGTGGAGGTCAGGAGGATTGGATTTGGTGATTGGACATGGAAGAGGTGGGAGAAGGTTCGGGTGGGCCACCTATGCAATGATCACACTTGTACCACCATGGAGGTGACATCGAGATAAGGTAAGATATAATCCTTTCATTGTTATTTGATATAGGAAGAAGGAAATGTAGAGGGGTAGAGGTAGGGAGGTTAAAATAATTTAAATTTATGGCTAAATGAATGAAAGAGGTAGTGGGAAAGGTCATAGGTAGGGGAAGAGGGTTGGGGAGGGACTTTGGTGAGGTGTGGGTAGGTTTATAGGGAAAAATGGGAAAGAAAATAGGAAAGGAAATTGGTGTTTCAGGTTTGGGCATGGTAATAGTGACCGTACGTTGGTCAAGGTATGGCTGACGTCAATCTTTGTACACCTACATCGGTCGGGTATGGGGGAACAGATGTGGGTTAGAATGGACCGTGATGGTCAAGAGTAACCAGATGCGATTAGGGTGAAAGGGATAGAGGTCTAGGAAGGGTAAGGGGAAGGGTTAGGTAAAGTGTTTAAAATAGATAGTGGGTGAGGGCCGGGAAGAAGGGAGGGTTAAAGGTAAATGTTGGGTAAAATAAATTTTTAGTAATGTGTGTGATTAGTTTAATATAGGCCAAGGAAAAATTATGGATGAGAGACGAGGACCGCCCTTGTTTATGTCGGTATGATCGAGCATTAACACCAATGAGTGGAGGCATGTGATAGACGTTGGTTTGATAGGAGTGAGGTGTTATAGGCACATAGTCCAGGATCTAAGTTTGATGGTCAACTTCATCGAAAAATGGGACTCAACGACTAATACCTTCCATCTATCGATGGGTGAGATCATAGTCACCCTAGAGGATGTGTATAGGATCCTACGGTTACTGATAGTGGGGACGCAAGTGTATTCGATCTCCTCATAGGCATATAAGGAGTTGATGCTAACCGTGTTTGGTGAGGGGATGGCAGAGATGAGGTTCCATAGCATGAGTTTGAGCTATGGGGGGATGTATGTAGCCCATCTTGAGGAGATGAGGCTAGTTGTTCTTATTATGGAGGTAGTGTGTTATTTTTCACTGCTAGATGTAGAGGGTGGGAGATTCCCATAGGCACTGATAAGGTTTCTTCATGACATGATATAGAGAGGACCCACTTTTCTTAGGCACCAACATACTTGGTGCAGTTGTATAGGAGTTGTGGGCATATAGGAGATTGCGGTGGTTCAGCCTATGTTGCACCTTTCTTCTCCACTATTGGGCATATGAGCACATTGTATGTGTGAGGCCACTAGGTATGCCCCAACCTGATGCATTTGACACTGGATTGGTTTGAGTGGGTTACGAGGTGCACTGGGTGGATATTGTTGGAGCGCACAAATTTGGTGGGGCTACACATGATACAACCTATTATAGGTGCATATTGGAGGGCTTATCTAGAGTAGACATTATTTGGAGGCCATATGTGGGCTTCCCCTCATATAGGCACATGGCTACGAGAGTTAGATGAGCTAAAACTGGTTTAATGGATAAAGGGGTGTCACACGAGAGAGCATGAGATGATACCCATAGACGATAGGTCGACGATAGTTTTGATGTTACAAGATGTACCACCTCCTTTCCCATAGTATAAGAGGGATGATGTGGAGAGACCTATGTCTCCACCACAACCTACCATGTTGACTAGGAAGGAGGAGCTACTAGTGGACCGATAGATTGATGATGTCGGTTGTACAGATAGATACAGAAAGTGGTGGGTAGTGTAGCTGCAAGAAACACCACCTGTGGCCAGGGTAGCCGATGTGCCAACCCCTCATAGTTTAGAGGGACACTTTACAAGGATAGGTGGCCACATTACAGGCCTAGGTTACAGTCTATAGGGATAGGCTGGTGGGGTCACAGGAAAAGGTGGCCATGTTATAGGTATAGGTGGTGGCTCTTCATGCCCAAATCACATGTTTACAGGGGTTGGAACCCGTCACGAGGTGGAGCCGAGAGATGGGAGTAGGTATTCACCCTACGGCGCGTAGTCATAGGGTTATAAGGTTAGTAGGCCACTACTCAAGCATAGATTGTGGCCTTATAGGCTCAGATTGTGGCACATGCACCGGTATAAGACTAGGCATAGGCTCCCATGGTACATGTATAGGAACATAGGCTATTAATAGCAAGGTCAAGCACACAGGTCATGGTGAGACCCATGAAACCTCCTCAGACATTACCTATGGTGAGATTCAGGGATGCCCTAGGTGAGGCACGGTATTATCAAGATCATTTGGTAGAAGTAGGGATAAATGTCCCTTTATATGCATAGTACCAAGCACAATAGGCCTCGAGTGAGAGGACCTGATCCCACACTCACAGTGTGGAGAGCACAGGGGGCATGAGCCCATAGATAGGAGCATGGTGAGGCTACTAGTATATAGAGACCAACTCCAGGTGAGGGGCTAGAAGTGGTTAGACCGATGCCCATAGATGGAGGAGAGGTGGTTGGTGAGAACCACATAGGATCCGCATAGGATTTAGGAGAGACCGACTTAGATATCTAAGGGGCAGACAAGGGATATCATCATTTTGGATAGTATTGTGATTGGTTTTATACATACCGCCTTGTGGCGATGATAGTGAGGCTATTTATGAGAGAATTTTTTTTTTTTTGTATACATGATACCGACCTACATGTTTGAAGATTTTGAGACCTTTGTATTTGTTATATGGTAGATGAGAGATATTTGTATAGATTTTGTAGTCAAGTATATATGTATGGACACTCAGATTTGGATGATATATATAGAGATGATGATGTTTTATGGTATGATGTGTATGAGTATATGTAACTTTGATGATGATTTTGTACATGTGATGGAAACTAGGTAAGTTAGGCATGATAGAGTCAGGTCGGTGTAGGCATGATTTAGGTAGGTTGATTTAGGCATGGTGGAGTCAAGTTGATTTAGGCATGGTTGAGTCAGGTTGATCTGGGCATGGTTGATTCAGGTTCAGTTAGGCATGGATTGAGTCAGGTCATAGGTATTGATTGATTCATGTTGGTTTAGACATGGATTGAGTCGAGGTTGGTTTAGGCATGGATTGAGTCGTCATGGGTATGGATTGAGTAAGGTTATAGTCATGGTTGAGTTAGGTTTTATACTTGATGGAATTTCTAATTCAATAATGCGTGCAATTTTTATGGTATGGATCGTGTTAAGATGATTTGTAGGAAAATGTATGATTATGGTAGAGAAATGGTATATGTGATGAAATGAATGTGTAAATTATGATGGTAAATATGTTTAGCAATTATTTATTGTGTGGTTAAATTTCAAGTTATTGATATAGAAAGGAAACTAACTAGGGTAGAATATGAATAGGAAAAGGAAATGGAAATGGGGAGTTGGTTAGGGTAGAGAGTGGCTGAGCTAACCTCCAAGGGCCCCATGCCCTCAAAGTGTTGCCTACATAGTCCCGGCAAAAAGGGACCTCAGGCCGATGTAGTTCTCCCATAAGCTAGGGAAGATTAGAATGAAGTAGAAGAATGGGTTGGTAAGTGTTAGGCATTGTTGAATGTAGGTCATAGGCATGGTTGAGTTTAGGTCATAGGCATGGTTGATTTTAGGTCATAGGCATGGTTGAGTTTAGGTCACAGGCATGGTTGAGTGGTTTTTAAATATAAGTGTTGATAATCTGGTCCTGTATAGGATAATCAATAAGTAATGAGGAAGGTGAATGGTAAGAGGTGGTAAAAGAGCCACTTAATTGATAAGAACCCTAAGGATTCAACCATACCTAAGAGGGGCTTATGAATGTAAGACCCTAAAGGTATTGCGTAATGGACCACTCTAAGGATGAATAAAGTTACATAATCAAAAATGTCACGTGTGCATCAAGTCCCTTGAGTAACAAGGAATTAGGATAAAAGGAAAGGAGGTGAGACTAGGTGGTTTAGCATAATTTAGTCTACAACATCGTGTCTTTTGGAGCAAGAAACCCAGGATTAGGAATAAGCAATTCCATGACGAAAATTTCATCTTTTTCTTCATTTTTTCGTTTTGTAATAGATGATTGATACGGGAAGTCTACATGGGATGAGTATATTATATCCTTGAGGTATTCGTGAAGTTGATCGATGCGGGAAGCTTTAGGATATTTTTATTGAATTTTTGAAATAACTATGATATAGTTGTCCTTATAGGGAGAATTCTATTTATAGTGGTGGAACTAGAGTGAAGAGATGTCTCTTTTGATGGATTCATTTTTTCTAGAAGTTTGACTCAAGGAGTGGCATCCCTTTTTGTTTTTGGACATTTAAGTCATGAATAAGACTATAGAGAAAGGGTAGGTTCTTTTTTGGATGACAAAACCATAGTACACAAAAGTTAACCATGAAAGGGTGTGCTTTTGAGTGATGAACAATCATGGGATTCCATCTTGAATAAGACAAAAAGTATCCATGAGAATCATGTTATGAGTAGAGTTGTGGTACTCATATTGAAGACAAGGCTAAAATGGTGATGGGTAATCACATGATTCTTTTTAGTCATGGATCTTCAAAACGGGTAATATGGAAGGTGAATAACACTCAAGGGACGAATGATCAATTGACAAAAAGTGATATAGGACTTTATATCAACAATAAAATGGTCGAAGATGTAAGGCATTAAGGGGATCAGGTTGGGTTTACCTTCAAGTGAAGAAAAATGATAAGCACCTGATCCATAGGCATGGGTAACGATATAGGGTCCAAGTCAATTAGGAGAAAATTTTCCCCATTTACTTTTCTCCTCTTTGGTTACATGTTGATTTTCCTTTAGGATGAGGTTGCCAACCTGAAAAGTTTGTTCGTGAACACGTTTATCATAGGAACGTTTGATACATTTTTGGTAGATTTGGAGATGGTCAAGAGCATTGAGACAAAATTCATATAATAACTCAAGTTGTGTCAAATGATCTTGGAAAAAATCATCGTTGTTGAGCATGTCTTGTAGTGAGATATAGAGAGATGGAATCTGGACTTCGAGAGGTAAGACAACCTCGATACCGTAGACTAGAGAAAAGGGTGTGGCAATAGTCAAAGTTTGAATACTAGTGTGATAAGCCCACAAGGTGAAAGGAATGTGTGTATGCCAATCTTTCCCAATATCATTCACTACCTTCATAAGAATTTTGTTCAAGGTTTTATTTGTTGATTCGGCTTGACCTTTGGTTTGCGGGTAATAAGGTGATGAGAAACTAAGTTGGATTCCAAAAGCATCACATAGTTTGTGTAGGGTTTTTTTTTAATTATTTTTCATTATCAGTGATGAGGCGGTGATGAGGAACACCAAAATGACAAATGATGTGATGGTTGATGAATTCACATATTTTCTTAGCTTTTGTAGAAATGAGGGGAATGGCCTCTACCCATTTAGTGTAATATTTGGTAGCGGTTATGATCCATTGGTGGCATCATGAAGAATGGGGGTTGATCTCACTACAAATATCCAAACCCCATTTAGAGAAAGGCCAAAGGTCTCGTGTGACCTGTAAGGCATGAATAGGTGTGTGGTGGAGATTAGCATGTTGTTGGCATTTCATGCA
The DNA here is from genome assembly GCA_018340775.1 of Taxus wallichiana var. yunnanensis. Taxonomy (NCBI): domain Eukaryota; kingdom Viridiplantae; phylum Streptophyta; class Pinopsida; order Cupressales; family Taxaceae; genus Taxus; species Taxus wallichiana. The sequence continues at coordinate 78,147,088 of CM031234.1, forward strand.
ACATTTGACATAATCACAACAATCACGGTTTAGGGTTGGACAATAACATCCTAGGTGAATAATGCATTTTGCAATAGATAAACCATTAAAGTGACCTCCAAAAATTCCATCGTAAACTTCCTTAATGGTGTAAGGAATTTCAGAACTTGTAAGGCAATTTGAGAACTTGTAAGATAAAGGCCCGTTGTCCATTACAGTGAGATCAATGGGTAGAATGGAAAGGAAAGATAGTTTGAATATTTCTTATACCAAAAATCATGTGGGTTAGGGGAAATGGTTCCAATGGAGTAAAATTCACGAGGTACATAAGAGAGTGATTGTATCCTTTGTATGGTGAAAAATATTTTAGAGTGAGTGGGCAAAGTTGGTATCTGAGAATCCAAGTAGGCCATGGTATCTACAAATTTATTGGTAGAACGTGGGGTGGTTTGAAGTGTATAATGGTCAAAGGTGGTCAAAAGTATGTCTACATGTTGCTTATAATTTTTAAGGATCTCATTACAACACTGGTATATACCATTGACTTGGTTTATGACCAACTAAGAATCACCAAATATATTGATTTTCGTAACATCTAAGGCATAGGAAGCCTGGAGACCCAATACGAGTGCCTCATATTCAAGAATGTTGTTTTTATAATCAAAATCAAGTTTGAAAGACAAACACATAGGTTCACCATCAAGAGGGATGAGGATAACACCATCCCCACCCCCACGTTGACACTTGGAACCATCGAAGAAGAGTTTCATTTGGTAAGCAGGTTCGTCCAGGGAAAGGGTAGCTATAGACTCGTCTAAGAAATAAAAGTTAGATGGATGATTCCCAGAAATAGGTGTGTTGGCCAATTGGTTAGTGATAGCTTGGCCCTTAATGGAATTTTGATGAATGAATTTGAGGTCGAGGTCGGCAAGAAGCATAATCCAACGTGTGACACATTGATGTTGATAGGGTTTGGTATACATATAGTGCAATGGGTCAATATTAGTAATGAAAAGGTTTTTGATTGATTAGGTAATGGAGGAGTTTCATGGTAAAAAAAATAAGGCTAAGAAGAATTTTTCGGTGTGGGTATATCTATTTTCATAGTCGATAATGGTATGGATTATGTAATAAACTGATTACTCTTTGTGCTGCTCATCGCAATGAGTGAGCATGACACCTAAAGAATGATCAATTGCATAAATATATAGGTAAAAGGGATTATCATCCCTAGGAGGAATGAGCATTGGTGGTTGAAGGAGGTATTGTTTTAAGGATTTGAAGGCTTTATGACATTCGTCATCCCATTTTAAGGACATGTCTTTCTTGAGCAGATGATGGAATGGTTAACAGTGGTCAGAAAGCTGCAAGATAAAACGATGAATGGATTGTAATTTTCTTGTAGGATTCAAAGTTGATGGAGATTAGTGGGTGGAGGCATTTCTAGAATGGCCTTGACTTTATCAGGATCAAATTCTATGCCACGTAAAGAAACGATGAAACCTAGGAGTTTTTTGGAAAGTACCACAAAGACAAACTTCTTTGGTTGAAGACGCACACAATACTTGATGAGAAAGTCAAATGTGAATTTAAGGATGGAAAAAGTGTTCGGTTCGATGTTTAGATTTGGCCAAAATATCATCTATGTAATATTCTAGTATGTGATGCATGATGTCATGGAAGATGTAAGTCATGGCTCGCTAATATGTAGCACCAACATTTTTTAGGCCAAAAGGCATGACTCGATAGCAGAAAGTTCCCTAAGGGGTGATGAAAGTAGTCTTGTGTTGATCCTTTGGAGCTAGTAATATTTGATTGTAGCCCGAGAAACTATCCATGAGTGATAACATTTCATGGCTAATGGTGAGATCAACTAGTTAGTCAATTCCCAGTAGGGGAAATCATCTCTGGGACAAGCGAGGTCGAGTTCATGGAATTCCATGTAAATACGAGAGTCCCCTTATTGGATTTTTAATAGGAATAATGTTATAAATCCATTGGGGATAGTCAATGGGTAGAATGAAGGAAACCAAGAGAAGGTGATGAAGCTCTTATTTGACTAGAAGAGCAATGCGAGGATGCATTTTACACAACTTTTGTTTGATGGGTTTGGCATCAAGAATGGTTACGATATTGTGGAACATGATTTTTGGTCAATACCGGGAATATCGGCATAGGATCAAGAAAACGCATTGCTAAGGTCCCAAAGGAAAGAGGTGAAGGCTTGTTGTTCAGTAGTGTCTAAGGATTGGCTGAACTTTAGAATGTGCGGGTCGTCCTGAGTGTTAATGTTGATTTCAATGGTCAATTCGTTCAACATGGTTTACGTCTCAATGGGTAATGAATGATGAATATAAGATTCTTCCACACCAAGGTAGGTGAGAATGGACTCATCATCCTGACATTGAACGAAGTTAATAGAAGGCATATCATCATCAATTATGTTAGGATATAGGAATGGGAGAGAAGAGGGAGATTCGCCATCATGTTGATAGGTCAGCAGTCCCAGGGAAATGGTGTTTACAAAAAAAAAGTTAGGAGGAATAGATTCGGGATCTATGGACTTGATGGGTGAAGATGGTAATGCGGGTGAATGAGATAGGGAATATTTCCCATCCTGAATGAGGTCAACGTGAAAATTATTTGAAGGTGGAGCTTTAAAACTAATGTTACTACGGTCATTGTGTTTATGAGAGGTATAGGAAATGACAGTATGGCAGCCTTGTTCATAAAATCCGAAGCCAAATCCTTTCCACGTGCACCGGTGGAGGAAAGTGTGAGCGAAGTGGAGGTAAGTGAGGGAGTGTAGGTCGAATGAAAATGGTTGGGTTTTGGATGGAGTTTCGGGTTTATAGGTGGCCATATCAAGTCCCCCATTTGTTATATTAGTGCGAAGGTGGGTAGGACCATAAGAGAAAAAATCACCTATGCGGATGTCATAAGCCCAGGGTATTGGTATAGGTTCCCATACTCTTGCAAGGTGGGGAAGTTGTCGATATTGTATAGGTGGTATTCCCCTAGAGTGAGGAATTTAAAAACACCTTCTAAAGGATCAATAGTTGGTATTGGGTAGTGGGGATAGACGGATTACTAGACAACAAGGAAACAGGTGAGTCGGTGGTAGAGGCTACAACTGCAGTGGGGATAGCAAGGTTAGATGTAGAAGAGGTGGTAGAAGTTTGGGTAGATGGACTAGTAGGTGAAGGTGAAGTAGGGATAGTGGTAGATGTATTGACTGGTACAAGAACATCATTAGGTTGGTATAACATGTTATAAGTCTTAAAAGGTGACAGGTCGGTAGGGATGGTGTAATTATGTTCTTCATGTTCAAATTTGAGAAAACAGTGTAAATTCGAAGGACACAACCCATAGCATGGATCCAAGGTTTTTGAGAAAAATTTTATATTAGAACTCCCCTTCTAGAACATAGAAAAGTTCCTGGGACAATGCAGGATCCAAGAAGACATGGACAACAACAACACTAGGTTACCATGCATACAATTAGAAGGTATTTACATTTGGTGATATGCACGGGAGGATATGATGTTAATACTAGCACCACCATCGATGATAACGCGTCGTATGAATATATTATTGATAAAGAATGAGATGAAAAGAGTGGGGTCAGGGTCATTAGAATGGAAGGGAGCAATCTCTTCATCTAAAAATCTGAGGGTGACTACTTGGAGAGTAGGTGGAGGCGTAGAGGAAGGTGATGAATTAGTGAGAGAGGCAACATGGTGAGGGGTAATAATGGAGGCTACAGGTATGGGGTCATTTGGTAAAACTTCAATAGATTGAAGGACCTCCATGAGGGCTTGACGATGTGACTCAGAGGTTTAGACGAGGTCATATAAATTTTTTTGAGAGGGGATTGATGTAGTTGTTTAAGCATTATGTGATGTGTGATCCCATTGGAAATAGGATATGTAGGACCTCAAATGGTGATTTTGGGTATGGGTGCAGATGGTATGTTGGGTACATGGTTGGTTGATGGGATACTTGCCTTTTATTTGCCCTTGTCTTTCTGAGCACGGGTGGTAACGTGAACCATGTTAATTTGAGGGAGGTGGAGGAAGGGGGTGTGTCATGGTAGGTATAATGGCATGAGGGACAAAACCTAGTGGGGGATATGATCCTTGCAAAATGAGTAGGGTGCATTGGCATTTGGGTGGTGGTTTTGACAACTCTCTTATACGGACCATATTAATCTTGAATCTTGAGGGTGGATCAAAACATGGTGGGGGTGGAGATTGGTGGTCGCCAAGTAGGTAATGGAAGAGGCTCTGGGGAAATTGGTGAAGGTGAAATAGGGTCCTCATCAAGAAGATCGTCATCGTTAAAATTTTCTTCCGAAGGACATAATTGGACAAGAGCGCTTTTAAAGCCTTACGCTTATCTACATCCTATCCCGACACACGATGGTAGGTGTAGATTTTAGTTTCTTCAAACCCTTGTGGTTTGGGTTTGAGCAGTCATAAGGTCTAAGAGATGGTAATGTGATGATAGAAGTTTCTTGGAGATTGGTTAAGATTTTGGCATAGGACCCTACTAGTGGATCATAATGGGACGTGAATGTGGGTTTGGGTATAGGTATCGCTGATTGTGGAGGAAGAGGATTTACGGGAGGGTGAATGGTTTGGTTTACTAGTTTGGTGTGTGGAGTGTTTGAGGTCTTGGCTACATCTGCTTGGGTATGGGCATGGCGTAAAGAGCTAGCGATGGAAGGTTTGGTTGGTTTAACTATCATATTGGAGGTTATCATATTTTTATCTTTAGGTTTTCCCTTTTTGGGAAAAGGTGACAGAGTGTATGATATGTGGAGGGAAAAGTAGATGGTGAGAGAGGATGGGTTACCCACGGGGGTAATCGAGGTGTCTTGCGGAGGTGGTTGGGTAGAAGATGTGACTGAAAATGAAGAAAGTGTCATGGGTAGTGAAGAAGTTATGGATGGTAGTGGAGGTATGGGTGGTAAGAAGGCTACGGGTGAGGGAAAAAGTTGTGTGGATCACTTGGGTATTTTAGAGGTATGTGATGTGGAGATGGGTTGTTGCGTTCTTGGTTTGCCATTTAAAGGAGGTTGTTTGGCCAGGGTCGAGGGGTAAGGTCCTAGGATGGATGGAAGAGGTAAAGGTGATAATGGTATGGTAGGTGAGGTTGGCATATGAGGCCTAGGAGGTTGGGTCTTCTTTTGGGGGCCGAGGTAAGTTTAGTGTTAGTTTTAGAAGATGTGGCTAAATCTAATTTGATGGGTGGGTGAGTAAGGCTAGTTGTCGGTATGACCCCTAAGGTAGTAATAGGTTTAGGTAAGGGAGATGATATAGGTGTGGGTAGGTGTTTGGGTGTAGATTTATGTTGGGTTATGGGTAGAGGTGTGAGTTGGGCCATGGGTGGTGACGTGGAAGGTGTTGCAATGGTCATGGTTGTGTTTGTTTTGGTTTCTTGAAACACTTTTGGGTAAATAGTGGAGGTGTCGGTGAGTGAAAACTACATTTGGGTTGAAAATTGAAGTAGATGGCATCCCTAGAGTAAGGCTCGATCAACATAGTCCATGCCATTGACCAAGCATGAAAATGGTACTGCTATAGGTAGGGCTGATGTGGATCAGGTAGTGATCTCTGTGAAATGTGTTTGTGATATAGGGAAATGGATAGCCTCAGACTTTGTGGGTAAGAGATCCGATAGTAGATTGGCAGGATCTTGAAGGTCTGATTGTGAATGGTCATCTAAAGCTAATTATATTTCTACAAGATCCTCTATGGGTAGAGGAGAGGATGGGCTAGATGAGGTTGACTATCCTTGTGATGGTGTAGGTTGTGGACATGTATCTCCTATGAGTAGGAGAGGTTCCACTGACGACTACTCGAAAATTTGAGGGGTCAAAGGCGGCGTTTTAATTATGGGATCTTCCACAGTGAAGGATAAAAATAATGGGGTTCCTCTATGGGTGGAGGAGTATATTAAGTAGGTTCTTGTGCAGGTAGGAGAGCTTGGGCTAGGATTTCATGTATGGAAGGAACATGAGCCAATTGGGAAGAAAATGGTATGTCATCGAAAATAGCAAGGACTTCACAAACATTATTATCATCATTTAAAGTGTCACAAAATTGGTTTAAAGAAGGGGCATGATTAGGAAATGGCTTCTTGAATATATGTAGGTTTTGGTTAGCGGGTGTATTCAATGTTATCCAAAATGGTGCCCCACTTGTTTTTGTGGCTAACTCCTTGTGTTCTTGCCTCTTTTGTGCCTCGACTACATTTTTGATTTTCGTGCACTCAAGGCTTTCTAGAAATGGCACCATCGATATAGCTCTCTCACTTTCCGTAAAGGTAAAGTTTGCCTCCTAACTCCTTATATTTTTCAAGTTATGGCTCGGTGGAGTTTTTGTGGAAAATTTTCCCATTTGAGGCCCGCAGCCAATAGGAAGCTGCCACGTGGCAGAGGAGTTCGGGGTCGGAGGCAAATATGAATTTTTTTCCAAAAGAGTATAAAAAGGTCGATTTTCAAAGGAAAACCGCAAGGAAAAGAGAAGGAGAGAGAATTCCAGAGTGAATCAGAGCTTGCCACGTGGCATCCGACCAGCGAGTGTGGGGAATTTTTGAAAATTTTTCCAAAGACAAAAAAAGGTAAAATTTGAAATTTTTTCCCGCCGATCCGTTTTTGGGCCATTTTTTCCCTAAATCTTCAAACGATCATATCTTTTGATCCAGAGCTCGATTTTCGCGTTCTTTATATCATTGGAAAGATGTTAAAATTCTCTACATGATTCCATGGTCAATTTATAATTTTGGTTTAGTTTGGAGAGAGAAAATTCAAAAACAGTTCTGGTACGTGTCCATGGCCAGAAATGACATTTCAACAACCAAATTTAATACAGAATGGGTCGCATTCTTCTCCAATATGGTAAAAATGATAGGGTATGGGTTTGTAAGGTCCTCCATGTTGTTTTAATGCATTTTCCATCAATGAGGGATGGCTCCCATGTGTTTTTCATGTTTTCTCTCTCCTGGGCTCGACCCATGTACTGTAAAAGCTAGATTTGGCTCATTTCTTCATGGTTGAACACTTTTTGGCATTGCAAACTTCTTCTTTCACCTCCAACAAGTGATAGTTGTAAGAATCAGACCTTTTTCATAGTTTGTAATAGGTTTATACCTCTTTGATGGTGGAATGCAAGAGATTTTTACATGGAATTGACAGTGCAAACTCTGTGAATGCTTTCAATCCTCTGTTTGTATTGTTTTACTTCATTTTAAGACCTCTAATTACATCTATCAGCTTGTGTATGTTTTCCCTTGTTGCATTTCATGAATTTGTGTCTATTTACATGGCAAAAATGTTTCACCACTCCTTTTGGTGCATCACCATCTTTAGTTTAGTTTCATTTTTGCATTTTTATCCCTGTCTCCTTGCAATCTAGGGTAGAATTAGGATTAGAACCTCTGTAGTTGTGCAAAATATAGATCTAAATCAGAGGAGTTTGAGGAACCAGCCTCTATTCTGAGATTCCTCTCTCATTTTCACAAGTCCCACACTTGGAGAGAGGTTTCCATGTTGTGCAATCACACTGGATGCTCTAAACATCATTTAGAACCTTGATTTGCATCCAGGGGTGCTGCTGATTTGCAACAATAGTTTTGGCATGCCCGGTGGGACCTTAGAGGTCTCATTTTTATTGCAGCAAAGTTGATGTGCATCTACTGCAATTTTCTTGCTTGAAAAGAGCTATAATTTGCATATCTGCGACTCCAAGGGGAAGAATCAACTGGTTTCAGCAGTGCAGGCCTGAAAACTCATGAGAAGAATCACCACAAGGTCAAGAGCTAGAGAAGAAGAGGTGTTGTTTGAATATCTGTAGTTATCTCCAAGAGTAAGGCAAAGTGGGAGGAGAATCCAAAGGTCTCCATCTCCACCAAACAGAACTCTCTCAACTCCTCCACCTGGTAGGCCTTTCATTCAATCAACAAGGGTTCTAAGACCAATTAGAATGGCACAAAACAACCCCTATGTCAACTTCACAGGCAGCAGCCCACTTGCCCTCAATGCACAACATCCAATTCCAATTGCAGCCTTGAAGAACATTCCCTACTTCACTGGAGAAAATCAGACTACTCCAGGTGATCATGTTAAAGACATTGCCAATCTTTGTGCAATTCATGAAATCAATGAGATGCAAGTGGCTGTCAAATTGCTGGCATCTTCATTCAAGGGGAAAGCATTGCAATGGTTTAGAAGCCTTGGAGCTTGGTTCTATCACAAATTGGAATCAGCTATGTATAGCACTTCATGAGCAATTTGGAGAGAAGGGAGACAACTTGTCTCTTTTGGAGCAGCTGACAACCATCAAGAGAGCTCCCAATGAGCAAATTTTTCAACTTCAGATTTCAAAAGACTTGGGAGAGAATTCTAGTGGCAGTCAAACAACAAACAGAAGGTGCTTTTCTCTACTATCTCAAAGCTCTAAATTCTGATATTTCTATGTTGATTCAGTCCATGGGAGGCATAACTATCCCTATGGCTTATAGCATTGCCATTAGGGCTGAAAATTGTTTGATCCAAGCTGGCAAACTAGCCCCTAGACCTCCCATGCCATTGTTTCCAAGTTTAGAGAGTCCAAATACCAATCAAGCACCTAATTTGGCTCCTTCTCCCACTCCTAGAAATCAGAGTTCAAATGAAGCTTCTACTTCATCTCCAAGTGCCCCAAATGAGCTTCAAGAAGTCATGAAGCAATTGCAAAACCTAGGCAATGAGCTAGTCACTCTCAAGAGGCAGCAAGCCCAAGGTTTTAGACCTTCTTACCAGCCCCAAGCTCAGCCCAACAGCAGCCATACCAACCACAAAGACCTCCTAATCCAGCTGCAAATATGAATCAAACAAGGCCTCCTGCCAATAGACCATTTCAGCCCTACAATCCAAATGCCATATCTGCCTCTAAGGCATTGGTGCCAACACAAAACAACATTGCTCAGGAGTATGACTGGTGTTTTCCATGCAATGAACCTCATAACCAATCCATGTGCTTCAATGGTGCTTTGAATCAAGCATTAATGGTGACAACTACTAGTGTGGAGGGTGAGGGCAGTCAAGGAAACAACCAACAACAAGAAACATTCCAACAACAATCAGCTCCAAATGACACCACGTTGGTAAATTGGCAAGCAGAGGATTTTTGTGGCATGAATCAAATGGTCTCTCAAGGTGTTGCAGCCAACACAAGGTCAAAAAGAAGGAATTTGGGTGAAGAACAACCATTAGCTCCAACCAATCCACAACCTTCCATGGCTCCACAAATGGTTGGCAAGCAAAATCCAATTTCAAATGCACAAGGGCAGCCAAGAATAGCTCTTAGACCAACTCAAATACCAGTTATTGCTGCCCACGTGCAAGGAGTGAATGTACAAGCAAAGGGATAGCAAAGAGATCCTTCATCACCATTCAGTATCATTGATCAGATGAAGAAGACAAATGTTAATATATCAATGTGGGAATCCCTATCTATCCCAGGCCAAAGAGACTTGTTACAAGCTGCCATGAAGGACTGGCCAACTTCGAATCAGCAAGTTCAGATGCAAGAGAAAGTGCTCACAAATGCTGCCCAGCCTGAGGGAAATCATGGAGGACAGCAAGGTAAAATGTTGAAGCCCCCTCCTTTCTATGTTTCATTAATCATTGGAAATCAGTTAGTGCACAATTGCATGATAGATTCTAGGGCAAGTAGCTCAGTGATGCCTAAACAAATAGCTGATCAGCTAGGGCTCCAGTATGAAACCATATCCAAAGGGGTAGTGCAGCTGGATGGGACAACAGTAACAATAGTTGGGGTGATTAGAAACTTGAGTCTTACCTTGCATGCATGTCCAAATGTTGTTGTTTCACAAGATGTATCAGTCATAGACCTTCCACCACTCTTTGCCCTATGCTTGTCAAGGGACTTCATAGCCAAGATTGGGGATATTTGTCTACTGATTGGTCACACATGCTGTTCAGAACGAGGTATGGAACTAAGGCTACAATCAGGTCTGAACCTATTGCAAACTTCCACATTGAGCCTTACACTCCAAGTCAGATCAACGCCAATTGTTCAGCATTTGATCAAGAAGACCACCCAAGCACCGATGAAGCTAACACCAAGGTTGGGAGCATCCCGGATCTAACTCTTGATGAATGGGAAAACAAGGTACATGCTTTTGATCCTTATCAAGAAGTAGAAGAATCTGAGCTAGGGGTCTATTGTATACATGAAGAAAATCAGCCTATTCCTAACATCACCAAGCCAAACCACAAGGATGACAATGAGGTATGGCAGCTATTTTTTGATGGATCAAGAAGTAGACAAGGTGCAGGAGGTGGAGCCATGCTTGTTTCACCTCAAGGAGTAAGGTACTATTCAGCTTTTAGATTTCAGTTTGCATGCTCCAATAACACTGCTGAATATGAAGCCTTAGTGCAAGGGATGCATTGGGCAATCAAGAAGAAAATAAAGAACTTGCAAGTCTTTGGTGACAGTGAATTGATTGTAAATCAGGTCAAGGGACAACATGTTGCCAAGAATGATCTACTCAGGTGCTACAAGAACAGGGTGTGGGACCTCATGGAATATTTTGAGGGTTTTGGCATCAAATCCATTCCTAGGAAAGAGAATCAAGCTGCTGACAGGCTTGCAGCAGTAGGGGCAGCCTTTGACATTGTGGAAAGCATTCAACAAGACAAGGTACAGCCAAACATCCACATGATTGTGAGGCCTTCAGTGCCAGATAACAATGTCAGTTGGCAAGTGTTTGAGAATGACCAACAAATCATCCATTTCTTGCAAGAAGAAGCCGAGTTCTCAGCTAAGAATCAAGAAAAATTGGAACAACAGTATGGTGACCAAGTGGTACAGCTGAGAACTAACAAGCTGCCCAAGGGACTTATCACTTTGGAGTCCATTTTTAATCCCAATGATTAGTTTAGAAAGGAGAAAGCAAACATTCAGGTCAAGAGAGAGGATTCAGTATCCATCTTGGTAGAAGAGAACAAACCATTGCAAATTGGAAAGATGACAACTGATCAAGAAAGGTATGAGTTCGTACAGCTATGTCAAGAGTTCCCTGATGTGTTTGCATGGAGCTATGAAGATTTGAAAGGTTTCAATCCCAACTTAGCTCAGCATACCATTGAATTGGATCCAAATACTAAGCCTGTCAGGCAAAAACAAAGACCAGTCAATCCACACATGGAGCCTCTCATGAGGAAAGAATTGGACAAGCTGATTGAGTCAAGAATCATATTCCCAATCAAGCATTCTAGTTGGGTTACCAACTTGGTTCCAGTCAGAAAGAAGAGTGGAGAGATCAGATTGTGTGTTGATTTCAGAGACTTAAATAGAGCATCTCTCAAGGACCATTACCCACTCCCTTCCATGGAGCAAATCTTGCAAGTTGTGGCTGGCTCCGAGAGGTTTTCACTACTTGATGGCTACTCCGGCTACAATCAGATTATGGTGAAGGAAGAAGACCAGTTCAAGACAACCTTCACAACCAAATGGGGGACTTTTGCATACAGGAAGATGCCATTTGGGCTGTCCAACACTGGTGCTACCTTCCAAAGAGCAATGGACATGGCGTTCAAAGGTTTGATTAACAACGTGGTGCTGATTTACCTTGATGATATCACTATTTTTTCCAAAAATGCAGCAGACCACCTCTCTCATTTGAGACAAGTTTTCATGAGGTGTAGGAAATTTGGAGTGTCTTTGAATCCTAAGAAGTGTATCTTTCTTGCACATGAAGGAAAGCTCCTTGGCCATATTTTCTCCAAAGAAGGATTAGCAATTGATCCAGAGAGAGTCAAAGCCATAAGAGCACTACCATTGCCAAGCCACAAGAAAGCCCTTCAGAGTTTCTTGGGGAGGATAAACTTTGTTCGGAGGTTTGTCCCAGATTTTGCAGCCCTTGTCAAGCCCATCACCAAAATGTTAAAGAAGAGCATGGCTTTCAAGTGGATAGCAGAAGGCAAGGAGAGTTTTGAAGCAATCAAAGAAGCCATTTCTCAAGCACCAACTCTCATCAACCCGGACTTCTCCAAGGATTTCATCCTCTATGCATTTGGAGGTAATGACACTATTTCTACCATTTTGGTACAGCAGAACAAGGATAATGATGAGCAGCCAATTGCCTTCTTCAGCTAAAGCCTAGATGACTATGAGGTGAAGTACTCTTTTATTGAGAAGCATGTGCTGGCAGTAATCAGAAGCTTGAAGAAATTCAAGCATTTAGTCTCAAACAACAAGGTCCAGTTGCTGGTCTCACATGCTAGGGTTAAGGACTTCCTCCTCAACAAAGATTTAAATGAGAAAAGGGCAGGTTGGATCACCCATGTCATGGAGTATGACATTGAGATCAAAATCACCAAGCTGGTAAGAGGAAAAGGATTGTGTGAGCAGCTGGTTTTGGGGAAGCAAAAAGAAGCATGCAATGAAGGAGAGGCTGTTTTGATAGTTCAAGACAGCCATGAGCCATGTGGCACTCAAGAAGAAAACAATGCTGCCCCCACTCCTTGCTGGACCCAAGGTATAATGCACTTCCTAAGCACAGGCCTATGCCCTCCGAGAGATGAACAAGACCCAAAGAAGACACTTCAGATTGCAGGCTATCCCATATGCCATTGTTGATGGAGTTTTGTTCAAGAAAGATGTGAATGGAGTGTTGCTGAGATGCATTAGCACAAATCAGATTCATAGGGTGTTGGAAGAGTTCCATGGTGGATCAGCTGGTGGTCATTTTGCACCAAGAGTGACAACTCTAAAAATCATGAAGGCTGGTTATTATTGGCCTAAAATTTTCAGTGATTGCTATGCATGGATCAAGAGGTGTAAGAATTGTGCATTCTTCACAGGAAAAGAGAGACTTGCTGCCCTTCCATTGCATCCAATCTCAGTTGACCAGCCATTCATGCAATGGGGTTTGGACTTCATTGGAGTCATTAATCCTAATTCAAGTCAAGGGCACAAATGGATTTTGACAGCCACAGACTACTTCACCAAGTGGACTGAAGCAGTAGCACTCAAAGAAGCAAATGAGTCCAGCATCTTAGACTTTTATGAGGGGATAGCAACCAGATTTGGTATACCTACTACAATAATCTCAGATAATGCATTGGCATTCATTGGATCCAAGGTGACTGAGTGGGCTGTCAAGAACGGGATCTACCTAAGCACTTCATCAAACTATTACCCTCAAGGTAATGGCCAGGCCGAGTCTACAAACAAGAACTTGTTGAGGATCATTAGGAGGACTCTTGATGAGAATCAGAGGTCTTGGCATACCAAACTGAAATCAGCCTTATGGGCTGATAGGATAACTCCCAAGAGATCCATAGGTAACTCTCCATTCAAGCTTGTTTATGGAAGAGAGGCAATCTTTCCCATGTCACTTGAGTTTCCAACATTGAACTCATGAAGCAATTAGAGTTGCTAGAGTTTGAGCCCATGGAGGTGAGATATGCAGAGTTGATGGAGCTGCAGGAGGTCAGAAATCAGGCATCCCAAGCAATGGAAAAGGATCAAGCTTTGATCAAAAAGACCTTTGATAGGAAGGCCAAGGATAGATCTTTTCAGGTTGGAGATCTAGTGTTGAAATGGGATGTGGATAGAGAAAAACCGGGAAGGCATTCAAAATTTGATGCCATTTGGAGTGGCCCATACATGGTCATGAAGTGCAAGAACAACAATGCTTTCCAATTGGCCTCATTGGATGGTGAAGAACTACAGATTCCAGTCAATGGAATCTATCTCAAGCGTTGCTTCTAGAGGGAAATTTACCACCTTGTAAATATTAGATTAGATTTTCATTCCTCCAAGTGCTTTGCACATTGTTTTGCTTGTAGGTTAGTTTTGCTTTCCCTAAGTGCTTTGGCACAGCTTGCTGTCCCTGGAGATGTTTTGCAGTCCTTGCTTCCATCATGTGATATTCCATCTTCCTCCTTGCACATTCTAAGTTAGTTGAGGTTCTAAACAGAATATTTGATGACTCCATGCCCAATGGACTGCTTCAGGCAACTGGTATTTTCATCTAGCAGGCAGATGACCCCTCTGAGTCACCAAAATTGTTATCCAAAATGGTGCCCCAGCTCATTTTTGTGGCTAACTCCTTGTGTTCTTGCCTCTCTTGTGCCTCAGTCTACATTTTTTGATTTTCAAGCACTCAAGGCTTTCTAGAAATGGCACCATCAGATAGAGCTCTCTCTCAGCTTTCCAGAAAGGTAAAGTTTTCCTCCTAACTCCTTATATTTTTCAAGTTATGGCTCGGCGGAGTTTTTGTGGAAAATTTTCCCATTTGAGGCCCGCAGCCAATAGGAAGCTACCACGTGGCAGAGGAGTTTGGGGGTCGGAGGCAAATATGAATTTTTTTCCAAAAGAGTATAAAAAGGTCGATTTTCAAAGGAAAACCCACGGAAAAGAGAAGGAGAGAGAATTCTAGAGTGAATCAGAGCTTGCCACGTGGCATCCGACCAGCGGAGCATGGGGAATTTTTGAAAATTTTTCCAAAGACAAAAAAAGGTAAAATTTGAAATTTTTTCCCGCCGATCCGTTTTTGGGCCGTTTTTGCCCTAAATCTTCAAACAATCATATCTTTTGATCCAGAGCTTATATTTTCACGTTCTTTATATCATTAAAAGTGTTAAAATTCTCTACATGATTCCATGGTCAATTTCTAATTTTGGTTCAGTTTGGAGAGAGAAAATTCAAAAACAGTTCTGGTATGTGTCCATGGCTAGAAATGACATTTCAACAACCAAATTTAATACAGAATGGGTCGCATTCTTCTCCAATATGGTAAAAAATGATAGGGTATGGGTTTGTAAGGTCCTCCATGCTGTTTTAATGCATTTTCCATCAATGAGGGATGGCTCCCATGCATTTTTCATGTTTTCTCTCTCCTGGGCTCGACCCATGTACTGTAAAAGCCAGATTTGGCTCATTTCTTTAGGGTTGAACACTTTTTGGCATTGCAAACTTCTTCTTTCACCTCCAGCAAGTGATAGTTGTAAGAATCAGACCTTTTTCATAGTTTGTAACAGGTTTATACCTCTTTGATGGTGGAATGCAAGAGATTTTTACATGGAATTGACAGTGCAAACTCTGTGAATGCTTTCAGTCCTCTGTTTGTATTGTTTTACTTCATTTTAAGACCTCTAATTACATCTATCAGCTTGTGTATGTTTTCCCTTGTTGCATTTCATGAATTTGTGTCTATTTACATGGCAAAAATGTTTCACCACTCCTTTTGGTGCATCACCATCTTTAGTTTAGTTTCATTTTTGCATTTTTATCCCTGTCTCCTTGCAATCTAGGGTAGAATTAGGATTAGAACCTCTGTAGTTGTGCAAAATATAGATCTAAATCAGAGGAGTTTGAGGAACCAGCCTCTATTCTAGAGATTCCTCTCTCATTTTCACAAGTCCCACACTTGGAGAGAGGTTTCCATGTTGTGCAATCACACTGGATGCTCTAAACATCATTTAGAACCTTGATTTGCATCCGAGTGGTGTCTTTGCTGATTTCTGCAACAACAATAGTTTTTTTGGGGTTTCAAATATGAAGAAGCATCATTTGATTTGAATGCGATGTTCTTGTTATGAAGTTGAATTTTCTTTTCTTCGATAGCACAAATTTCCAATTTCCATGCCATGGTGAATGCCTCGTCAAAAGTGTGAAAGTTATGCACCTATAGGGTTGGTGAGATGTGTCTTACACAAGCCCAAGTAAACAACTCTATGAGTTCAATTTGAGGTAATTGAAATGTGAGTTGGTTAATTAGGTTGTGATAAGCGAGTGAAAAATTCAGCAATAGACTCATCATCGTACTGTCATGTGGAATAAAGATCAGTCATGGTAACCTTCTTAAAAATGTTGATGGATAAGTGATATAAGAAGGCTTGGGCTTCTTGGTTAAATGAGTAGATGGAGTGTCTTGGCAGCCCACTGTACCACGGTCTTATGCGGTAGGGACATTGGGAAGGTTCGTAGGAGTAAAGTGTCATCATGGGTGATCGGTAGCACCCATGTTTAAAACGGTTGAATTTTGGCATCTCCCAATGTATAGGGTATGGGAGAATATGGATGGACTAATGAATGGTCTCATTAAAAATTTCATCATAGGTGAGAGAATTACACGATCCTGAAATTGATGCTTCAAGTGTCTACATCCTTTCCATCGTTAATTTGATGAGGTCATTGGTAGGTTGTGATGGAAGGGCACCCCGTGTGGCATAAAGGGGCTGGTATTGAACCTGTGATGTGGGCAACATTCCATTATTTGGTGATGTTGAATAGGGAGGTTGAGAATAGGGGACTGACATAGACAACAAGTATCTAGAATGGGTGATAGGTGATATATGGGGTTGTTGATAGTAGGTGTATATAGGTGGGACGGTTGTAGTGAATCTAGTAGTGATTGGGGTGGTGTTTTTGGGATGGAGAGGAAAATATTCTAGAATAGAGTAGGGGTCACTTGACACCATGGGAAGTTATGTTGTGATGGGTATTTGTGAGACAATGGGTGCGGTCGAGGTTATGGTCAGTTTGGGAAGTGAGGGGACAACAGAGATACTATAGGTGTGAGTGATACTAAAGACACAACGGTCATAGCGGGTATGGGTCCTAGCTATAAAACCACTGGGGGTGAATTAGGTGAAGGTAATGCCACATTATTAGGGGCTGATGTAGAAGGGGGAATAAGGGCAGGAGAGATGGATACAAACATGCTATATATCAACTAACCTGAGGAGTCCCGAGTGGAAGAGTGGGAAAGGTAGAACTATAAGGCCGCAGGATTCTAATCAAGGAGTCATGAAAATTCCTCATCACCTATGGAAATGGTGGTAGGTAGGGTTGGATCCATGGGTGATAGGATAGAGGGTGGTAAAGGAATAGGCATGAGTGGTTGATAACTTGCATGAAATGTAAGAGTGTTATCTTGATTACGAGTCAACACCATGTGAATGAATGTATATCAGATGATGTTGTATCCTGTAGATGACACAAGGAGTAATGATAATGAAGAAAATAGGTGACTATAGGTGGATTTTGGTAAAATATTAGTTGATATTCGATGCAGGTAACCGCGCGCGGTTAAGGATGTCCGATGTCGGTTGAGGGGTAATCGAGGTCGATTACTATGAGACAGAAAATTTTTACCGAATGAGGTAAAGACTGGTGACAGATCAAATGAACAAGTTGTATGATGATGGTTTATCAAATCCTAGAGAGTACAGAGACTCACAGGAACTTTGATAGCAAAGAAAATGAAATAAGGGTTCTTTAGGAAATTTAACCCAAGAGAATAGAAAACCGATGTCGGTTAAGAATAACCAATGTCGATCAGGGGTAACCAATGCTGATTACTTTTGAAAATTAGAAAATGTAAAAAAATGGATTGTTGTGAATCTTAGTGAGATAAATAACCAACCCAGAGGTCTAGAGATGATGTAATGAAGTCTTGACACAAGAAGTTAGAATACTCCAATTGTGATTGTGGAGTAAGTCAACATAATGGAAAAATGGAGAAGCATACCCTCACACCTCAAAACGCACATCAATCAAACACTAAAAACATGTACCTAACAAGTGATTTTTAATGTGTTGAGCTTATGCTATTTAGAAGACTGACTTATGAATTTAGAATAGATTTTTTGGTGAGGAAGGCTTCCTACGAAGAAGGATATCTAAAAGGAGAGGTTTCAAGTATGTTATGGCGGGGGCGGGCTGTCCTCTAAGATAATGACTCGATAGAGGTAACGAGCTGGGGAGTACCTACCAATCTGATCATGTGATTGTGGATAGGTGTTCCCAGGTAAGATGTTGTTTAAGAAATATGTGTATATTTCAATTTTGTGTAGTTTGGTAAGATAGATAGATAGAGAGAGAGAATGTGCTTTCTACGATTCTTTGTGTCAACCATCATTTCAATGACTTCCAACATATATGTTTCCCTCATTTTAATGTGAGCTAAATTCATCAAATCGAGAATGTAATGCAACCAATTTTAAGACCAAATCAAAAATATTACATTCGATGAAACAAATGATGAATAGAAGAGGGTATGCTCTTTCACAAAATGTAGAAAGTAGGAAAGAAGAATGATTCCTTTTAAAATGCACCAAGAGAAATGTTTCTTTTAGAGAAATTATAAACAAGAGAGGATTGATAGGGAAGAGAATTACTATGTAATCCTTTAAAAGGGAAACAAACACAAAAGTTGGCCTAGAAATGAAGAAAATACAATAGAACCCACTGATGGGTCCCACAGTAAATGTTTCATCATTTTCTTTACGTTTTAGAATGATGAAATGGATAGGGTTATGGGCTAGGAGGATAACTTTGTTAAATGGGTTGGTTGGAGATTGATGTGCATATTCTAACTTATTGATCCAATGCCATTTATGAGAGATTCCTTTTAGCTAGGAGGAACTACCTATAATAGAAAACAAGACCACAAAAATAAGTTAAATGATATATAACGGTGGGACCGCCTAGCATATGCTAGTTAAAGAAGTGTGATACTTTCCTAAATGGCTATCAATCCACTGTTTAAAACAAAATAATGTGAGAAATAATTAAAGTCCTATTATAGTTGATATGAATTAGGTATCTCATTCAAGTAAAATAAGAAAATCAAATCACAACAGTTAGGCTATAGTTGGATATAAAGAATGAGGTGGTTGTCAGTCTTGGGGACTGACCGGGGTATAATTCAGGTTATTTAGGTCAATGGGTAGGAGGTTGTTTGACTTTGTTCTTGGGTAGGGTATAAAACACGAGAGACTGACATCCGTCTTGTATGACCGATGACGGTTTATGTAGAATTGACGATGGTAAGGTCGGGGTGTATGAAACTCAAAGAAATCTAATTACAAGGTTTGATCTTGGGTTTAATAGAGATGGTAGGGTGGATAAGGATGTTTATAAGAGCCTTAAGTGTATTCATGGATGAAAAATAGGAAAGGATAGGTGATTTGGTGATGTGGGTAAGGAAATAGTTGAGTTACGGGTTGGTAAGGTATAGAAGAATGAGCATGCAAAATGTAGATTAATAACAGGAGTAACAAAAGCTACTAACTAAAATAACAATGTTGGTTAGGGATACACTTACTATGATGCAGACTAGATGGCTGAATGGTAATGGTAGTTGATCATAAGGATGGTATTTGGTACCGTAGTAGTGAATCCTGGAATGCTTCCGTGAGTGCAATGCTTCTGGATTTTTCTGGTGTTTGTTGTGAATGTCTGGATGCGTGAAAGGATGTTGGTTCTGCTTGCATGCAGCTCTAATCTCTCTCCTCTGGTCTAGGATGTGCCAACCTCTTAAAAAATGTTTCTAAGGTGAATAAAGGGTAACCGATGATGGTTCTATCTTGACTGATGCTGGTTTAGGTATGACCAACTTCGGTTAAGGTGAGATTCCCTAGGTTTACTAAAATTGGTAGATCTCACCTCTTTTAACTCAGGTTCGTTCCTTTCTTCCCGGATGTATAACAAACGTTACGTTTTTATGAGTGGGAAGGTGGTTAGAGGGATAGTAGGAATTTATTTTTAGGGTTAAACTAAGTCTTAGTTAGTTATGGAAACATGCCAAGAATAGGTCTAAGGTGAGGTGGCTAGGTGAGGTGGAAATTATCTTAATTAGAATAATTAAGTAATGTATATTGTGAGGGTGGGTATTAATTTAATTAAGTTAATTAAACTAATATTAATGTGGGGTGAAAGGGGCCATGGTTAGGTGAATATGTTTGATTTGGTTATTCAATGGGAGGCCAAGGGGAGTGTGACCCAATTTTGGTGTCTACACACTTGTACAAAAATGTTAGGACTACATTTAAATAACATTCCTTTCACCCAAGTGTACATTAAAATATCCTTTATAAGGTGTGTTTTATGCTTAGGAGTGAAAGAGGATTGGAGCTTCCTAAGGAAAGATAATTTTCCATATCCTCCAACCATGGTGATGTTGAAGATATAAAAGAACAAATTTTCATATGAAAACTCATCCTCCACTAGTTCATTTTGTCTTATGGTTGTTAGTGTTGGCAATAAATCTATAACCCCATTAGCTCTTCCTGGTTTACCAATTATTATCACATTAAATTCTTATAATGAAAATAACCACCTAATTATCCTTCCACTTACCAATGGATTTTTCATTAAATACCTAATATTAGAATGATATGTGTATACCATCACCTTGTAACCAATGATGTAATGGTGATTTTTTTATAACATACACTATAACAAGGATTTCTTTCTCAATTTTTGTATAATTTCTTTCAACAAGATTTAAGATTTTGATAATATAGTAAATAAAATGCATGGTTTATCCTTTTCATTTATATCCAATAGCATCTTCTATTGCTTCATTTAATGCATCAAATCAGATGTAGAAAGGAATCTTCCAATTAGGCACTCTCAAAACAAGAGTAGAATTTAGTTTTTCTTTCATTACCTCAAAATGATATTGACATGGATAAGTCCATATAAATTCACAATCTTTAGTAAGAAAGGAAAACATAGGAGATTTTACCTTACTATATTTGTCTATAAATATTCTATAATAACCAAGCTACGAACATGTTCTAAAATAATTCTTACCTCTATTTCAAAGTGGAAGGTGTTGGAAGTTTTTGATCACCTCAATTTTTTGGGGTATACTTTGATTCCTTCTTTTAAAATATGATGTCCCAAGACCATACCTTGTTCTACCATGATTAACCATTTTAAATTATTAAGATACAATTGGTACTTTTCACACCTAGTCAATTCATTGTATAGATTAGTCAATGATTCTTAAAAATATCCTCCATAGACTATATAATCATCCATGTGAATTTTAACACATTCATTTGTTAGATATAAAAATATAAACAATATTTCTCTTTCATATTTCCCAAGACTATACTTTGTTCTACCATAATTAATCATTTTTATTATTGATATACAATAGGTGCTTCTCACATTTGGTCAATACTTTGTATAGATTATTCAACGATTATTCAAAATATCCTCCATATACTATAAAATCATCCATGTAAATTGTAACACATTGATTTGTTAGATCTTCAAATATAGACAACATTTCTCTTTGAAATATTATTGGTGTGTTGCAAAGTTTGAAGGAAAGACTCTATATGTAAAAGTTCCTAAAGGGAAGGTAAAATTAGTTTTATCTTGATCCTCAAGTTCCTCTTGTATCTTTTTGTATCCACTAAATCCATAAAAGAAGAAAAATATTCCTTCCCTACCAAATTATCCAAAACTTGATCAATCATGTAACACCCTGAACTGTTGTTACTTTCTCCTGGGCATACAAGTGTTGATATGTGATTTCTTGTATAAGGATGTGTTCCTCAATTTATAAATCATGCTTGATATGTACTGTAATTTCTTTGCAGATTGCAGATCTTGACTGAGTCAGAATATGGTTAGACTCTTTTATCTATTTCATTTTGTATCTGAGTATTAATCTGATCTCGGAATGAATTATAGAGTTATCCATCTATAAGATCTAGTCTTGGATCAGTGGAATTGATCCAAGTAATGCTTTAAGTTTGTTCATGATGAATTAAATCACAGACCTTGAACAGGATTGCAAGGTCTAGAAGTATTTAATAAGCTAGTCAGGAGTATGACTCAGGCTGATCAAGTAAAATGAATTGGTTCCCGATATGGAAGTATATCTGGAAGGTCTCGATCGTGGACCAGGTAATAATTCGGTTACATACGATTCTGCAGCAGAACAGGAGCTAACCCTGTTCAAGAAGGTATGATGAAGGTCTTTTTCTGAGTGTACAGAATGCAGACCTAACTGGAATTATTAAATGATTAGTAACCTAAGACTAAACCTAACCTAGGGGTTAGATTAGTGTTAATCTAACCTAGACCTAGGCTATGTGTTAATGTCCTAAGTTAGTATCTATGTGTAATATGGTTAGAATGAGTATTACCCTAAATTCTAACCTAAGATACTAACCTAACTAATGAGGAGAATGAAAAGGGGCCTATGGAAGGGGGTGCGAACCATGGGCGGCGTTTTCTATGACATTTAATGCATGGGATAAGGATGAGGGACAGGTCATGGCGGAGGTTTAAGCAACAGCTAACCTGAGCCGACGTGGCAGGTCGCTAAGTTTGGAAATGGACTTGAATTTTCATTGGACTGTCGCCATTCTGGCGGTCGGTGGAAGTGGAGTCTTAGCGGGAAAGTTGGTTTAATTGCATTCAATATTCTCGGTAGTCGAGCTCGGAACTCGCGAGAAGGCATGCAAATGGGAAGTTTGTGGGTTTGTTTGGCTTGTCGCGATTTTCGGATTTCTCTCTACCTGTTCACTGGTTCTTCGCACCAGTCTTCTTTGTGTTGCATGGCAAGTATGAACTTCTCTAGCTCTTTTCTCTGTCATGGAGGATATATATGTGATGGAGATAGCGAAATTTTGTTGGTCGCTCTAACTTGGAAAAGGAAAAGAAAGTCTGAGCTCTTCCAGTGGTCTGCTTCGGAAATTTGATCAAAAATCCAGGCATGTTAGGCCCTAACCTTTAAATATCTTGTTGTCTTTCAAATGATTTCATTAGAACAACTCTGTTCTAATGATTTAAGAAATTAGTTGTTTATCTATGGATGTCTGGTGTGATTTTTCTTGGTACTGTTTCTCTTCTGGTTCGAATCTTCATTTATCCTTTGTTGGGTGTTTATTAAATTCGAACTGTGGCATTATTTCTTTGTGTTTGCATTTTGGGCTTAAATATGCGAAACATATGAAATGTGTGAATGCTCGGCCTGTACAGCGTGAGCCCATAGATCGTTCTTGTAATGGGTATAGGCCATTGTTTTGTTTGTCGATTTTTGATCGTCAATTTTTGTGGGGAAAACAGTCGGGAAGGATACTGGTGTACCTGTTTGATTGTTCAGTGTTTTGGAAATTTTGTAAGCTCTGTCGTGGGTTTTGTTGATGGCAGTTATTGATACTGTTGGGTTTCGTTTGTCTTGAAGGTTGTTTGTGAATAACATCTTTCGATGTGACAGTATCTTTTTGC
This sequence comes from Taxus wallichiana var. yunnanensis, assembly GCA_018340775.1. Taxonomy (NCBI): domain Eukaryota; kingdom Viridiplantae; phylum Streptophyta; class Pinopsida; order Cupressales; family Taxaceae; genus Taxus; species Taxus wallichiana. The sequence continues at coordinate 78,170,136 of CM031234.1, forward strand.
AACTCTTTGGAATTGTTTTCCTTTTCATAGGGGTAACGAGATTTAACCGTTACAGTATGCATTATGGATGTATGTATATTATATATTGGAACGACTCTGTAAGAGTCCATTGAATGACTTGTATAAATGGATTACTGTGGAAGTTATACGATTATATATATTTGAATATTGGACAAGGATTTGTTTGAAATCTTGAGAAGTAACAGGTCTTTCGACCTCTGTTAACTACAGTAATTTTTGGGTATAGATTCCCCGGTTGTACTGTTTCGTTTCCTTCTGTGTAACTTGTTCAAAATGTTGAAGAAGGTTCAGTTGGTATTTTCTTTACGAAAACAGTAATTATTGAAGCCTGTTTCTTTATGTTTATCATTACTGGAGTAGATGAATCATTAATTATTCTTCTTTATTATCTTGAATACCGTTGTATAGACTTGGTTTGATTCTTGATAAACAACCAGTGTGATCGCTTCAAATTGGGACTGTTGGGTTTAATCTGTTGTTTGACCCTGTAGAGGGTATCTTGTTTCTTTTGGCTTCTGTATAAGCCTGAGATTGAACTCGTGATGTCTATTTGGCCTTGACGGATTTCTCTGAATAGTTTGACATCTTGTATATCGGCCTTATGAGTTAGGTCATGGATATTAACCCGTATCAGTATGCAATATAAATACAGAATTATATTCATTTTTATTTGAATGACTCAGTGGAGTCGATTGAATGATTTATATGTTTAAGTCACTGTTCATGGTTGAATATAGATGAATTTTGGAAATCGTTGTTCCAGCGACTTAAGGGAATAATTTGTATTTTGATCTCTGTTATTCGTAAGAATACCATTGTGTCGCATTGGCAAGAGTTCAGTTGGATTCTTTGTTTGAAATCAGTAATTAAATTTGTTTGCCTGATTTTTATTATGCTCCGTTGATGAGCTCAGATGGAATCATATGCAATTGTTTGACTTGTTACTACTGTTGGAATCATTTGAGTTCTTGGAAGGTAACTTGTATTTCTGTCTCTTAATGAACCTGCTACTTGGACACTGTCGTTTGTCACTGTTTGAGTTCCTTGAGTATGGTTAATTATTTCGTGTTCTGTCCCTGTTGGGGTGAGTCGCGAATACCACACTTTAGACTTGCATGCGCCAAGGTAAGAATAGATTGGTTATATTCCTCTCCGTTTACTCCTGTCTGATTGTGACTGAGCATGTTCGGAAGTTTTGAGTGATTATCTTGGCATAATCTTAGGGAAACATTCAATTGCCTAATGCAATGTTGTCCATTGTTGACCGCAATTCTAGAGGTTCTTTGATTTCGAACTTGGGTTGAAAAGCCTTGTTTTGTTCGATTTTTATTATGACAGTAATTCTTCTTATAGTTTGACGGACTTAATCGTATACATACTGGATGAATACAATTCATATGTGAAGACATTACAGTAATGAACTTATGTGAAAGGAAGTGTGAATGATTTGGTTCTTTCTCTTCTTTTGCTTATTTGATGATATCTGTCTAACAGTGGGAATTGTTTTGTAACATATTGGTGGAATCCCGAATTGTTATGATATTTCCCTTTTGGATGAATGAAACGATCTGTCCAATGTTGTGATTTTGGATTCAATGATTGTTTGTGTACATTCGTTCCTTGATTCTTAATATTTGATGAAATATTAGAAAGTGATTAAGACTATTTTGTAACAATGATAGAGTTACATATTTGTAATCATTTTGTATTACAAAGGCATAGTCTGAATATGTTTACTTATGTGGATATCTGATCTCATTTAAACAGGGTGTTTAATGAAAACAATTGATGGATTGCAATTGTTTTAAAAGTTAGTGCTTATCATGCTCAGTTCATTGAACTGACTCATGTTGACTATTTTTGCAGATGGTTGCCGTAAGAGGTAAAAGCAATGCAGATCTGACAGGCTGATCAGATTGTTTAATTGATTTATAATGAATTACAGCTTGATTTTATAAATGTACTATATGTGAAAAGATGTTTCTTTTCCGTTGAGCATTGTATCAAGTATGTTGTTTGCATAAAATGTAATTGTATAGTTTTGAAAGGAATGGAAATAAGTGTTTGATACTTATGTGTTGTATTCTATTTCTGATAGTTGACCTTCTTCGGTTTATATACCAGAGTGGTAACGTTATCTTTGTGTAATATGGATGCTTTTGTGATTGACAATGAAAGCTTATAAGGAAATGAGATTGAATTCTTATGAGTGTTTAGTAGTTCTAATTTGTTCTAGCAAAAGCAATATTGAATTTAAATAATTGTCTTTCTAGAAGATAGGTTAAAAATGAACCTAAGCGAACGCTAAACAAGCTGGATTAAATTACTAATCCCTAGTCCTAAGTATGACAGGACAATATTAAATTGGATTCTTAATCATTTATATCTTTATACTAATAAGTATGATATAAATTCAGTTAAGAGAACTGATATACAATCAAATGGAGTTCAGATGGCAATCTCAAGCAAAGGTTATGAGATATTGTCCAATTCTGTTGTTTTAGAATCAGGTGTATTCTAATGACTCCTTGATGAGAACTTGACCTTAATACCTCTACCATGTAATGGGTTTTATAGAGGAGGGTCGTCTTAAGACGAAGAATCCAGGGAACGGGAAAGGCTAACCTTAGGGAAAAGTCTTTAAAGTAATTTAAACTCAAGTGCGTAACGCATGTTATTAAGTAGATCTTTTCGAGGTGGATTTAAAGGTTGACGACACAAGTCAACTGCAGGGTTGTACCTCTGAGAAGATTAGGATCTTCTCGAAGTTACAACAATGCAGATGACTTATGGTGACACCCTTTGCATTGATCGCTAAGATTTACACTTGATTTCGCACGAGTTACCCAGGGTCCGATTAAGAACGTGGTCATGTTATAAGGCTGCCTAGGAGATTCGGGGTATCATGACACACTGGTTGAACTGCAAGGTTGAACCAGTATGTCACCATATCCCTAATCCTCATGGGCATCCATATAACATTATCACCTTGTTAATCTACCTCCGAGTGATTCAGTTGTGAAAGGAAGGACTGATAGTAGTCAGTGTAGGACATTCTATATAACATATGAATGGGGTGAAGGACGTATTCCAGATTGACGAGTATGCCGTTAAGGAATACGAGACATAAACAGTATGTTTCAAATCTTTGGCCAAAGTATCGCAAGCTGCTGATTGTGTTGTCCTAATTCACCTAGTCTAAGGGATGAGATGCCAATGAATAATAGTAACGATTATTCAGTTAGGTTCCTTGGACAGAGCATTCTGAATCCCAGAGTAGGGAAGAGAACTTCAAGAGTAAAGTGTTATCTAAAAAACACCAACTCTTTTTACTCATGAATAGATCGGTAGATTACCGAGTCATGGAATGAATAGATCGGAAGTAATCCGAGTCATTACAGCTGCATATGGTTTTCTGTTATATGAATGGTTATTTGATTTGTGAGTTCTAAATTATGTATTTAGAACCAGGATGCAATTATCAAAAAATAAAATAAAAATAAAAAATTCACTTGTTCTAAAGTATAAAATGAGGATGTTACAAATCAAAGGTAGAGGAAAGTACTATCTCCATGTAGCTTTATTCGAGTTCTAAATAATCTATGAAAACTCTCCACTTTTCATTTTTCTTTGGCACAATAACCAAAGGGGACACCCATTGACTATATGAGATTGGGTATATAAATCCTACTTGTAATAAATTCTCTATCTCAATTTTAACAATATCCCTAAGTGTTGGGTTTATTCTTCTTTAGGGATGTCTTCTTGGTTTGAAATTATCCATTAAATATGGTTAGTGCATACATTAGGATGAACCCCTCTCATATTAGTGTATTCCCAAACAAAGGATTTCAAATGAGAGAATGAATTTAAATAGTGTTTCCTCATTTTCATCCATCAACCAATTATTAATGTTCAATGGTTTTCTTGGTTGAATTTCAACTTTCTTGTTTCATGGGTAGTTCTAATTTAAAAAGGTTAGTCACTCATCAATGAATTTAATGGAAAAAATGGGGCTGTACTTCATACAACATCATTATGTAATCACTAACATTTACTCCTTCAAATGTGTGGTAAGGGTAGAGAGAGGATGCCACACTCATATATTTGGACCATCTTATTTGTCATGATGTTTGTTTAACTCATTTACATGTCTTTGGACTTTGGTGACTGCCAAAGAATATATATTTTCTACAATTATAGTTTCATCATGATCACCCACCCTTAGATTTATATGGAAAGAAAGGATTAGAATGTGGGTACAAATTTTTTCCATTTAATTGATCTGAAATAGTCATATCCCCAAACCTGCAATCTATGAGGGAAGCAATTGTGGTAAGGCAAGGTCTACCTAAACTTAAAATATAACCTTTATTTTTAGTATAGGATTTGAATATAAAGAAGTATAAAAGGTATTTCCATGATTCTATTATTACTAAAACATATTTTATAATTACTTTTGACTTTGTAATGTTCTCGATCAATGATATACAAGAATGTAGTAGTTGGTTGCACATTGGTTAGTGAAAAATTGAGAGCATATAAATAGTCATGATATTAATGGAATCTCCTAGGTCCAAAATAATGTTATGTATATTGATATTCCCAACTGAAAAAGTAACCACAAGATTTCCGGGTCTCCATACTTAGGAGAAAGAATATTCCCTACTAAAAGTTCATCCAACTTCCCATCTACTTGGATGGTCTTAGGATACATTTTTTTCCTAGAGTTTTAATATATAGTCCTCTAATAATTCTATTAATCTCAAGAACATATATGGTTTCTTGTATTATAGGGATTCCAATACTAAGTCCTTTTAATTATTAGATGAGCTCGGATTTAGAAATCTTATGATGATGTTAGTTTTCTTCTTTCTCCCTCAATATTTTTGGAAATTGTATGGTTGGTAAATAAAAGGTTTTAGAATGCTATTCATTTGACAGAGGTATTTTATGAATTTTATCTTCAATTATTATTTTTCTATAGATATTCCTTAAATTACTAGTGAAGGAATATTTGGAAGAGTCTTTAATGAGTGGAGCTAGACATTAGCATAGATAATGACATTTATATTGGAAAATATGTTTTATTCAAGTAACATATACATTAGTTCCTTCACATTTTTGGATTGGCCACATGTTGAGAAGAAATTAGTTGGTTCACTTGCTCCAATTGAGGGGTTTGATGGTGATGGGAGGGTCTAGGCATGATGGATTTCTATTGGTTTTGTAACATCCTCATTTTAAAGAATTCAATACAAGGGAATTTTTTTGTTACACTTTATGCTTCATTGATTTAAATACCCATATATTTAAATCCAACATAAATCTTAAGTTCCTATCTCAGATCTTAATGTTTCATTGTTCTAAATTAACATAATTTAGAACCAACATTATCTTAGTCAATCCATCCTATAATAGTAAACCTTATGCAACTGTATGAGTCAGATTAAAACCAATCCCTCATATCCAATTCATTTAAATATGTATACTAAGTATACCATGGTTCCCTTATTCATTCAAGGGAATTCAAGTGTTTATTCTCTAAAGTGTATATCTGGGCATCTATTACCAATTACCCATCTAATATCCTACATCTTTAAGTCTAGGTGAAATCAGGATAGTGCAATCAACAACTTATGTTACTTTGGCCAAAGTTTTGAGTCATGTATGCCATGCTCAATTCCATGATGACATAATCATCATTTGGAATTTGTATTTCACCCTTCACTTGATTTTTTTAATCTAGATTAGGACTAATTTGAATTGTATCAATCACTTTCAAGTTGCGCACTAGGTACCAATTCAGATCAACTTGCATGGGAAAGTGTTGATATGTCGGCTTAGGATGACTAAGGGGAAGTAAGCGTCTCTGAAATGACTTATGTCATCTATGGGTCTACTCCCTTTCCCATAGTCATCATAATATGACATCAGTACTTAACCATACAAAAATGTACATTTGTACCTATGATGTACTTGAATCCATGGCTTTACGATAGTTATGATTAGTGGAGCTTGACGAGTTATCACATCATAGTAGTTTCTTCATAGTAGCCAAGTAATGATCTAAGTCATTAATTGGGTACTACGTAGCAGAGAAAAATGATGCAATATCCCACCAAGTTCTGCTAATTAGAACATCATATCTTAACAAGTTTAATTAGTTTAATTAATTCCCAACTTTCCAATCCTTGCTAACTAGTGTTACTCTCAACGATAGGTTTTGTACCTAAGGAACTAATGAGAGTTTCACAATTTTCATTTACTTAATTAGAGATAGTACACAATGACCTAATTAATTGTAGGTTGCATATTTAAATCTGCATAATGTATTATCCCATAAATCATACATTTCTCATTAATCAAGTAAATATAATTAATTATAGTATTCTTCTTATTAAACTGAATTCTAAGTAAGGCAACAATTCATACCTACAAGTATCAAATTATGATCATCCAAAATAATTTTAAGTATCTACATTTACATGTATCAATATATTATATAATAATATGAAGCAACTTAATAGGCTATGTTACTACTTTATTTGATTTCAAAATATTCATACTATCACCTTAATCCATATTATTATATCAAGCTTTTATCATGGTAAGTATACAATACTTTAACACTAGTATTAATATACTAAAGTCTTACATATTTAATAGAAACCATAAATGACCTAAGTTTGATAAATTTCCTTTTCACAACCAAAAATTTATTTCACAATGAATATAAAAATAACCTCCTTTTACTTTCCTTGAAATGAAATTCGATAGAATTGTCAAAAGACATAATAAGTTGTACAATTTCCCTTTTTCAAAATTGATACAGACAACTAGCTTAACTTAGCCTTTCATTAATAAAAATACAAGAGTACTTTATATAATGATAAATACAATCAAGTGATACAAATTCATATTTCTTCAATTCATAGTTTATATGAAAACTTTTAAACATCATGCTTCTTTCATATTTCAAGTAGTCCATCTGTAAAATTGTTACCAACTATCACCTCATACAAACTGGCATGATAAGATCTATATCTCCTGTAACAACTTACACTATCTAGTATTTTCATAAAGGAAATAATGCATTAAGAAAAAATCACAAAAGGACAAAAAGAACAGTTAACAATCTAAACATTTCTAGAAATAAATTTACACATACATTCATGTTTACTTCATTTGATATAAAAATTTAATGATAACACTAAAATATAATCTACTTGATCATTATGGTCAATCAACTCAAGTATATGATATATAACCCTTTAAGTTCATCAAAGTAATTCTTGCTTCCATATTATGAATACTTATATTATCATTACCTTTATGAATTCATAATATGAAGTTATTAATATTGTATTCTCTTATGTAACTTACATAAATCTCAAACATTCATATTTCATTCTATTATATTTTAGTATTAAGGAATACCAATTAATATGATTACAAAAGTCAACTGTTCATGATCCACTTTGATAATTAATAGTATTAAATAATACCAAGGTATAATAATTCATATAAGTATCTTAAAGGCTTATATATCATTTTGGGATTCTAATATATATACCTACTTCCCAATTAAATCAACATCAATGTTATATTAACAACAAACACCCTCCATAACACAAGCTATTTCATACTTAAAGATTAGTTTTTCTCCCTAAAGTGACAACATATCATTCCATAATTTCCCATACTTGGCTCCTTGATCAAAAAAATATAAATGAACTCAACTTACCTATACCATACGACCTATATGATGATAGTATGGAAAATAGCGATTCCTGCTTTGACATTAACATGGAGGTTTTTAGTTTGAAAAAACTCGGGTAATTTAATAACCTTAATATACACAAAGTGGTGAAGTGACAACATCACTTTGTCAACCTAAATCAATATCTTGTGTCATAGATTGACCATATTGTTATACCATATTGGTTTATACCAATAAAATCTTAAGTCTCACAAGCTTTAAACCGTGTAATTTTTAAGTGACTCAAAGTAGTAAGCTAACATCCTCTTAAGAAAACATTCATAACCAACTAGTGAGCACATAACCCACTAAGGTCACATAAGGTAGTGTTTAGGAATAATAAATCGATATGATTTCATTTTAACAAAATGAAAACAACCCAAAACTTAATGATAACAAGGTACAACTACTACAAAGTGACACTGAAAATGATAAGATCTCTAGGTCATGATAACACATAGGTCGATAGACCAAAGCATTCTATACCTTGTAATACCTATTAATTATTACAGGTTGAAGTATAACAAAAGAAGTGATTATATACTTAGATATAAAATGGAAGCAACCCACTATAGCAGAGGGAGAAAACACAATCTATACTAATAATATAAATCACTTATACCTCTTCAAAGGTTTACAAAATACTCTAAGGTATTAATTTCATTTAAATGATAGACCCAAATTTTTGTATATATAAATATAACAGATACAATACACCCAAAATCCTTTTAAATAAGAAAACCCATGTCACATAGAACATCCTAATGCAAGCCTTGATATATTCCAACTATCTTCAAGCATGCAAAAAAACAAAAATCCAATCCATATTCACTCTTGGTATTAATTCCATACCCAGATCAATAAACTTATAGGAAAACAAGATATCAAAGTTTTAAGTTGTTCAAATAAAATGCACATCCATCAAAATAAATAATACTTAAAACATAATTTCATTAATGTAAATATTAGAAAGAGTAAGCTATCAGAGAAGCGATAAAGCCTATCATGCTTGGTAGAGCTCCTTTTCTTTCTTCTATTTCACAAGCTCAACCAAAATCTAACTCCTCAACAAACCATAAATCGATTCCAAAAAAAACCCCAAAGTCCTCCATCCTTCTATTTATTACTAAAATATAATAATAGCTCCCCATATTTTCTCTCCATAGTAACAAAAATACACGCATTGGTTTGAATATAGAATATCATAAAAAATAGGAGTATTCAATAACATGTAGACATTTATGCCATCAAAATGAACAACAACAATGAAACCAAAGACCAACTATTTTCCCTCAAAACCACTTAACGCATTCTCAAATATGGTTAAGGATAGTTTTGAAGCCCTCATTCAATGCATGCAAGGAATGTCATTCCTTTCCACCATCCAATTCAATTTTAAAATTTTGTGGAGTTTAAAATAGGTAATTGACCACTTTTCCAACTCATTTAACTAAGACCTAGACCGTAGCATAGGCCATTAATTTTGGCTGAGCCCTCTACTAACTCAATGGCACTGACTCATTAATACAAGCTCATAAATATGCCCAAGTACATGTTGATAAGGATCCCAATTCAAATCCAATGCCACATTAATTTAACATTAGCACCCAACATTATAAACCATAGGTTAAGAATTTATGATTCGAAATATTCACATAGGTGTCCCACTTAGGTTGGGATTTAATAAATTGAACACAAACATAGGTGCTCACACATAAGTCCCCAAAAATATATTGTCCCTAGGTTTAAGTCTAGGATCTTATGAATTTTAATCATATTACCAAGTCCTTTAGTATTTATGCCAAGGCCAAAATAATGTAGACATAATCCTTCATAAACCTTAGCTCAGACTAAGGTTAGATTCCATATCAACTTAGGTCCTTTTTAAAATAGTGACCTTAGATCCTTATGAAAATCAAAAAGTGCATTGACATTACAAATCAAATTTAACATGATAGCTCAAGATAATATTCTAGGCTATTATAGACTGAACCAAGTCCATATTTACTAAGGTCATGCTTGTTTAAACAATTTAATAGTAATAATTATAGAGCTTACCTTATCAACGTCAACAATTTTCAGCTCTTGATTCTCGGATCACATTATCAAAGTGCCGAGTTACTAAACTTATCAAAATGATAAAAAAACCAAAGGTAAGAAAATAAGAACATTATGATCATAGTTATCTAACAACATATCATTAACTATGGATTCTAACAACCAAGATATGTAAGTATGCCAGATCAATAGAGTAAAATAATACTATCCCATCATTATGTAGAAAAGCATTGTCATATAGTCCCAAAAATATCATCAAGTTGAATTCAATTCACTTTAAATGCATGTCAAATAACCACATAAATCAAAGCACGAATGATAAAACAACAAGGGTATTATATACATCCCCCTTAAAAGCATCATCATCCTAATGATTCACTTTTAATCATAACAAAATCTAAGTAAATAGGTAAAATATTAATTATTCAATCCTTAAACTATAAAACAATATATTATGAACTTCTAAAAATCATGTTTCCGAATTTTTATAATAGCGTTGTAATGGATGAAACAACACTTATTCAAGTTTTTGCTTATGAACATCAAAATTAAAGATAGTTTTTCAATCATAATAATAATAATAATAATAATAAAATATTAGTGTCATAGAAAACTATAAATTTTTATGCTAAAATAGATGTATAAAAGTAGTTTTTATGTCTTCCAGATTCTCCCAGGTTGTACTTTCTTCATTAAATTGGTCCCATTAGACCTTGCATTGGCTTATATCCTTGTTACGCAAGTACAACTTGTGAGTTTCCAGCACCCTTATGGGTTCAACCATGATTACCTCTGGGTTTTGGACTTTCAAAGAATTCCAATTTAACACATGCGACAAATATGAAACATACTTTTTAAGAAAGGAAATATGAAAATCATCATACATCCAGGACAATGTGGGAGTCAATGCTAGTCGATAAGCCACAAGGATGATCACTTAAACTATTTCAAACGGTCCAACATATCAAGGTGAAATATTGTCTGATTTACCAAAAGAAATAGAGCTATTTTTAGGCTTGACCCTTAGAAAGAAATTATCACCAAGTTCAATTTTCCTTTCAACTATTTTTATATCTACGTAACTTTTCTACCTATCGAAAACTTTCTTTAATCATTCACGGATTAATTTTACTTGCTATTCCATTTCAGTAAGAATTTTAGGTCCTATTATCTCTCTATCTTCTATGTTTTCCCAGCTAACAAGTGTTCTACAATTTTGTCCGTACAAAGCTTCGAAAGGTGCCATTTTTAGAGAGGAATGATATGTATTATTATACACATTCAACCAAAGGAAGGTACTCTTCCCACTTGTACTGTTGATCCATATAGTACATCATAAGAATGTATTCTATTATTTGATTGAGTCTTTCATTTTTCCCATCGGTTTGGATGGTACGTAGAAATGAAGTTCACTTTTGTTCCCAAGGCTGTATTTAGAGTTTGGAAAAAATGTGAATTCATTCTTGGTTCTCTATCATAAATTTTTAGCTCGGGTACACCGTGTAGTCCAAAAATTTCATCCACAAATCTTGTTGCAAGAATAGGTGAATCATCTTTTATATTTCCTAGAATAAAATGAGATACTTTTGTTATTTTATAAATTACAACTAGATATTTCTGGGAGAATGTTGCCTTTGTTGCTGTTGATTCTCAAGGTGCTTCTGGAGGCTTAGCGGTCTTCTGGGACACTAAAATTGTTCATGGTAATGTGCTTTCATCCTCCCAGAATCATTTAGCTATAATCTTTAAAAGCCTTGAGAATAATTCTAGTTGGATTCTTTCCAATATTTATGCCCCTAATACTATTGCTGGTAGAAGAAATTTGTGGAAAGAGTTAGTCTTGTTTCGGAATAATTTTGAGGATATGAACTAGTTGATAATGGGGGACTTTAACACTCCTTTAAATCTGGGGGAAAAATTTAGAGGGAACTCTGATTTCTCTATCAGCATGGAAGAATTTGTTGGCTTCATATCGACTCTTAATCTTATGGACATAGAACTTCATGGTAATCAATACACCTAGTCTAACAGAAGAATTGGGGAAAATTTGATTCAAGTTAGATTGGATAGAGCTCTCATTTCTGCTAATTGGATCTTAGATCAAAATTTTCATCTCTCCTCCCTTCCCAGAATGGGTTCAGACCACAATCCTATTGCCCTTAATTTCTTCAATTGGTCAAAACCTTTCCACTACAATTTTAAATTTGAAAAGATGTGGCTTGAACATGAGGATATTCTGGACAGAATTAAAGAGTGGTGGTCTTGGGAAGGAATAGGGACAACTCAATTCAGGCTTCTTCAGAAGCTGAAAAATGTGAAACAAAAGGTTAGAATCTGGAATAAAGAGGTTTTTGGGAATATTTTTGAAAAAATAAAGAGCTTAAACAGCAACTGGAAGAGTTTGAGCTTAAATTTTCTTTGAAAGGTATGACCCTCGAGGATCATCAACAGGAAAAAAATCTCTCTACCCTGCATAATATAAATAGCTGTGAGGAATCCTTTTGGAGAATGAAGTCTAGAGCCCTCTGGTTAAAAGCAGGAGACAGAAATACAAAAAAATTCATATGACAACCCTCAAACATAGGGCTTGTAATAGAATTACTGAAGTCTCAAAGGGCAATGGGAACATTACTATGGATTCTGAAGACATCAAATATGAAGCCCACAAATTCTACAAGAATCTGCTCACAGAGAATAATTCCTACAACAAGAAAGCGGCCTCCTTTCTCTTAGACTCCATTCCTAATAATTTACTGCTGCTGAGAGGTTTAAGAGTATTTCCAAAATAGTCACCATCAAGGAATTGAAAAAAATTGTTTTTGCTTTGGAAGGGGATAAGGCTCAGGATCTCGATGATTTTTCTCGCAAACTTCTTCTAAAGATGCTTTGGGAAACTTTCTCCGAAGATCTGTTGAAAGTTGTTAATGAGTTCTACAAAACTAAAAATCTCATAAAAGAGTTAAACAATACACATATTGTACTTTCTCCTAAGAAGTTGGATGCAAAGGATTTCAAATATTTTAGGCCAATCAGTTTGGTTAATGTAATCTATCGGATCTTCACAAATATTTTAACCACTAGGATGCAACCTATACTAATGGAAATTATTTCTCAACAATAGAGTGGATTCATTCAAGGTAGAATTATTCAGGATGGAGTTATTATGGTCCATGAAACAATTCATTCAATGGATAAAAGTAAAAAGTAGGGATGGCTATCAAGTTAGACATGCATAAGGATTTTGACAGAGTCTCCTAGAAATTCATGGATGAGGTTTTATCCAAGTTTGGATTTCAAAATAAATTCAGGAAAATTATACATTCTTGCATTTCTTCATCTAGATTCTCAGTGGTTGTTAATGGGGAACCGGTTGGTTTTTTTCCAACAATAGAGGAATTCGACAAGGGGACCCCATCTCCCCTTTACTATTCATTATAATGGTGACAAGTTTAAGCAGATCTATCTCAAAATCTATTCATATTGGTATGATAAAGGGATTTCAACCTACTTCTGGTAATCAGGTTTCCTCTCACTAGTAGTTTGCTTGATGACACTCTCCTACTTCTGATGGCCTCAATAATTGAGGCGAAGGCTATCAAAACTATCCTTAGATTTTATGAGGAAGCCTCGGGACAGAAAGTTAATTTTGACAAAAGCTCAATCTATTTTTTCAATACTCCTATTGAAAGGCAAAGAAATATTGCTCTCATTCTTGGATGTACTATTAATTCCCTCCTGCTACTTATTTAGGGCTCCCTATGAGTACTAGTAAGGTTTCTAATGAGGTTTGGAATGATCTTCTTAAGAGATTTCAAAAAAACTTGCTGGTTGGAAAGGAGCTTTACTTTCAAGTGCAGGCAAGTGTTTATTGATAAAAAGCACTCTTCAGAACTTACCTATTTATATCATGTCAATGTTCAACATTCCAACAGTAGTGATGAATAGCATTGAAAAAATTCAAAATCACTTTTTATGGCATGGTACTGAAGACAGGTTTAGGTACCATTTAGTTGCTTGGGAGCAGGTCTGTAAACCAAAGAGGATTGGGGGTTTAGGAATCAAAGATATCAAACATATGAATGCTGCTCTTATTACAAAGTTGGGTTGGAGACTTATAAAAGAGCACAAGCCTTGGACTGAGTTGATCAAAATCAAATACCTTTCCAATCAAAGCAATAATTCCTTTATTTTTGATCAGTTTCTTCCGAATGGTTCTATTTTCTGGAACAATCTTCTCCACATCAGACATATTCTCTCCCAGGGATGTAGTTGGAAGCTTGGGGATGGTCAAGACATTAATTTTTGGACTGATAAATGGTCGAGATATTAACTGGATTTCCTCTTATGGTCACATTAAAGACAACTTAATTAGAAATTATGGGCACAAAGTCCAGGGCTATATTGAGGTGGTTGAAAATAAAAGGAAATGGAAACAGTTCAAAGTAGATGAGGATAATGTGTAGTCTGATGTTTCATCTATGTAGAGTCATCTCTCCCTAATTCATATTAGTCCTCAAAATCATAAGGATGAACTCATTTGGAAATATTCCTTTGATGGAGAGTACTCGGTTAAATCTGTTACAACTCTTTCTTTTCCTCTAATAAAAGTGATACTGAGTGGCATAAGATGTGGATGCCCGAGCTAACCCCTAGAGTAAATTTTTTCTAGTGGCTCATCATTAAAGGTAAGATCCTTACTAATGACAATCTCATTAGGAAAAGATTCATCATCTTTGAGCAGATGATGCATGTGTCGTGGAAGCATAAGACATCAAACATCTCTTTCTTCATTGTAAGTACACTTCAAAATTTGGCATCTTATTTTTGAAAACTTTAATCAGGAATGGATCTTTCCCCATACTTGTCTTTAGGCATGGTAACAATGGAACTCTCCTTACAAAAATTGTGTGGTGAGGAGATTATGGCAATTGGTTCTACCTCACACCATGTGGCGAGTTTGGAAAGCTTGTAATGATGTCATTTTCAGGAATACTAGAAAGTTATGCAAAAAAGTCTACAAAGAAATTATCATTGCTGTGAAAGACAACATTGAAATATTTAAACCTCCCAAAAATAGACTTTACCCTGAGGAAGAAGAGCACATTCTGGCTGCTTGGAATATTGGCACTATTTTGAACAAGAATAACAATAGTATTGATAGATCCACTGTCCGATGGATTAAGCCTCCCAGTGCTTGGCATAAGTTGAATTTTTATGGGGCCTCAAAAGGTAATCCTGGGAATCTAGAGGTGGGGGAGTCATTAGAGATCACAGAGGCTATTTTGTTGCTTTGCTTTTTCGGAAAATGGGTAGGAAAACTAATCACTACTCTGAAGCTCTTGCTGCTCTTTGGGGAATAAGGCTAGCTAGGGATTGTAATATTTCCAATATTATAATTGAGGGTGATTCACTGAACATTATCAATCTTTTAAATCAAAAACAACCCCCCAGTTGGTCAATCAGGGACTTTATTGCTGAAGCTACTGATATTTGCAAGAGTTTTGAAAATTTTGAAATCAAACATACCTACCATGAAGGCAATAGTGTGGCTGATGGTTTGGCAAATTTTGGGGTTAATAATACTTTTCAAACTTGGTTAAGGGGTGACATTCTTCCTACTAAAGTTAATGAAGACATCATCAAAGATTTGCATGACTTGGAACGTAATCACTAATGGTTGTAGTGTTGATGCTAAGGAGCAGCTTTTTAAGTGTAGAATGATGACATCATCAAAGATTTACGTGACTTGGAGCATCATCATTAATAGTTATAGGGCAGATGCTAAGGAGCGGTTAATTAATTGCAAAGTGAGGACTAATAATTACATCTCTTCACACGATTGGGAAGGCTTCAAAAGCAGAGCTGAGGATGATTCGTATAGTTTTCAAATTTTTACCGTTGCGGTAGAGGTAATATCACAGGAAAAATGGGGGGACCGCCTTGCAAGACAGAGCCCACTCATAATCCAGCTTGGAAAGATGATACAGTTCTTTGGAACTATCTACAAAAAGGGGGTCTAACAAACTTTATTGAAAAAATCCAAGGTTTTGATCAGGATCTCTCAATTAAATTTTCTCAGGGATGGAGGAATCATGTGGTTAAGTACAATAATATCAAGGTTGAGATATCAGAGGAGCTTATTGCCCAGGTCACCGGGCTCAGTCTAGACGGAACCAAATTCTTCAACAAGTGGGTGGACAGAGAGGTGGAGGCTAAGAAGTTTCTTGATGAGGGGGAAAATCTAGAATTTGTGATGGCTGGCATCAAACTTGCTTCTGTTCCAGAGCCTTTTGCTGAGATCGCAAGGATGGTAGTAAGGTATGTTACTCTAGAGGGGAGATTTGTCACTATTCCCCAAAAGCACTTGATCTTCCTTAATCACTTCCGTAGAAACCTCACCATCAACTTTCCTCATTACTTGTTGAATTCTCTGGAGAAATCTATTCTGGAAGTACAAAATCACACTAGGGTTGTTCCCCTTCATCAAGGGTTAATACTTCTTATTCACCGCCACTGCTCAGCCTATCCCCACTCGGATTCTGCTCCTCCCCCTGCCTCCATCCCTCCCCTTCCCGATAGGAAACTTGACACTACTTCAACTAGCAGAAAAGGAAAGAGATGAAAACTAAGGTCCTTGCTTCTCAGAGGGTTCTTAGAAGTCATAAAGACCTGGAGCTTGCTGCGAATTTACTGCACATTAGTAATCCGGTGGAGGAGCCTAAAGATGAGGACTTGTTGGTCAGAGTTGGAAAGATGGAAAAGGAAATTTAGGAACTAAAGAGTGTTATTAGGGATATGGATAAAGCTAAGGGAAAAAGGAAACTACAAAACGATGAAGATGATGATATCACTGCTGAAGTTTTCAAGAAGCTTCAATCTCTGGATGTCAGGCTTGGCAATGCAAAAGGGCGTAATGAATGTATCCTCTCTACCCTTAAAATTATCTACAATTTTATCAAGCAGCATGTTCATAGTATTTATAGTCTCAGCAGTATTTCGAGGATATTTGGGGCTCCAAGGAGAACAGAGATCTTGCAATTGCCCAGTGGATTTGAAAGACCCTTCCCAGGCCACCGCCATTGCATTCTTCGTCTCACTCCAAATGATTAAAGCCAAGATTGACCGGGCTATCAAGTGATGCGAGAGCTCTGTTGTTGTTTACTGGTGGTGAAGTTGCTGTTGACTGGCATTTTTGGTGCTATTTTTTGGCTGAGAAGACCAGTGATGGTTATCTCTTGTTCGTATTTTGTCTCTTCTACTTTTGTTCGATCACTGTCTGTCTTGATCCTGTTTTGTTACTATATTGTATTATCTGGCTGTTGAGCCCCCTGATGTTGGATGTTTTGCTCTTTTAGAGTCGGTTTTTCCTCTTTTGGTATCTGGCTTTTGAGCCTTTTTGTACACAGGGTATAGTCCCTTCAAAACTATTTACCCATAATAAAAAAAAACGTCATGTTTATTTTTAGACATTGGCATCCCTTGAACAAAATCCATGCTTATCACTTGCCATTTATACTGTGGAATGCTATGAGGGTACAATAATCCAACTAGGTGCATATGTTCAGCCTTAACATGCTGACATTCTAAGAAATGTGACACATAGTCAATTATATCCTTCTTCATCCCTTTCCAAAAATATTTTTGTTTTACATCAACAAGCATTTTTGTCACTCTGGGATGTCCAGAGTAAGGTGCATTGTGAAATTCAGTTATCACTTTCTTCCTTAACTCATTTTCCAAGGGTACATACACCTGATTTTCATACCTTAGGACTCCTTCATTATCGAATTTGAATCCTTTATATCTCTTATCATTGGAATTTGTAGCAAGTGTTGTTTTTACTTGCTAATAATATGAATTTGTTATCATTTCTTTCTTTACCTCATCTTTAAACTGAGTTCTCAAGGTTACAAGGGCGGAAATGTGCTTCTTACAACTTAGCACATCTATCACTCTATTTTCTTTACCTTTAATATATTTGATATCAAATTCATATTGAGACAAAAATTATAATCATCTTTCTTTGCCTAGCATTTAGATTTGAATATGTGAAGATGTATTTCAGCCCAAGGTGGTTTGCTTTCAACTTAAAGATCTTCCTTAAAAGATAATGTCTCCAAACTTGCAGTGCGTGTAATATGGCAGCAAGCTCTAAGTTATGCGGGGCATAGTTCATCTCATGTAAATTGAGATTTCTACTTTCATATGCTATTACATGATCATTTTGTAATAATATGCCTCTTAATCCATCTCCATAAGCATCTGTTACAACTATGGCTCCCATTTGGATTTGGAACTGTTAAAACATGTGTTGTAGTTAAATTTTCTTTTAATTTTTTAAATGCAATCTCACATTTATCATTCCAAACAAACTTTTTATCTTTCTTTTGCAGCGAAGTGATTGGGAAACAATCTTTGAGAAGTCTTTTACAAAATTTCTATAGTACCCAACAAGTCCCATGAAGCTTCTAACTTCATGCATGTTTTTCAGTGTTGGCTAATCAATTATGGCTGCAATCTTTGATGGATCAACTGAAATTCCATATTTTTTTATCACATGGCATAAGTATTATACTTCAGTCTCATAAAATGAACATTTTGACAACTTTCCATAAAATTTCTTTTCCTTAAGACCTCAAGTACAATCCTTAGATGTTCATTATGTTCCTCAACACTTTTTGAATAGATAATAATATCGTCCAAGAATACAAGCACAATTTTTTCCAAGTATTCTTGAAATATATTGTTCATCAAATTCATAAAAGTAACAGTGCATTAGTTAAACTAAAAGGTAATACAATGAACTCATAGTGCCCATATCTTGTCCTAAAGGATGTTTTATGTATGTCTTCTTCTTTTATTCATAGAAGATGGTACCCAGACTATAGATTAATCATAGAGTAAACTGATACACCATGCATCTAGTCAAATAGATCGTCAATCTCTAGAAGAGGGTACCTATTCTTGATTGTTGCTTTGTTCAACATTCTATAGTCAATACATAATTTGAGTGTTCCATCTTTATTTTTGACAAAAAAAAACGTGTGCTCCCCAAGGTGAGACACTCGGTCTTATCAATCCCTTTGATAAAATTTCATGCAATTGTACCTTAATTTCAACTAATTTAGTAGTATTCATGCGATAAGGTTCCTTAGATATGGGTTCTATTCCAGGATTGATATCAATTGTGAAGTCAAATTATCTTTTTGGCGGAAGACCGAGTAGTTCTTCAGGGAATATATCATTGTACTCTTGTAACATGTAGATACTTTTCCATTAAATTACTGACCTCTTAAACTGTTTCTAAAATTTTTACAAGCAAAAAGCATGCAACCTTTATTTTTAGCCTTTTTGAGCTACATGGATGATATTTTTCTAATTGTAATTTCTCTTTTTACACCTTGTATGTCTGTTCATTTGTGTAGATTATCTAAACATTTGATTCATTTTTGGAACAATATATGTTTTAATTATGTTCAAATAACCAATTTACACCTATTATAATATCATATGAACCTAAAGGTGCAACATACAGGTCTACCTCTGTAGTAAAACTTGGCAATTCTAAGGCTACACTAAATAAGCATTGATTAACCGTGTGAACAAAATTGTTCTCATATTGGACAATCCATGAAATTTTCATATAACCAACTTTTATTTTTAATTTAGATGCTAACTTACTAGAAATGAAACATTCAATAGCACTTGGTATCGAACAAAATAATCACTAGTAATCTAAACAACTTACAGAGCATGTTAATGGGCGTTGTTTGTTTTTAGCTTTCTTATCATGTACTACATCATATATCTTGTGTTATTTTTCATTTTCATTTTTCCTTTGAGGGAAGTAACTTTCATAATGATCTTTATTGCATAGGTAACAACCTTCAACAAGTCCTTTCCTTGGTTAAATTTTTTTAGTTATGAAATTGTTGTTTTTCCCATTATTATTTTTTTCCCATCGTTTCTAAAATTTGCAGCAGGTTTATTTTCTCTAAACTTCATCTCATTATCAGACCCAAATCTATTTTTTTCTTCCAAACTTATTCCATCCCACCTTCTTAGGTGCAAGGGGTGATTGTCAGTTAAAGACCTTCTCTCTTTTCATCCTTGTGTGCATAAATTGCCTTTAACTTTGATTTTTAAATTTATTTTTCAAAGACTCCTCAATGGTGGATGTCCGTGCACATCAGATTATACACCAATTACTAGATTCAGCCCCATTATGAACTTACGAATGCAAAAATTTTCATCCACTTGGTATCTGGGGTACATACTTGAGAAGTTTTGTAAACTTCTCCCAATATTCTGTAATAGTCAACTTTCCTTGGGTTAGAGTCTAAAATTCAGACATCTTTTGTCATAATATAACTGAGGCAACCAACGTAGCTCAAGTAGGATTTAAACTATTCCTAAGTTATGCTAGCCTCATCTACATTCAAATCAACTTTTGGTTGTCCCACCAGGAGGACGCTTCATTGGAAAGATGGTAAGCTCCCCATACTGCCTTTGTTTCTTTAGAAAAAATCCTTATGGAAAATTATTTTTCCATTTTGCTAAGCCAATTCTCAGCCCCATCCCCCAGAGTGGTACCGTCAAATTTTGGTGGACTTATCCTTTTTATATCATTAGTGAGTTTAGCTGCCAACCTTGCCTTCTTATTTTCAGGCTGATTTGGTGCATTTGCATTAGCATTTGCATCTGCTGCATTTACGTTGGCATTCAAAACATTATTATTTGTTGTGTTATTATTGTTACTAGCATCACGACCTTCAAAATTTATACTTCTTCCAACAATCGATGTCCTAAAGACTGCTTCAATTTCATATTGTTAATTATTTCCCTCAACATGTTGTTCGAACAACAATTTGATTCCTTGTGTCTTGAAGGACAACAAGTATATCATCACGTTTTTGTACGATAGCTCCTTCACCATCTAGAGACATATTATTATCATCACATACCATTATTATAACCATTTTTGGTTGATCAAAAATTATTTGTTTATCAGTGACGGACTCAATAGGTATAAGAGTTGCAACCTTCAGATCTGATACCAAAATGTAACATCCTCATTTTTAAGACTTCAATACAAGGAAATTTTTTTACAAGATTATGCTTCATTGATTTAAATACCCATATATTTAAATCCAACATAAATATTAAGTTCCTGTCTCAGATATTAATGTTTCATTGTTATAAATTAACATAATTTAGAACCAACATTATCTTAGTCAATCCATCCTATAATAGTAAACCTTATACAATTGTATGAGTCGGATTAAAACCGATCCCTCATATCCAATTCATTTAAATATGTATACTAAGTATACTATGGTTCCCTTATTTATTCAAGGGAATTCAAGTGTTATTATATAAACTGTATATCTAGGCATCTATTACTAATTACCCATCTAATATCCTACATCTTTAATTTTAGGTGAAATTAGGATAGTGCATTTAAAAATTTGCGTTATTTTGGCCAAAGTTTTGAGTCATGTATGCCATGCTCAATTCCATGATGACATAATCGTCATTTGGAATTCGTCTTTCACCCTTCACTTGAAAATTTATTATCTATATTAGAAATGATTTTAATTGTATGAATCACTTTCAAGTTTCACACTAGGTACCAATTCAGATCAACTTTCTTGGGAAAGTGTTGATATGTCACTTAGGATGCCCGAGGGGAATTAAGAGTCTCGAAATGAATTATGTAATCTATGGGTCCACTCCCTTTCACGTAGTCATCATAAGATGAAATCAGTACTTAACCATAAAAAAAATCTACATTTGTACCTACGACATACTTGAATCCATTGCTTTATGACAATTATGATTAGAGGATCTTGACGAGTTATCACATCATAGTAGTTTGTCCATAGTAGCCAAGTAATGACCTAAGTCATTAATTGGGTACTACGTAACAACGATTATGATGAGATAGTTCACCAAGTTCCAAAAATCAGAACATCGTATCTTAACAAGTTAAATTAGTTTAATTAATTCTCAACTTTCTAATCCTTTCTAACCAAAGTGTTACTCTCAATGACAGTTTTTACCTAAAGAACTAACGAGAGTTTCACATTTGTCATTTAATTAATTAGAGATAGTACACAATGACGTAATTAATTACAGGTTACAAATTTAAATCTTCTTAATGTATTATCCCATAAATCATACATTTATCATGAATCAAGTAAATATAATTAATTATAGTATTCTTCTTATTAAAATGAATTCTAAGTAAGGCAATAATTCATACCTACAAATATAAACTTATGATCATAAAAAAATTGTAAGTGTCTACATTTACATATATCAATATATTATATAATCATATAAATCACCTTAATAGGATATGGTTATTACTTTATTTGTTTGCAAAACAGTCATAATATCACCTTAATCCATATTATTACAACAATATTTTATCACGCTAAGTATACAATACTTTAACACTAGTATTAATATACTAAAGTATCACATATTTAATAAAATCCATAAATGAACTAAGTTTTATAAATTTCCTTTTCACACCCAATAAGTTATTTGACAATGAATATAAAACAATCCTCCTTTTCATTTCCTTGAAATCAGATTCAAGTGAATTACCAAAAGACAAAATAAGTCTTACAATTTCCCTTTTTCAGAATTGATACAGACAAACTAGGCTAACTTATCCTTTCATTAATCAAACAATACAGAGTACTTTGTATAATGAAAAATATAATCAAGTGATACAAATTCATCTTTCTTAAGTTAATAGAACAAATGGAAAATTTTGAACTTAATCCTTCTTTCATCTTTCAAGTATTCCATCGAAAAATTGTTAGAAATCGTTAGTTCATATGGACTGACATGATAAGATCTATATCTCCTTTAACAACTTATGTTATCTAGTATTTTCATAAAGGAAATACTGCATTAAGTCAAATTCACAAAATGACCAAAAGGAACAAATAACAATTTTAACATTTATAGAAATCATTTTACGCATACATTCATATTTGCTTCATTTGATTAAAAATTAAAAAAACTCAAATATAATCTACTTTATCATTATGATCAATCAACTCAAGTATATGATATATAACCCTTTAAGTTCATCAAAGAAATTACTTCTTCCGTATTATGAATACTTATATTATCAATAATTTTATGAATTCATAATATGAAGCTACTAATACATTGCATTCTCTTATGTAACTTACATAAACCTAAACCATTCATATTTCATTATATTATATTTTAGTATTAAGGAATACCAATCAATATAACTACAAAATTCAATTATTCATGATCCACTTTGATAAATAATAGTATTGAATAATACCAAGGAAAAATAATTTATATAAGTATCTTAAACACTTATATATCATTCTGGGATTCCAATATATATACCTACTTCCCAATTAAATTGACATCATTGTTGTATTAAAAAAAACACCCTCCATGGCGCAAGGCTATTTCATACTTATATATGAGTTTTTATCCCTAGAGTGACAACATATCATTCCATAATTTCCCATATTGGTTCCTTGATCAAACAAAGATAACTGAAATCAGCTTACCCATATCATACGACCTCCATGATTATAGTATGGAAAATATCAGTTCCTTGCTGACATTAACATGGAGGTTCTTAGTTTGAATAAACTCGGGTAATTTAATTACCTTGATAAACATGAAGTGGAGAAGTGACAAAGTCACAGTCAAAATAACTCAATAGAATGTGCCCTAGATCAACCATACTGTTCTACCATATTTCTTTATACCAATCAACCCTTAAGTCTCACAAGCTTAAAACCATGTAATTTTTAAGAGACTCAAAGTAGTAAGCCAACATCCTCTTAAGAAAACATTCAAAACCAACTAGTGAGCACATATCCGACTAAGGTCATAGAAGTTAGGGTCCAGGAATAAGAAAATTATATGATTTCATTTTAACAAAACACAAACAACCCAACACCTTAATGATAACATGGGCGATTGCTACAATGACCTTAAAATGATATGATTTTCATGTCACAATAACACCCAAGTCGATATACCAAATGATTATATACCTAGTAATTCCTAGTAATTATTATAGTTGAAGCATCATAAAAGGAGCAATTATATACTTAGATATAAATTGGAATCAAATAACAATAGCATAGAGAGAAAACACAATATATAGTAAGAATATCAATCACTTATACCTCTTTATAGGTTTACAGAATACATTGAGGTATTACTTTCATTTAAATGACATACCCGAATTTTTGTATATATAAATATAAGGGTATGATACACCCAAAATAATTTTAAATAAGAAAACCCAGGTTACATAGAACATCCTAATGCACACCTTCATATATTCCAAATAACTTTGAGCATGCATTAGAAAAAAAATCCAGTCCATATTCATTCTGGGTATTACATCCATGCCTAGATTAATAAAATTGCGGGAACACAAGATATGAAATTTTTAATTCATTTAAATAAAACCCACATCCATAAAAAAAATACTTAAAATAGGATTTCATTAATGCAAATATAAAAATATTAAGCTATCAGAGAAGTGATAGAGCCTATCATGCCAAGTAGAGCTCCTTTTATTTCTTCTATTTCATAAGCTCAACCAAAATCTAACTCCTCAAAGAAACCAAAATTGATTCCACAAAAAACCCCAAAGTCTTCCATCCTTCTATTTAATACTCAAAGAGAATAATAGCTCCCTATATTTTATTTCCATAATAATAGAAAATACATGCACATATTTGAATATAGACTATCGTAAAAATAGGACTATTCAATAACATGCAGAGAGCTCTATGCTATCAAAATGAACAATAATGAAACTAAAGACTAACTATTTTCCCTTAAAACCTCTTAGACCATTCTCGAAGATGATTAAGGAGAGTTTTGAGGCCCTAATTCAATGTGTGTAAGTATTGTCATTCCTTTTGCACCATCCACTTCACTTTTCAAATTTATTGGAGTTCAAAATAGCTAATTAGCCACTTTGCCAACTCATTTAACCAAGATTGTAGCCTAAGCCGCTAATTTTGGTCGAGCTCTCTAATAACTCAATGATGGTGACTCATAATACAAGGTCATGAATATTCCTAAGTACATGTTGATAAAGATCCTAATTTGAATCCAATGCCACATTAATTTAACATTAACACCCAACATTATAAACCATAGGTTAGGATTTTATGATTCAAACATTCACATATGTGTCCCACTTAGATTGAGATTTAATCACTTGAACACAAACATAGGTGATCACACATAGCTCCCCAACAATATATTGTCCCTAGGTTTAAGTCTATGATCCTATTAATTTTAATCATATTAATAGGTCCTTTAGTATTTATGTTGAGGCTAAAATAATGTAGACAT
The DNA here is from genome assembly GCA_018340775.1 of Taxus wallichiana var. yunnanensis. Classification (NCBI taxonomy): domain Eukaryota; kingdom Viridiplantae; phylum Streptophyta; class Pinopsida; order Cupressales; family Taxaceae; genus Taxus; species Taxus wallichiana. Next base: position 78,195,370 of record CM031234.1, read on the forward strand.
AATCCTTCATAAACCTTAGCTTAGACTATGGTTATATTTAATATAAATTTAGGTACTTTTTAAAATAGTGATCTTATAGCCTTAGGAAAATCAAATAGTGCATTGACATTACAAATCAACTTTAACATGATAGCTCAAGATAATTTTCTAGGCTACTATAGACTGAACCATGTCCATATTTACTAAGGTTGTGCTTGTTTAAAAATTTAATAATAATAATTATAGATCTTACCTTATCAACGTCAATACTTTTCAGCTCTTGATTCTGGATCACATTATCAAAGTGTTAGAGTTACTAAACTTATCAAAATGATCAGAAAACTAAAGGTAGGAAAATAACAGGAGTAATATCATAGTTATCTAATAACATATCATTAAATACAAATTATTACAACCAAGATATGCAAGTATGTTAGATCAACAAAGTAAAACAATAATTTTTGTGTGTTCTAGGCCAAGGTGTGTTCCATTGATTCATAGGAACAAAATGTTGGTTTGAAGATAGACCATAACCTTGTCTTTGACATACATAATTAATTGTTTCTTCATGGTGGTTTCCTTTCTTTACATGATATTTAATTGTTGGGAGAAAATTACCATTAGATCTCAAAATTGCACCCTACCCTGAGCCATGGAAAACCCAAGATTTTGAGGCAACATGGAACTATCTCCAAGTTGTGGGACTTGTGCTTGAAATAGACCTCAAGAGAAATCCAGTTCCTCTACCTATTCCTAATGATTAAAATTTTCCTAATGAAGAAAATGTAACTAACTAGTCCTAGTCTACACATACCAGGGGACAAGGGTTAGAAGGAGATTGTTAGTGCAAATCAGCAAAGGTGCCTCCTAAATGACCTTTAGATCTGCAAGTGATAAATGTGTCATTTAGTGTGATTGCACAACATTCAATATTTTCCCCAAGTGCGGGACTTGCAAAATGGGAAAAAAACTCTAGATTAAAGGTTGGTTCCTCTACTCCTCTGATTAGATGTATACATGAAATTTGTAGTGGTTTAACTCAAAATCCTACTCTAATTCTACCAAGGAGATAAGGATAGGAGAGAGAAAATAAGATAAAACTAAACTAACAAGGTGATACACCAAAGGAGTGATGGACATATATCTCTACAAATTGACACATATTATAAAAATACAACATACATCATGCAGAAATTGCTAAAATGTAATGGAGGATCAGAATGAAGCAAACAACACAAGAAAGGATTGAAAACTCATTCACATAGCTTGCATTGTCATTTCCATCTTTTATACAGTGCATTACAACAGAAAAGAGAGTAAAAAAACATGTTACAGATCCTAAAAGAGGTCTCTGATATCCCACAAATTCACTTGCCAGGGAAAGGAGGGAGCTTTCAAATCATAAAAATGTCCAACCCAAAAAAATGAGCCAAATCGGCTTTTAACAATGAAAAACTCAAGCCCAAGAAGGAGAACAGGGGAAAAATGAAATGAATGATTCAACCACCAACTAAATCCATCAAAATATCATGGGTACCCTTAAAATTTCATTCTCCAAGATTTTTGACCATGCTGGAGAAGAATGGAAGCCATACTACATTAAAAATGGTGGTTAAATGTCAGTTCTTCTCTTTCCCCATGCCAGAGGCGTTGTCACATTTTTCTCTCACTAAACTCCACCAAAAACAAAATTGAAGATTTCATCATGTAGAGGACTTTAATAGATTTCCAATGACACCAAAATCGAGAAAAACTGAGCTCTGGATCGAAAGATATGCCCCTCTGAAGATTTAGGGCAAAACAAGGGCAAAAATCGGTCGGTGGGCTGAAACCTTAAAATTTTCCCCTTTTTTGAATTTGGGAAAATTTCCCCAAAAATCTCCACCCCTCCACTGCTCTGATGCCACATGGCACTTTTCCATTGGTCCACGGGTTCAAATGACCATTCTACACCTTTTTGAATTTTGGAAAAATTCTAAAATCTCTCTACACCTTGCCACTCTGCCGCCACATGTCACTCTCCTATTCACCATGGGCCTTCACCAATTTTCTTCCTCTTCGGGCCCGTGGGAAAAATTTCTTCTTTATGCCCCTTTGGACATTTTGGCAATTTTGCGAAATCCTCTGCACCCTGCCGCTCCATTGCCACATGTCATATTCCTATTCGCCAGGAGGCTGTGGCCAAAAATTTCATTTCCTCCTTGGCCGGCCTACAGACCAATTTTCTCCTTTTCGCCCTTTGCTACTTTTGGTAAAAAGCCAAAGTTTTCTCTACCCCTTCGACCCGCGCTGGTTTCATGGACATGTGTCATCTTCTTATTGGTTTGCAGGGCATCGAGCCAAAAATATTTCTTTGTGCCCCCCGTCGAGCCCTTAAGACATTTTTGTAACTTACCTCCACTGACCCACCATTCCACTATCGCATGGCACTTTCGATTGGTTGCGGACCTTCCCAAGGAAAATTTCCCTCAAAAACTCCGTCGAGCCATAACTTGAAAAATACAAGGAGTTAGAAGGAAAACTTTACCTTTCGGAAAGGTGAGAAAATTCTCTATCTGATGAAGCCATTTCCAGATAATTTTGAGTGCCTGAAAAGTGGAAAAAATTGACTGAGGCACAAGGAAGGAAGGAATGAAAGAAAGTTAGCCAAAAAAGCAAGGGGCTTATTTTGGATAACAATTTTGGTGACTCAAAGGGGTCATCTGCCTGCTGGATGAATGAACCACTACCTGAAGCAATCCATTGGGCATTGAGTCATCAAATTAACTTTTGGCACTCTCAACTCATTAGAAAATTTCTAGAAAGAGGATTGTGAGAGTAGAACATCACTTGATATTGAACATGGCCTACAAAGATGCATCCTTGGGAGAACGAATCTTGTGCCAAAGCACTTAGGGAAATGTAAAACTAAGCTAAAAAAACAATGTGCACAAGCACTTGGAGGAATGAAAATCTAAGCTAATATGTACAAGGTGAGGAGTTTCCCTTCTAGTAGTAATGCTTTAGATGGATTCCATTAATTGGAATCTATAGTTCTTCACCATCCAATGTAGACAATTGGAAGGCATTGTTGTTCTTACATTTTGTGACCATGTAGGGGCCACTCCAAATGGTATCAAACTTTGAATGCCTTCCTGGATTTGCTCGGTTTGCATCCCATTTCAACACTAAATCCCGAACTTGGAAGGTTCTAGACTTAGATTTCCTATCAAATGTTCTCTTGATCAAAGCTTGGTCCTTCTCCATTGTTTGGGCTGCATGCTCTCTGATTTCTTAGATTTCCATCAATTGTACATATCTAACCTCCATGGGTTTGAACTCCAACAATTCTAATTTCTTCATGAGTTCTAATGTTGGCAACTCAAGTGACATAGACAAGATTGCCTCTCTTCCATAGACAAGTTTGAATGGAGAGTTACCTGTGGATCTCTTGGGAGTTATCCTATCAGCCCATAAGGCTGATTTAAGTTTAGTGTGCCAAGTCCTCGATTTTCATCAAGATTCCTCTTGATGATCTTTAATAGGTTCTTGTTGGTAGACTCAGCTTGGCCATTACCTTGAGGGTAATAATTTGATGAAGTGCTCAGATAGATCTCATTCTTAATAGCCCATTCAGTTTCCTTTGATCCTATGAATGTCAATGCATTATATGATATTATAGTGGCAGGTATACCAAATCTAGTTACTATCCCCTCATAGAAGTCTAAAATGCTAGATTCATTTTCCTCTTTGAGTGCCACCGCCTCAATCCATTTGGTGAAGTAGTATGTTGCTATTAGAATCCACTTGTGTCCTTGGCTTGAGTTTGGGTTAATGAATCCAATGAAGTCCAAACCCCATTGCATGAATTGATGGTCAACTAAAATTGGGTGCAATGGAAGGGCTGCTAATCTTTCTTTGCCTATGAAGAATGCACAATTTTTGCACCTCTTGATCCATGCATAACAATCACTAAACACCTTATGCCAATAATATCTAGCCTTCATAATATTGAGGGCTATCACTCTTGGAGAAAAATGACCTCCAGCTGATCCACCATGGAACTCTTCTAACATTCTATTAATTTGATTTGTCCCAATGCATCTCAAAGCACACCCCATTCATATCTTTTTTTTGAACAAGACACCATCAACAAGTGCATATGGAATATCCTACAACATGAAGTGTCTTCTCTTGGTTTTGTTCATCTTTGGAAGGCATAGGCCTATTTGTAAGAAGTGCATTATGTCTTGGGTCCAGCAAGGAGTGAGCATATCACCATTTTCTTCTTGAACACCTCTTTTCTCTTGGTTGTCTTGCAATGCCAAAACAACATCCTTCCCATTGCTTGCTTCCATTAATTTTCTCAAGACCAGCTACTCACACAATCCCTTTCCTCAGACCAGCTTGGTGACTGTGATATCAATGTCATACTCCATGACATGAGTAATGCACCCTACATGTTTTTCATTTAGGTCTTTGTTGAGGAGGAAATCCTTAACTCCCACATGAGAAACCAGCAGTTAAACCTTGTTGTTTGAAACTAGATGCTTAAATTTTTTCAGGATCCTAATGAATGCAAGAACATGCTTCTCAATGAAGGAATACCTCACCTCATGGTCCTCCAAGCTTTGGCTAAAGAAGGTAATTGGATGCTCTACATTTTCTTTGTTCTGCTATACTAAAATTGCAGAAATTGTATCCTCACCGCCAAATTCATAAAGGAAAAAATCCTTATAGAAATTTGGGTTAATGAGAGTTGGAGCTTGTGAGATAGCCTCCTTTATTGCCTCAAAACTTACCTTACCTTCAGCTATCCATTTAAAATCCATACTTTTCTTCAACATCATAGTTATTGGCTTGACAAGGGTTACAAAGTCTGGAACAAACCTTCAAACAAAATTGATTCTTCCCAAGAAACTTTGAAGGGCTTTCTTATGAATTAGTAATGGAAGTGATTTTATTTCTTCAACCCTCTCTGGATACATTACTAATCCCTCTTTGGAAATAACGTGGCCTAGGAGCTTTCCTTCATGAACTAGGAAAATACATTTTTTGGGATTCAAGGATACCCCAATTTCTCTACATCTTTGGAACACTTGTCTCAAATGAAAGAGATGATCTACTGCACTTTTAGAAAATACAGTAATATCATCTAGGTATATTAGCACTACTTTTTTGATCAATCCCTTGAATGCCATATCCATTGCCCTGTGGAAGGTAGCTCTGGCATTAGATAGCCCAAATGAAATTTTTCTATATACATAGGTTCCCCATTTGGTGGTGAAGGCTATTTTGAACTGATCATCTTCCTTTACCATGATCTGGTTATACCCTGAATAACCATCTAGCAATGAAAACCTCTCAGAGCTAGCAACAACTTACAAACTATGCTCCATAGAAGGAAGTGGGAAATGATCCTTGAGGGATGCTCTATTCAAATCTCTAAATTCTACACACAATCTGATTTCTCCACACTTCTTTCTAACTTTGGAACCAAGTTTGCAACCCACTTGAATGATTGATGGGAAATATGATACTTAACTCTATTAACTTATTCAATTCCTTCTTCATGAGAGGCTCTATGTGTGGATTGACTGGTCTTTGTTTTTGCCTAATGGGTTTAGCACTTGGATCTAATTCAATTGTGTGTTGAGCTAGCTTGGGATTGAAACCTCTCAAGTATTCATAGCTCCAAGAAAATATATCTGGGAACTCTTGGAAAAGTTGCATGAACTCATACCTTTCTTTCTTGGTTGCCACTTTACCAATTTGAAGTGATTTTCCTTCTCCCACCGAGATGGGAACTAAATCTTCTCCCTTGACTTGGATATTTGCTTTCTCTTTCCTAAATTGATCATTAGGATTAAAGATGGAATCCAAAGTGACAAGTCCTTTTGGTAGTTTGTTGGTTCTCAGTTGTACCACTTGATCACCATATTGTTGTTCTAACTTTTCCTGATTTTTGGCTGAGAACTCATCTTCTTCTTGCAAGAAATTGATGATTTGTTGGTCACTTTCAAACACTTGCCAACTTACATTATTATTTGGCATTGATGGCCTTACAATCACATGAATGTTTGGCTACTCCTTATCCTCCTTGATACTCTCCACAAAATCAAAGGTTGCTCCAACTACTGGAAGCCTATCAACAGCTTGGTTTTCTCTCCTAGGGATGGAGTTGATGCCAAAGCCTTCAAAATATTCAATGAGGTCCCACACCCTATTCTTATAACACTTGAGCATGTAATTTTTCGTAGCATGTTGTTCTTTAAATTGATTAACAATCAGCTCACATCACGAAAGACTTGTAAGTTTTGTATACCTCTCTTTCTTGACTAATGCAATCCTTGTATCAAAGCTTCATATTCAACAGTGTTGTTAGAACATGCAAAATGAAATCTAAAAGCTGAATAATACTTAATTCCTTGAGGTGAAACAAGCATAGATCCCCCTGCACCTTTTCTACTTCTTTATCCATCAAAGAATAGTTTTCATACCTCATTGTCATATTTATGGTTTGGCTTGGTGATGCTAGGAATAGGTTGATTTTATTCATGCATGCAATAAACTCATAGTTTAGATTCCTCTATTTCCTACATGCACCTTGCTTGCCCATTCATCAAGAGTCAAATTTGGGATGCTTCCAGCTTTGGTGTCAGCTTCATGGGTGCTTGGATATTCCTCTTGATCAAATTCTAAATAGTTGGCATTGATTGGGCTTGGAGTACGAGGCTCAATGTGAAATTTTGCAATAAGTTTAGACTTGATTGTGGCCTTAGTTCCATATCTTGTTCTAAACAACATGTGTGACCAATCAGTAGATAAATACCCTCCAATTCTAGCTTTGAAATCTCTTAACAAAAAAAGGGCAAAGAGTGGTGGTAAATCTATCACTGACACATCTTGCAAAACAGTGACATTGGGTCATGCATGCAAAGTGAGGCTCAAATATTTAATTACCCCCACTATTGTTATTGTTGTCCCATCCAGTTGTACCACCCCTTTGGATATGACTTCATATTGGAGTCCTAGCTAATGAGCTGTTTGCTTGGGCATCACAGAACTACTTGCCCTAGAATCAATCATACAATTGTGTACTAGTTTATCCCCAATGATTAATGAAACATAGAATGGAGGGGGCTTAAAAAATTTACCATGCTATCCTCCAAGCTTCCCCTCAAGCTGAGCAGCATTTGTGAGTACCTTCTCTTGCATATGAGATTTCTGATTTGAAGTTGATCAATTCTTCATGGCAGCTTGTAGTAGATCCCTTTGGCCTGGGATGGATAGTGATTCCCACATAGATATATTCACATTTTTCTTCTTCATTTGTTCAATGATGCTAAATGGGGATGAAAAATCTCTTTGCTGCCCCCTATCCTGCACATTCTTTTCTTGTACATGGGCTGCAACAGATGGCATTTGATCCGGTCTAGAAGGTGGCTTGGGCTATCCTTGCACATTTGGAACTGCATTTTTCTTGCCAACACTTTGTGGAGTGATGGAAGGTTGTGGATCACCTGGAGGTAATGATTGCCCTTCACCAATATTCATCTTCTTTGACCTTTTCTTAGCTACTACATTATGAGAAATCATTTAATTCATACCAAAAAAATATTCAACTCCCGATTCACAAGTGTAGTCTCATTTGGAGTTGTATTTTTTTGAGATGTTCCTTGTTGTTGCTTTGTTTCTTGACTCACCTCACTCTCTATGCCATTTTTGTCACCATTAAAGCTTGGTTCAAAGCACCATTAAAGCACATAGACTGGTTGTGAGGTTCATTGCATGGAAAACACCAATCATACTCTTGAGCTATATTATTTTGCACTGACACTAAGGCTTTAGAGGTAGATGCAGCATTGGGGTTATAGGGCTGAAATGGTCTATTGGCAAGAGGCCTTAATTGATTTTGATTTACAGATGGATTGGGTGGCTTATTAGGCTGATATGGTTTCCTATTAGGTTGAATTTGAGACTGATAAGAAGGTCTAAAACTTTGGGCTTGCTGCCTCTTGATTGTAACCAACTCATTGCCTAAATTTTTAATTGTTTCATGACTTATTGAAGTTCATTTGAGGCACTACAGATGAAATAGAAGTTTCATTTGAACTCGATTTCTAGGAGTGGGAATGGGAGCTAAAGTAGGTTCTTGAATAGTGCTTGGGCTTTCCAAGTTTGGATATAAGGGCATGGGAGGCCTAGGTGCCAGTTTACTAGCTTGGATCAAATAATTCTCAACCCTAATGGCAATGTTATAAGCTGCAGGTATATTTGCACCTCCCATGGATTGGATTAACATAGAAATATCAGAATTTAAAGCTTTGAGATAGTATAAGAAAGCACCTTTAGCTGTTGGCCTTACTGCCACTGGAATTCTATCCCATGTCCTTTGAAATCTGAAGTTGAAGTTTGTTAGCTACTCATTGGGAGCTCTCTTGATAGTTGTCAGTTGTTCCAATAGAGACAAATTATCTCTGTTCTCTCCAAACAGATCATGGAGAGCTATGCACAACTGATTAAAATTTTGGATAGAGCCTACCCCAAGGCTCCTAAACCATTGCAAGGCTTTCCCTTTGAATGAAGATGCCAAAAATTTGACAAGTAATTTACATCTCAACAATCTCATGGATTGTACAAACATTAACAATGTCTTTGACATGATCACCAGGAGTGGTCTGATTTTCCCCAGTAAAGTATGGGATGTTCTTTAATGCTACAAATGGAACTGGATTTTGTGCATTGAGAGCAAGTGGGCTGTTGCTAGTGAAGTTGACATAAGGGTTGTGTTGTGCCATTCTAATTGGCCTGAGAACCCTTGTTGATTGGGTGAAAGGTCTACCAAGTGGAGGAGTTGATAGAGTTCTGTTTGGTGGAGATGGAGACCTTTGAATTCTTCTTCCCCTCTCTCTTCTTCTGGGGATAACTATAGATAATTAGACAATCCCTCTTCTCTAGCCCTTGACCTTGTTTAGATCCTTCTCATGAATATTTAGACTTGGACTACTGAAACAAGTTGATTTATCTCTTTGGAGTCACCAGATGTGCAAATCAGGGCTCTTTTTAAGCAAGAAACTTACAAAAAATGCACATCAACTTTGTTGTAATGAAGATGAATACCTCTAAGGTCCCACCAGTGTGCCAAAATTGTTAGTGCAAATCAGCAGCACCCCCTAAATGACCTTCAGATCTGCAAGTGATAAATGGGTCATTTAGTGTGATTGCACAACATTGAATATTTTCCCCAAGTGTTGGACTTACAAAATGGAAAAAACTCTCTAGATTAAAGGTTAGTTCCTCTACTCCTTTGATCATATGTATACATGAAATTTTAGATGTTTAACTCAAAATCCTACTCTAATTCTACCAAGGAGACAAGGTTAGGGTAGAGAAAATAAGATAAAACTAAACTAACAAGGTGATACACCAAAGGAGTGATGGACATCTATTTCTGCAAATTGACACAGATTATAAAAATGCAACATACATCATGCACAAATTGCTAAAATTTAATGAAGGATAAGAATGAAGAAAACAACACAAGAAAAGATTTTAAACTCATTCACAGCTTGCATTGTCATTTCCATCTTTTATACAGAGTTGCATTACAACAAAGCAAGGAGGTAGAAAACATGCTGCAGTCCTAAAAGAGGTCTGATATTCCAAAAATTCACTTGCCAGGGTGAAGGAGAGAGCTTGCAGATCATAAAAATGTCCAACCCAAAAAAAACCCAAATATGGCTTTTAACAATGAAAAACTGAGCCTAGGAAGGAGAACATGCGAAAAATGAAATGAATGATTCAACCACCAACCAAATCTATCAAAATAGCATGGGTACCCTTAAAAGTTCATTCCCAATATTTTCAACCATGCTAGAGTAGAATGGGAGCCATACTTGCATTAAAAATGATGGTTGAATGTTGGTTCTGCTCTTTTCCCCATGCCGAGAGGTGTTTTCTCATTTTCTCTCACTAAAATCCACCTAAAAACAAAATTGAATATTCCATCATGTAGAGGACTTCAATAGATTTCTAATGACACCAAAATTGAGAAAAAATGAGCTTTTGATCAAAATATATGTCCCTTTGAATATTTAGGGAAAAACAGGACAAAAATCGGTCAAGCGGGCGAAACCTTAAAATTTTCACCTTTTTTGAATTTGGGAAAAATTTCCCACTCCACCCCTTCGACGCTCCGATGCCACATGGCACTTTACCATTGGTTTGTAGGTTCAAATGACCATTCTACGCCTTTTTGAATTTTGGAAAAAATTCCAAAATCTCTCCGCGCCCCGCCGCTCCGCCACCACGTGTCACTCTCCTATTCGCCACGGGCCTTCACCAATTTTCTTCCTCTTTAGGCCCGCAAGAAAAATTTCTTCTTTGTGCCCCTTTGGACACTTTGGCAATTTTCAGCAAACCCCTCCATGCCCCACCGCTCCGCTGTAACGTGTCATATTCCTATTCAATGTGGGGCTGCGGCCAAAAATTTCATTTCCTCCTTGGCGGGCTCATGGCCAATTTTCTCCTTTTTACCCTTTGCTAATTTTGGCAAAAATCCAAATTTTCTCCACCCCTCCGACCCCGCCGGTTCCATGGATGCGTGTCATCTTCTTATTGGTTCACAGGGGTGTCGGGCAAAAAAAAAAAATTTCTTTGTGCCCCTGCTTTGAGCCCTTAAGAATTTTTTTAACTTACCTCCGCCGACCCACCATTCCACTTTGCCACATGGCACTTTCTGATTGTTGCGGACCTCCCTAGGGAAAATTTCCCTCAAAAACTCTCTAAGAGCCATAACTTGCAAAATACAAGGAGTTAGAAGGAAAACTTTACCTTTCTGGAAAGGTGAGAAAATATCTATCTGATGAAGCCATTTCCAAATAATTTTGAGTGCCTGAAAAGTGGAAAAATTTTGACTGAGACACAAGGAAGGAAGGAATGAAAGAAAGTTAGTTAAAAACAAAAAAGGGGCTTATTTCGATAACGAGAGATGCATAAGGGAAATCCTAAGCTAAAAACGGTGGTGATAGCACCATAAAAAGGGGTGATCACTTTGAAAAGGGGAAGGAAAGATAGAAAACATGGGAGAGATGGCATACATGCATGCCATAAACCAAAACCACGTTGATTCGCCTTTTCCACACATTGAAAACACGAAAAAGCGGAAATTGTAAGTAAAAATATGCACAACTTGCCAAAAACATAAACAGAGTGCCAAGAAGACATAAACCACAAGAATAGAGTACATAATATCCAAAAAACCTAATTTTATTTCTTAAATGATACATAATCAATTACATTCATGGTAGAAGGAGAGAATACATTACAAAGATAGAATTAGAGGTTTGAAACTTATGGGAAGTTGGCTATAGTTTTGACATGGTGCCGTTACAAAAAAGAGATCCTTTTTAAAATGCATAAGTTCCAATTTTATAGAGAAGGATAAGGAGAAAGAGAAGGGGAGAGTGGTGCCAAATTAAAAATTCAACCACCAAGGATCAATGCCCATAATTTTTACGAGAGATATTGGCACCTAATATGGACTAAATTGCATTCCATCATATTTAACGAGATCATAAAACAATGCCCTCATTTCATTAATTTTTGTTGGTGGAGTGGTTTTCATTTAATTTTCAATTTAGGCGTGGTTTATATGATTCTCGTGTGTCTTGATCAGGATGATGCGTGGAAAAACTTTTGACCCCGTGGTACATTAAAACCATCTGCACTATTCTCCCTTGTTTTCCACTAATTTTTATTTGTTACGCAACTTCTGAACCTATTCTCTATTTGGTGGGTTTGAAAAAGCCTACGTGTTCCAATATGTTACCACCTCCTCCATAATGACATGAAATACTAACCATTCATTTTGCGACACAATGAAGGCTTAGTATTTTGTGGCATTATGGAGGAGGTGATAAAATATGGGAACTTGCAGGAGTTTTTTTAAACGCATTAAACATGGTATAGGGTCATAATCCATGTAACATTAAAAAATTAGAGGGAAAACATGGGAGAAGAGTGTAGATGGTTTTAATGTATTGTAGGGGTCAAAGTGATTCCACGCATCATCTTGATAGTTTGAAGGCATGGAGAAAGTAAAAAATCCATGCCTGATTTTAAAATCGGATGATATCCCGCCACTAACCGAAATTAATGAAATGAGAGCATATTTTTATGATCTGTAAAATTTGATGGCGTGTGATTTGGTCCATTTTAGGTGCCCATATCTCCTTGTAAGATGATTGATCCTTGGTGGTTGAATTTGTCTTTTTCACCTCTCTCTCTTTCTCTTTCTCTTTCTCCTTCTCCTTCTTTATAAAATTGAAAATTATGCATTACAAAAAGGATATCTCTTTATTGTAATGTAATCATGCCAAAATGGTGGCCAACTTCCCATAAGTTTTAGACCTCTAATTTGGTCTCTACAATGTATTCTCACCTTCTACAATGAATGTAACTGAATTTACATCCTTTAAGAAATAAAATTGGGTTTTTATGGCTATTACATACCCTATTCTCACATTTTATGTGTTTTTGTCTCTCTGTTTACATTGTTGGCATGTTGTGCATAGTTTTTACTTGTAGGTTCCATTTTTCTATGTTGTCCATGTGTAGGAAAAGAAAATCAACATGGTTCTTGTCTATGGAATTATTTTCTTCCCTCTATCCCATGTTTTCTCTCTTTACTTTCCCTTGTGGATAGAAATCACCCATTTTTCTAGTTCTATCACCATCTATCTTAGCTTAGGATTTACCTTATGTATCTCCTACTAACTCGGTCACTTGAAATGTGTAGATTCAGATTAATTAGCCAAATTTTATTCCTTAGGAGTAGTTTGAGCATTAGGAATATGTAAAGGAACCAAATTTCTCCTAAGTTCTATCTCATGTACAAGTACCACAACTTAGAGATAGTCCCATGTTGCCTCAAAATTCTTGGTTTTCCATGACTCGGAGACAGAGTGCAATTTTGAGCTCTAATAGTTACATTGATGGTGGAGTGGTATAGACCATAGATGCAACAAATATATTTCTCATCTAAAGGTAAATCCTTGAGTGCATGCTTATCTCTATATCTAGGCCAATAGATTTATAAATGTTTCGAGCTTTTGGATTTTTCTTGTATATTGTCTAGAGAAATGTTTAAATGTACTAAGATCTCTATTTTGAGATTCACAAATTCCTCTATCAATTATCTCACTTCACGTCTTGTTTTATTATTTTTCTTTTGAAATCCCGCTTCTAGTCCTTAAATGTTTTCTATAGAGATCAACAATATATCCAAGTCCTCATTTGTTCACATCTCCTCTATCTATTAAGTTTACAACATCTCTAGACTCACTATCTAGTCTTCTTAGAAATATAGTCTTTCTCAACTCTTGGTCTAGTCCATTGCCCACTATTAATGGAAAAAGGGTTTTCTATCAAGATAATCCTTAAATATTTCATCTTTCTTTTGGTTAATCCTAAAAATTTCCTCTTTACTGGTCTCTAACCCTATAATAATCTTGATATTTGTCTAGATTTTTTTTTCCATTTCAGCCCAATTATGAATGGAGTTATGAGGTAAGCCATAAACCAATACACGACTAAGTCCTTAAGGGTTAAAGGGATTTTTTTATAGATTTTATTTATCTGTAGTATAGTAATAAGTTTGGCATATGACTTTAAACTCAAATAAGAACTGATGAGGGTCCTCTTAAGATATACCTATAAAGGTAAGAAATATTGAGGGAGAAATATTATTCATGGGAGATTTCTCTTCATTATTTATGACAATGGGGTAAGTGAATGTTCTTCCCTATCAAAGGGCTTAATTTTATACTCATTACAATTATTCTTGTGGAATGACATCAACCGTTGAGCCTATGGTGTGATTCTAGTAGACTCTGTTTAATGAATCTTCCTTTTGAATCTTTAAGCTTATGCATGAACTAAGAAAAAACTTTTTAATATTCTATATTTAACTAAAAGTATTGAAAGAATTATTAGGTCAATATTTCCCCCAAACTAAGAGATTGTGGTAGTTTCCTAGTTCCACTTAATTCAAAGCCTACAAGTTATACCTACTATCACATACAAGTTCTTAGATTATTAAAGGAAGTAAGGAATCAACATTCTAAATGGAAACTTATAGTAAACATCTCATAACATCCTAGCTAAATGAATACCTATTGATACCTATCCCCAAAAATGGCACCAAAAAGTGGTGAGAGTTGTTGTATCCTCCAATTTAGTTCCATTATCTTTAATCCAAGGAAACATCTAAGGGTATCTTCTATAGGTAATAATATGAGATATGGTCCAACACCGCTACCAACTAAGTTCAAGAAAATGACATTTCAACATTTTCAAAAATGGAGGAAAAATTAAATATTGGAGCTATAAATAAATTGATCATTAACTTAAATTCATAACAAAGTTGAATGATTTTAAACTTACTTATTTAAACAATTCTACAATTTATTCAAATATAGAATGCAATGAATGAAACTTACTAATGCAAATACAAGAAATTTTTTCTCCTCTTTAGGTGAGAGTGGCCATTTCTATCTCCCTTAGATTTGACATGAAACTAATCAAGAATGCTCAACACGTGTATCTAACAAATCCACTTCTATTAACTTGATGTGTCTTATATATTATTTGTTATTTATTGATAAAGTGACTACCTAACTAGTTGAATACTTCCAGTTATACGACAAGGTGTTTATAAAATACTTGGAATATGAAACATTCAACCCAACATAAATCCAAAAATAAATTATACATTTATGATAACTCATTGAATTCAAAGGTATATTGAAAATCAAATATGTATTTAACTCTATCAATTGACAAGTGGATATCTTTACAATTATCCTATTACAAAGAAACTATTATTTTTTTAGTTTGAAATTTGTATTAGGACTTCTCTCTCAAAAGGTGGGAGAGTGTTAGTATTTTATTATCCTTTTTATATTGCTTTTTCGATGTTGGTCCGCCATGTGTTCTAATGAAGAATATTACTTCACGATATACAAAATCCTGTCATTCTCCAAATAATCAAGTGGATTTGATAACTAGGTGCCAAAGTTGAAAATATATCAACTACATATTGGATTCTTGGTCTTGTAAGAAAGAGCCTTGTGCTTTTCTTGGGATTCATGCACTTTTCTAGGGATTCATGTTCTTTCTTTAGAAGCGCTGCAATTTTCTTAGGAGTCCCACACTTTATTTAGAAGTCATGCACTTTTCAACCTTCTATCTTGGAATTAAGCAATGAAGTCCGGAGATCGTGTAAAAGTCAAAATTAAGGATTTTAATTGATGTATTGCTTACTAAAATTCTTAACTCCTTGTTTTTCCATGACAAAACATGTTTTCCACAATAATGGTTACGGTTAGAAAAAAACAAGCCATAATGATATGAAAGTTAATTATTCTCATACATACACCATACTTAATATTTAAAATATATAAAAAGACTTGTAAAATTGATTAAGTATGTTTCAAACTTACTCAAAAATGTGGAATTAAAACTTATTTAAGATGAATAGTCCAAGTATCATCATTGGTTTAAAGATGTTAAATAAAATGGTTTCTAATGGAGAAGGATTTGGAAAATATAGACAAATAATTCATTAAAATATCAAAGAAAAAAAGATATCTAATAATTTTGGTATTGGGTGCACTAGGGAATCATCTCAAACTAAATGGGTCACAGATTCATTAAAGAAAACATATGTCTAGAGAACTCTTCTCGACATTGATGTGAGATTCCTATTCAATAAAATGAGAGGTATTTTATTTATCACATCATCTATATCCATTGTGGTACAAAAGGTCATAATTCTCATAATTGTTGGAATAACCATGTTTTTGATATTTATCGGAAGTGGAACCATAATATTTCTACATGTTGGTTCATTTATATCCATACACATAGGTATCACAAAATAGTGAACTAGAATTTTTAGTGGGCCACCCCACTCAAGTGGAAGAAAATCAATTCACCGCTCATAATTTCTTATGTACATCAAATTTCAATCCTAAAAGTAATGTGGCCCATTTATTCTCAAGGAAGGGTTAATGATCCAAATGAGTGCTCAAAACAAGAATGACCCATGTCATCATTTAGAGGATGCATGAAATTATGTTTTTATAAAGTAATAAATTATTTTTTTAGAATTGAATGATTGGGATGAATATTTGGAATAATATAATCAATTAGAGTAGGATTTCTAAAATCTCTATTTTATAGAAATTCCTAACATTTGTTTTTAGATAGTTTTTAAAAACATTTGGTATGTCGCATTTTTAGGGTTCTCAAAGAATCTTTGGGTTTTAGAATATATGATAATAATTTAATCATTAGTGTTGTATTTAAGTGTTTTGAGTTGTTTCATTGTCTTTCCAACTGATCAATTGTTCACAAATATAGTCAATAGGCAAGGATATATGACCATGATAAGGAGAAAAAAATTAAGAATTTAATAATCCTTTTTCCCATTAAAATTTACCCCAAGGTGTATGCATGTCATATCCATCTATAATTACATTTTGGTTCCCATTCGAAAATTTTCATTAACTATTCCTAATAACCTTCTATCTTATACATTATTTCACTATAAAGAAGATGGTTTCAAAGGAAGACAAAAGTTTACAAGTTGAAATTTTTGGTAGACATAAGTTGTAGGATTGCAAGGTTTTAGGGAATACATCTTTCCTATAGAGTTATCCCATTTGTATATGTATTCATTTACAAAGAATTTTGAATTACATACATCTATTCTACATATTTTTTCCCAATGTGCATCCATTCTCAATTGCAAAGAGACTAAACATACATATCTCTTACAAGGTTTTCCCACTTTGTATATAAAACTTGTTTTACTTCAAGAACTTTTACTTTTTTCTACAATACAATTTTATTTTAATTATGAAATACGATTATTTAAACATGCAATTTTAGTTATTAACTATGAATGTATTGTTGTAACACACTAAATGCCACGATTAGTATGTTTTCCATTGAACTCTAAAAATAATATGGATCAATGGTATTTGAGTGGGAAAATTATTTTTCTAAAATTTTAGGTCTTGAAAATGACGAGAAAAGCTAGCAAAAATGAGAAGAGGGCCCAATTTGAGATACATAGTCATTTCTAACATCCCCAAATGAGTAAAAACGAATCCATGTATAAAGAATATATGAAGTAATAGAAAAAATGCCTGCATACCAATCTAAGTATGATCATGGAGTAGATGATGAATTTTTGGAAAAATCTATCCCATTTTGGAAACCCTATTATGGAATGATTGCTCCAAGAAAAAGAAATATGCAATGAAGTTCTACACAATTTACAAATTCAACTTGGATACAAAGAATCAGTTTGAGAAGAAATCTAGTAAAACCCATCATTATACATGGTAAACTCTATTAAAGATGAAATGAAATAAGAAAAGTATTATAGATACAAAAATATAAACAAAAGAAAGCATGGTGTGTTTTTATTGTTTTACACATTATGATAATTCCCAAGTGTGATTACAAATTTATAAACACAAGAAAGGTATTGGTTTTAAGCTATTAAATGAAATAAGGTATAATGGAAAATGAATTTATGAAAATAAAAAATTAGAGAAGATACCCAAGATATTTTGTATTAGGTATACTATGAAATCATCTCAACCCTCCATGGGTCCCACAATCATTAAAGAAAATGTTTATCTAAAACATTGTTATCAACATCAATGTGAGCCTCCTATTCATGCATATGGGAGGTATTTGATTCATCACCTCATTTATAGTAATTACAATAGAAAGGTCACGATTTCAATCATTTTTGGAATATAATTTATTTTGATACTTGTGATAAGTGAAACCATGGAATTTCTACATCTTAGTTCACTAACATCCCTAAATATAGGTATCATAGAACAATGAACATGAATATCATGTGGGCCACCCCACTTAGGTGGAAGGAAATCACTCCAACATTTAGAAATTTTTGTGTACATTAGAATTCAATCATATAAGAAATGGGGCCCATTTCTTGTCAAAAAGGGAGAAATAATCCGGATGAGTGCTTAGAGAAATATTGACCCATGTCAACAATTAGAGAATGTATGAAAGTCTATTTTAAAAAATTAATGAATCCTTTTTTAGACTTGAATGATTGAGATAAGTATTTACAGCAATACCAATAATAATAAAGTAGGATTTCTAACAAGTCTAATTTTAGAAAGTTCTAAAATATATTTTATCATGTTTTGACACCATTTAGTTTTGTGCATTTTTGAGGGTCTTAAGAGCATTTATGGGCTTGAATATATGTTAATAATGGAAGTGTTATGTTCATATTAATTTTTTTAGTTCATTCCATCATCATTCCAATGGGTCATAAGGTTTCAAAATTGGGTTAATGGGATGAGATATATGACCCCAAAAAGGAGAATTTTTTTTTAATATAATATATTTTTAGATTTTTCCTTTTCTTCCCATTTAAATTCACTCCCAAGGTGGATGCATTTTGTCTCCATGTCGGATGAAATTTTGGTTCGATGAAATTTTGGTTCCCAATTAGAACCATTCATTTACTCTTCCTAACAACCTTCCATAGTTTTCATTTTTTCATTATAAAGAAGATGATTTCATAGAAGATACAAGTTTGCAAGTTGAAAGTTTTAGTAAACATAAGTTGCAGGTTTGTAGTTTCTAAGACATACATTTTTCCTTATAGAATTTTCCCATTTTTATAAATCTTGATTTCAAATAATTACAAGGAATGCATCTCTCCTACACATTTTTTCCATTTTGTATCCATTCTCAATTGCAAAGAGATTGTACATACATCACTCTTGAGAGTTTTCCCACTTTTTATACAAATTCAATAAATTTATTTTACTTATACAATTATGGATTTAGTTACAAAATGAAAATTTATTTTAATTTTTAATAGAATTATTTAATTATTCCATTTTAGTTATTCATTATGAATGTATTTCCATAACACATTAAATTCCAATATTAGTATTTTTCCTCTAAATTACAAAAATAATTTAGATCAACAAGATATCATAATGGGAAAATGATGGGAATTAAGGAAAATTTTAAGTCCCTTAACAAAATCCAAATTGGTTTTTTTGGAAAATTTGTAAAAAAAGGGGGTTACGTGTTGATGGAAATTAAGAGAAAATGTGTATAGTGATGCAGATAATAACGTTATGGGGAAAAGGTGTTCTAGGGAGAAAATTAGATGCAAAAAGGCATATGTATGGATTTCATATAAAGATGAGCATCTATACGACATTTATCTATAGACGGGTGTCTACACAATGCGAGATCTATATTCCTGGTTACACATGTAAATGCATGTGCGCTTGGGAATTTTCATATGTAAATGCTTGATTGCACATGCAAAGAGGGTATTTGTACATATAGACAACCTCCTACATGTGCATATGGGTTTTTGTGCTTTTAGACATCTTATAGTCACTAAAT
Source organism: Taxus wallichiana var. yunnanensis (assembly GCA_018340775.1). Classification (NCBI taxonomy): domain Eukaryota; kingdom Viridiplantae; phylum Streptophyta; class Pinopsida; order Cupressales; family Taxaceae; genus Taxus; species Taxus wallichiana. The sequence goes on from CM031234.1 coordinate 78,214,819, forward strand.
CATGCACTTGGGTACATTTCTAGGTCCTAATGACATGTATTATATTCATATGTTCTCTAAGGGAGAAAAGTACTAATTGATCACTGTCTTTGGCCTCTTAGGTTCCTCTCTGGTCTCCTTCTTGGCCTTACACACCCTATTTCACATTCTGACCTTTTATACTTCACCTTTTTGGCTCTGGACAACAACATCTAGCCAAGACGCCAATGCCCAAGAGCCCTCATCCCCTCTAGGTGCCCTAGACCTATTTGTATCCTACTCACTCCTTTTGGGTCCTTTCTAGCTATTGGGCATCTTTATCTCTTATGGGTTGGCCTTTTAGTGATCAATTATGAAATTTAAACAAGAGAAACATATAAATACAATGTTATGGGATCAAATTAAAGGACCAAGCTTTAAGCATCTACTATCAACACCTAAGGTTGCATTCAAAAGCATATAAATAGCTTCATTATATCCATCTAGCTTCATCTAAGGGACAAGGGTTGGTTACTTTACATATACTTCATAGGAGGGGAAGTTCATTTTTCCATGCACACATCTATTTACATATTTTACATCTAACTACTTGCTCATTATCAAGTGCGACACACACAAGAGCCACCTAGGGAATAATTCTACACACACACATAAAACTATATTGGGTATGAGATGTAGTACAATGATCAATTGTTTGAAATCTAAGGACAATCTAACCTCTCATTTTCATTATTTTTATTTTTGGGATTTGATGCACTTTTGAGGGTTTTGTAGGTGGTCTTCTTTATTGAAGGTTATCAACGACATCAGAAATCACTATGTGAAACTATAGCAATGGAAAGAAAGGGCTTAAGAAAACTCAGTAACCCTATGAAATTCATTTCCAAAGCTCCCACATAGAACCTGAAACTTAGAGAGGGATCCTAGCCCCCATGCACCATGATACCAATCTAGGCTCCTTAGTCCCTACTTCTCCTACACTTATTCATTTTCATGGCTCAATTGCAATATCCCGCACTTCGGTTTTGTCAATATTCTACTCACACACACCTCTAGGATATTTCTAAAATCAGCTAATTGACCTAACTCTTCATTGCACTTAGGGTTTCAATTCATATCTATTATTTCTTGCATCACTCCATATACTTTACTATTAAATCTATTCTTGTGGCCTATAATAAGGTTTAAAAAAATCTTGAGTACATTTTTGTTAAATCATTTGGTCAACCCGACCTTTTGAGCACGTTTAGGGTATTTTTTAATTGTCTCGTACACTATTATAAGATCCTCTCATCATGGATATTTCTATTCATTATTTCCTTCTCATCCATCCTGAATTAAGAGCTAAAATAATTACTCTCTTGGCTACTACTCATGTTCCTTCTGATATTCATCCAGACATAGTTTATAACACATTTGTAGATGCATTTTCTCAGCACATTTCTTTTTCATCTAATCCTCATGTTGAGCTTGTTATTTTTGACAATGATCCACCTTTATACATAATGATTCGCATCAATGATGTGGGTGTCAAATGAAGTATAGTTGATAATGGATGTGATCTTAATATGTGAACTTTATCATTTGTTGAGGCTATGTGTATTTCTATTGCTCATGTCAGTCCTTCATCTATTTCTGTTCATGCATATGATGGTTCCATTCATCCATGCATAGGCCATATCACTTTACCTATCTCTCTTAGGAAAAAAACCATTCATATGGTTTTCTTTGTCATTGAGTTTCAAGTTCAATACAATTTCTTACTTGGTAGACCATGAATTCATGCCATGCAAGTTGTACCCTCTATAGTACATTGATGTGTTAAATTATTACATGAGGGTGTCGAATATATCACATTCTTAATGACCATGAACCATTCAAAATTGCAACCGTGATCCAACGAATACACTCCCTACTTTGTAATTTGTTACTACTCATGAAGCACAACCTATGGATTCTCCACCACATTTTCCACCACTTGAAGGTGTTATTTTCATGTTAGATAATGTCCCATCTGCATCATTTCCCCCTCCTACTTCTACAAATGCTATGGTACTTTATCGAGGTCTTGTCCAAACATCGACATCATTCCATCTTATTTATCTTCTCATATGCCACCACCATTGACATGTCCTCATTTTACATGTACACATTTCATGAATGATTCTTATTGGGAGAATATTCCATTTGATCCTACTTATGAATACACTATATGTACACATGATGGCTTGACTTGATTAGGCTTTGCATTTGATGATCTCTATCCTCCACCCCATGATCCTCATATTTATCATGGTTTTATCCACATTACTTTGTTGCTTATGGTCTTCATATCTTTTATCTCACAATATTTCTTGCACGATATCCTCATGCTTCTCCACTTACACATGGGAAATATTTGATTAACTACATTAGGGGAAATTTAGACCCTAATTATACAAATATCTCATTTCCTATGCCCTTTGGTCGTGTGTTCATTTTCAATGATTCATTTCTTGGCTATACACAAAATCTCACTTGATGGTATGCACATGGATTTCTATTACCCCCTTTCACTGATGAAGAATATGCTATGGGCATGTATAATTTATGCCTTAATGGATATTTACTCGATTATCCTGATACTATTTCTTACCAAGTCTTTGATGCTTCTCCATTTGGATTTGACCATGACAATGATGATCTTCTAGATGATATTACATGATCTTACTCTTCATCATATACTTGGGGGGCATCATGCTCATTTCCCCCAACCTTCTCCTTACATCACTAGGTGTCCATCATTTCTATAGTCACATTCTATACCTCATCCTTCACATTTCTAGACATTCATCTTGCACAATTTGATACACTACTTATATTTTCACTATGCTATGAAGCAATCTTATTCTAAGGTTCACACTTGAATGTTGAGGGCATAATACATACATGAATCTCACATGCTACATAATTCACACATTCCACATCTGCAACATCTTCTTACTACATCACCTAAACTTTACACTTTATACACCCGAGCATTCTACACATCATACACATTCTACACATTTTGTGTTGCACACTCTGAATTATCACACTAAAAAAATTCACAAAACATCTTTCTCGTGTCTCATTATTAAACTACACAATTTCAATCTACGTAATTCTAACACATTATCTTTACACATAATACTACTTTATTCTACATTCTATGCTTCATGATAAAACATTTTCTAGCACATATCTTCACTACCTAACTATGCACTCTAGTCTCATGGTTCATAATCGATCAAGTTGAGGGTTTTAATCTAAATTGAACCTCGCCACACTTGCATCATTATAAATTAAAAATTCTCATATTTCTACATGTTATGCTCCATGTTTCACTATTAATCTTTGTATCGTCTTATTCAATGTTTCTAAAATCTTTCTACATTTTTATGATTAATATTTTATAGCATCTCATGAACATATTATACATCCTATGATACCCGCTCCACAATCAATATTTTACTAGCATCTCATTCAATATTTCTAATATATTCTTATTACACATCACACTACACATTCTAAAATATAAACTCTACACTTTATTGGTTGAAAATTTCTAACATACACATCGATCAAACCATTTCCCAGTACGCACTCTTGTTCTATAGTTCATTCTTGACTATTAAGGGGTATTTTATAAATGACCATCCTATCACTAATTCATGCACACTTGGGGGAACACTTTTGCCATTATCAAATTCACACGCGCATTCCATTCCATTCACATTCACAACATGTTGCATATCTTGGTTTCACATAGTTATTAATTTCTTATACTCACATGTACACTTTTCTTATTATAGTAGTAGGATACATTGCATGTCATTATATTTGTCATACACACATGCGAGTTAACTTGAAATCTATTTTTGATTGCAGATTTTACACAGATCATTACACACATCATGAATTCTTGGCACTATACGTCTTACCGGTCCTCTAGCAGGCTCTTGGGGCATCCAATTTCATACACATTATAGGTGTTATTGTTTCATTCTATACTACTTCCTACTTGTACTAAAGACACTACTCTATCGATCATACACACTTTTGACATACTTTATATCTTTTTAACATGATAATAAATGATTTATGTGTAGCATTTGCTTTACAGAACCTTTTTCCACCATGGTTGTATGATGTTTTTCTTATTCTTATTTGCTATTATTTTCTATTGTATTTAGTTGTTTGTGGGATTTGACCTATAATTTGTCTTGTGTGCACATCAGTATGCTTTTGGCCATCATGCCTTGATTTTCTTGTGACATTGTGAGTTATGTCCCACGTTTGCAACTCAATTTTTATAGTTTCCAATGTCTTTTCACTTGTTATCTTACATTATTTTTCTATAAACTTTCTTTTTACACTAACACTTGTATTCTAACCACTGTTTACACATTCCTTGGTTTATACCAAGCATATTACCTTCTACATACTTGGTATCAGTCAATAAGGGGTCCTATTTTTCCCTCATCCTCCTAGCCAACTCACATGAAACCCAAATGAGGGGGGAATATATTGGCTGAATCATTCACCCCAGTCACTAATACATAGACACAGTTCAACCCAGTTTAGCACAAATAAAACATAGTCTACAGTCTTAGATAGGGCTCAAAATTAGACTTGGGTCCTTAATACAACATAGATATTAGTGCTTAGAATTAGAATGGGGCTCCTAGGTACTTTTATACCTTCCTGGGTACCTAGGACCAGGGGCCAATACAAAGTTTTCTCAATTTGGCACAGTTCAAAGTATTTTACACAACAAATTTTACAAGATAGTTATAATCCTTAACACTCAACATGCATGCATTACACCTTCATTTCTACTTTCACATTATATTGTACTAGATTGGATTTATACACACCATATTCAATGGTGTTTTTACTTCAGGAAACAGTCGAATGTTAGAGAATGACACTAAATTTTTCTCCCTACACTACTTCACATGGCGTAAGATTGGCCAAAAAAATCACATTCAACATAATTGTTGTGATATCACCTAAAAAATATTTCTTCTACAACATCTCCAGGATCATTTTTATCTCTTTCAATCATCATGGATCAGGTGCGCAAGTTCCTTATTTTTATTTTTAGCATTTTAGACACTTTTTACATGTATTCCATACATTTTGATAAAAAAATATTTCTATACACACGTATTAGACTACTTGTTCATTCTTCTCTTTTATAGGTCCATCCTTATGGGAAGAAGTATCCAACATCAAATCATATCAATCAAACTTCAAGCAAGACATCCAAAAAGCTACAACACGACATCTACACATATGATTTCACCATAGGGTTATCATCATCAATTTTCACTTCCTCTTCTCTAGCTTCCACACTTCACTTTTTACCACTGCACGCTCTTTTCTCTCCTCGACGATTTCTTCATCATCAATCTACATGGTTATCAGGTACACATCTCTATCTACTTTATGTTACCAAGATTTTACTCACCATAATTAAGTGGGTATAAATGTAGACACTAAATCACACACTTGGGTACATTTCTAGGTCCTAATCATATGCATTATAAACATATGTTTATTAAGGGAAAAAATTACTAATTGATCACTATCTTTGTCCTCTTAAGTTACTCTCTGGTCTCCTTCTTGTCATTACACACCCTACTTCCCAGTTTGACCTTTCATACTTCACCTTTCCTAGCTCTAGACACTAGCACCAAACCAGGACACTAGTGTCTAGAAGTCCTTGTCCCCTCTGGGTGCCCTAGACCTCTTTGTATCTTGCTCACTCCTTTTGGGTCCTTTCTAGTTGTTGGGCATCCTTATCTCTTAGGGGTTGGCCTTTTAGTGATCAATTATGAAATTCAAACAAGGGAAGCATATAAATACAATGTTATGGGATAAAATTAAAGGACCAAGCTCTAAGCATCTACTATCACCACCTAAGGTTACATTCACAAACATCTAAATAGCATCATTGCATCCATCTAGCTTCATCCAAGGGAAAATTTCTAGTTAATATGCATACACTTCATGGGAGGGAAGTTCATTTTTGATGCTCACATCTATTTACATCTATCTAATTGCTCATTATCAAGTGCGACATGCAAAAAAAATCCACCTAGGGAATAATTATACACATACACATATAACTACACTAGGCATGAGATGTAGTGTAGTGCTCAGTCGTAAGATCACTTTTTTTGATATCTAAGGACAATACGACCCCTCATTTGCATTATTTTATTTTAGGGATTTCATGCACTATTGAGGGTTTTGTAGGTTTTCTTATTTATTGTAGGTTATCAGCGACATCTAGGATCACTGTGCAACACTATATCGATAGATAATGAGGGCTTTGGAAAACTCGGTGACCCCGTAAAATTCATTTTGGAGCTCTTGCATAGACCCTAATGATTAGAGAGGGATCCTAGTGCCAAGGTGCCACATTACCTTTCCATGTGCCCTAGTCCGTTTTTCTCTTTAACTTCTACATTTTTCTAGACTCAAATGTGACATCTTGCACTTCGGTTCATTAGTCTTCAACTTCCCACACCTACATGATATTTGTGAAATCAACTAAGTGACCTAAATTTTTATTGCTCTTATGGTTTTAATTCATATCACTTTTTTTGCATCAATAATTCTAATTTAATGTTATATCTATTATTGTAGCATATTATAGGGTTTTAAAAAAAATATTAAAAAGTATATTTTTGTTAAATCACATCCGACTACACATGTAGACACACAACCGCACCTTTCCCAATCTCCTATCACTATATGTTCTTTCACACCTATAAATGTATGTTGGGGCCTCATTTATGACTTTTACAAATCTCTTGCACTCCAATCTCTACATCTACGATCTTATGACTATATGACCAGAATCTAGATTCGTAAAACAAGCATTCCTCTACAATACAAAAATTACATCCATTTCTACATTCTCTTAGTCTCAATCCAAAGTTCAATTTTGAAACCTCATGTGCTCACAAATAGTCATTTTATTTAAAATCAAAGACACATTCAATGGATGGGAAGATAGATGTTATTTTTAGCAATAATTTACATGCCACAATATCACACTCGATGGAAATTTTATGCAATTTATTTTAGCCAATTATGACACATCCAACTATATATTCACAATCAAGTTTCCATCACGAAAATTTTCTTTTTGAACATATTTGAAATATATCTAACGCTTAACATGAATTCCACACATGAATGTTAACCATGTGACAACAAAATAATTACTCTTGGACCAAGACAAAAGTATATGAGGTTCCACTTCGGCGTACATGTTGAAGGTAATAATATCTTTTTTCAATTTAATATTTCTATTAACATCACAATAAGTTAATAACATGATTTTTAATTTTTGCAAGTAAATTTACCAAATCAAGAAGGGGATTATCTATGCAAGTTCTTGTAAACAAAATTTTGTAGACCATGATTAATTTTTTAGGTTAGGATATTCTTGAAGGGAAGAAAATATGACATTCTATAGTGGGTTGTTGTCTACATCATTTGTTTTCCAAGTTGCCAAAAATTAATTGGTGTACATATTTATCCAATAGGATAAGAAATGATTTGTCATATACTATTTGTAATGACACTACAACATTTTCATCTTGCAATTATATAATTACATTATATTATGAAGCCTTTTATGAGTTATAGTCACAAAATACTAATATTCTGATTACACTTGATGAAAAAATTAGAGTAAATTATCTTTCAAATGGGGATCAAGAGGTAACTTTAAATTATTGCAAAATAATTTCATGTATTTATTTTACAAATAGAGATAATTTTCTTTTCACTTCTTTCTGAAAAGATCAATTTTATCACGTGAAAGAAGAAAAGCTATAGTTATAGGTCATCAAGATCCTAAGGATTTTATAGTTCAAGCATGAATGTATAATCACCTCCTATTACAGTTTCAAGACAAAATTGCATAAGGATTTCTATTAAACCCCCTCTACTTCAACACATAACTTCATCAATTTTTCTAGGTATTACTATTATCAGTCACTCAAGCTATGAATAATGGAACATACATTGTTGTAAAATTTTGATTAATGGCACTATATTTATTAATGATTATTGAAAAATTGAATATTCCTCGATTGTTTTCATCAAACTTCCCTGCATAAAAAAATTGAAACATAAAGGATTTAACCAATGACTAGGGAATAAAATACCCCTCTTAGAAAAACTCTGCAAGGTACATTATTAGTATCACTTCAAATTTTATTTTATATTTACTAAACATTGAATTCTAATTTCTATTTGTGTTTTTTGTTCACATTTTTATTTTATCAATTCTACCTCCCTCTTCAAAATATGAAATGATGACACCACCATTACCTCCTAGAAAAGTTTTAACTAGATGGAAATGAATATTTTTTCCAGGTTGAAATTAGTGGCATGGTTCATTTGATAACAATGTTGAACCCTGGTCATTGGTGTTGTCATTGATGTCAAGTGGAATTGATGGAAAATGTGTGAATGGTGAAGTGAGGCTCAATTAGAGGCATGAAGGATGATTGGTAGTGCCTTCTCGGTGATGACCTGGAAGAGGTTGTTGGATGGTTTCGTGGATGCTGTAATGATTGGTATGAGTTCTCTCCAAGTCATATCATTGTTTTAAAATTGGAAACAAGATAGTAGGACATGAAATTTAATTCTCTAAAGGTATGAGCTGATTTTTCCAATCTTGTAAGGGATGGATAAGTAAAGAAAATGAAGAATGAGAACGTTACTTGTACGAAAAGGATCATTTTAGACAAACTTGTTGTCGGTAAAGGAGTGTGTTGGATCTTTCATGAAGAAATTTTTGGTGTTCTAGATTTATCTTAATGTCTCTTACATGGTCATGAAGTGCTTTGAGAAAGCTGTGTAAGTTTTTGTATATCTCGGAGTGAAGAAATGAGATTGACATACACTGAAGGTTTTAAATTCTTATTTCAGCATGTTCAATATATTTTGGTGATGGTGGAGGTATGTGTTATTGAGAAATCAAGAATATATTTCCAATGAGTTAAACTATGTGCAACTTGGATCTATCTAGAGGAAGTTCGCCATTCAAAAATTTGTAAGTCACGATGAATGACAACAAGTGGACAGAGTCAAAACTAGGGACACGTAGATGAAGATGAATAAGATGCACAATAAAAATAAAAGACAAAAATGAACATGTTTCAGCTTTTGAAAATCTTCAAGCATATGTGTATGACGTATGTGAGGTTCAAGAAACTAACCAAATGCCATAGCTTTTCGTATCCGGGAAAGACTGAAAATTCAATAGACAGTAGTAAAATCTCACCAAAAAAGGAAGGTTTTGCATGTCGATTCTCGGGTAAGATGAAGGAAATTGAAGTCCGAAAACTTAAACCTCTTGAATTAGTTGTGTTTAAGAAATATTTCAGGTCCAAAATAGGAGTGAGAAGATACGCCAATGAAAGGAAGAAACAGTGAAACAAGCATAGGGTGCCACTTGGTGATGATATGACGACCGAAGGAGGACACATGGAAACATTCTTCCATATTTTTGAGAGATGGATTCAAGTGGACATGAAGTCCCCAAAATGAGCCAAATTTTATGGCACTTCAAATTTGTGATGAAGCGGAGATATAGTTAGCATAGTCAAAGAGAAACATGGTATCATTAGAGGATGACATGTGGAGCTTTCCTATTAGGCTCGTCATATTGGTCGATGCATGTTATCAAAATTATGATGGCACGAAGTGCATGGAGCTTCCTTATTGGCTTGATTCTCACAAAGTGGGTAGCGGAAGTTATGAATAGTTTGACATTGCAAAGGCATAGTGGCACCTTCCTATTGGTTTATGCTTCACACTCGAAAAGATTGACACTAAAAATTTACATGGAATTATTTAATTGGTTAAAATTTCACATTTTAACAAGTTCCTTGAAAATTAAAGTGAATTACAAAGTAATCATGGATCCTTCTCATTGGCTCACATTTTGTGGAAATCACGGGGTTATCGGTAATTTTATATTGTGAAGTAAACATGGAGATATTTCATTGGCTCATATTTTAGGGTGACTGTGAGTTTCATCCGACATGGAAAATTATTGAAACTTAATTTTTAATTAATGAAAATACCAAAAATTAAAGGTAATGTCTGTGAGGAGATAAGAAAGGTGTTATAAAATATATCACACTAATTCATCTTGAAACGAAGGATGAATTTGTGACAAAATTTTGTCTCATCCGACAAGTCTATGAAAAATCTAAAATTTCAAATAGCACAAAAAATCATTATTTGAAGTGAAGGAGCTCATGGAGAAGCTCAAAATCAATTGCTTGGAGTAGTTGAAGAACTTCAATTTGTTAATCTATAAATATGAAGTTTCATGAAGGAATAATGGTCATGTGAGGAGTCATAAAACATGAAAATTAAAGATTCATTCCCTGGGAGTCATTCATGTTTATTTAAGCTCAAATTTTTAGCATGAAAATGTCATTGTTTATGCAGAGAGAATAATGAGACACTTGTTATCAATGGAGAGTTTTTGTTGAAAGAGTGTAGAGATGAGGGCTTGTTTTCTAAGGGTGTCTATGTATTAGAGCTATGAAAAATTAAGAAGAGGAGAAGACAAGTGAGTTGAAGAAGTGGTCATAATGATTTGTGGAGGACAACACAGTAAAGTGATCATTTTTTTTGCAAAAAGTCTAAGTTGCAACTTAACATATAGGAGATTGAAGCCTCCTTATAAGTAGTAGCTTCGTAAGATCAAATTTTTCTCGGTTAAATTATATAGGTTAAAGGATCCTTATAAGTAGTAGCTTATAGAAGATCAATTGTTGTTGGTTAAATTTGGGAGTTGAAGCTTTCAGAAAAGTTGAAGCTTGTCAAAGATTGAGTAGCAACTCGGTTAAATTTTGGAGTTGTAGCTCCAGGTTGAGTTGAAGCTCAACCATGAAATCATTATAAATTTGAAGGATAATTTTCCAAGGTGGTTCTCTAGTTTCAGTGGGTTTTGTTCCCAAGATGAGTTTACCACATTAAATCTTGTCTCCTCATGTGTTTATGTGTGTTTACTTATCTCTCTATCTCTCATGGTTTAATATGCATGCTTATCACAATTAAAATAATTTAAGTATTAGATGATTAACCCACTTTGATTTACAAATTTTTTTAATAAGCACCGATCCCCCACTCTCGGTTCCTATGATTCACGAGAAAGTGAAAAAATAGGTCTAGGATTCATAGAAGAACCTATGAAGAAGTGTGAAGAGGAAAAATCTGAGTCAAGAAGACAATAAGACATGAAGATGACCAATTTTTTTTTAAGAAGGCCTAAATTATTTAGGAAACCAAATTATTTCAGGTATGAAATAAAATTTAATGATTATTGCTTTTATTGTCACAATTTTAGACATAGAGCTAAGAAATGCAAGAAAATTTGCATGAATGATCTTCCATGGAAGGATAGAATAGAAGAGAGGAAAAAAAGACTCAAGAGGTATGAATAAGATAATTTTCTACAACTGTAATAAGATTAAACATGTTGCTAGAGATTTTTTTGGTCATTAGAGTTCTTAGTATGGTTAGAATCTCAGTCCATATCTATATACAATAAAGAATTAAATTGAGTGCTTCAATTTTCATAAACTTGGACAGCTTGGATAGCGATTTCGGCATAATCAACCACCTAGGAATAGAAAAATACTCTCAACCAATCAAAAGGTATATATATATATATATATATATATATATATATAAGGTGAAAATCAATCCTAAAAAAGTGCCAGAGAAAGTCATGGGATATATCAACTCAATAAGGACATCGAAATTAGTAATCACACTGAGAAAGTTGAAAGCAAGCCAAGAAGAGAAGAAAATGAAATCCATCATGCATGTTTGACCAGTATGCAATCAGGTGATGAAGAATTTATGCCTCAAGTTGTACTAGAGAAGATATATAAAATGAAATTTGAAAGCTTATCAGAAAGTGAAACAGAAAGTGATAACTTAGGTGATGATATTATCACACAAATGAGTACACAAATGAGTGCAATCATCATATTGCTTTGATGACTATATTTTATTTTGAAGTAACCTCACATGGTGAAGTTCCTTCTCTAGGCTTCTAGAAGGCATAATTTAGTTGAAAGAAGAAAGGTATGATCCTCAATAGTCTACCTACCTGCAAATAAATATCTCTTCATGGTGAAGTTGAGTAAGTGGTCCAAAGTATGATTCTTGCATGAAGGTTGTCATCAATAGTTACTCATTGAATTCCTTATTATATTGTAAAGTGATATGAGTGCAAAACAAGGTGCTAAGTAGTAGAGATATTTCAGGAAGCTAAAGGCCATATATTTGGAAGTGGAGCCAAGCACTATTAAAGTGGTATTTTAGGATAGATGAAAGGGTGGAGTATACTAAAAATATGCATTAGGTATCTAATATGGCTGAGCGAAAAGTGAAAGTTTGATTTCTTGTAGCTTCACGTAAGGAAGGATGTAATGGTTCCAAGGGGAGATACATGAGTTTAGCACATGATGAAAATAGATCCCTATAAATGGATAAAGTTTGGATAATAAGCATTAAAGGGATAATTCAAGGATCAAAGGTCAAAATATAATAACTAATCTTTGATTAGTTAGATAAAAGATCACTCAAGGATAGTATAGGTGTAAAACGGTGAGACAACATGGTATGACGGAAGCTTATGATGGTTTGACATGTTTTCTTGAAAGGATAAAGTTTGAAACATGATGAATGGCCAAAATGGAGACAAGTAAGAGGAGTACACTCCTAGTGGGAGCGTGTGGACAAGGAGAGATAGTTATTAGTTTAAGGAAAAATGTGTGAAGAAGGTTATACAACTATATGTATCCTATCATTCAATTGAGAAGCATAATCCAAGGGGGTTCTTTGAGGTAAGTTTGTGATTTTTAAATTTTTATCTCGCATATTGATCATATTGTCGAATATGTGTCCATTTTTCATAGATGTCAAAGGGGGAGATTACTATCTAGAACTAGGTATGAATGATTTAAATATGGCAGTGAAGGTGTTGTCCATCAAATTTTGTGAGTGCGTTTCCATCAATGACAAAGGGGAAGATTACTAAAACCTGGTCATTTTTGTTGTCATTGATGTCAAGTTACATTGATGGAAAAGGTGTGAATGTTGAAGTGAAGATCATTTATAGGAATGAAGGATTGGTAGTGCCTTCGTAGTGACAATTAGAGATTAAAAAGAGGTTTCTAGATGGTTTCGTGGATGTTGTAATGATTGGTATGCTTGGTATGAGTGCTCTCCAAGTCATATCCCTATGTTCAATGTGGAAACAAGACAAAATACCATGATGTTTGTTTCTCTGCAGGTATGAGGTGATTGTTCCAATCTTGTACATGATGGAGTATCATAGAAAATGAAGAATGAGAACATGCCTTGTATAAAATTGGACCATTTTAGAAAAACTTGTACGTACATGAATGTGATGCATCTTTCATGAATAAACATTTTGTGTTCAAGATTTCTCTTAATGTCTCCTACATACTCATGAAGTGCTTTGAGCAAGTTGTGTAAGTTTTTGTATATCCCGGAGTGAAGAAATGAGATTAATGTACAATAAAGGTTTGAAATTATTATTTTAGTATATGTAAGATATTTTGGTGATGGTGGAGGTATGTTTTGTTGATAAATGAATAATATCTTTACAAAGAGTCCAACTATGAAAAATTTGGAGCTCTTTGGAGGAATTTATGGCCATTCAAAGTTTTGTAAGTCGTGACAAACGAAAACAAGAAGACACGTTGAAACCAAGAACTCGTGGCCGAAGATGGATAATACACGGGGTGAAAATAAAAGACAAAAAATGAACATGTGTCATATTTCAAGTAAGATCCTAAGAAAATGTGCATGATGGATGTGAGGTTCACTAAATTATCCAAATTTTATAGATTTTTGGGTCTGGAACATTTGAAAAGTCAATAGAGTAGGTGGCTAAATCTCAATGGCGAAGGAAGGTTCTACATGTCAATATTCTAGGTAAGATGAAGGTAATTGAGGTATGATGGACTTAAACCTCCATAATTAGCTCTCTTTAAGAAATATTTTAGGTATGAAGTAGGAGAGAGAAGATATGTCACCTTTGGAAGGCGAGACAGATGGACCAAGAAGAGAGTTCCACTTGGCGATGATATGATGACCGAAGAAGGACATATGGAAAAAAATTGATATATTTTTGAGAGGTGAAATTGGGAGGACATGAACTCCTGAAATGAGCCAAATTTTATGCCATTTCAAGTTCATGATGAGGCGATGACAGAGTCAACGCGGTCATAGAGAAACATGGAAGCATTAGAGGATTTCCTATTAGACTTTTTGTCACATTAGTCAGATATAAGTTATCAAAAGTCTAACAGTATAAAGTGCATGGGGATTCCTTATTGGATTGATTTTCATAGTGGCGGTAGAAGTTAAGAATATTCTGAAATTGCAAAGGTGTGGAGCCTTCCTATTGTTTTTTGCTTTGTACTAAGAAAATACGACACCAAAAATGTGTGTAGAGCAATCTAATTGGTTTAGGATTTGCATTTCAACAAGGCCATTAAAAATTAAAGTGAATTGTGAAGTAAATATGGAGCCTTCTCATTGGATCACATTTCATAGAAAAATGTAGAGGTTATTAGCGATCGATATTGTGAATTAAATTTGGATATATTTCATTGGATCATATTTTAGGGTGACTGTGCAAGTTTGGTCCAACAAGGAAAATTATCGAAATTAAATTTTTAATTAATGAAAAATACCAAAAAATTATAGGTAATGTCTGTAAGGAGATTATAAAGGTGTTGCAAAAGATATCACATTGATTCATCCTAAAATGAAAGAGAAATTTTTGACGATGAAGTTTGTGTCGGTTGGAAAAGTATGTGAAGAATCTCAAAATTCATGGAACATGAAACATCATTACTCAAGTGAAGGATCTCATGCAGGGAAAATTTTAGTGGCTAATATTTGTAATTTGGATAATAGTAGGAATTTTAGAATATGAATTTGGATTTTTATGACCATAACAATGCCCATGTTTTGCCCAAAATTTCCACAAACATTAATTTGTCCCATATGAATAGCCAACGAATTTCCAATCCCAACTTATATTTTTATTGAATCACCATGTGATCGACAGGCCAAGATTTTAAAATATTCTTGGATCACCAAGAAATCTATAGAACCTTCTTGGTCATTTGGTCTCATTCACCGACATGTTTGGGAATGTTTTTTGAAATTTGATTAAATTTTCCATATATATATATTATAGAAAATAATCACTAAGTGAAACCCAATCACTTCAAAGAGGGTCAAAATTGTGACACATGTTGTAGCATCTTGATCATGGTGGTTACTATGATGAATTCTATTTATGATGCTGCAAATGTGGGAATGAGAATTGTCATGTGAAGGTGTATTCCTTGACCTTGAAAATCATGTTTGCAATGAGTAAGTATTACTATTCTGAATTCTTGCATATTGTAACTCTGTTTACTTGGGACTGATGTCATTATGTCTTGTGATTCACAAAGTTGTGAACCTGCAAAATTAATTTTGTACCTGATGTAATTACATGTGTGTGTGTGTGTGTGTGTATATATATATATATATATATATATATATAGACAAAGCACACCTTGAATCAATTCCATTGATCCAAGGTATGCTTCAGCCTTCTTTATTGCCATCTTGTTAATTGAATTTCCAAAAGAAATGTATTTTGGAACCGAGCTAGGTTTTTGTAAATTTTAAAGAACCTAGTTTCAAGTATACTTACTAGGCATCATACTGCCAATGCTAAGATTGGATCCTTGGATATATATAACTTATAATGCTAGAAAGCGTAAGACAAAAGAGAAGTATGGTTACGAGGATATTAAGGAAAATATTTTAGCCTTGGATAGAATGCCCCGTACTATGATGGATTTAACTTGAGGGGGCAAGACTTACTCGAGACCAATTACTGAATTACTTAGGCTTGTGCTTTAACCTATATCATAATGTCCTATCCTACTTGGGTTTTAATCTATAAGGTTGTAATTTAACCTAACATGAATTTTAAAGATCTAGAGCTAAGTTGGAAACCTAACTATGAATATGGTGACCTAAACTATTACTAATACTAAAGGGGGACCTATGGGATTATGTGGCAAGTGGTAAGATGATGACGATGGTTTCTAGACTATTAATGGGGAGTAAATAATAGTCCTTGCATTTTAAATTGCCAAGTTTGGTGGAGGCTGGAAAGGTAAGTGGTATGCCTAACTAGCATGGTGGCTAAATTAAAAATACATGCAAATAACTTAAAAGGGAAATTCACCAAGTTTCAACGGAGGAGGCATGAGAAAATAAGGGGGAAATGCATTCAATGGCATCAATTTTGGCGTAGAGACCGCCTAAGAAAAAGGAGAAGTGGATTTTGATGAGGTTATTGTTGTTCATTTGGTTTTTCTAGTTTTTTCTTTGCGTTTGGTTGCTCTTTTGAGCCTACAAATCTATCTTCGACCCATTGTGATCTTGATCACCTTCGGGTTGTTTCTGAGCGAGTGGAAACGAGGAGACAATTTGGAGATCTAGATGTTGAAGTTGTTGCAGAGGAGAAATTCTTGAGAAGCTCGGTTGTGACCTTCTACAAGCTAACAAGAAATTATACAGGCATGTTAGGCTCTTCTTGTTAAACAATTATGCTCTTTATTAAACGTCTTCATTAAAAGAACTTTGCTCTTAGAAATGCATGGTTTTGTGAAAATATGTTGGTGTGCTTTGGATGTGATCTTTTTCTTGAGTTGTTGTTTGGAAAAGATGCGGTTTGGGTATCTTCTGGATGCATGCATGAGAAAAAGGTGTTCTTTGTTGAATCCATAAGTGTAGATGGATTTCATCTTTGCTTTGTTAATATTTCAAATGCAATGCATGTTCGGTTTTGTTGTCTCTTATGGGTTTGAACTTTCTGAAGGTGACAGTGATGTGTATACTATTTTCTGAGTTTTATATGCTTTGAAAAGTTATGGATTTCGTGGGAATGTCTTTGACAGACTTTTTGTGAATTGTTCTTCCTTGGCCATAATACACTTTAATTTTTATGTGGGTTATCTTACAAAAATAGGTTCATCGTATCATCTTAACATTTACTTGTTCGAAATGATATGATGTTTCTCCTATTTTGCTCTCGATACCCATGAATGATTGTTTGGAAATAACTTCTTCCTAATCCGGAATAGAGTAATTTGTTTATAGGATGGATTGGTGTAGAGCGTACAATTTTACTTCATCTTTGAGCTCAATGATGAATATTTTTTTTTGATGTAAACTTCTTGGTTGTTTTCATCAGAATCAACCAGGGGTAGATTCCTTACCCTTATGATTGAAAAATGATTTCTCATCCCGGTGGAATTAGGACCATGTTTGCTTGGTTGTAAACTCTTAATTATTTTATATTTAGATTGAATATGCTTTCTATTACTATATACAACTATTAACGTTGGTTTTAATTGAAGTTTAGTTGTAAAATTAATTCTTTGAATACTTTCTTTAATGGTAGCTAGTAACCTATTAAGACAGTCCCAGTCTAGCGTGGAAAGAATTACACTATTGATAACTGGTCTACACATCATAGTTTGATATTTGGCTATGTATTAGAAAGAAGTAATGCAAATCTCCTTCCTTTTCATTTGATTATTGACTTCTAAATTGCTCTCTCCTTGACTGTTATCTCTAGTTGTTATATCTTCTTGCATAAGATCGACCAGTTCGGTTGTGTTAAATGAAAGAGATTATAGAATAGGTAACTGGAAGTAATACTTCTTTTCTTTTCTTGTCCTATCTAAATTTCTATTAAGGAGATATTGAAGCAACACGTGACTACCTTCGGGAGTATGTAAATGTGTTTTACGTTCTATTTTCTTTCTTTGAATTGGATGAATACCATGTTGTTTGTTGAATTCTGAAAAGTGATATGGGTTGCTTTCATGGTGTCTGATTACTTTCCCCTTCTGCATTTGAACTCGATTGAAGTCAAGTGAGTAGTAAAAAGGGAAAAAAAATTGTTCAAAATTGTAGTCATTTCACTATAGGAATCCCATTTATAAAGTTGGAACAAGATTGATCTTGAATGTGTTCAAACAGTAATTTATTACTTCTTTCAAATGTTTCTATTCAAATAATAGTTAGAGCTAATGTTTTTGAATTATTTGTCTAAATTTGAAATGAACTATATTCATTATTGGAAAGAAATGGTTTAGTAAATGGGGATATATCATTGCTTGTTTGCTATAATTATTTTGAGGATTTTTTTACTTAATAGTACTCTCGATTTTGATGCTACTTATTGTGACATGGTTGTTTAAATTTTTCATCCTTACCGGTACTTAACTCTTATGTGATGTCTATCTCAATTATGGGACATTTCACAAAAGCAGAGTTCTTTTATTGAGACAGTTAGTCAAGAGCACTTCATTTTAATGGTAAGTGCTTAACATGCTCATTGACGAATTGACCCATGCTAGTAAATTTTGCAAATGGATTCTGTGAGTATTAAGGATGACATGTTGTTTTATGATGCTTCTTCTAATTAACTAAAGGCCGGATATTTTATGATATTTTATTATTCTTCTCGAATGAAATGGAAAAAGGAAAAGTTGTATTCCTTTTTTTTTGAGTTATCAATCTTGTTTGGCATGAGTACAATTTGACTGTTTGGACTTGTAAAATGTGTAGATTTTACCTTGAGGAATGAGAGAACGGAATGTTGTGTTATTTTAATTGTTCTACCATGATTGAATTGTTGAAATAAAATTGTCAACTTATTCCTATTCGTTGAATTTGTACTTACACAAATGATGGTTGTTAGATTTAAAAGGATATAACGAGAAGAAAGGAATTGACACTCCGCTCTTCTCTTAAATACAACTTTTAAGTTGGAATGTACAAATGGTTAATACTTAGGTCAATATGGACTATTAATTGACATTAGTAAAAGAATAAAATACATATGAATTCTTGTGTAAGTAATATTTGGAATTGGATTCTAAACTAATGAATATTAAGGAAAGGACAATTAATTTCAAGAATCATATTTCGTTAATACTCTTTGGGGTGTCTTGCCCAAAGGATATTTGGAAGGAGGAAATCATATCCCCTCTTATTAAATCTTAAACTAACGTAAGGTAAGCACAAATAAATGAATACATGTGCATAGGAAATGGACCTCATTCAAATGAGGTATAATGTAAAGGAAACTTGAAGTTAGAATTACTTGCGAATGAACTTGATCAAGCTTAGTAAGTTAATCTTACTACGTTAAGCTGATTTGGACTGTAAGTTTGAAGCTTTAATTAATGAACCAAGAAAAGATATACAACTCTTCGGTAAGGAGAAGTGATTGTATATTAGCTTCAAGACAAATTAAGTCATTCATAACTATGCAACTGTAATGAACAAAGAGGTTAGAGGATCAACAAGGTTGCTGAAACTTATTCTTGAAATAATAAAGATAAGAATCTTATCAAAAATTTAGCTGGACATGTATCCATAGATGAGAGGATTCCACAAGATGTTGGTACACGCCAGCTACATAAGGTGTCATCATGAAGGCCATGCCTTCATGTTGACACAATGTTGCGAGATGACATGTTGCAAACACCCTTCCGAATCGGATCATCTAGGTTTACATAAGCTTGGACTTGGCCTCAGTTTTACTTTGGACCAAGTTGGGAATATGTCCTTGTATATGGAGTGACTCCCAAAGACTAAAGGTAACTAGACACACACATTCAACTAGGGTCGACAAGGTATGTCTACATACCTTTAATCATCACGAGTGCCTCTCTATACCCTTTCATATTGCTAACTTGGGTTAAGGTTCAACCTTGGACAAGAGGACTAAAAAAGTCAGAAAAGACCATTCTAGATAACAGATGAAGTGGGGTGAAGGATGTATTCCATTGACGAGTATGTCGTCTAGGAATATGATTATGCTAAGCATGTGCGAATCTTTTGCCAAAGTATTGCAAGATATTGTTTGTGTTATCCTAAATCACCTAGTTTAAGAAGTAAGATTTCAGATGAATATTGGTAAAAATATTTAGATAGGCCTCTTAGATGGAACACTTCAATATATGAAAGGGTAAAGAAAACTAGGTATAAGTATACATTATATTGAATTATCATGAAGGATCGGTAGAAGCCGAGTCATGAAATGAGATATTGATGAATCTCTTAGCCATGAAATGGGAGATTGGTAGTTCATCAAGTCATTACGAGTAGGATATGGTTATCTGTTATGTGATTGAATGGCATGGAATGTGTGTTCCATATTATGAATATGAGAATAGAGAAAATTAATCTAAAAGTATTGTGTGTTCTAAATCGTGGTCATTTAGAACAGGGAACAATTATTAAAAACTTGAAACATTTGTTCTAAATTAAATAAATTAGAGCAGAGAACATTATGCAAAAAAAAATCCCTTGTTCAAGCATTGTATGGAAGGAAATGTAGAACCCTCATTAGTGGGACAACATAGAGGATAGAGAGATAATTGGGCCAGAAATCCTTACAGAAATGTAACAACAAATTAAAATGATTCGTGAATGGTTGAAGGAGGTTGCACGACAGAAAAGACTTACGAAAATTAAAAATGGGTTGATAGGAAATTCAAACTTGGTGAGAAATTCTTTCTTCGGGTTGAGTCAAAAAAGTTCTATAACTTTTGGCAAGGCTTCCAAGTTATCACCTCGTTATGTGGGACCTTTTGAAATTGTTGAAGTAATCAACCCTATAGCTTATCGTTTAGCTTTACCTCCTGCTTTATCATGAATGCATGATGTTTTCCATATTTCTTTGCTTAAGAAATACATATTAGATTTATCACATGTGCTGAATTAGAATTCCTTGTAGGTCCAAGACCCAGGAATAATCGTGGTTAAGCCCATCCGAGTGCTGGGAACCCGTCAGTTGCACTTAAGAAATTATGAAGTGAAACAATGTAAGGTCCAAAGAGACCAATTTAGTGAAGGAAGTGCAACTTGGGAAAATCTTGAAGAAATGAGATATGCTTTTCCATACTTGTTTGATCTAAATTAAGATTGAAAAACTGATAAATCTACCAAACTTGGGAAGTTACTGAACTATTTGATGGTTATTTTAAATATTGTTTTAAAAAATTGAATTTTAATTCTGATATGAACATATGAATGGAAGGATGATAACTGAATTTTGTCCTAAAACTCTATGATTTGACTAATTTGATCATCGGGATGATGATTCTTTTAAGAAGGGAGGTATGTAACTTTTGTTGCAAATCAAAGAAGACTCCCACTGGATGTTGATCAGACTTCTAGTTTGACATCTTGGACATCCAGTGTGATTGCACAACATTGAATCCTCTCCCCAAGTGTGGGACTTGTAAAAATGGGAGAGGAATCTCTAGATTAGAGGCTGGTTCCTCAAACTCCTCTGATCAGATATATCACTTACAAGTTGCAGAGGTTTGAATTCCTAGTTCCTACTCTAAATTCCAAGGGGACAAAGGTAGGGAATGCAAGAAAATGAAGCTAATGCTAATGAAGTGATGCACCAAAGGAGTTGTAGACACCTGATACTATAATACATACACAATCCACAAGAAAACACAGCACAAAGCATGCAAAAATTTCTCAAAATGTAATGAAAGATCAGGAAAACAATGATAGATATATGAAAGGATTGAGGGATTTTAATCACAAAACATATATTAACATTTCAGATCCAATACAATGCATTACAGTGATCCAGAGGCAAGAAAGAGGTGTTGTATTACATGGAAAGGTAAAAATATTCACAAATTCTACCAAAGAGGAAGAAAAAGGAAAGTTGCAGAGCTGAAAAGTGTCTCTCTTTTAAAAAAATGAACCCATTCTGGCTTTTACAGTGCAAGCCACGACCCCAGGAGAGAGAAATGTGGGAAAACATGGGGGAGATCCAACCATTGACCAAAACACAATCACAACAGCATGGGCATCCTTACAGGCCCATCCCCTGACATTTTTAGCCATGCTGGGAGAGAATGCAAGCCATTCTTCATTAAAAAGGTGGTTGAAATGTCATTTCTATCCATGACCACATGCCGAGGTGTTTTTCAATTTTCTCTCTCCAAAATTCATCAAAATAAAAATGACCCTGAAATCTTGTAGATAATTTCACCAGCTTTCCATTGATATCAAGAACGTGAAAACTCGAGATCTGGATTGAAAGATATGGCCATTTGAAATTTTAGGGAAAAACAGGGGCCAAATTGGATTGGCGGGAATTTTTTTTTAAATTTTTCACTTTTTGGTCATTTGGAAAATTTCCCAAAAATTCCCCGTGCTCTGCCATTCTGGGTTCCATGTGGCATGCTTTGATTGGGCGCGGGCCTATCCTGCTTCATTTTTCTTTGTTTTTCCCTTTGGAAAATTTCCCAAAAATTCCCCACCAGCCGGTGAGTTGAGGACACGTGTCACGTGTTGATTGGGCGTGGGCCTTTCTTCCAAAATTTTCCACGGGCCTGACTGATATTTTGAAACCACTGGACATGTGGCGAGACCCTATTAGATGTGGGCTTGCCCCTTCGAATTTTCCTCGCGGGCTTGACTTGAGTTTTTGCCGCCACCTGACACGTGGCAAGATCCCATTGGCTCGCATTTAGGGGGTGGGCTTTTCCCTTTGAATTTTCCTTTGTTTTTTCCTTGGGAAAATTTCTCAAATTCTCCCCGCCTTCCGCCGGTCCAGGACACGTGGCCTGATTTCATTCACCATGGGCCCTCCATGAATTTTTTTACTTTTTCACAATTTTTGGGAAAAAAATCCCAATTTCCTCTCGTGCTCAACCTTTCTGGGTCTCGGTGACACGTGGCCTTTGCTGATTGGTTGATGGGGCAGCAGCCAAAATCTGTTGTTTTTGAAATTTGGTGAAACACTTCGCCAAAATTCCAACTTCTCCTCCACCCTCCGAAACTCCCACACCATAGGACACGTGGCACAATATGATTGGGCGCGGAGCCTTCCTTCAAAATTTTCCATGTGCCAACACTTAGTCAAATTTTGCAAATTCCTCCCCTGGACACGTGGCATCACCTGATTCATCAGGGCCTGTGGGGAAAATCTTCCTTTTTGAAATTTCACCAAAACACTTGGTAAAAAAAAAAGTTTTCCTCCGACCCCCGCCACTTCCTTGGACATGTGGCAAGCATCTCATTGGTTGCGGGCCTTTCAGGGAAAATTTCCCACAAAAACTCCGCCGAGCCATAACTTCAAAAATACATGGAGTTAGGAGGAAAAATTTACCTTTCTAGAAAGATGAGAGAAAGCTCTATCCAATGGTGTCATTTCTAGAAAGTTTTGAGTGCCTAAAAAGCAAAAAATTATGTCTGAGGCACAAGAGAGGGAAGAATGAAAGGAGTTAGCCACAAAATGAGCAAGGGGCACATTTTGGATAACAATTTTGGTGACTCAGAGGGGTCATCTTTGTTGGATGAAGTTACCAGTTGCACAAGCAATCCATTGGGCATGGAATCATCAAATTCTCTGTTTGATACCCCAACTGACTAGAACAATGCAAGGAGGAAGATGGAGGGTGGAACATCATCTGATGGAGCAAGGCCTACAAACACATTCCTAGGGACAACAAGCTTGTGCCAAAGCACTTAGGGAAGATAAAACTAACCTACAACAAAACAACGTGCACAAGCACTTGGAGGAATGGAAACCTAAGCTAATATGTACAAGGTGGAGAGTTCCTTTCAATAGCAATGCTTTAGATGGATTCCATTGACTGGAATCTACAATTCTTTGCCATCCAATGAAGACAATTGGAAAGCATTGTTTTCCTTACACTTTGTGACCATGTATGGACCACTCCTAATGGCATCAAATTTTGAATGCCTTCCCGGTTTTGCTCTGTCTGCATCCCATTTTAACACTAGATCTCTAACTTGGAAGGATATATTCTTGGCCTTTCTATCAAAGGTATTCTTTATCAAAGCCTGATCCTTCTCCATTGCTTGGGATGCCTGATTTCGGATTTCTTAGAGCTCCATCAATTCTGCATATCTAACTTCCATGGGCTCAAACTCCAACAACTCCAACTGTTTCATGAGTTCCAATGTTGGCAACTCAAGTGACATGGGAAAAATTGCCTCTCTCCCATAAACAAGCTTAAACAGAGAGTTACCTATAGATCTCTTGGGAGTTATCCTATCAGCCCATAAGGCTGATTTTAACTTAGTATGCTAAGACTTCTGATTTTCATCAAGAGTCCTCGTAATGATCCTCAACAAGTTCTTGTTTGTAGACTCAGCCTGGCCATTACCCTGAGGGTAATAGTTTGATGAAGTACTTAGGTAGATCCCATTCTTGATAGCCCATTCAGTCACCTTGGACCCAATGAATGCCAATGCATTATCTGATATTATTGTAGCAGGTATGCTGAATCTGGTTGTTATTCCCTCATAGAAATCTAGGATGCTAGATTCATTTTCTTCCTTGAGTGCTACTGCTTCAGTCCACTTGGTGAAATAATTTGTTGCTGTTAGAATCCATTTGTGCCCTTGGCTTGAATTGGGATTAATGACTCCAATGAAGTCTAAACCCCATTGCATGAATGGCTAGTCAACTGAAATTGGATGCAATGGAAGGGCAGCTAGCCTCTCTTTACCTGTGAAGAATGAACAATTCTTGCACCTTTTGATCCATGCATAACAATCATTGAAAATCTTGGGCCAATAATAGCCATCCCTCATGATCTTTAGAGCTGTCACTCTTGGTGAAAAATGACCACCAACTAGTCCACCATGGAACTCTTCCAACACCCTATGAATCTAATTTGTACCAATGCATCTCAGTAGTACTCCATTCACATCTCTTTTGAACAAAACACCATCAACAAGGGCATATGGGACAGCCTGCAATCTGAAGTGTCTTCTTTTGGTCTTGTTCATCTCTGGAGGGCATAGGCCTGTGCTTAGGAAGTGCATTATACCTTGGGTCCAGCAAGGAGTGGGGACACCATTATTTTCTTCTTGAGTGCTTCCTTTCTCATAGCTATCTTGCAACGCCAAAACAACCTCCTTCTCATTGCATGCTTCCTTTTGTTTTCCCAAAATCAGCTGCTCACACAATCCTTTTCCTCTTACCAACTTGGTAACTTTGATCTCAATGTCATACTCCATGACACGAGTAATCCAACCTGCTCTCTTTTCATTCAAGTCTTTGTTGAGGAGGAAGTCTTTAACTCCCACATGAGAAACCAGCAATTGGACCTTATTGTTTGAAACTAGATGCTTGAATTTCTTCAAGCTCCTGATTACTGCAAGAACATGCTTCTCAATGAAATAATATCTCACCTCATAGTCCTCCAGGATTTGGCTGAAGAAAGCAATTGGCTTCTCGTCATTGTCCTTGTTCTGCTGTACCAAAATTGCAGAAATAGTATCATCACCCCCAAACGCATAGAGGGTGAAATCCTTGGAGAAATCCAGGTTGATGAGAGTTGGGGCTTGAGAGATGGCTTCTTTGATTGCTTAAAAACTTTCCTTGCCTTCTACTATCCATTTGAAATCCATGCTTTTCTTTAACATCTTGGTGATAGGCTTGACTAGGGCTGCAAAATTTGGGACAAACCTATGAACAAATTTTATTCTCCCAAGAAACTTTGAAGGTCCTTCTTATGGCATGGAAATGGTAGTTCTCTTATGGCTTTAACTCTCTTTGGATCAATTGCTAATCCTTATTTGGAGACAATGTGGCCAAGGATATTTCCTTCATGGGCTAGAAAAATACCTTTTTTAGGATTCAAGGAGACTCCAAATATTCTACACCTTTGGAACACTTGTCTCAAATGAGAGAGGTGGTCTGCTACATTTTTGAAAAACAATGATATCATCAAGATATATCAGCACTATGTTGTTAATCAAATCCTTGAATGCCATGTCCATTGCTCTTTGGAAGGTAGCTCCAGCATTGGACAGCCCAAATGGCATTTTCCTGTATGCATAAGTTCCCTATTTGGTTGTAAAGGCTGTCTTGAACTGATCTTCTTCCTTCACCATAATCTGATTATACCCTGAATAGCCATCAAGTAATGAAAACCTCTCAGAGCCAGCAACAACTTGCAAAATTTGCTCCATAGAAGGAAGTGGATAATGATCCTTGAGAGATGCTCTATTCAAATCTTTGAATTCAACACACAATATGATTTCCCCACTCTTCTTTCTTACTGGAACCAAGTTGGATACCCAACTAGAATGCTTGATAGGAAATATTATTCTTGATTGTATCAACTTATTCAATTCTTTTCTCATGAGAGGCTCCATGTCGGGGTTGAATGGCCTTTGTTTTTTCCTGATGGGTTTAGTACTTGGATCCAATTCAATGGCATCTTAAGCTAACTCAGGATTAAAACCTTTCAAATCTTCATAGCTCCAAGAAAACACATCAGGGAATTCTTGACAAAGTTGTATGAACTCATACCTTTCTTGCTCAGTTGTCATCTTACCAATTTGGAGTGATTTTCCTCCTTCTACCGAGATGGACACTGAATCTTCTCCCTTGACTTGGATGTTTTCTTTCTCCTTCCTAAACTGATCATTAGGATTGAAAATGGACTCCAAAGTAATAAGTCCCTTTGGTAGCTTGTTGGTTCTCAGCTACACCACTTGGTCACCATACTGCTGCTCCAACTTTTCTTGATTTTTAGCTAAGAACTCAGCCTCTTCTTACAAGAAATGGATGATTTGCTGATCATTTTCAAACACTTGCCAACTTACATTGTTGTCTGGCACTGAAGGCCTCACAATCACATGGATGTTTGGTTGTACCTTGTCTTTCTGAATGCTTTCAACAATGTCAAAGGCTTCCCCAACTGCTGCAAGCCTATCAGCAGCTTGGTTCTCTTTTCTAGGAATGAATTTTATGCCAAAACCCTCAAAATCTTCAATGAGGTCCCACACCCTGTTCTTGTAGCACTTGAGTAGATCATTCTTGATAGCATGTTGCCCCTTAACTTGGTTGACAATCAACTCACTGTCACCAAAGACTTGCAAGTTCTTTATTCCTCTCTTGATTGACCAATGCAATCCTTGCACCAAAGCTTCATATTCAGCAGTGTTATTAGAGCATGCAAACTGAAATCTAAAAGTTGAATAATACTTAACTCCTTGTGGTGAAACAAGCATAGCTCCCCCTCCTACACCTTGTCTACTCCTTGACCCATCAAAAAACAACTGCCATACCTCATTGTCATCCTTGTGGTCTGGCTTGGTGATGCTAGGAATAGGCTGATTTTCTTCATGCATGCAATAGACTCCTAACTCATATTCTTCTATTTCTTGATAAGGATCAAAAGCATGTACCTTGTTCACCCATTCATCAAGAGTTAGATCTGGGATACTTCTAACCTTGGTGTCAGCTTCATCATTGCTTGGATAATCTTCTTGATCAAACACTGAACAATTGGTATTGATCTGACTTGGAGTGTAAGGCTCAATGTGAAAGTTTGCAATACGCTCGAGATCTGATTATGGCTTGAGTTCTATATCTTATTTTGAACAACATGTGTGACCAATCAGCGGATAAGTAACCTCTAATCTTGGTGTGAAATCCTTGACAAGCATAGGGTGAAGAGTGGTGGAAGGTCCATTACTTGAGACATCTTGCAAAACAACAACATTGGGGCGGGCATGTAAGGTAAGACTCAACTTTTTTATCAATCCAACTATTATTACTGCTATCCCATCCAATTGCACTACCCTTTGGATATGAATTCATACTGAATTCCCAACTGATCAGCTATTTCCTTGGGCATTACTAAACTACTTGCCCCTTAATCAATCATGCAATTGTGTACTAATTGATTTCCAATGATCAATGAAACATAGAATGGAGGGGGCTGGAAATAAGGTCTAAAGCCTTGGGCTTGCTACCTCTTGAGTGTAACCAGCTCATTGCCTAGATTTTGCAATTGCTTCATGACTTCTTGAAGTTCATTTGAGGCACTAGAAGATGAAGTAGAAGCTTCGCTTGAATTCTGATTTCTTGGAGTGGGAATAGGAGCTAAAATAGGCACTTGGCTAGCACTTGGGCTCTCTAAACTTGGAAACAGTGGCATTGGAGGCCTAGGAGCTAGCTTTCCAGCTTGAATAAAAAAATTCAGCTCTAATAGCAATGCTATAAGCAATGGGGATAGTTGTGCCTCCCATGGATTGAATTAACATAGAAATATCAGAATTTAAAGCTTTAAGATAGTATAGAAAAGCACCTTCTGTTGTTGGCCTAACTGCCACTGGAATTCTCTCCCAAGTCCTTTGAAATCTAAAATTAAAATCAGTCAACTACTCGTTGGGAGCTCTCTTGATGGTTGTCAGCTGTTCTAAAAGGGACAATTTGTCTCCCTTTTCTCCAAACTACTCATGGAGGGCTATACATAGATGGTTCCAATTTTGAATAGAACCTGAGGCAAGACTCCTGAACCATTGCAAATCTTTCCCTTTGAATAAAGATGCCAGCAGTTTGATAGCAACTTGCATCTCATTGATCTCATGGATTGCACAAATGTTAGCAATATCCTTAACATGATCACTAGGAGTAGTCTGATTCTCTCTAGTAAAGTATGGGATGTTCTTCAATGCTACAACTGGGATTGGGTTCTGTGCATTGAGAGCAAGTGGGCTACTACTAGTGAAATTGACATAGGGGTTGTTTTATGCCATTTTGATTGGCCTTAGAACCCTTGTTGATTGAATGAAAGGCCTACCAGGTGGAGGAGTTGAGAGAGTTCTATTTGGTGGAGATGGAGACCTCTTGAATTATCCTCCCTCTTTTCCTTCTACTTGGAGATAACTGCAGATACTCAAACAACACCTCTTCTTCTCCAACTCTTGACCTTGTGGTGATTCTTCTCATGAGTTTTTAGGCCTGTACTACTAAAACCAGCTGATTCTTCTTCCTTGGAGTCACCAGATGTGTAATTTAGGGCTCTTTAAACTTGGGAACTTGCAACAAATGCACATCAATTTGTTGCAATGAAGATGAAGACCTCTAAGGTCCCACCGGGCGTGCCAAAACTATTGTTGCAAATCAGCAGCACCCCTGGATGTTGATCAGACTTCTAGTTTGACATCTTGGACATCTAGTGTGATTGCACAACATTGAATCCTCTCCCCAAGTGTGGGACTTGTAAAAATGGGAGAGGAATCTCCAGATTAGAGGCTGGTTCCTCAAACTCCTCTGATTAGATATATCACTTACAAGTTGCAGAGGTTTGAATTCCTAGTTCCTACTCTAAATTCCAAGGGTATGAAGGTAGGGAATGCAAGAAAATGAAGCTAATACTAATGAAGTGATGCACTAAAGGATTTGTAGACACCTGATACTGCAATACATACATAATCCATAAGAAAACACAGCACAAAGCATGCACAAATTGCTCAAAATGTAATGAAAGATCAGGAAAACAATGATAGATATATGAAAGGATTGAGGGATTTTAATCACAGAACATATATTAACATTTCAGATCCAATACAATGCATTACAGTGATCCAGAGGCAAGAAAGAGGTGTTGTATTACATGGAAAGGTAAAAATCTTCACAAATTCTGCCAAAGAGGAAGAAAAAGGAAAGTTGCAGAGCTAAAAAGTGTCTCTTTTTTCAAAAAATGAACCCATTCTGGCTTTTACAGTGCAAGCCACGACCCTAGGAGAGAGAAACATGGGAAAACATGGGGAGATCCAACCATTGACCAAAATGCAATCACAACAGCATGGGTATCCTTACAGGCCCATCCCCTGACATTTTTAGCCATGCTGGGAGAGAATACGAGCCATTCTTCATTAAAAATAGTGGTTGAAACATCATTTCTATCCATGACCACGTGCTAGAGGTGTTTTTCAATTTTCTCTCTCCAAACTCCATCAAAATACAAAAATGACCCTAGAATATTATAGAGAATTTCACCATCTTTCCATTGATATCAAGAACGTGAAAACCAAGCTCTGGATCGAAAGATATGGCCATTTGAAATTTTAGGGCAAAACAGGGCCAAATCGGATTGGCGGGCAATTTTTTTAAATTTTTCACTTTTTGGTCATTTGGAAAATTTCCCAAAAATTCCCCATGCTCCACCATTCTAGGTGCCATGTGGCATGCTTTGATTGGGCGCGGGCCTATCCTACTTCATTTTCCTTTGTTTTTCCCTTTGGAAAATTTCTCAAAATTCCCCGCCAGGCCGGTGAGTTGAGGACACGTGTCACGTGCTGATTGGCGCGAGCCTTTCTTCCAAAATTTTCTGTGGGCCTGACTGATATTTTGAAACCACTGGACACGTGGTGAGACCCTATTGGATGTGGGCTTGCCCCTTTAAATTTTCCTCATGGGCCTGACTTGAGTTTTTGCCGCCACCTGACACATGGTGAGATCCCATTGGCTTGCATTTAGGGGCGGGATTTTCCCTTTGAATTTTCCTTTGTTTTTTCCTTGGGAAAATTTCTCAAATTCTCCCCACCTTCCGCCGGTCTGGGACACATGGCCTGATTTCATTCACCATGGGCCCTCCGCAAATATTTTTACTTTGTTCACAATCTTTGGGGAAAAAATCCCAATTTCCTCCCACGCTCCACCTTTCCAGGTGCCGTGACACGTGGCCTTTGCTGATTGGTTGATGGGGCAGCGGGCCAAAACTCTCTTTTTTGAAATTTGGCAAAACACTTTGCCAAAATTCCAACTTCTCCTCTACCCTCCAAAACTCCCACGCCATAGGACACGTGGCGCAATATGATTGGGCGCGGGCCTTCCTTCCAAAATTTTCCATGCGCCAACACTTAGTCAAATTTTGCAAATTCCTCCCCTGGACACGTGGCATCACCTGATTCATCGGCGGGCCTACGGGGAAAATATTCCTTTTTGAAATTTCACCAAAACACTTGGTAAAAAACCAAGTTTTCCTCCGACCCCGCCACTTCCTTGGACACATGGCGGCATCTCATTGGTTGCGGGCCTTTCAGGGGAAAATTTCCCACAAAAACTCCACCGAGCCATAACTTCAAAAATACATGGAGTTAGGAGGAAAAATTTACCTTTCTGGAAAGATGAGAGAGAGCTCTATCTAATGATGTCATTTCCAGAAAGTTTTGAGTGCCTAAAAAGAAAAAAATTATGTCTGAGGCACAAGAGAGGGAAGAATGAAAGGAGTTAGCCACAAAATGAGCAAGGGGCACATTTTGGATAACAATTTTGGTGACTCAGAGGGGTCATCTGCCTGCTGGATGAAGTTACCAGTTGCCTGAAGCAATCCATTGGGCATGGAATCATCAAATTCTCTATTTGATACCCCAACTGACTAGAACACTGCAAGGAGGAAGATGGAGGGTGGAACATCATCTGATGGAGCAAGGCCTGCAAACACATTCCCAGGGATAGCAAGCTTGTGCCAAAGCACTTAGGGAAGATAAAACTAACCTACAGCAAAACAATGTGCACAAGCACTTGGAGGAATGGAAACCTAAGCTAATATGTACAAGGTGGAGAGTTCCTTTCAATAGCAATGCTTTAGATGGATTCCATTGACTGGAATCTGCAGTTCTTCGCCATCCAATGAAGACAATTGGAAAGCATTGTTGTCCTTACACTTTGTGACCATGTATGGGCCACTCCAAATGGCATCAAATTTTGAATGCCTTCCTGGTTTTTCTCTGTCTTCATCCCATTTTAACACTAAATCTCCAACTTGGAAGGATATATTCTTGGCCTTTCTATCAAAGGTCTTCTTTATGAAAGCCTAATCCTTCTCCATTGCTTGGGATGCCTAATTTTTGATTTCTTGGAGCTCCATCAATTCTGCATATTTGACTTCTATGGGCTCAAACTCCAACAACTCCAACTATTTCATGAGTTCCAATGTTGGCAACTCAAGTGACATGGGAAAAATTGCCTCTCTCCCATAAACAAGCTTAAATGGAGAGTTACCTGTAGATCTCTTGGGAGTTATCCTATCAGCCCATAAGGCTGATTTCAACTTAGTATGCCAAGACCTCTGATTTTCATCAAGATTCCTCCTAATGATCCTCAACAAGTTCTTGTTTGTAGACTCAGCCTGGCCATTACCCTGAGGGTAATAGTTTGATGAAGTACTTAGGTAGATCCCATTCTTGACAGCCCATTTAGTAACCTTGTACCCAATGAATGCCAATGCATTATCGATATTATTGTAGCAGGTATGCCGAATCTTGTCGCTAAAATCTAGGATGCTAGATTCATTTGCTTCCTTGAGTGCTCTTTCTTCACCCGCTTGGTGAAATAATTTGTTGCTGTTAGAATCCATTTGTGCCCTTGGCTTGAATTGGGATTAATGACTCCAATGAAGTCTAAACCCCATTGCATGAATGGCTGGTAAACTGAAATTGGATGCAATGGAAGGGCAGCTATCCTCTCTTTACCTGTGAAGAATGCACAATTCTTGCACCTCTTGATCCATGCATAACAATCATTGAAAATATTGGGCCAATAATAGCAAGCCCTCATGATCTTTAGAGCTGTCACTCTTGGTTTCATTTGACCACCAGCTGGTCCACCATGGAACTCTTCCAACACCCTATGAATCTGATTTGTACCAATGCATCTCAATAGTACTCCATTCACATCTCTTTTGAACAAAACACCATCAACAAGGGCATATGGGACAACCTGCAATCTGAAGTGTCTTCTTTTGGTCTTGTTCATCTCTGGAGGGCATAGGCCTATGCTTAGGAAGTGCATTATACCTTGGGTCCAGTAAGGAGTGGGGACACCATTATTTTCTTCTTGAGTGCTTCCTTTCTCATAGCTATCTTGCAACACCAAAACAACCTCCTTCTCATTACATGCTTCCTTTTGTTTGCCCAAAATCAGCTGCTCACACAATCCTTTTCCTCTTACCAACTTGGTAACTTTGATCTCAATGTCATACTCCATGACATGAGTAATCCAACCTGCTCTCTTTTCATTCAAGTCTTTGTTGAGGAGGAATTCTTTAACTCCCACATGAGAAACCAGCAATTGGACCTTATTGTTTGAAGCTAGATGCTTGAATTTCTTCAAGCTCCTAATTACTGCAAGAACATGCTTCTTGATACCCATGAATTATTGTTTGGAAATAACTTCTTGTTGAACCTGGAATAGAGTAATTTGTTTATCTGATGGATTGGTGTAGAGCGTATAGTTTTTACTTCATCTTTGAGAAGAATGATGAATATATATTTTTTTGATGTAAACTTCTTCGTTGTTTTCATTGTAACTGAACGAGGGTAGATTCCTTACCCTTATGATTGAAAAATGATTTCTCATCCCAGTGGAATTAGGACCATGTTTGCTTGGTTGTAAACTCTTAATCATTTTATATTTAGATTGAATATGCTTGCTATTAGTGTATACAACTATTAACGTTGGTTGTAATTGGAAGTTCAGTTTGTGTTTGATACTTTTGGTTTAGTTGTAAAATGAATTCTTTGAATACTTTCTTTAATGGTAGCTAGTAACCTATTAAGACAGTCCCAATCTAGCATGGAAAGAATTACACTATTGATAACTGGTTTGCATGTCATAGTTTGATATTTGGCTCTGTATTAGAAAGAAGTAATGCAAATCTCCTTCCTTTCATTTGATTATTGAATTCTAAATTGCTCTCTCCTTGACTGTTATCTCTAGTTGTTATCTCTTCTTGCATAAGATCAACCAGTTCGGTTGTGATTAAATGAAAGAGATTATAGAGTAGGTAACTGGAAGTAATACTTCTTTTCTTTTCTTATCCTATCTAAATTTCTGTTTAGGAGATACTGAAGTAATGCGTGACTACCTTCGGGAGTATGTAAATGTGTTTTACGTTCTGTTTTATTTCTCTGAATTGGATGAATACCATTTTATTTGTTGAATTCTGAAAAGTGATAGGGGTTGCTTTCATAGTGTTTGATTACTTTCCCCTTACGTATTTGAACTCGATTGAAGTCAAGTGAGTAGTAAAAAGGGAAAAAGTTTTGTTTAAAATTATAGTCATTTCACTATAGGAATCCCATTTATAAATTTGGAACAAGATTGATCTTGAATGTGTTCGAACAAGAATTTATTACTACTTTCAAATGTTTTTATTCGAGAGAATAGTTAGAGCTAATGTTCTTTGAATTGTTTGTCTAAATTTAAGTTGAACTATATTCATTATTGGAAAGAAATGGTTAAGTAAATGGGGATATATCATTGCTTGTTTGCTGTAATTATTTTTAGGAGTTTGTTAGTTAATAGTACTATTTGATTTTGATGCTACTTATTGTGACATGGTTGTTCTTGAACCGTGCTAGTAAATTTTGTAGATGGATTCCGTGAGTATTAAAGAAGACATGTTGTTTTATGATGCTTCTTCTGATTAACTAAAGGATGGATCTTTTATGAGATTTTATTATTCTTCTCGAATGAAATGGAAAAAGGAAAAGTTGTATTCCTTTTTTTTTTGAGTTATCAATGTTGTTTGGCATGAATACGGTCCGACTGTTTGGACTTGTAAAATGTGTAAATTTTACCTTGAGGAATGAGAGAAGGGAATGGTGTTATTTTAATTGTTCCACCATTATTGAATTGTTAAAATAAAATTATGAACTTATTCCTGTTCATTGAATTTTTACTTACACAAATGATGGTTGTTATATTTAAAAGGATATAATGAGAAGAAGGGAATGACACTCTTCTTCTCTTAAACACAAATTTTAAGTTGGGATGTACAAATGGTTAATACTTAGGTCAATATGGACTACTAATTGACATTAGTAATAGAGTAAAATACGTTTGAAATCTTGTATAAATAATATTTGGAATTGGACTCTAACTAATGAATATTAAGGAAAGGACAATTAGTTTCAAGAATAATATTTCGTTAATACTCTTTGGGGTGTCATGCCCAAAGGATATTCGGAAGGAGGATATCATATATCCTATTAATAAACCTTAAACTGAAGTAAGGTAATTTTAAATAAATGAATACATTCATTTGGGAAATATACCTCATTCAAATGAGGTCTAATGTAAAGGAAACCTAAATTTAGAATCAATTGTGAATGAACTTGATTAAGCTTAGTAAGGTAATATTACTACGTTAAGCTGATTTGGGCTGTAAGTCTGAAGATTTAATTAATTAACGAATAAAAGATATGCAATCCTTCAAGTAAGGAGGAGTGATTGTATATTAAGCTTCAAGATAATTCAAGTCGTTCATAACTATGCAACTGTAATGAACAAAGAGGTTAGAGGATCAACAAGGTTGTTGAAACTTATTATTAAAATAATAAAGATAAGAATTTGATCAAAATATTAGCTAGATATGTATCCCTAGATGGGAGAATTCTATAGGATGTTGCTACACGCCCTATAATAAGGTGTCATCATGAAGGCCAGGCCTTCATGACAAAAAAATGTTGCAGTTGACATGTTGCAACACCCTTCCGAATCAGATCATCTAGGTTTACATAAGCTTGGACTTGGCCTCAGTTTTACTTTGGACCAAGTTAGGAATATGTCCTTTTATATGGAGTGACTCACGAAGACTAAAGGTAACTAGACACATGCAGTCGACTAGGGTTGATGAGGTATGTCTACGTACCTTTAGTCATCACGAGTGCTTCTCTATACCCTTTCATATTGCTAACTTGGGTTAAGGTTCAACCTTGGACAAGAGGACTAACAGTCAAAAAATACCATTCTAGATAACAGATGAAGTGGGGTGAAGGACATATTCCATTGACGAGTATGCCATCTAGGAATATGATCATGCTAAGCATGTGAGAATATTTGGCCAAAGTATCGCAAGCTGTTGGTTGTGTTGTCCTAAATCACCTAGTTTAAGAAGCAGGATTTCAGATGAATATTGGTAACAAATATTCATATAGGCCTCTTAAATGGAACACTTCAATATCCAAAAGGGTAAAGAGAACTAGGTATACTTATTATACATTATATTAAATTATCATGAAGGATCGGTAAGAAGCTAAGTCATGAAATGAGAGATCGATGAATCTCTCGAGCCATGAAATGGGAGATCGGTAGTTCATCAAGTCATTACAATCAGCATATGGTTATTTTTATGTGATTGAATTTCATGGAATTTGTGTTCCATATTATGAATATGAGAACATAGAACATTAATCTAAAAGTATTGTGTTCTAAATCAGGGTCATTTAGAATAGGGAACAATTATTAAAAACTTGAAACATGTAATCTAAATTAAATAATTTAGAGCAGATAACATTATGCAAAAAAGATAAAAATTTCCCTTGTTCTAATGTCTTAAAATGGGAATGTTACACATGTCCTAGTTGATGCTCTTTATCTACACCATGTGTTTCCTTCCTTGGTATGCGTCGCATATATCCTCCATTGATCAACGACCCAAGTCCGACCCCGCATCCAAACCTAAAATTTATATTAATTATGGCTTATTCTGTGGGCTTTAAGTATACTAGAAGCCTTTGGTTAGGAGATTTAAAAAATGGTGAAACATGTTATGTATTTTTGGTGGAGTCTCTATAACTAGTGGGTCTTTTAATTTTCATAACCTTCCAAATGTAAAGTGGTCATCTACTTTCAAATAATGGCTAAGTCCATAATATGAAAAGTTATCCTTCATTCGCCACTCCATCAAAAATTTCCTTCAAAAATATATTCTATTTCACCAATTCCATAAATGTTGATTTTAGATAATTCACCAACCCAAAAATATGGTTATGGCCATATTTGCCATGATTTCTATAAGTTTTCTTTAGGTGGGTTCCTTATATTTTTCCGTGAGCTCATGGAGAAGCTCAAAAGTCATTTTCATGGAGTACCTATAGAAAATCCATTTTTAAATATATAAATATGAAGTTTTTTGAAGGAATAATGGTCATGCGAGG
The DNA here is from genome assembly GCA_018340775.1 of Taxus wallichiana var. yunnanensis. Classification (NCBI taxonomy): domain Eukaryota; kingdom Viridiplantae; phylum Streptophyta; class Pinopsida; order Cupressales; family Taxaceae; genus Taxus; species Taxus wallichiana. The sequence continues at coordinate 78,251,764 of CM031234.1, forward strand.
AGTCATAAAAAATGAAAAGTCAAGATTCATGCCCGAGAGTCATGCTTTTTTATTTAAGCTCAAATTTTTAACATGATTTTTTTTGTTTCTGCAGAGAGAGGAATGAGAATTCATTTTCAATGGAGAGCTGTTGTTGAAAGAGTGTAGAGATGAGGGCATGTTTTTAAAGGGTTTTCATGTATTAAAGCTATGAAAAATTAAGAAGAGGAGAAGACAAGTGAGTTGAAGAAGTGGTCATAATCAGTTATGGAAGACAACACAATAAAGTGATCAAAATTTTTGTAAAAATTCTAAGTTGCAACTTAGCATATAGGGGGTTGAAGCCTCCTTGTAAGTAGTAGCTTACAGAAGATCAATTGTTGCTGGTTAAATTTGGGAGTTGAATCTTCTAGACAAGTTGAAGCTTTTTAAGATTGAGTAGCAACTAATTTAAATTTTGGAGTTGCATCTCTAGGTTGAGTTGAAGCTCAACCATGAAATCATTGTAACTTTATAGGATAATTGTCCAAGATAGTTCTCTGGTTTTTGTGGGTTTTTTTCTTGAGATGGGTTTCCCACATTAAATCTTGTCTCCTCGTGTGTTTATGTGTGTCTACTTATCTCTCTATCTCCCAAGGTTGAATATGCATGCTTATCACAGTTAAAGTAATGTAAATCTTGGATGATTAACCAGCTATGAATTGCACAAAAATTTAATAAGCACTAATTCGCACCATTATCATGGCCTATATTTATAACAAGAAATTTTTTTGTATAATTTATCTTTTGGTGGTCTCCTAGTGCAATGGGAACCACCATTTTAAATCAAATTGATCTTGATGATAAATTTTTGTATCAAGAGTGGTTCCTCAACTACTTTTAATCCATATGATATGATTTAGGGCTCACAAGCGCCTAAATAGATCCTATTTTATAGGCACCAATATCTAGTTCACATATAACACACCCTCTCCAACACATATACCACCATCTAATGATCAATTAGATAATCACCCATTACATCATTTATTAGTAGAGAGATGTTATGTAATTATTAATGATGTTGTTCTATAAGATATATATACTTTGAGTCATGGGAATTATGGGCCAAATATTTGATAAAGGAAATAAATATCCATTTTGACTCATACTTTGTGACATGCCACTTCTATTTTGGCCCCTAGCTTCACTTGAGGGGGGGTGTTAGAGTAGGTATTTACCTTAGATCATGTTCACCTAGGTACTTTATTTACCTTTATTGTATTTATCCTCACCCACTTATGTGTGAGGATATTTCTTTATCTTATTTAGATATTAGGAGATATTATCTAGTTGTTAGGTATAGTTCTTTCCTTGATATATGATATTGACTAGTTCTTTCCTTGATCTATGGTATTGACTAGATCCTTGATGTCTAGTTCTCTCCTAAATCTATGTTCTTGACTAGTTCTTCGATGACTAGTTATTTCCTTGATTTATGGCTTGATCTACGACCTTAACTCGGTTCTTAGATTGTTATTCCTTGCCTATTTAAGAAAGGCCCATTCTCAATGTATTGGAATTACATATACATAATTTGAGTCATGGGAATTATGGGCCAAATATTTGATGAAGGAAATAAATCTCCATTTTGATATCCATTCCCGTAGATAATTAGTTTATTTACTTTAGTAAAAAAATGATCCAGTAAAGATAGATGTATTATTGAATCAAGCTCTCTCAGGTGCCATTACTGTAAGCAATGAATACAATGATAATGTTTTGGATGTCATGTTAAATAGGTTGGAAAATTTAAATGGTGAAGCCCAAGATTACTATAAAAAATGGGCTAGAGACAAAAATCTTGTTGTCATTACAAATGCTGAAAAGGATAAATTTTTCGTAAGTTTAACTCTTTATTTGCATTTAAATTTTACATATTTTAATTTTTAACTAATAATATTTCTTTGTTCAAATGCAATCAAAAAATTAAAATTTGAAGAATGAAGTACTGGTTTTTGATCTTCTTCTCAAGAATGCATGCACAAGTTTAAATGTTTCTATTTCAATGAAGGAATTATTTTTCTCCTAAAAAATAGAACACATTGAAGAAAATAATTAAGGAGCATGACATGGATCCAAAGATATTTTTCAAGTAGAAATCATAAGTGGATCCTAGTTTTCTTTCAGTAGGTGATGTGGCCAATCAAGATAGGTAAAATATTTATAGTATTAATGTCATAAAATACGATCTAATTAAATCAAGAGCACTAGTGATAGAAGATATAAGAATAGAGGGTACATCTTAGACTACAATAGTGGAAACATTGAGTGCTAGTGAGTGAAAAAAATAGTGAGAGTTGAGTATGATTCCTTATATTTTAATACTAAGAAGAATTGAAATGTAAATCTCAATTGAGATATTTTACACTTTTGTAAATTATTTTGTAATAGTCAACACTTTATTAATATATATTGTTTTCATAACATCTATGGTGTTTTGTTTTTCATAACAATGTGAAGTGTAATATCAAAGTTTTATTTGTAATTATTGTTTTCATATATCTTATTACATAATAATCATAAAAATAAAGATACTAAAATCGCTTTACCTAAAAAAGTGCATTTATAATCTGTAACACTATGAATTTTTATCTCGGAATAAATATTTATAATACATACCAAGATAAAACTTGGGAAACTAAAATAGTCCTTGAGAAAACCTTTTTTCATAAAATACATTTGTATCTTCTATGTCAATGAAACATCCAAATCCTGGGTTAATAGTAAGATAATATTTGTTGTTAACCGTATTAGTGACTCCTCTTCTTTCAATAAGTGAAGTCCAAATGGAAAGTTCCCTTTCATAAGGAAATGCATCCATGGGATAATGTGAAACATACAATCTCAAACATGTCACCGAACTTTATCAATTGTATTTTAAAGGTTTTATTAACAAAGGATAAAGAACTAAAAATTGTTCATCTTCTACTGATCTCAAAATCATCATTTGGAAAAATATCATATAATCAAAAATATTCACTATTATTTTCCTATAGGACACTATTAGGATACATATTTTTCCATAGCCTTGTGATAGCTCCATTTTTTGTTGGTTCATTTAGATACCGATATTGATCAATCATTGTAAGTCCAAAATGTGTTGACTGAGATGTCAATAAATATTTTTGCAAAATGCCTTTAATTTCAACTCCATTTATCTATACTGAGACTTGTTGAAATGCTTAATTAGAGCACTCATATATTTGAGAAATAGATTACTTACTAATTCTTCACTATGACCATCAACAATGTTCCAAAATATGGGATTCACTACTCCCATGGCTTCAAGCAGGTCATCCCTTTTAAAACAATATCAAATTTCTATAGATAAGCTTTATGAAATATTTCTCAATTTCATCCATGTATTGGAACTAATATTGTCATATAAAACACACATTACATGAAATTATTCAATTTTCATTATTATCTCCTTCTCATTAATGACGATACAAAGATAATCCTTAATATTAAATTTCAAATAGCAATTAGGATCCTTAATATCTGTTAAAATTTTTCAATTTTCAAATACATGCCCTTTAAATTATCTTGGGATAGGTATAAAATATCTAAATTTTTACATACTCATTTTTTCAATCGTATGAAATCAACAATATATACAAATCTCTCTTGAATATGTAAAAGCAATTGATTTCCTTCAACATAGGAATAATTCCACATAATGTAAGTAATTTTTCCAAATCTATTAAATGGTACAATGAATATTTTTCCTTGTCAACTTCTCTACAATATTTATACATAAAACCCACCGACGGTGGATATTATTAAAAGAATCCGCATGTAGGTTCATACATGGAAATCCACCCTGTATCAACATATTTTAGAAGAATTTTACCACTATTCACTCAAATTGCAATTTTTTGTATCTCTAGAAATTGTTTCGAACTACTAGACATATATGCATGCAAGTTATGGATAAGATCCTTCACTTTCACAACACTTTCAAATGTGCTAAATATTTTGTATGTAAGATTCATTCTATGATATATGCAATGAATTGGAATCATAAATGGGGTAAATGTGGTTTTTATCTAAAATAAAATACTATTTTTACTCCCTTGCATTACTAATGCACCATTTGTACCAACACACACCAAATTAGTAGTGATAATATAATCATCCATCCCAACTATATCCCTCAAAATTGAAATAACCAACTTGTAAAGGTTTTCAACATTGTAATTTTCTATCATTTTATGGACTACTAATAAATGAGGTTTCCTTAGATGGTTCTCAAAATTATAAACATGAATGTAAACCCATGATGTGTTATCAACTGATGTGACCTCATCAATAGACAATGAGATAAATTGTGCATTTTTAATTTTTCTTTCAAATCCTCCTTCTTAATCATCGCTAGAAATTTTTCCATTTCCCAAGCATTGTTGTTTGAACAATATGATTGTGGAATATTAGGGAATCCATTATGTTGAAATAAAATTTTATAATCTAGAAAATAAAAAATAGGTCTACCCTTTTTTAGAATGTGGTAAATAGTTGAGAACTGTATATTTTGGGCACATAGATTAGAACGAATAACTTTTCCTAATTGAGATGTAATTATCCCTCCTTTCTCAATAATATTTTGTATCCATTTATACTCATTTTCATACTCCGCTACATATAAAATATGAATGCATTATTTTTTCATGTTTCCATCTATGTATTCATTTTATTTGACTATCTTTTTTCTTAATTGATACATATATTTTACTGCAATGTTTCTCAATTTTTTCCATATTGAGTTGAATTTTGTGTTCCCTTCCAAGTTCCAGCTACAAATTGTACATTTACAACCTATTGAAGTATGATTACCTTTTTATGGTTCTACTGGTTCAATGAATAGATATTTAGCTACCCAATCAAACTTAAAAGACCCTCCAATAGTTTGTCTACGTCTCTTTCTTTACACTTTTTGTGTGTTGTATTATCAACTGAAATAGGTATTTGATAACGATGTGTAGAATTTTTTTTTTTTTGTTAGATCTCATCATCAAAAATGTTGTTTATTATCTACCTTTTGATATAATTAATAGTAGAATTTCAAATTGAAGTTGGTATTTGATGATAGGAAACGTGTTCTACTTGTTGCATATCATAACCATGCATATCATGCAATATAGGCACATAATAAGGATTTTCCTCAAGTGGAGGCATGTCATCATCAATAATATTTTGAGGTGGTGACAAGTTATTGTGATTAATTCTTTCATGTGGAATATCACTATCAGTGGGTTCTGCATAAAAATGGTTTTTAAAATTTGTATTATTAAGTATATTATTGTAATTTATATTTGAAAATAAATAATTAGTCTAAATTATTTAATTAATACATAGTAGCTATATTTTATGTGCATGGCTAAAATAATATAAAAGATTCACTTTTTATGATTGGCCTACAACCTTTCAATTATCATATGAGGGCATTAAATATTTATCATATTTTGGAACTAAACTTGGGTGAGTGTTGATGGCCATCTAGATTTTCGGTTAGGCATCTGCATTATTTGGGTGGGCATTTGTACTATGCAATCGGGCATCTGGACTATATGGGCATGTGTCCGGGCTATGTGTCTAGGTGCCTAAACAATGTGGTGTGCATCTGAAGTATGTTATTAGGTTTCTAGAAACTATTGGTGGGATTTTGAATATTGTCGGGAATTTGGATTATGTGGTGTTTTTTGGGCTATGCGGTCAAGTGTCTAGACTATGTGGTCAACTATTGAGCGTATTTTATGCAAGTGACTAATGACAGATGCTTAGATTTTTATTATTATATTGGTGGATATACCTAGTTTTTGTTTTGAGGTAATGATGATATACATATATAAGCATGAAATTTATTTTAAAATATAGGAAATTTGACTTAGAAAATTAACTTTCATCCCAAAATTTTAGGTGAAACGGTGCTCCATACGAATGCTCCAAATCAAAAAATGCAAATTTTAAAAATATAAATCTTTATGAATTAGTGAAAAATTTCCACTAAACTTTTTCTTGATGGGAGAACCAATATAAAGAATGAGAATATGTCTCAATTTATGTAGATGTATTAGTAACATTCCGAATGAGCACAAATCACTCCTTGTTGATTTTTTCATGAAAGAGAACCAATATTTCCATAAAAATATAAGCATGATCATGGAGTATATGATGAATATGTAGTGTTTTTTCACATTTTAAAATCCCCATTGTTGAAGGATTTATCTAAGAAGAGGCAAGGTGAAATGAAGATGTACATTTTCAAGACCCATAAAAATTCCAGCCAAAAATCCATGTAATTTTTTTCTTGTGTCGTTACGATGCTAAGTGGACCATCTCTCAATTTATGTGTGCCATCCTTGTGCAGGGGCCATGGAAATATTTTATGTTTCATTTCCAACTAGTTTGATGACCCAAATGAGTTATACACTACATTAGATATCCTAATTTATGACTTATATCCCTTGTATTTTATTGTAATCCTTATAATAATCTTGTATTATAACATTACAATCATTATAATAATATTATATTATGTATAATATTCATATTATCTATAACATAACATTATAGACATTATAAAATATATTATAAACCTTATAACAATTATTATAAACACTATAGATTTTATAATAATATTATATTATATGTAATAATAATATCATATATATTATGGTGGTGAAAATAAACTTACAACACTTAATATGTTGTTCATTGAATTACATTCATTGAATTATCAAACCAAGGGACATAAAATTGAAACATTTCCAGTGTTGTATACACAATTATAATAGATCTAGGAGGTTAGAAATAAATAATTTTCACAACAATGCTTGGAAGTAAATAAAACTTATAACTGAAAATGAATGGTTCTTAAATGCTATCACTAAGACAAAGTTGTCAATTTAGAATGTAGATATAGGAAGGAAATGGTTCCTAAGTTAACATACATGCATTGAAACAAGATAAAAATGGAGGGGTTTAGTAGATCGTAAGTGGGCCCTGACTTGGGTGCTAATCCCTCCTAAATTCTAAAACTAAATAGTAATGAACATAACTAAAATATTTATTTAATTTACATGAACATTACATCAAGGTACAAATCAATCTCCTCTATGAGTTTCTTAGCTCCCCTGTTATAAACACTAACCATTTATTTTATACTTTTCACCTTATAATAAGACGTGAGAAGAAGAATAGTTCAACATGGAGTTTAAACAAACTAAGTGAAAGATATTCAATAGGATAAGTGAAATATCTTTAACAGAAAAATGAGAGATTCAACACATGATACGAAACTTAACAGTGTTCACATAAAAATTTTCAAGTAATCTACTAGTTCCTTCAACCATGTGTTAACTCAATCAATTAGTTCTTCACTAGTTTACAATGAATGACCAAATCAAAGGTTGAGTTATTTCCTAGTTCTACGTGATCCAGCTTGTAAATTATTCTTCACTAACACATACAAACTCGAGTGTCATTAATCATGCCTTCCAAAATATCTTCATTATGTGGGATCTTTGGTTTAGATGATTCCCTTTAGTTTCGGATATGTTCTTTGGCTACGAGATGAGTTGTTATGGATGGTCCCTTCATTGCATACAAGTTGCTGCATATGGAAAATTACTTACAACCAAGAGTGGCATCACACATATCATCATTCAAAAACTTATTGGAATAATAAGAATAAATGCACACAAAATACCATAGAATAAAGATAACTAGATATAACTATATTAATTAGTAATTATGCCACAATTTCAAGGTTGTAATGATAATGTTCAATAGTGTACTTGGAAAATACATGGAAATAACTACAATGGCTTGATCAAAATACAAAATATGAGTTGTTTATAAAGGAAATTAACACGACTAATCACACCCCAGACTTAATATCTTGAATGTCCTCATTCAAGGGATTTATATATCTGCTTCCTAAAGCTGCAATCACACTTGAAATAAATTAGGGTATATGTTCCTTCTTCATATGACAAGAAATAAATACCATTCCTCATGAATTTTATCTAAACTCTTTCATGTATCCTCTTACTGAGTGACAAGTCACTGTCCATGGTGGTATTGGAAAATGAAAAATTGGTGGATGATATCCTATAGGAAACCAGTTGTCTTCACATTCCTTAGTTATCTCAATGTATGTGTTCACTCTTTTCAAAGTTGGCATTATGTTGGGATAGGAGTGCATATATTTTCTCTGTATTTTAGGAGATAGCTCATTCCATATCATTTGACATGCTTTTACAACTTTAATCCCATATTCCCTAATCATTGCTCTAACTTCTACATGGGTTGTTGTCCACATTTGCAACAATCTCTTCCCGATAACCTTCTTCTTTATATACATTTCATATTTCTTAGTAACCTCTTCATTTTGTGGCCTCATCCCTAAGAAATAATATTTGAACGTTCTACAAATGTATGTACTCTTCCATCTTCTTGGATCTGTCCAACTCATTTGAAAAATAAGAGCATATGGCCTTAACTTGTACATCCCCAATGTATAGTATTGGGATCCAATATATGTCATACTGTAGGGCATAATTGTAGAAATAAATATCACATAACAAGTTTTGGAGTTCATGGGTGCTATTATGGTATAATGTAAAGAATATCCTAGCTTAGATGATATCATATAACATGTTAGAATTAATGCAAGTAAGTTTATGTTGCAACATATTTTATTTCAAGTAGATTGCATAAACACTTGATGGGGCCTGCATTTAAATATCTCATGCGCTACATGAAATGTTTCTTCATCAACCTCTTAATATCTCTATCATTTTCCTCCAATTCTTTCTATTTTTTCCATTTTCCTTTTATCCTATTAACATAGGTTTCTAATTGCAACATTAAATAGTTAGTATTTGGTCCCATAGTTTGTGTTTCCATCTCCTTACAATAAGGTTTTCTAGTTTCCTTGATAATTTCATGAATAAAAATTTGGGGTTGTAATTGTGTTACATTTACATGTTGCACATTATCATGTTGTGATTTCTCAAAAACTTGATTATTTACTTAGCCAACAAATGCAAGAATTTGTCTTTGTTCAATTTCTTGTTCCTCTTGGTGCATGAATTTATTAAAAACTATAGGAATTGGTCCTTGTTCAATTTATCCTCCAACTTCCTCTTCTTCTTGTCTCTCTTCCGACCTCCCACTACATAATTTTCCTCCTCATTTTGAGATAGATATTATTTCTCCTCCATGGGTTGTTTGAGATATTTTTTCTCATGAACCATGGCATCAATATCTCCCCATTTTTACTCTAATTTTTGAGGCTCAAGGATCCCCTCTATAGCTTACAAATCACTATCTAGTGAGATGAGTTGTGACTATATTGGGCTAGAGGTCTTTGGTATTTTTGTTCTAAGCCTATGGGAGTGCCTAGGTTGTGTAGGAGTAGAATGATAGTATTTTCATTTGGCCTTTAAAGTGGAGGTTTTAGGAGAGGAGAATTATAAAATGGTTTTAACTATAACAATTATGTTTGGAGTGATTGATATAAGGTGTTCTTAAAAAGAGGCATACCTTAAGAAATTAGGAGTTCCCGGGTTTGGGAGGTGGATGGTACAACCTCTATTACATGTGCAAAATATCTCTCGTGTTGATCCTTATGTTCCTCCTATGTCCCATCAATGTATCAAGACTGTTTACCCTTACAAATTAGTCCCATGGTATTTGCGGATGATCTCTTTGTAGGGTTTTTTTAACCACTACGGTTATAAGATAATGATGTGATAATATTTCCCTACCACCTATAATTCATGACTCATTTTATTCAACATTTCATGCAATAATTTTGGTACATTTACTTGATGGTTGTTCTTCAAATTATTCAACAACTTAAAATGATTTATTCAATCTAGAATACCTCCCTTCACGAGTAAAGTAAAATGTGGCGCGTGTGATCACAAGGGTTTAAGAGAGGTTCTAAATGTACCCTGTCTATCCGTAATGAGCTTGTCATCATTCTCTATAAAATCTCTCCTTGATGCATCTAGATTGTAATTTTCTAGGAAAATTTCTCCTTGTTCTGTTAAGCCAATAAATTTAGCCATAATTTAATCTCTAGCCTTACTATTAAGCCTTTCACCCTTACCTCTATATTGTTTAGTATGTAGGAAAATTTTGCCATAATTACCTCATCAAACACCTAAAACTTGTTGATATAATCCGTCCAAACATGGTTATGAAAATACTTGCACAATATGAGGATTCCTTAAAAGTGAAAAATTCACGGTGGGATCTCACCTTATACAGTCACCTCCCATGGCGATACGAACTTTCTCTAGTTTCAATATGAAACAATACAATTCTACTTTGAAGGAACTTTCAAAAATGAGTTGTATTGATGGCTTTTCATCTTTTTGAAACTTTTGATACCAAGAGGAAAAGTGAAATGGTTACAGATTAATCAATCATTAATAAATGTGAAAATGTGGAGCATATGAACCAAGGTGAATTGAAAACATTGAATTATGTGGAGAGGGTAGAGTTGACACATCATTTCTTAAAATTTAACAATATTTAAATGTTGCATATGCATGATGACTTGTCATAAATCATAATTAAATATAATTAATATCAAATATACTTTATCAAACTAATAGATGAGTGAAATTATCCCATTGTTTACTTGAAAGGATGGATGTGCATGCTTATTTTGAACTAGAGTCTTGACTACATGCAAATTTCCATGATGCTACGTACATGTGTTGAAATGATGTTGGTTACACTCCTACTTGTAAATGGATAATTCACCAAGGAGGGAACTTCAATCGGTTGGGATACCAATCATTTCTTTTCTATCACCCACACGTGCATGCATGCATGTTCTATGTTATGCTTTCATGAGTTCTACCAAACACAAAAGACAAAGAAGGGGCTTGTTTTATGTGGATTTGAGTGGAACTCATATTCATTGCACTCTCTCCTTATGATGGAGATCATGCCCTCCTGCATCATCCTAACATCAAACCATGCAAAATAAAAATTCATAAAATAAATGTGTTACCGTAGTTTTATTGATCACCCGAAGTAATATCACAACAATTTTATTTGACCTTGGAATATATAACAAGATGAATTCACCACCAAGGCCACTAGAATCTCTTCAATCCTATGAAATATCATAAGGTGACCCAAAAGTCTCAACCTTTGAGGTTAATTTTTATGTCCTTGATTTCATTCTCCTTTGACCTCCTCTGAATAGCTCCATGAATGAGCATTTATTAACTAGATTTTTATACAATCTCATCTTTTGGTTATTAAGCAATAAAATGAACCTCACAGATCTATGGTATTGAGCTTTACTCCATTGGGAAGTATTTTCTCAATTTCATAGGGGCCTAACAATATTGTCCTGAGATTTCCTATATGATCCTTGTATTTTGAATCAAATAAGAGTGCCCAGTCTCCTTCCTAGAACTATCTTGTCTTGATGTACCGGTCATTCCATTTACCTATTTTACTCTACACCACCTCTTTGTTATGCACTTCTTATCTTCTCAATTCATTTAAATCATTGAGCTATAGGATTCTTTTTATTTGATATTTTGATAAATGTATTCCCAACTCAAGTGCGAGTCTTTAATGTTTTGTGACCAAATTCAATTGGAAAAACAACAGGTCTTGCTATATAAAAAGTCAAATGGTGTAAAACCAGTTGTGGTCTTATATGTTGTGTTGAATGCCCATATTTCTTCTAGAATAATGTCTTCCCAATATTTCCTATGGAGTGTAATGGTCTTTGTCAATATGGCCTTTATCTCTCTATTTGTAATCTTTAATTGGCCATTAGATTGGGGATGATATGGAGTAGGATTCCTATTCTTGTTTTCATATTCCTTAACCAGATTAGAAATTACATCACTAGTAAAATGTGTACCTTGATCTGTAACAATCTCCCTTGGGAATTGATGCTTGATGAAGATGTGATCATATAGGAACTTGGCCACTTTATCACTTTTCTGGTTTAGAAATGCCTTCCCTTTTGTCCACTTGGTTAAGTAATATGTGCATACCAAGATGTATTATTTTTGCTAAGATGGAGGATCTATTAGACCAATAAAATCTAAGCCACACTTTTCAAAAGGCTGCAAGACATTTTTGGGTTGTAATGGCATCCCATTAGATCTAGAGGGCTTACCCATTATTTGACATTTATCATGCCTCTTGGTGTATAGTGTTGCATCCTTATGTAGTGTTGGCCGATAATAACTAGTATTCATCACCTTCTATGTTGTTATTTTCATACAAAATTCCCTCCACAAGGTTCATTGTGGCAGGCTCCGAGGACATCAAATATATCCTCATCATCTATACACCTCATTATTTGATCTTGTCCCTTATGAAATAGAAATCTAGCTATCCAAGAAAAAGGTAAACTCTTTTCAAATATATATTTTTCTCGAGTATAAGTAATGTGGAGGTGTTTTACCTGAGACTAAATAGTTGGCTATGTCTACATACCAAGGTGTTTTTATAGAAATAGAAAATAAGTTCTCATCTAGAAAGGAATCATCAACTACTTTCTCTTCACTATTGGTCTCCATCCTTAAAAGGAAATCTTCTACCACATTATCCTTGCCAAACTTGTCCACTATGGTGACATCAAATTCTTACAAAAGAGAAGCCACCTTATGGTTCTATTGCTTACTAATGGTTTATTTATTAGGTATTTTATTGCAGCTTGATCAATGCAAATAAACACTAGATATCATGTGATGTAGTGTTTGAATTTGTTGATAGCATATAAAAATGCCAAGAACTCCTTTTCTGTTACTATGTAATTTAATTTTGCATGTTGTAAGTTCTTTCTAACATAGTATATTACATAATTCAGAATTCCATATTTTTTCCTAGGATAGCTCTAATAGCATGATCTGATGCATCTATGTGGATGTGAAAAGGAAGGTTCCAGTCAGGTCCTCTCAACACATGAGCATTAGTTAAAATTTGTTTCAAATTTTTAAAAGCACCTTTGTGACACTTTGTTCATAAAAATCAACATCCTTTCCTAGCAATGCAAAAAGTAGTGTTGCAATTTTGCTGAAGTCTTGAATAAATCTTCTGTAATATCCATAATGTCCTAAAAATATTATAACATCCTTTTTTATCCTTGGTGTTGGTAGGTTGACTATAACAAACACCTTTGTTGGATAAACTTGAGTTCATTATGATAAAAATAGTTCCCCAACACTATACCCTCTAACATCATCATGTAACACTTCTCATTGCTTAAGGACAAAGTTTGATCCTTGCATCTTTTCAAAACCTTATCCAAATTTTTCATAGCTTCTTAGAAAATTTCTTCAATGTATAGCAAAGTCATCCATATAGAATTCCATGTAGTCATTTTTCAAATCAGAAAAGATACTCAAGACTACCCTCTGAAATGTAATAGGTGCATTACAAAAACCAAATGGAAGAACTGAATAGGAAAATATTCCCCATGGACATGTGAAGGAATTTTTTTCCTTGACCTCTAGTGCAATATAGATATGATTATAGCCAGTATTTCCATCAAGAAAGTAGAATTAATTTGCACCCACCAAAGTATCAAGTACTTAATCAATGAAGGGAAATGGGAAATGATCTTTCTTTGTGGCTGCATTCAGCTTCTTGTAATCTACAAAGATCCTCAATTTCTCATTCTTCTTTAGCATAATGACAAGAGGAGATACCCACTGATTGTCTAATATGGGGTATACGAATCCATCATCCAATAAATTCTATATTTCAACCTTCATAATCTCTCTTATTTTTGGGTTCATCTACCTTTGAGGTTGTCTAATTGGTTTACAATCTTCTTTGATGTAAATTTTGTGAGTGCAAAGCCTAGGATTAATCCCACACATATCACCATAATCCCAAGCAAATTGTATTTTATGTTTTTGAAGAAGATTTATCAAAAATTTCTCCTATTGTCTATTTAGCATCTTTCTTACATTGATTGGCCTCCCTAGTGTTATTTCTACTTGTTTGGAGAGATTCATCATTGAACACACATTATTACTAATATAATTTAGTATGCAATTATAGGGAAGAAGTTAGTGAAGAATACAATTCTTACCTGGAATATCCATGGTGCTTTGTTGCAATATGACTTAGTTCAAGGGACAACTTAAGCACATTAATTTATCATCAACTTATTCATTTATTCCATAGTTTCTATGAAGGAAATTAGAAATAAGAACATCATATTCTTGATATACAATTGTAAAATAATTCTCTATCATAATTTTCTATTGTAAAAATCTCCGATAAGCTCCTGGTTTCTATAACTCAATTTTTTTTATCTTCATCATTTAATGGTTGGGTAGGAGGAAATAACATAAGATTCTTGGTTCCATTTTCATTTGAGATAATCATGTTGCTAGATCTACATCCTATGAATGCCTCAATAATGGCCAACCATGGTATTAATATTATAATAAGATAACCTTGAAACTTGCTTTTGGTTGAAGGAAAATGAAATCAACAGGTATTTCCCAAGAGTCTACCAAAGACAACAATGTCTTCAAGGAATCCTTTAGGCCTCACCGTTGATCTAACTTCTAATTATAATACTGTAGTTGTTGGCCTTAGTCATTCCAAATTTAGGTAATCCATTATTTCTTTGGTCATGACATTGATTTCTTCCCCTAAGTCAATCGAGTATTCTTTATTGTAGTGACATTAATAGTAACATTTACCAAAGGACTACCTATATCTATATACTTGGGTAACACCAAATTTCCAAGCATGATATCAATTAACTATCCGATAACTTGTAAATTGGATGGATATTTAGTTTTCCTTCCTAAATTTTTGATGCATAGATCCTTAACTAGCTAGTTATAGATGGGAACATCATTAATAGCTTGAATGAGTGGAATATTCACACAAATATCATTAAGGTGATTGATAAAATTAGAATCAAAATGTGATTTAGGTTCAGTATTTATTTCCTGTAATCTCTCTCAAAATGGGGGTCCATTTACTTGCATTTTACCATTACTTTAACTCTATTCATTTTTTTGTGGATCAGCTTGTAGCATTGTCTAAATTTTCTCAGAGATCATTCTCAGAAGAATCGTATTTCATATGCAATCTCCTGTGATGGTGATTTTACTTGATGGGAGAAGTTCTCTTCCTAGGCAGATATGTATATCATTGACATAAAATAAATAGGAAGAGTATTCAATTTATTCAGTGGTGTAGGTTGGTTGAAAAGATTTATTATTGGGGTTAGGTGATGGTTGAGTTAGCAATTGTGTGGTTTTTGGTTGAGATCCAGGTTGGGGGTTCAACATCAAAGATTTATGTTGTGGGTAAGGAGATTGATGGTAGGATTTTTCGTATTTAGGAGGTGGGTTGCTCCATTTCTTCCCTCATCTACAAGGCCACCACCATGAATAAGGGGTTTGTTTCCAATATTGGCATGAGAAATGAGGTTGCCATGACTATTGATATTTTCTAGGGTATGGATCCCAACCTTGCTAAGTATTATCCCAAGGTTGGGGTTGCATATATGAATTTCTAGTCCAATTTTGAAAATAATGCATGGGATCTTATGACATACCTCCTTTTCTTGTTTTCCATGGATTCCTTTTAGCAACATACAAGACTTTCTCATTCTTTGTTTCTATCATCTTGAATTTTGGTGTAACTTCCTTCCCTTCTATAATACTAACCAATCTCTTGCATCTACAATCAACTTCCTTTCTTCCACATGCATGGTAGAAGTATGTAAGTGCTACCTTTGCATCCTCTCTTTCTTCTTGGCATGTAGAATAGCAATCTAGGTGGCCATGTCATTAACTATTTCTTGTTTCATGTTCTTGAATATGTTTACAATATCTAATTTAGATATTCCCCAATTAACTTGGTATTTGATCCACTCTTTGATCTAACACTTCTTATTCTCATCATATTTTCTCTAGAATAGTTCCCTGAGCTTCACAAATATCATCAAAAGTAGATTTTGATATATCACTAACTCCTATTAGGTCTAAAGCATCCATATCCTCCTCACCGTGTCCTTTTAAGAAAAGTAACTTGGGAGACTCACGAGGTAACCTTGTGTGCCTTGAATTTTAAACGTAAAATAGGAATCTCTCCAATTAAAATTCTAGTGGCTCATATTCTTTTTGTTTCATATTGTAGAGTTTATCCCCTCCTCTAGTACTTGGCCCGTAGTAGTCTTAGTACTTGCTAAAAAAAATTCCATCATCTATTTCCAAGTAGTAACAACATCTCTTCCTAGAACCATGAAACATAGCAAGGTTGCATCCTTGAGTGTAGCAGGGAACAAATCCAACTTGTGTGCATCAGTTGTGTAGTTATAAATCATGCATAATACATAAAACTCAAACAAGAAAGTGTATAGGTCTTTAGTCATAGATCCATGGAAATTAGGAAAAGATGATGAAGAGAAATTCTTCATAATAGTAGGTTGATTGTTATTAGAGATGGGAAACTCAAATGTACTTGGATCCCCTACTTCCATATTTTATTTCACCTCTTCTTACATGTTTGGCTATTCGAGGAAAACTTTAGAAACTTCACTTAGCAAGGGATCTTCTATCAACAAACCTTGTACAAAGGAAGATGTTGCTTCTTCATAATCAAAAGTGATTTCTACTATTCAAGGATTGGGTGGTAGGAATATACCATGGGAATCTCTAGGATGGTGCATACATAAAATACTCAACTCAATCAACATTCATTACTAGGGAGATTTTAAAGGTGGAAATTTTACAACCTAACCTATTCTAGAAATTCAAAGGTGCAAAAACCTCACAAAATTTCCTATAACTTGACAATATCCCAACAACGGTGCCAAAAATGGTGGTGCAAATAAATTTGTAGTGATTAATATGTTGTTCATTAAATTAAAATAATTTAATTATCAAACTAAAGAACGTAAACTTGAAACATTTCCAGTGTTATATACACGATTCAATAGATCTAGGAGGTTGGAATGAAATAATTGTCACAACAATGCTCGGAAGTTAACAAAACTTATAACTAAAAATGAATAGTTCTTAAATGTTATCAATAATACAAAGTTGTAAATTCAAAATGCATTTATAGAAAGTAAATGGTTCCTAGGTAAACATACATGCAATGAAACAAGATAATAATGGAATGGTTTAGCAGATCGCAAGCGGGACTTTACTTGGGTGTTAATTCCTCCTAAATTCTGAAATTAAGGACTAATGAACATAACTCAAATATTTATTGAATTTGCATGAAAATTACATAAAGGAATAAATAAATCTCCTCTATGAATTTCTTATCTCCCGTTACCAACACTAACCATTTATTTTATAATTGTCATCTTACAAAAAGACATGAAAAGAAGAAGATTTCAACATGGAGTTTCATAAAACTAAGTGAAAGATATTTAATAGAACATCAAGAGATTTAAAATATACTACATAAATTAATAGGTGTTCACATAACAAATGTTCAATTAATTTACTTGTTCCTTCAACCACATGTTAACTCAATCAATCATTTCTTCAATAATTTACAATGAATGACCATATCAAAGGATGAGTTATTTCCCAGTTCTACATGCTTTGGTTGTAACTTATTCTTCAGTAGAACATACATAATTGAGATCCATTAATCATTCCTTACAAAATATCTTCATAATGTTGACTCTTTACTGTAGATGATTCCCTTTGTCTGTGGACGATTTGTTGCATACAATTTCTTTGGCTACGATGAGTTGCTACGAATAGTTCCTTCACTACATACGAGTTGTTGCATATGGAAAATTTCTTACAACCAAGAGTGACATCACACATATCATCATTCAAACAAATTATTGGAATAATAAGAATAAATGCACACAAAATACCACAAAATAAAGATAACTAGATAGAACTATATTAATTAGTAATTATGCCACAAGTTCAAGGTTGTAATGATAATGTTCAACAGTGTACTTGGAAAATACATGGACATAACTACAATGGCTTGATAAAATATAGAAGATGAGTTGTTTATAAAGTAAATTAACACAACTCATCATAATATATCATTATAACATTATAAAAATTATAACCATTATAGTAATAAACATATATTATAAATTATATATTTTAGTATATACACTATAATAATCATATATATTATGGTATATATGTATTACATTGTATATAATACCATATATTATATTAAATATATTACACTATACTTATTATATTATCTAATAATATAAATTATATAACAAACTAAACCTAATCCCGATTACTATACCTAAACCATAATTGGTATAAAATCATTGCATTCTCATTTAGTTTAGTTTTATTTTGGTTGTTTTTGTTTTTGGAATGTGTTTATTTTTGTAGATGCATGGGCACATGGAGGGGTAGATACAGGGCTGAATGGACGGTGGTGAAGGGTGAGGGAAATGGTGATGAAAAAGAAGGAAGAGGGGGCATGGAATAGTGATGGCTTGATGGTGGCTACATGGGAGGAAAGGGGAGTGTGGCGGCCATAGGGGTTCGAGCCACAAATATCTAATGGAAGCTTTCTTTTCTTTATATATTCAACCATATAAGCTTACAGAGAATTATAGACCAACATTCAACCATTATATATCAAAATTTTCATGAAATATTTATTTTCTTTCTATATATTTCATTTAAATGGTTTCGGTATCATTTTGAAGGAATTTACAATATATTAGGTTTCAATGTCATTTGGAAGGAATTTCAATATATTACATACATACATACATACATACATACACACATATATACATACATGTCTTAATTACAAGGAAGAAATAAGGTTGTTCAATATGAATAAGTTCTGGTGCAAAACCTTTATTTTCTTTATATATATATTTCATTTAAATGGTTTCAGTATCATTTTGAAGGAATTTACAATATATTAGGTTTCAATGTCATTTGGAAGGAATTTCAATATATTACATACATACATACATGCATGCATACATACATACATACATGCATGCATGCATACATACATACATATACATACATACATACATAAATACATAAATACATACATACATACATACATACATATATACCTACATACATGCATACATACATACATACATACATACATACATACATACATGCATACATACATACATACATACATACATACCCTACATGTCTTATTTACAAGGAAGAAATAAGGTTGTTTAATATGAATAAGTTCTGGTGCAAATCAACAACATGTTAAAAATTATATTTACACTATTATTGCTCCAAAATATAAATTATACAATGTAATTAAGTTTATCTTGAGCACTAAACAAAATTGATACATAAAATAATTTACAACCTTTTCCTTTAAGCCACAAAATTATACATACTTAAAAATGTCACTCAATCAACATGCAAAATTATGATTTTGTCAATTTATTCAATCTGTATCAAGGAAAATTTTCTTTTCATTTTCTAATATGCCAAATGAATACAATAACAACAATGTTTTTTACATATATATAAACAAAAATAAAAATAAGTTATAAATTGGTGCATCATGGATATGATAATCCTTTCATGCATTTATGCATGCAATGATGGCCATACCCATGTGTATCCCACCTAGTATGTGTCTACTTCACCATTAAAGTACACACATACTAGCTGGGATAAACCAACTACAAGATTTAATCCATTGGAAATTTTATCAACACCATACATTCCAAATATTTCCAATAACCATGATCAATTACAATTTTTTTCTCAAAATCAGTTTACAATAATACTCATTACATGGTTTCTTAAAAAAATGAATTGTATTTCTATTACAAAAATATTTTACCTCATAGTAATTACAACCATATTCCCATTATAACATCCACTTTCACAAAATCAGAACAAGACTTCCCAAAACTTAAAATAGTTTGCTGACATTACATTTTCCTCTCAATACATTCATTTTTCAAGTTTACCATCTTAGGATAAGTCTTCATCAACAACAAGGATAATGATAACTACATCAAGGATTTTAGAAGCCTTCAACAAGCTGTTACAAACACATAAAATTGTAGCCAAGAAATTCTCACCTCCCAACTACTTCCAATTGGGAAGGGGAGCACTTCCCAATTGATCCCTGAGCCCCAACACATGAACCATACAAGCACCAAAACCCCTTGAGAAATAAAAAATAAGTAAACTTTCTATAATAATCCCAAAATAGAACACAATCAAACAAGAATGCAACAAAACACAAGAAAGCAACATAATGACTTGAATTCAAGCCAAGTGGGAGAGGGAGGGTTGAAAGTTGGTCTCTTTTCTCTCCACATGGGTAGTGAATTAGACCTTGAAACCTCCATAAAACCATCCCTCCTTATTCCTCCACTACACCTTATACCTCCAATAACCACCCCTTTTCACTCCACCAAAGGCTTAATTCCAACTACCCCATCTCCATCAAAACACAAGGAAATAATATGCAACCACATTGATAAACAATAATCCTATTTTCCTTTTCTCTCCAACACCCATCCTATTTCCTTCTAACCTTCCTAAACATAAACATAATTCAACAAGAAAAATATCCATAAGAGGGATAAACAACAAGATAAACAACATAACATACAAGCCCAAAAATTTCATTTATTAAATAAAAATACAGTACAAGACACAAGCTAATAAAAGAAATAACGCACTAACAAAAAAAGATTAAGACCTTACCTTGGATAAATTGCTAAATATTCACTTGATCCTTCTTCAAATTCTCCATGTTCTCTCCACCAAGCCCAAATCTCCCCCAATAATGAAATAATATGTGTATAAACCCTTTTTCTTATGCACACTTCTATATTTATATATTTTACAAAATAGAGGGTGAGTTGGCTCCACATGGATGTCCAACTAGATGTCCTCTCTCCACCTCAACCAAGGAGTACACACCAATATCCAAGGAAATTAATTTCTCCAAAATATTAGTCAAACATCCATTACTCCACCAAACCCATGAGTACATAACAATATCCAAGGTAATAATATTTTTAAAAGATTAGTCAAGAAAGAAAACTAAATTTCCATCCATCACTCCACATAAATATCAAAGAGTTCACATCAATATTTAAGGCAATAAAATATCCAACAAGATTATTCAAGAAAGAAAACTCAAGTGAAATAAATATCAAGAAAAAGGGACAAAAATGGTCAAAATCATGATAAAAAATTTAAAAACACACTACCCCATGATGGGTTTGGGTTATGGGCTCATTTTAAATTATGGGGACAAGGTTAGGTGGTCCTTTAGTTGTCCATTTTTTTGACAAAGTCCAAATCCAACCCCTTAGTAATTTCTTTACTTTAGAGACCAATAAATATGATATTCATCTATAAAAAGTATCATAACCAAGTACTAAAGCATGATAAGTGAAAGGTGAAAAATTAAATAAATTACAATTTACAAAAATTCAAGGGAAATTTCTAAATGGGTCTCACAATATAGGAAAAGTGAAATAATTCAAACACCCACAAAAATAAAAAGAGATTAACCACTTTTCTAACCCCAAAAAATGTTGCTCAATGTGACCATGGGTTTTGGCCCATGCATCCGTTGTGTGTTGGTCCCTTGGTCCACATATGTGTGTTAATTTTATTTAATTGAATTATTTCATCACTCCACACTTCACACACACATTACATCCATCTGAGAAAATATTGCAAAACCATGCATTCACACATTTAATTAACATTATAAACTCAATGTATCAATTCTATAATAACCAACATTGCAACTAACATCTATATCCATAAATAAGAAAAATTTCATTAGTATAAAAACTCATTATCTAAGATTTTCAAAAAGGGTTCAAATGTTATAAATATCATCATCATCATATAAACACATCCAAAAATAACTATAACATTGAATTTTATAATCCCTGCATCATAAAAATTAGAACAATCAACATATACATATATATACATCAATATCATCCAAAATGATCTTGTCATAAAGTGCCAAATAAATATTATCCAAATGTCATAATAAAAATATCACAATCCTTGTTAAAAGAGATAGATAATATTTCCTAAGAAACTAATCTAGTGCAATGAAAATGGTCTAAGGGAAGTGGGCATTATGTACATAATCTAAAGAATCAACTTAGAGACAAAGAATATATATTTAAAATAAATTCAATAATACGTAGTCGTCCTACAAGGTAACTTTTAAGAGATGAAATGAAAGAAGAAAATTGTAATAGATGAATAAGTAAAAATACAAGAAAGCATGGTATTTTTTTATTATTCTATTTTTTTGATAATTATCCATGTGTGATTGAAATTTTTGAGAAACACAAAAGGTATTGGTTTCAATTTAGAATAAAATGGGGTATGATGGACAAGGCCTTGTAAAATATGGATAAGGAAATCAAGAACTTGTCAAATTAAAAAGGGACACAAGATTTTTTTAGATTGGGTACACTAGGGAATCATCTTAACCCACCATGGATCCCACATTGATTAAAGAAATAATGCATCCAATAAAATTTCTCAACATCATTGTTAGCCTCCTATTCACACATACCAAAGATATTTTAACCATCACCTCATCTACAATCATCATGGTAAAAAGGACACAATTCTAATTATTGTTGGAATATCCATCTTTTTGATATTTGTATAAAGTACAACCATGATAGTACTACATGTGGGTTCATAAATATCCCAACACAACTCTTGTAAAAAATAATTATATTTTTGCTTGGCCATCCCACTAGAGTGGAAGGAAATCACTTTAGCATTCATAATTTCTGATGCACATTAGAGGTCAATCCTATAATAAATGGTACTTATTTCTTCTCAAGGAAGGGAAAATAATCTAGATGAGTTCTTAGAGACATATTAATGAATGTCAACATTCGTATGATGTATGAAATTATATTTTTAAAAAGTAATGAAATATATTTGATTTAATAAAAATTTAATTAAATATAATTGTAGAGTAATCGATATGGTCAAACATAATAAAAATACAAATACTAAGCACTCAAATAATATGAAACTATAAGAAAATAGGAGAGAGAATGTATTTAATCGAATCATGCATAATTTATTTACGCTTGATTTGGAGCTGATATGGACTAGGAGAAGTGATGAATAGACTAGGAAGAGTGTCGATCTTGCTCATAGTAAATATTGAAATGTACAAATGAGGTCGACATGAGTGCTTGGGATAGATCAAGGATTCCCGGGTCTTGGAGACAACTTACGGGTATTAGTGACTACACAGAGCTCGGGATTTGATTTCGATGTGTCACAAGGTATTTTCTATTGTTCCTTGTTGATCACCCGATAGTCATTATTTGGTTGCTTTGAAGGTACTTGTAACCTACAAAAATAAATTTTACCTGCAAAATCCTAAAAAAACATCAAACCTAAAAATAAAGATGTAGAATAGGGAGTTAGAGTGACCCCGATGACCACCTTGAGAGTGAAATTTTAATTGATCATTGCATTACATATCAAAATCCATGTATTTCTTGTGGGTGTGTGTATAAATTGTTCCCTAGGATGCCCTTGTGGAAGTTGCGCTTGATAACAGGTTGTAGTTAGAATGTAGGAATGTAGTAGAATGTGTGGATGGAATAGAATGAACTTCCCCTTCCTATGGAGTGGATAAATATTTGATGTATCCCTTGTCCCTTGAATGGATGCTAGATGAATTCTTTGGAGTGTTTTAGGTTCCTTTTCGATGCAATATTAGGTGAGGATAATAATGCTTAGTGCTCGGTCATTTATTTATTTTTAATACATAACTATGTATTTATATGATTCACTTGTTTTAATTTTGTAGTTTACAACTAGAAGGTTGACCCATAAGTGAAAAATATACCTAAAATATAAAAGATACCCAAAAGGAGTGAGTAAGGTGAGAAATGGTCAAGGGCATCTAGAGGGGACAAGAGTACCCGAGTGTTGTTGTCCTGGCTAGGTGCTAGTGTCGAATCCATTAAAGATGAATGAGTCAAGTTTTAACTAGGATGTAGGGTGTGTAAGACAGAATAGAAAATAAGAGAAAAATAAAAGATACCAATGATAGTTTTCAACCACTAGTTTTATTTCTTAGGAATCATATAAATACTATTATAATTTTAGGACCTAGAAATGTACCCAAGTGCATGATATTTTGTCTACATCTCCCCAACTTTATGTTGTTAAGTGAATATTCGATAACATAAATTAGATAAGTGATGTTTACCTTCATGCCGGGTGGATAAGTAAAATGTGGAATGATGCAAAGTGAAGCGTGGAGACTAGGAAAGGAAGGTGACCCTAGTGAGGGAAGCGTATGCATTGTGTTGTACTTGTTGTAGCTTGTGATTTCTATTGTAGGTTACTTCATGTTGTGTATTAAGGGTGGACCTAAAAAGAAGAGAAAAAGAGTATTCAAAGTTTTGTTTATGAAAAATATGAGTAAAGTATGCAAAAATATGTTAAAGTGTGTAAAAGTAGTGTAAAAATAAAGTGTGTAACCGATGTCAAAGAGTGTAAAATGATATAAAAGTGTCCTAAAATCCTATGTAGAGATATTTTCGTTTGATATCATGCTAAGTGTGAGTTTTTAGGTGAGTTCATGCCAAGTGCAATTTTTTTGGGTGATCTCATGCCACGAGTGAGTTTTTGGGTAATCTCATGCTAAGTGTGAGTTTTTGGGTGATCTCATGCCAAAGAGAAAGTGTTGGGGAGAGAGGTATAGTTTTACTCTCCATCCATGACTCTACCCAATAAGAACCACTACAGATGGTACATCCCTAATTTGTTCATGTTGTCTGAATTAGTTCTGATTGTATTGATTATTCTCGATTAAAATGGATTGTAGGTGATTGCATGCATGATATAAATGAAGGTTTGTTCTGTAACATTGAAACTTATTTGAATAATTATATGAACTGTGATGATCTGATAATATGATTGTATATGCCCCAAGACATTAGTTCTAGGGAGGACACAAGTACCTAAGCATTACTTTGTCGATGCTATGCACTAGTATCTATGTTATTCGAGGACCCAAGTTAGATTCTGGGTCATTCTATGAGTGTATTCATGTACTTTGTATAGATCTGTACTATAGCTTTGAGTTGTTGTGGGGGTTATTTTTTCACCCAATGTATTACCCCCTTGTTTGGGGTTCTTGCAGGACTTTGGGAGTATGCAACTCAAAAGAGAGGACTTGATGATGATCTAAAGCCGATACACTGTGGGGTTAGGGGATGTGCAAGTTAGAAACCAAGGCACATGAAAAAAAAGTGGCTAGTAACATGTGTCAAGTAGAAAATTAGCAAACATGCAATGGAAGAAAATTTACTCAAGAAATTGTGCAAACAAAGCAGACTGTGAAAAGTGGGTATTGAACATGGGACATCGCTCAAAATATCACAAGACAATCAGTAATGGAAGCGACCAAAAAATATAATAAGGATACAAGACATAGGGTATATCCTAAAAATAATAGCATACAATGGAAAATAAAGTGTATTAGGTAACCATGGTGGTAAAAGAAAGTGTTACACATGAAGCACCCATTAGTATGTTAGAAAGATAAAAAAGTATGTCAAGGCATGTATGTATCAATGGAAAGTAATGTGATAATAGGAATAATAAGTTGTAATATAATTAAATAATAACACATATAATGTGTGAGAGTAGGAAAGATATATTCCCCAAGATCCTCGATGGGACTGGAAAAGGATACAATGTTGAGCATCATTATAGCGTGTGAAAAGATGTAATAGATTTGCATTCACTCTAAAAGACCAAGTGAATGCACATGTGTGTATATAGAAATATTGAGTATCTAACTAGCATGATTATAAAAGTGAATCATGTAAGTAGTTTAAGAAAATGAGTTTCACATCCCACCAAATTAGTGTGGTCATGAAGGGATAAGTTTTTATCTAGGTGATTTTTGTACTTGATGTTTAGTGAGATTGCAGAGATTGTTTAAACTTGTTCTGTGACCCTTTATGATGACTTACATGTGCATGGTCCTTATCGCAATCTTTGTTGAGATTTATGATCATAATTAAATGTATTGAATACATTAATTTGAAATGATCTCATATTAACCTCAAGGAATTTTATCGAATGATATAGTTGATGACGTATGATCCTATTCTAGAAGCATTGCTCTGATGATGCAAGTTAAAAATGGAAAATATTGGTTTAGACTTTGAAATGTTGGGAAATTTAATTATGAGCATAAGTTAGGCCAAGTCAATATCAATTTCCTTCAAATATTTGATTCCCTAACACTAATTTAATACCCAATGATAATTACCTCCGAACTTATCCTTATTAAGCCTTGGCATACATTATCAAGGGCCTATTTGATGAATAATCAAGGATGATGCATTTGCATCTTGGTTAGTTTAAGTTGGTACATCTTAATACATGGACCTAACATAAGGTTTGGATAATGTTGTATTAAGGGGACCTAAGTGGTTATAAGGTTATTCAAAATAATAGTTTTAAAATACTTGTTAATGGGGCATGATATCGACCCACCTTGCATGTTGTATAAATGTCTTCATATTAATGAGCCTTTAATGAGGCACGACTAAGCATTTTGGAAGTGCGAGATAAGCTAGACAAAAATCATACTAATTTCAGAATAACTAAAAGTTAGAATGATGGTTTTTCAAATAAAATACCTTGCTAAATTCGAATAGCCAATAGGTAAGTTTGGAAACACAACTATTTTTATGACCAACTAAAATTGGAAACCTATTTTGAAGGGTAACACTACAACACTAAAATTATATGACGGTTTAAGATAAGTTTTAGGCGGGAAGGATGTGTTTATAATTAACACATTAATGGCATTAAATCCTTACCCATGGACCTTGGACCATGTAACAGGGGTTTTGGGGAAAATTGGGAGTCAATACCAGTTTGGTGGGTTTTTGTTGTTCACTCATTGAGCTCTCTGTGGGTTATGCATGAGATTGAATGTTTTGAATGGTGTGGTTGGAGCCATGCTAATAATAGATTTAACAATTTATGTAAATAAGCTCGAGTTCTCATTACAAAACTTGGAATACAAGCCACTATTGTTGAATCTATTAATAGGTTCATCGATAAGGGATTTAAGAGTCTCTGTTCAGGATTTTTAATGAGAATATCGTAAAGGATAGCAAGGAATTTTCTGAGGAGGTTGTGTAATCAAAAATATTGAAGGGAAATCTATGGACATAATACCGGGCATGATGTGACACATTTATTTCTTTATTTCTTATCTTATTTACTATCTACATGAATAAAGCTCTGTAATTGTTTGAATCTTTGATATTGGTACGAGTTATTTTTTTTGTGGTTATATTTTTCTAAAAATTGTTAAATTGTAGTATGCCTAGTTTTGGGAAAGTATAAAAACTTCTAGATAACCTAGAATGGTTGATAGTCATATCGAATGCTCTTTCGGATGTATGTTTGTCTATGTGATTTTTGTGCTATTCGTGTGAATACAGAGCTCCATTTTATAGGGTGTGCTTGGATAAAATTATATTTATACTAATTATTGAATCCTCATTTTGAATGGTTAATCTTTGGGGAATTATCATTGTTAATCAATATATGGCTGTATTGAGCAAAACTCTGAGAAAACGTTCAATTTTTTCATGACTATCATTTGTGCTTAAAATAGTGGAAGTGATATATGTATTTATTTGTTGTTAATTGAATCTTTAGATTAAAGCGAGGGTTTTTGTAATTCAATTTATTTCTTCTTTTGGGTTATAAGTGTTCAAATATTTTTAGATCTTATCTCCGTTCATCATGGAACTGTGTTCACTCAATTGGTGTGCATGGTATCATTATAGGAATGTTACTTGACCTTATTCGAAATCTACATTTATAAGGTTTCAAAAATGAAATTTGACCATTTTCCTCTATATATATTTGGTTTTATGAATGAGCCTATGTTTTCTAATGCCCCGTTTGATATTTCCCGACCCTTATTGCTAAGCCTGGGAGACTGGTGTGTGTGTGTTTCGTTGACCGTTGTTGACCGTGTCCAGGTCACAGTGAAGATTTTTCACCTTCCCTCTCCTTCTTTCCTTTCGGTCGTTGTCGACACCCCAAACTGTGGACCCCGTAGCGTCATGGACGGTTATCCGGTTAAAGGAAAATTTGGTTCTCGGCTCTTCGAGTTTGTCGGGTCATCGACATTAATAGGATTAATAATTATTATCATTATTAAGCCATAAAATTATTAAAATAATGTTTATAATACTATTATAACTCATATCACCGACTTCGATCAGTCGCTTGTGTGTGTCAAAAATTTCACCTCTGGTAATGGATTGACTTTAAGTTATAGTTGATTTATTTGTCTACTTCGTTGTAGGGTTTTATGACATTTTTGATTAAAACAAACAAAAGAAATAGATAAATAAATATAAAAGGAATTAAAAATAAATAAATGAAAGTCGTAAAAGGGCGGATTAGGAAAAACCCTTCCCACATTTTGAAAATGCAAGCCTGCAATGCATTGGGTTAGGAGGTTGGGCGGCTGGTTTGGGGGCGCAGGGATCTGCATACAAAAATGAGTTTGTTGAAACGGCCTTGGAAACTTTCAAGAAAATGTAGTGATTCGTGCAAAGCCAGACTCCACAACCATTTCAACATCCTCCCAGGCTGCACCACACTACATACATGCTGGGAAAAAAAAGAGCACATTGGAGAGAGCGAAATTTTCCCATCGAGATGTTACGATCATGCAGTTCCCTATTCAATGCTATGTAAAACGTGGAAGCATGTGACTGTTTGACTAAATGCATGGAAGAAATGCGGTTCCATGGACTGCAATGATTTCAGGATATGCACAAAATGGTTTTGTTGAAACTGCATTGGAACTTTTCCAAGAAAAATACGGTTGGCAGGTTGGAAGCCACACCCCACAACCTTTGCTGATAACCTCCCACTGCTTTGTCAAAATGGGAGCTTTAGAACTGCATGGACATCCATCAAAGCATCATGGGGAGATAATATCCTTTAATGTCTTGTCAGGTACCCAGATCAGCTTGTATGCAAAATGTGAAGGCATACACAACGCATGTGAACTGTTTGACAAAATACCTGAAAGATATGTGGTCTCTAGACTGCAATGATAATAGGATATGTAAAAAAATGGGTCTGTTAAAAGGCATTAAAAGGCATTGTTGGAATAGTTATCAGAATGCCTCAAAGAGATGTGGTCTTATGGAACCTACCCTGACCATCAACCTTGTTTGTGAGGATGTTTTTGCTTGGTTTGAGTAAAATAAAAACATGATCTCAAGGGCTTGATCGGTATATCGGACATTTGGCGAGATGCTTGTAGTTGTAGGTGTTATGGCGAGATATGTGTCGAAAATGTCAATTGTTTTGACAAAACGCCTCAAAGAAATGTTGCCTCATGGAATGCCAGGATTGCAAGATAGGCACATAATGGATCTGTTCAAAAGGTTTTAGAAATGCTCAAGCAACTACTTACTCTGTTGGAAAAACCATCAAGGCATAGAAAACAAGATGTTTTCATGTTTGCAATGCAACTTCCTAGTAGATGTGTATGCAAAATGGTGGAGCTGAGGACGCTTGTGGTCTGGTTGATGAAGTGCCCAAGCAAGAGATTGAACCCAAGCCTGCGGCTTCGACCGACTTCATTCTCTAGGCATGGTTCTTCTTCCCTTACCTCTCATAATTCTCATGTTTTAGTTCTCTTTTGCAACTAAATAGAATTTTAAATTATTAGGATTTTTAATACAGTTAAATGTCTCTTCAACTCATTGCAAAACAATAAAGTGTCGTGTCACAACTCTCGAAGTCATTATAACTCGTCTACTTTAAACCATGAACTATCACCCTCACTTCGAGATGATTTAGAAAACTCTTACCCTTCTTGATCACTCCAATATCATTTTATCGACCAGATGAATTTGACTCCCCATTGATAAAGTTGACCTTCTCCTTGTTTTAAATAGTTAAATTTTGCAATTTTCGAGACTCACTAAGTACCCTTCGCAACTCTTGGAAATGAGATGTGAAGTTTCATTCGTGTACCTTGGTATACGAGGAGTCACCTTGACCTTTGGTTTGACCCAAAATGAACATATGACATCCTTTTGACGCTCTTATAGGAGCCCTGTTACACCGGTTTACAACAGTAGAGAGTTGTTAAAACTAGAAAGTTGGCTTTCGTTTTGGACCACCATTTGAAACCCGGAAAGAGAAATTTCTTCCCGTCTTCACAAAACCTCTAGTGTTTATACTAGAAAAATGCATGGAACATTCAGTATAGGAAAGAGCACTTTTCGGGATAGTTTGGTGAAGCCATTTTGTAGGCCTCCGGTCACAGTTTGACGAGGTCAAACTGGTCCAATTTCATCTTGTCGCTCCAGAAAACTTGTTGCCGTTTAAAAATGGTTCTCTAGTTCTCAGTCCCGTCGACTCTAATGAATTCTCTTCATATAGGGGAACTAGTAGGAGATGTCTCATTGCATGTTTCCTCCATCAAACGTCATTTTGGATGCGTGGTTTTTTGGGCCCTCGAGCTAACTTTTGTCATTTTACAATTGGGTGAACTACGACCAGTGGCCCCGAAAACTAACCGCCAAACGCAAACCGTTCACTCTTTTTCAATTCCGTCAATTCTTTATGAACTCTTGGTATATCTGGGGACACGTAGAAAGTTAGTCATGGTGTGCGTGTTCATTGGAAGATAACCTTTGGAAGTAGTTTCTTAGCCTCCGAGCCCATTTTGTATGTTTTGTAGCTAGTGAGAAAATGTAAAAGTAGAAAGTTGCGGACCCTCGTAGGGTTACCAAATCACCCTAAAAATTTTAAACACACGTAAATAACTATTTAAAACACTATAATGAAACTTGTTGTGTGTATTAGAACTTTTGACAAAATGATGTTTTCTCTCTCTTCCTTTCTCTTTCTCTCTCCTGGGTTTATAAAATGAAGAAAAATGAAATGCAATGAATACATGTTTCTAGACCTTTTTATTTCGATTGCAAATTGTAATTATTGTCAGATGTAAATGGGAAACTGAAAAATGATAATTATGATTGATTAGGGTGGATGCCATGCCAACGATTTATCGCTGATATCATGCTCACGTGGGTTTGTAGGATGGAAGAATGACGATGAAAAGGTGATGTGTAATTTAATTATTATTATTGTAATTTTTATAGGTCATTGTAAAATGAATAACTGTGAAATGTAGTCTCTTGTTACAAAAAGTTATAATTGAAATTTGTTAATATGTATGAGATGCTAGTTTTAGGGATACTTAGGAAATGTGCATCTAATCACCGGTTCAATTTGATTCTTAGTTGTGTATGGAAAAAAAAAAAGGGTTTGATTTATATATAGTAAATTGAAATTGAAGTTAATATATTGTAGTACTTTCTCAGTATTCATAAATGATTAAATTAATTATTGGGTTATCTTCTTACCTTGCAAACTTAATAAAGAGTTTTAATGGGAACACTCAACCTTAATAAAATATTCATGCATAACTTGCCTGCATGTGTGATCCTTTTTACCATATAAGAAAATTAAGACCGTAGAATGAACTTAAGCTTTGCACTCGATGAGACCTCTAGGTTAGGTAAATAAAACCCCTAGTTGGAGTTTACCGTCATAGTCATTAGTTTAGCGACATTGTCGTGAACCCATATTTTAGGAATGACATGGTCCAACTTTATTCAGAGTATGTGGTTCCTTCTAGTTTTGGTAATCGCGAGAAGAATGTCCTCTCTTCAGGTCCGACACTAGGCTGAGTGGTGAAGACCACCTTGGAAGTCACCTTATGAGTCCTTGTTAGAAGGAATGACTAAGCGGTGTAACCTTCCCATCTGTGGAGTAGGTAGAGATATTACTCCCTTGTATCCTATTGGATTTCGGCCTTACGAAATTAGATCTAGAAATTAACTTCATCAGTGAATGGAATCCCTGTTGGATCCAAACGACCTAAATGAAGGTCGTGATATAGTTGTTCTATGTCTTGCATTCTCGTTAGTGAACCCTTTTGTCCCTCGTAGATAAATGTCTTGTCTTGGGCTTGTGAAAATTTAGTGCCTTGATCTTTCACGAAAGGTTATAGGGTAAATACATTTTAACCTTAATCACACCTATATAGAGATTGAAGCCCAGGTGAAACTAGAATTAAGCTTAACCATGTGCTTCTTTAATATGTCAAACAAGTACTTTCGTAACTCTTACGTTTAAAACGATGGTAATAATGAGACCCTAGTGCGACACAAAAGTAAATCATATGAGAGTAAAACCAAAATTTGAGGTTGGGAATAATGTCACTGGGAGTCCTTATGACTTAATTTAAGCAACTTCATGTGTTACAAAGAATATGAATTGTCAAATGGTGTGATCAAACTTCGAGAAAACAAAGGATGTATATATATATATAAATCAAATTTGGAATTCAACAAGTTATTGTACTATAATAATAATGGTAGGGAAATAACTATTCCGTGATCGAAGGATGTTCTTGGGAAAAGGCTATCTCGAATCTATGTCTTCCTTAATCCCAAGATTTCATCTTGACATCACGTTAGATTTTCTTGTGTAGCAAGAGTAAATTTTATACATTAAATAAACGTTTGAGAAGAAAAATCTTAACATAAGAATGAGAGAATTAGAATCTTGTAGGCATTTTGAAATATGGAAAAATACTTATGTAAGTTATGAAGATTGTCATAAGGGTAAAGAGAAAAATTAAATGGTTGAACAATAAGTGAATTGTGAAATGAATTTTCAGAACATGTAGGTGGAAAAAGGGAGAAAATTTTTCTTACATAATAATGTTATGGGATGTTTAACGTACTCTAGATGTAACCATGGTAATGTTGTGTTGTGGGTTGTCAATCCTTAAGTCCCTTTTTATTGTGGTCATGTTATGGCTAGTATTCGTTCATTGGGAAAAGTGTGGCATCGACATGCCGATGTCATCTGCATGTGTCTATGTGAGTCGATGACTTATGTGATTGTCGCATGTGAGTCGAGTTTTGTACTTGGAGCCCTTACGGTGTTGTGTGTAGTGAGCAATGTAAGTCAAAAAAAAAAAATCCTGGTATTTTACTGTTGTATTTGGGTGTGTAAAATGTGGGCACTACATATGGTATCAGAGCGAGAGGTTCATGCTCTCGAACCTCTGGGATGGATTGGAGTTGTGATGATTTTGCATGATGGTGATGGTGTTACATGATGGGTTGCATGATGGTGATGGTGTTTCATGATGGTGATAAATATTGGAAGAGTAATGTGTTTTAAGAGTGATGTGATCTATGTAATTGTGATAATGTGAATTGTGTGATTGTGACCTTTGCAAGCACATGTTGGTGTGTATGTCACTTAGTGCGTATTTGTTGTCATGTTGATGTGCTTGTGATGAGAGTATTGCGCTCTCATTTTCATGGATTCAATGAGGAATCCGTGTGTGATGTACCACCTTGTTTTGTGTGAAAGGAATGATATTGTGAGTTGCAGAGTGTTGGAGCATTTTGACCTTATGTGATGTGAAGATGTAGTGATGTATTGCATGAAAAATTGATGT
This sequence comes from Taxus wallichiana var. yunnanensis, assembly GCA_018340775.1. Taxonomy (NCBI): domain Eukaryota; kingdom Viridiplantae; phylum Streptophyta; class Pinopsida; order Cupressales; family Taxaceae; genus Taxus; species Taxus wallichiana. Next base: position 78,285,373 of record CM031234.1, read on the forward strand.
AAAGTGAATTGAATTTATCATGATGTCATCACCGTATTGTGATTAGTTGTGTGCATCATCGTGTTGTTTTGTAAATGACTATATGTCGTAATGTTAGACATTGTGTTCCTCATATGTATAATTCATGTAATATGTGATGGTTCATGTCGTGATTTAGGGGCATATGGTGAGTATGATCCCTAGTGTACAGTGATTGCACTTTGGGTGCAGGATGTGGTAATGTGATGTATCGTAACCCATGAAAGTAGTGATTGTGTTATACCCTGTATATATATATACCATGCATAATACGTTATGGTTATGGTTGTTGTGTGAATTACCATTGTGTTAGTGATGTAGTTATGTGTATGTTGTGGACCTTACACTAGACGACCCTAAGGGGATAAACTGTCAAGAGTGTATGTGTGGAGAGAGGAGGCATGGACCAGGTTTTCATAATCTTGAGCCGAGTACAGTGAGAAAGTGGAGTCTTATATAGACTGAAAATCCCACTTCTATCTGTTTAGTATACTTTGAGCTTGCTCAGTATATTGTGGGTGCGCACCACCTTAGGCTCAACTTATGCAACCTTGTGTCCCCTGCTCTTTCCTATTGGATTGTTCATTGAATAATCCTATGTGATTTTGACTATGTTGATCCTTGTGGGAGTTTGGAGTAATGATTCAGGCAGAGATGATGATAGTTACATTATTTGATATACTCATTTCTGGTTACATGTATATTTTCACGAGCTGAGGCTCGATGTCCGAGTGCCAGCAACTCGATGAGTACCCCTTTGGTGGCGTATGAGGCCACATAGTGATTGTGATGTGCTATTTTCTCATTACGTATTTTATTCGTAAATTAATCTTTCTCTTTTAGCTAGAACCAGCCGTTTTCTTGATTGACATGTTCTTATATTTTGGGCATTTATTTGATTGTTTCATTAACATTTGGATTTTACACTAACCAAGGCTAATTAGCCATTTGTTTTTTTGGTTTTAAAACTTTCTTTTCATATTTGAAAGTTTTGTAGCCTAGCCCAAGGCTTTTGATTTTGCCACTTGGCATTTGAATGGATTGTTATGCTGGTTCTAATGTCGTAATGTGTTGGAATAGGGTCATGGGATTAACCATGGAGTGGTTGAACCTATGGACCCACTTCATTGTATGGGGGTACGCCCCAAGGAGTTACAGATAACTAGCGGGTTGTTGAACCACGAGTTATTATGTCACTTGGGTTGGGGGTGACGGGGCTCTATGTGCCTAGGGCCATAGGGTGACCCGGCCTCATTTAAAAGGAGAAAGGAGATGGGCCTCTATGGTTGAGTGACCTGTTATTCTTTATGGCACTCTATGGTTGAGTGACTGATATTCTTGATGGGGCTCTATGGTTGAGTGACCCGACTTGGTTTTGACACTATGTTTCTTTCTCTTTGGGAGGCATATGGAGATTATCTGGTGATGCTTTGGGGAGTATATGGAGTTGCTTTATGATACTTCAGGAGATATATGGAGTTTTACCTGGTACTTTTGGAGATATCTGGGGTTTGTTTCGTGATGTCTTGTTATGTGGGGAGTTGGTATAGTGAGTTATGTGTACCTGTGTGAGTCTTTTTACACCTTGTTATGTATGAGGCTTGACTCTCCCCTTGGTTGGTATGGACTATTGGATATTGGATTGGAACTATGTTGTTATAGTCATGGATTTTTTGGGTCATGTGATACCCGTTGTATATGTATCAATGTGTTGATTTTGTTTGTTAGTCATATGTGTGTACTAGATCTATGTCTAGGATGTAATTGTTGGAAATTAATTGTTATGTGGTCTACTTGTTGTCATTCCATGGTTTGGTGAAACCCTTGTGATGTGGTATGGTCGTGAAAGTATGTAAAAGTATGCTTGTGAAAATTTAGTGTTGTGTATGACCCTAGTAGGGTGTTGTGACTATAGTTCATGATGGGAACCCACAGGAATGAATAAACTAAAATTTGATAAAAATGAAATTTTAAAGGACTTGAATTAAGAATAATGTTAATGGAAAGAGATTAATGAAATAACGAATAAGAGAGAACTGCCAATCTTCACAGAACCTTGAAAGTTGAAATTTCTACCTATTGTTCCTAGGGCCACCCATGACCATGCTTTTGTGTCTGAAATCTTAACCTTAGCGCGTGCCTTCACCTTATTCATTCCTTGTTGTTTACCATTTCTCCTTCTTCATTGTATGTCACATCGAGGATGATGCTTTCTTAAGGGGAGGAGGAATGTAATGCCCCATTTGATGTTTCCCAATCCACCTAATGAATAACCTAAATAATAAAATAAAGACTAAAATGTGTGTGTGTGTTTTTCATTGACCGTTGAAATTGTTGACCATGTCCAGTCGCATAGTGAAGATTTTTTTCACCTTCCCTCTCCTTCTTGCCTTTCGGATTATTTTTGACACCCCCAAAATGTGGACCCCATAGCGTCATGGATGGTTATTTCCGTTAAAGGAAAATTTGGTTCTTGGCTCTTGAGTTTGTCGGGTCATCGACATTAATAGGGTTAATAATTATTATCATTATTAAGCCGTAAAAATATTAAAATAATGTTTATAATACTATTATAACTCATATTGCTTGATCATGATCGATCGAAATTGTGTGTGTCGAAATTTCATCGACTAAGGATTGACTTTAAGTTATAGTTGATTTATTTTGTCTACTTTTGTTGTAGGGTTTATGATGTTTTTGATTAAAACAAACAAAAAAAAATAGATAAATAAATTAAAAAGGAAATTAAAAATAAATAAATGAAATCCATTTTAAAAGGGGTGGATTAGGGGAGTGAAAACCTTCCCACGTTTTGAAAAAACGCAAGGGTTTTGTGTTTGCATTTTCAGAAAGTTAGCCCCTTTGGGTGGGTCAGGTGGGGGTTTGGGGGCGCGAGGATCTTGGACATACAAAAATGAGTTTGTTGAAATGACCTTGGAAAATTTCAAGCAAATGCATCATTCATTCATGGAAAAGCCACAAACTCACAACCATTTTGACATCCTCCCAGCCCATGCCTTACACACTTGGGCTGCATGGGAAAAATGAGCACATTTTTGGAGAGAGGAACTTTTTGGTTATTTATGAAATGACAAAATTCCTAGTCGATGCATATTTTGCAAAAATGGAAATGCATGGAATGAAACTGTTTGACTAAATGCGTGGAAGAAATGCGGGGTCCATGGACTGCAATGATTTTGGGATATGCAAAAAATGGTTTTGTTGAAAAAGCGCCAATGAAGCATTTGAACTTTTCCAAGTAAAATGCGGTTGGCATGGTGTTGGAATATGCCACACCCCACATGCCTGACCTTTGATGATAACCTCCCATTGACTATTCAAAAATGAGCTTTAGAACTGAGTGAACATCCATCAAAGCATCATGGGGAGATAATATCCTTTAATGTCTTGTCAGGTACCTAGATCAGCTTGTATGCAAAATGTGAAGGCATACACAATGGGTGTGAAAAAAGCTAAAAAATGCACAAAGATATGTGGTCTCTTGACTGCAATGTTAGCAGGATATGCAAAAAAAAATGGAGTCTAAAAGGCGTTGAAGGTGGTTGTCATGCCTGAATGCCTCAAAGAGATGTGGTCTAATGGAACTTACCTTGACCATCAACCTGTGGCGGTTGTGAGGATGTTTTTGCTTGGTTCGAGTAAAATAAAAACGTGATCTAAAGGGCTTTAGTCGAGATATGTTATGGACATTTGGCAAGATGCTTTATAATGTTGTAAGTGTTATGGTAGATATGTATGTTAAAAATGTCAATTGTTTGACAAAACACCTCAAATAAATGTTGCCTCATGGAATGCCAGGATTGCAAGATAGCACATAATGGATCTGTTCAAAAGGTTTTAGAAATGCTCAAGTAACTACTTACTCTGTTGGAAAAACCATCAAGGCATAGAAAACAAGATGTTTTTGTTTTGCAAAAATGGTGGATGACGTGTATGCAAAATGGTGGAGTCGAGGATCTCGTGATGTGGTGAAAGTGCCCAAGCAAGAGACTGAACCCAAGCCTGCGGCTTCGACCGACTTCGTTCTCCAGGCATGGTTCTTCTTCCCTTACCTCTCATAATTCTCGTGTTTTAGTTCTCTTTTGCAACTAAATAGAATTTTAAATTATTAGGATTTTTAATACAGTTAAATGTCCCTTCAACTCATTGCAAAACAATAAAGTGTCGTGTCGCAACTCTCGAAGTCATTATAACTCGTCTACTTTAAACCATGAACTATCACCCTCACTTCGAGATGATTTAGAAAACTCTTACCCTTCTTGATCACTCCAATATCATTTTATCGACCAGAAAATTTGACTCCCCATTGATAAAGTTGACCTTCTCCTTGTTTTAAATAGTTAAATTTTGCAATTTTCGGAGACTCACTAAGTACCCTTCGCAACTCTGGAAACGAGATGTGAAGTTTCATTCATGTACCTTGGTATACGAGGAGTCACCTTGACCTTTGGTTTGACCCAAAATGATCATATGACATCCTTTTGACGCTCTTATAGGAGCCTGTTACACTCGGTTTACAACAATAGAAGTTGTTAAAAACTAGAAAGTTGGCTTTCGTTTTGGACCACCATTTGAAACCTGGAAAGAGAAATCACTTCCCATCTTCACAAACCTCTAGTGTTTATACTAGAAAATGCATGGAACATTCAATATAGGAAAGAGCACTTTTCGGGATAGTTTGGCGAAGCCATTTTGTAGGCCTCCGGTCGTAGTTTGTGAGGTCAAACTAGTCCAATTTTGTCTTGTCGCTCCAAAAAACTTGTTTCCGTTTAAAAATGGTTCTCTAGTTCTCAGTCCCGTCGACTCTGATGAATTCTCTTTATATAGGGGAACTAGTAGGAGATGTCTCATTTGTGTGTTTCCTCCATCAAACGTCATTTTGGACATGGTTTTCTGGGCCCTCGAGCTAACTTTTGTCATTTTACAACTGGGTGAACTACGACCAGTGGCCCCGAAAACTAACCGCCAAACGCAAACCGTTCACTCTTTTTCAATTCCGTCAGTTGCTATGAACTCTTGGTATATCTGGGGACACATAGAAAGTTAATCATGGTGTGCATGTTCATTGGAAGATAACCTTTGGAAGTAGTTTCTTAGCCTCCGAGCCCATTTTGTACGTTTTGTAGCTAGTGAGAAAATGTAAAAGTAGAAAGTTGCGGACCCTCGTAGGGTTACCAAATCACCCTAGAAAACTTTTAACACATGTAAATAACTATTTAAAACACTATAATGAAACTTTTTGTGTGTATTAGAACTTTTGACAAAATGATGTTTTCTCTCTCTTCCTTTCTCTTTCTCTCTCCTAGGTTTATAAAATGAAGAAAAATGAAATGCAATGAATACATGTTTCTAGACCTTTTTATTTCGATTACAAATTGTAATTATTGTCAGATGTAAATGGGAAACTGAAAAATGATAATTATGATTGATTAGGGTGGATGCCATGCCAGCGATTTATCGCTGATATCATGCTCACGTGGGTTTTGCAGGATGGAAGAATGACGACAAAAAAAAAGGTGATGTGTAATTTAATTATTATTATTGTAATTTTTATAGGTCATTGTAAAATGAATAACTATCTAATGTAGTCTCTTGTTACTGAAAAGTTATAATTGAAATTTGTTAATATGCATGAGATGCTAGTTTTAGGGATACTTAGGAAATGTGCATCTAATCACCGGTTCAATTTGATTCTTAGTTGTGTATGGAAAAAAAATGTGATAAATATTTGATTTATACATAGTAAATTGAAATTGAAGTTAATATATTGTAGTACTTTCTCAGTATTCCATAAACGATTAAATTAATTACTGGGTTATCTTCTTACCTTGCAAACATAATAAAGAGTTTTAATGGGAACACTCGACCTTAATAAAATATTCATGCATAACTTGCCTGCTTGTGTGATCCTTTTTACCATATAAGAAAATTTAAGACCGTAGAATGAACTTAAGCTTTGCACTCGATGAGACCTCCTAGGTTAGGTAAATAAAACCCTAGTTGGAGTTTACCGTCATAGTCATTAGGTTTAGCGACATTGTCGTGAACCCATATTTTAGGAATGACATGGTCCAACTTTATCCAGAGTATGTGGTTTCCTTCTAGTTTTGGTAATCATGAGAAGAATGTCCTCTCTTTAGGCCGACACCAGGCTGAGTGGTGAAGACCACCTTGGAAGTCACCTTATGAGTCCTTGTTAGAAGGAATGACTAAGCGGTGTAACCTTCCCATCTATGGAGTAGGTAGAGATATTACTCCCTTGTATCCTATTGGATTTCCGGGCCTTACGAAATTAGATCTAGAAATTAACTTCATCAGTGAATGGAATCCCTGTTGGATCCAAACGACCTAAATGAAGGTCGTGATATAGTTGTTCTATGTCTTGCATTCTCATTAGTGAACCCTTTTGTCCCTCGTAGATAAATGTCTTGTCTTGGGCTTGTGAAAATTTAGTGCCTTGATCTTTCACGAAAGGTTATAGGGTAAATACATTTTAACCTTAATCACACCTATGATAGAGATTGAAGCCCTAGGTGAAACTGGAATTAAGCTTAACCATGTGCTTCTTTAATATGTCAAACAAGTACTTTCGTAACTCTTATGTTTAAAATGATGGTAATAATGAGACCCTAGTGCGACGCAAAAGTAAATCATATGAGAGTAAAACCAAAATTTGAGGTTGGGAATAATGTCACTGGGAGTCCTTATGACTTAATTTAAGCAACTTCATGTGTTACAAAGAATATGAATTGTCAAATGGTGTGATCAAACTTCGAGAAAACAAAGGATGTATATATATATATAAATCAAATTTGGAATTCAACAAGTTATTGTACTATAATAATAATGGTAGGGAAATAACTATTCCGTGATCGAAGGATGTTCTTGGGAAAAGGCTATCTCGAATCTATGTCTTCCTTAATCCCAAGATTTCATCTTGACATCACGTTAGATTTTCTTGTGTAGCAAGAGTAAATTTTATACATTAAATAAACATTTGAGAAGCAAAATCTTAACATAAGAATGAGAGAATTAGAATCTTGTAGGCATTTTGAAATATGGAAAAATACTTATGTAAGTTATGAAGATTGTCATAAGGGTAAAGAGAAAAATTAAATGGTTGAACAATAAGTGAATTGTGAAACAAATTTTTAGTACATGTAGGTGGAAACATAATTTTATGGGATGTTTAACGTACTGTAGGTGGAAAAAGGGAGAAATGGCTTTTTGTTTGGGACATAATAATGTTATGGGATGTTTAACGTACTCTAGATGTAACCATGGTAATGTTGTGGGTTGTGGGTTGTTTTCTAGGCTTGATGGGTATAAGCCAAGGGTTCCTTTGAATTGATCTTGCTCCATGTTTTATTTTGTGATGTGATAGTTGCTAACAATTTTGTAGATGGACTACTTGAAAGGTGAAAGATGGATGAAGTTAAAATATTGCATTTGTTCAAATTGACTGAAGAAAGATGAATTATATTACTTGTTGTATTTATCATTAAATAAAGTACCATTGTATTGTTTTGATAAGTGAAAGGAAAAGTTAGCCTAGTTATTGTATCAATTCCAAAAAGGGTACTTGCAAGGATTATTTTGTCTTTCGTCAATTCTGTTGTATCTGATTTTAAAGAAATGAATAAGAGGCTTCCATAAATTCATTATGTATTAAATTTCCTTTGTTTTGAAAAGGAAGATTAATAAACTTAGTACATATATGATTTGTACTTAGGATGCAAGATTATAGTATATTGATACAAGTGTGAATGTATTATATACTTGGCATACTATAAGCTTACTATATTAATGTTGATTAAAGTGATAAGTAAGGTTGTTTTTGCATGCAAATAGTGATTGTAGCCTATTATGGTGCTTCATATTAGCATATATAAGAATGATATATATGTATAAATGCAACTATGATTGAATGGACATAAGTTGATATTTAAATGCAAATATTGTTGCCTTTACTTAGAATTCAACTTAATAAGAAGAATGTTATACTTGTCTGTATTTACTTGATTAATGATAAAAGTATGTTTTATGGGAATAATACTTTATGCAGATTTAAATCTGCAACATGTAATTAATTAAGTCATGAGATACTATCTCTAATTAAGTAAATAAGAACTGTGAACTCTCGTTATTCCCTTAGGTGCAAAACCTACCATTGGGAGTACTTCTTGATTATCAAGGATAGACAAGTTGGGTATAAACAAAACTATTAAACTTGTCAAGATACGATGTTCGATTGGTAGAACTTGGTGCACTATCTCATCATAGCCACTATTACGTAGTACCCAATTAATGATGTATGCCATTACTTGGCTACTATGACGAGATATCTTGTTAAGCTCCCTAATTGTAACTATTGTAAAGCCATGGATTCAAGTACATGTTAGGTATGAATTTAAATTAGTGGTATGGTTAAGTACCGATTTAATGTTAAAAAGAGAATTAAATCAGTATACATATTTCGATATCTAATCACCAAATATATTGAACATGTTTAAAAGACTCTAAACATGTAGATGTTATTAATTAACCTAATTAACAGTAATGGACATAAATGAATGGTTAGGTTGTCAACTATGAACATAATAACTTAAGACTGGAAGGGAATATATATAATAGAATCAGGTGATGGAAAAGTTTCTAATGATGATTGTGTCATCACGAGAATTGAGCATGGTATAAATTTCTCTAAAAATTTGCACAAAGTAGTGTAAGTTATTAATTACACTTTCCCAGTCACCAAGGATCTAAGATGTTGGATGCCTGGATGTGATTCAATGTCTGAGCTCTAGGTATGCACTTAGAAAAATATAATTGATTGTCAATACTTGAAAAAGAAAACCAAATGATACACATGATGTACTAGCTCGTAAAGAGTGTTTGAGGGGGATCAAGTAGGATTTGTAGAATCTCATACAAATGCACATGGTTATATGACTATTATCAGATGGATTCAATCTCATATTTATGCTAGAATTTAAATATTGAGTATTTAAATTAGTGAAGCATGAAGTTAAAGAGATTAAGATTATGATGGGTTTAATTATATGGGTATTTAAATCAATAAAGAATAAAGTAAGATTTTTTTTCCCTAGAATTAAAGTGACAAAAGTGGTTGTTAAAACAAGAGTAATTGCAACCAAGATATTCTAATGTAGTGTGTGAGTATGATATAATGGTATGAAATTTGTGAATTTTATAGGAACATCGTGCCCCAAGAAGATGTGTATGAGATGAGGTTAATTTATAAAACACCCCTCAAAAATAAGGAGTGAACCATAAAACAAGATTGTGTCATTGGGAAATGGTTTGATAATGTGTGCTAGAAAGATAGATAATGAATAATAGAGCATGAACAATGATTGTGGTGAGGTTCTTTTTCAGATTTAGACCCTCAACATTTGAGTATGAACTATGTAACTAGAGTGTGTTATAGGGTAAGGATGATACAAGGTTTGTATCAAGATGTGTATGAGTATTGAGAAAGATGAAGTGTGAAACACAGAGCATGATAGTATGTATTATAGACAACTTATGATGCTAGGAGGGGGATAAAGCTTGATAACCCCAAGTATGTGAGTGATGAAGATATAGAAGGTGATGTGAGAAGGACCATGCCATTATGGTGGATCTTAAAATGTTCCTTGGCCATCAATGTAAGGATTAACTTGTTTGACAAAAATAATTGGACAATGAAGTGGAGTAGGGTGGAGAGGGACCTTGAATGGTGGTAGCTTATTTGGGATTGATAACACTATAGAAGAATTGAGAGGAGGGGATGGAATGGAGGAGGTTGCCTAGTTGGAATTGTTATTGTTGTATAAGACTTGAGAGGAGGAGGGGATGGACCTATTTTTAGAGGAGGTTTCTTAGTTGGAGTTGGTAACGTTGTAGATGACTTAGTAGGAGGAGATAATGAGGTAGATATTTTTGAATATGGTATAACACTAGGTTGGATAGGCAGCGCTTTATTGGCCTATGGAGGAACATTAGTAATGATGGAATGATGCTCATTAGAGATGGAAGGACAAGATTTCAGAGTCCATTAGTATTTAGAAATTGGAGATGTAGTAGGTTATTGTGAAGGAAATGAGATAAAACTCTGATGTGTAAGGTTCTTAATTCTTTGTTGCAAAGCATAAAAATAATTTTCATGATGTCCATTAAGTCTATGATAATTGCAAAATGGGATACTTTGATATTTATCAAGTCAATAAGGAGGGTATCAATTAGTGGATATCAAGTTGATCAACCTGGTGAGTGAGAAATTGAGGAAGGATAACATTTTGTTTAACATTGAGATCAAAATTGAGAAGTTCTAGTAATGGTAAGACTTGGGGTTCAACGACATGAGCACATGTAGAAGACATAGAAGTAGAATTAGATGTAGAAAGAGAACTAGCATGGGCTTGAGAAGCATCCTTGAGATGTTGGATTTTAGTTTTAAGATATGTAATCATTGTTTTGATAGCTTGAATTTTGTCTAGAAATAAAGAATGTAAAAATTGAATGGAATATAAGATGGGTTGACTTGATGGAGGATTAGGACCAATAGAGTCATCAGATAGATGATATAAAATGGCAATAACTTGAGTAGGTGGCTTATCACGAGGGAGATACATAGTATCTAGGGGTTTTTAAAGAACAACTTTGTAAGGTGGGTGCATTTGAAGTAGGCCATGCAATGAGACTTGAGGAACCTTAGGATCCATGAAAGAGAAACCAATAGAATAGGGATCCAAATGACCGATCACAAGTGGGGTTCACCAAATGGTTTAATAAAAATTTAATTAAATATAATTACAAAGTAACTAATATTATAAAATATAACAAAGACACAGATGATAAGCACTCAAATAATATGAAAGTATAAGAAAATAGGGAGAGAAGGTACTTAGTTTAATCCTATGAAATTTATTTATGGTCGATCTGGAATTGATTTAGACTAGTAGAAGTGATGAACAAACTGGGACGAGTGTCGTTACTACTCACAATAAATTATGAAATATAGGAATGAGGCCAGACACAGGCATCCGAGATAAGTAAATAATGTCTGGGCACTAGAGATAACTTCTGGGTTGGTGACTGTACATGAGCTTAAGATATGCTTTTTAATGTGTCACAAGTTCTTTGATATTGTTCCCTATTGATCTCCTGATAGTCATTTTTTAGTCTTTGAAGGTACTTGTAACTGCGAAAAAGAAATTTCACCTGTGTAAGCCCAAAAACCACACCAAAACTAAATAGAAAGATGTAGAATGGGGAGTCGGATGACCCCAAAATTCACCTTGAGAGTGAACTTATGACCAAGAAATTAAATACATTTAAGAATCCATGTAGTTCTTGTGAATGTGTGTAGAATTTTTCCCTAGGATGCCCTTATCTAAGTTACACTTGATAACAATTTATAGCTAGAATGTAGCAATGTAGTATAATGTGTGGATTGATAGAATGAAATTCCCCTTATTATTCAAAGGTATGAATAGTTAATTCAGCCCTTATCCCTTGAATGGATGTTAAATGAATGATTTGGAGTGCTTTAGGTGCCTTTTTTATGCAAGCTTAGCTGATGATAGTGATGCTTAGTTCTTGTTACTTTATTTTGAATGCATAACTATGTATTTATATGATTATGTTATTTGAATTTCATAATTTACAATTAAAAGGTTGACTCATAAGTGAAAAATATGCCCAAAAGATAAAAGAGGCCCAAAAGGACTGAGTAAGGTGAGAAAGGGTCAAAGGCGCCTAGAGGGGATAGGAGCACCTAGGCACTTTGATGTCCTGGCTAGGTGCTTATGTCTGAAGCCATGAAAGATAAATGAGTTAACTTATGATTGGGCTATAGGGTGTGTAATACCAAATAGAAAACAAGAGAAAAATATAATAAGCCAAAGATAGTTTTCAACCACTAGTTTTCTTACTTAGGAATCTTATAAATGATAGTGAGCTTTTAGGACCTAAAAATGTACCCAAGTGCGTGATTGTGTGTGTAAAATATTTTAAAACTGAATGATTGAGATGGTTATTTAGAAAAATATCAACAATCATAGTAGGATTTCTAAAAAGTCTATTTTTAGAAAGTCTTCAAATCTATTTTTAGTGGGTTTCGACAACACTTGGTATCTTGAATTTTTGAAGGGTCTTTGAGCATTTCAAGGCTAAGGGCTCTTTGATAACAGCCGAAGATCTATTATCGTATTATATTTTTTTGAGTCTTTTTATCATCTTTCTAAGATGGCATTGGGCATGCGGTTCACAAACCGGATCAATGGGTTAGCATATATGAGCCTCACAAAGAGTGGTAATAATATAATAAATAATAATATTATGTTTAATTTTTCTACCCATTCAATTTCACCCCTAATGTGGATGCATTGCCTCTCCATGTAGGATGACCTTTGGGTTACCATTCATAACCTTTCATTTACTATTCCTAAATACCTTTAATCTTCTCGCATTGTTTCACTATAAAGAAGATAGTTTTGAATGAAGAATTTTTTTTTGAAACTTGATAGTTTTGATAGACATAAGTTGCATTTTTGTAATTTTGAGGCATACATATTTTAGAAGAATTTATTTTGAAAATTGGAATTTTTATAGTCATAAGTTGCATTTTTGCAAGTTTGAGGCATACATATTTCCTATAGAGTTTTCGCAATTGTATACATCTTCGTCTACAAAAGAATTACAAAGCATAAATATCTCCTATAGAGTTGAATATTCCACATCCATTATTGATTACAAATATATTAAACATACATCTATTCTATAGATTTTTGCAATTTTTATATACATATTCAATAAAGTTATTTTACTTCTATGATTAATGAAATTATTTCTACAATACATTATTTTTTTTTTAATACAATTATTTAATTATGTTATTTTAGTTATTCTTTATTAATGTATTTTCATAACACTTTAACTTCCATAATTAGTGTTTTTTCTATCAAATCCTAAAAATAATTCTAATCAACGGTATCATAGTGGGAATAAAATGAGAATAGGGCCCAATTTGAGATGGAGAGATATTTGTAACATTATGAAATGAGTAAGAATCACACCTTATAGAAAAATAATTTTTGAGGGAAGAGTTCTTAGGGTTGTAACCAATGTAAGAATACTCATGGAGTTGATGATGAATATGAAAAAAATCTCTGTGATTTCGAAAACTCCATTGTGTAAGGATTACTTCAAACAAAGGAAAGGTGCAATTAATTTGTACATAATTTGTAGATTAAACTTGGAGAACAAGAGACATTTTGAGAAGAAATTAAACAATAACTAGCCATTTTATAAGGTTATTTTGAATAGATGAAAGGAAAGAACAAAAGTGTTGCAGAGATGTTAAAATATAATCTAAGAAATGGATGGCATATTTTTATTGTTCTATACATTTCGATAACTCTCCATATTTGATAGAGAATATTTGAAAACACACAAAAGGTATTGGTTTCATGATTTTAAATAAAATGGGATCTAATGGAAAATTCCTTGGAAAATGTGAACAATTAATTTAGGAACCTCTCAAAAAATGAAAAAGATCCACTAATTTTGGTCCTAAGTACACTAAGGAATAATATAAACCTACCATGGGTCCCATATTCATTAATGAAATAGTGTATCTATAAAACTATGATCAAAATAGTTCCAGTCTTCTATTCATGTTTCGGATGTATTTGATTATATCTAATCTACATTCATTGTGGAAGAAAAGGTCACATTTGTGATCATTACTGGAATTTCCATCCTTGTGATATTTTTGGGGATTATAACCATGTTATTTATACATGTGTGTTCAATGATATCACTACATATAAGTCTCAAAAATAGTGAACAATAATTTTAGGTGGTCCAACCCACTTAAGTGGAGAAGGAAATCACTTCAACGCTCAAAATTTCTTATGTACATAAGAGGTCAATCCTATAATAAATGGGGTCCATTTATTCTCAAGGAAGGGTGAATGATCTAGATGAGTTCTTGAAGAAATAATAACTTTTGCTAATATCCAAAGGATTTATCAAAGTATATTTTTATAAATTCCTAAGATTTAATTTTAGCGAAGTGATTGATTGAGATGAGTATTTAGAGAAATATTATCAATAAGATAAGGATTTCTAAAAATAATATTTTTAGAAAGTCTTGAAATCTATTTTTAGCATGTTTTTGATAATTTTTGTGTATTTTCATTTTTAGGATCTTTGGAGCATTTTTCAGCTTCAAACTATGTGAAAAGAGTTGAAGTGTTATGGTTGTATTGTCATTTTTTGAATTTGTTTTTTCATCTTTTCAATGGTCATGCAATTTATGAATTAGACCAATGGTCTAGGAGATATGACCCTGAAAATAAGCATAATAATAATAATAATAATATTTTTTCCCTTTTCTACCCATTTGAATTCACCCCCAAAGTGGATGAATTCCATCTCCATCTAGTATGAATTTTTGGTTCCCATTAGCAACACCTCAATTACTATTCCTAGAAATATTTTTGTTTTTGCATTATTTTAGTATGAAGAATATGGTTTTAAATAAAGACATAATATTGCAAGGTGAAAGGCATAACTTGCATAAGTTGTAGGTTTTTAATGTTTTGAAACATACATCTTATGTAGATTTTCCCATTTTTATACATCTTCATTTGCCAATAATTGTGAGGCATACATGTCTCCTACAAAGTTTTCCAATTATACATACATTCCTTATTATAAAGAGATTTTACATCCATATTTCATATATATTTTTATCATTTTGTATACATATTCAATAAATATATTTAACTTCTACAATTATGTTTTTATTTCTCCTTCACAATTTTGTTTTAATTAATACAATTCTATAATCATCTAATTTCAGTTATCCATTATGAATGTATTAAAAACACACTAAATTATACAAATAAGTTTTTGTCCACCAAATTCCAAAAATAATTCACATCAACGGTATCATAGAGAAAATATATTTATACAAGTTTTGATAATGATGGGATAATACAATATAAAAAACATAAAGACGTCCTAATTCGAGATACAAAGGCATTTATAGAACTTCATAATGAACATGAATCAATCCTTGTAAAAAAATTATAAGGAAGAGAACCAATGGTTGTAAACCAATATAGGTATGATCATGGAACAAATTATGAACATCCAAAAATATATATCCTGTTCAAAGATCCCCATTTTGGATAAATTTCTCGAATAAGAGAAAAGGTGCAATGAAGTTGTATATAATTTAGAGAATAAAAAAATAAATCATTTTGTAAATATATTGAATAATATATATCCATCTTAAAAGGTGAATTCAAAGAGATGAAAATAAAGGTGAAAAGTGTTGTAGATGCACAACCAAAAATAGAGGAATGTATGGTATGCTTTTCTTGATTTTCACATTTTATTAATTTCCATGTGTGATCGATAGTTTTTAAAAAATACAAAAGGTATTGATTTCAAGATGTTAAATAAAATGGGGTATAATAGAAAAGGCCTTGTGAAATATGGAAAAGGAATTAAATAACCTCTCAAATTCAAAATAGACTCAATAATTTTGGTCTCAAGTACACTAGGGAATCATCAAACCCATAATGGGTCCCACATTAATTAAATAAAACATGCATCTAGAAAAATATTCTCAACATCTATTTGAACCTCCTATTCATTCATATGGGAGGTATTCGATTTATCACCTCATCTACACTCCATGTGGAAAAAAGGTCATGCTTTTAATCATTGTTAGAATTTCCATCCTCATGATATATGTGGAAGTGTGACCATGGTAGTTATAAATGTTGGTTCAATGATATCTCTACACATAGGTCTCAAAAATAGTGAAAACGAAATTTGGATGGGCCACCCCACTCAAGTTGAAGGAAATAAATTTAGCAATCATAATTTATTATGTACTTTTTAGGTCAATCTTACAAGGAATGAGCCCCATTTCTTCTCAAGGAAGGGGAATGATCTAGATGAGCACTTTGAGAGAAAGAATGGCCCATGTAAGCATTCAAAAGATGTATTGAATTATATTTTAAATTGAAGTATATTTTTTTATTTTTAAGTGTGTGTTCCATTGACTTATAAAAATAATTTTGGGTAGTGGTATTAAAGAAGGAAAATGAAGTTTTCAAAATTTTGTAGGCCTTTAAGATGGGAAAATCTAGTGGAAAAATGAATAGAGGGCTCAATTCAAGACACATGGTCAATTATAGTATTCCAAAACGAGCATGAATTACTCATTACAAAAACCAACTTATGAGGTAAGAAAACCAGTGGTTGTAGAAAAATTTAAGCATGATTATAGAGTAGATGATGAATATGGAGAAATATTTTTCCCAATTCAGAAGGCCCATTATGTAAGGATTTCTCCAAGTTGAGGCAAGGTGAAATGAAGTTATAAACAATTGATAGAATCAACTTGGAGAAAAATAAGCATTTTTTGAAGAAATTCAACAAAACCTAGTCATTATCCAAGGTGAATTCAAAGAGATGAAAGGAAAGAATAAATTGTTGTAGATGCACACCCATAAAGAGAGGAAAACATGGTATGTTTATTTTTTTCTACACTTTTTGAAAATTCTCCATATGTGTTGTTAGTATTTAAAAACACACAAAATTTATTGGTTTCAAGATGTTAAATAAAATGGTGTATAATGGACAAGGCCTTGGAAAAATATCTATAAGGAATTCAAGTACCTCTCAAAGTAGAATAAAAATTAACGATTTTGGCCTTAGGTACACTAGGGAATCATCTCAACTTGACATGTGTCCCACATTCATTACAAAAATCATATATGTATAATACTCTACTGAAAATCAGTGCAAGCCTCCTATTCATAGATATCTAAGAGGTATTTTATTTGTCACCTCATTTGTAGTCATTGTGGTAGAAAAGTTCACTGTTATAATCATTGTTGAAATATACATCATTATTTATATGCATTGTTTGTGAAAATTTGTTTAAGTTGTGCTAAATGGAGCGAGAGAGTGGAGGTTAAGGAGCGATTGAAGAGATTGTGGAGGAAATTTTGAAATAGGATGGGAGGAAAATTGACGAAGAGGGATTCCACATGGATCTAAGGGATCTATTGCTGCGAAGGTGACAAAGTGGGCTGCTTGATGGTAGTGAAAAGGAAAAAGAGACAGAAGTTAGGGGACAATTTTTATGTCCAAGTTTGGTGAACAATGGGTCATCCTTGAAAGGTCAAAAGGTCTTCCTAAAAGCCAAAAAAGAAGCTTTGGGATGTGTCCTAGAGATCCCAGATTCAATATTAAACAATACTACAAAGAATCTGGACAAAGCGCTAGTGCCTAAGATAGTTGGGGGTAGACCAAACATCGATGTAGTTCATAGGTGGGAAAAATTAAATGGAATCCAAAAGGCCATCTGGAGGTAAGTGCTTTACCAAATGGATTTTTCCTTTTTAATTTTATTACTCAGGAAGACATGCACAAGGTTTTGGAGGATGGTCCATGGTTTTGGGGGAAATCTGGATGGTACTTAAGAAAATGGGAACCAAATTTTAACCTAGAGAAAGAAAACTTGAACCAGTTTCTTGTTTGGGTGTACCTACCAAGTCTCCCCTTAGAGTTTTGGCATGAGGACATCATAAGGGGAATAGATAAGTCTCTAGGTTCTCTGGTTCTAATTGGCAATGCTACCCTTAGTATGAATAGACTTGTATGTGCAAGGTTTTACATCTATACTATCTCAAGAACTGACATCCCCAATAGCATTAAGCTAAAATCTAGGTTGGGTGTATGGGATTAGAAAATAGAACTAGAAATCATCCCGGCTAAGTGTACTAAATGTAATGGATGGGGACACTCTATCTAGAACTACAAATTCATAATCTCCCAAATGTATACAATAGTTAAAACCAATGTAGGAAAGGAGGATAAGGGGAAATGAATAATGCAAAATGGAACAGAGAACCTCAAGGTTATTTTCAAAACCCTACGAGAAGGGTAAAAGCCTCTACATATCACTCGAGAGACAGGAGATTGTGAAAAATCACCCCAAATAGCCTTAGGAGAAGGAGGATGGATTCACAATGGTTATTAATAGAAAAAAATACTTAATGTCTAATTCCAAGATTAAGGAAATGAAGAATGAAAAGATAAATATTGATCCTCTGATTACTAGGAAAGCTGGAGCCTTTTTCACCTAACAAAATAGTCGAAAAGAAATAAATTCGGTGGGAAAGCTCCTCCTGACAATAGAAATAATGAAGACAATGGACAAAAAGAGAAGACTATAAAAGATACTTTGTTGTGGAGATGATCCAAAATCCAGAAGGTAAAGGCCAAAAATATCACCTAAACTAGATAGTTTAATGGTAAATAAAATAGTTGGGGAAATGATAAATTTGACAGTAGAAGAAATGATGAATGTTAAACAAATATTCCAAAAGGAAATGGAAGAAAATAAAATGGAAGGAAAGAAAATGGAACTAGCTTCACCATTGTTAAAAGGTGAATCTTCCAAAGGAACACCTTCAAAATTTGGAAATAGGAAATTGGAAGGTATAGGGGTAGTAATCCCATAAATCTAAAAACTCCTAAAAATAAACAAAGCCGATTAAATGAATAAGAGTCAAGGAAGAGGAATACGTAGAAAGAAATAGAATCAGGGAAACATGCATGTTTAGATTAAAATGGCTTTAGGAAAAATAAGACTAACCTTAGAAAATTAATTTCGTCTCTTGGAATGGAAGAGAGCTTAATAACCCAAAAAAGTGGAGGATCCTAAAATATTTAGTGGAAACTCGAGCTTAGATGCATTGGAGGTATAGGAAACTAAAATAAATGAATAAAGTTTTCAAAATATATGGAAATACTTTTGGAAAAAATTAGAATCTTATGCTTTTATTTTTAACGGTGCTTCAAGAGGGATAGTGGTAATGTGGAATCCTGCCATTCTCAAAGGCACACTCTTTCTAAAAAGAGGAAACCATATGGTGGTTATGCTGAGAAATTTATAAAATGGAAAAAAATGTGTCGTATCAAATATATATTCTCTAACTTCCCACATGGAAAAAAATAAATTATGACAACACCTAAATTTTAAAAACATCATTTCTAGATCTGATTGGTTAATGGTTGGAGATTTTAACACCCCTGTGTCTCCTTCAGAGAAAAATGGGAATACATGGAGTATAGTGTGGGAATGGAAGACTTATCGAAGACACACTCTGGATCTATTGGTTCAAAAATTTCTCATGTGAATGATGCGAGACGTGAATTGTTCCAAGACAAAACATTGCAAGCGTACAAGACTCCAAAAAAACAATAATGTAAGAGAGATAATTGTAATAAAATAGAAATATCTCCAAATGAATATGATCAAATAGAATTATGCAAGAGATTTATATATAGGAGGTGAATGTGTAACCTCATATAATCATGGCAATATCTTCCTAGAATAGTGGTAACCAATAGCTAGAATGGTGTAGTTAAGTGGTGACTAACACCTAGAATATTGTAGTCAAGTGGTAACCAACACCTAGAATAGTGTAGTCAATTGTAAACCTAAGAAATAATATTCCATAAGTGTAGGGAAACCCCAAGTGAGGTGAAATATCCTAATTAGGATAATACATATAAAGAAAGGAAAATAAATCCTACACTAACACCCCCCATAAGCACAACTTAGGCAGGAAGTGAAAAATGAAAGTGGGTCCTAACAACAAGGCCTGATGAGGTACCCATATATAATGAAATCTCTCATAAGATAGAGTAAAAAGAGAAAACCCAAGGGGAAAAATACCCCAAAAGAGAGATAAAGAAGAGAATATAGGACTATAAATCCCCACTCAAAGCTGCAACTATGTGTAGAAATACGGTATCTTGCAAAACAACCTCCTGGAGTAGTTGTGGCTTAGAAATGAATGCATAAAAGAGTGGATCACCATGGAAAAGTGAAGGTAGTCACCAAGTGTCTGATGGATCTCCAACCAAGGTGTTATTCCTATCGAGGAACTATGCTCCTCATACATGGTAGAAGTGCCAACTACTCCATGATGGAATGATATATCTAATGCAAAAGTGAAGAAAGAATGTGGAGGGTCTTGTAATTGAGTAGAAGACTACTTGATGTTTGATGAGTCTTGAATCAAGATTCCTGCTCCCTAAAAAGTTTGAGGTGGACCAGAAGTAGGTGGATCAAGAAATAACTCCTCTAATAATGGAAGGTGACAAGGAGATGGTGGAGGTGGGTCCCCATCACTACTATAGTCATTTGTGCTAGAAGAGAAGTTCTCATAAGAAATGTGCTCAAGATCCAAACTGTCATCAAGTACAAGTGAGTCTGGTCAAGAATCCATAGGATTTGAATCACCAGAATCAATAACCCATGTAGGATATGGTGGTATAATTATAACAAGGGCTCTCCCTTTTTCTCATTTCTGATTCTTTCTATTTTCCTTTTCATTGGTATTTGTATTAGAGGATTCATTATTTGATGAATATTGTTTAGAAGACTCAAGTTCATCTATCTTTTTCTTCTCAAGAAGACTTGTGAAGTGCTCAATTTTCTTTTTCAAACATTTTCTTTCATCATGTATTCTTTTACAATACCCACATTTATACCTTTCTTTATTAGACTTATCACTAGAAGAGGAAGTTTCGAGTTAGGTGTAGGGGTGGAAGAATTTTGATATTTATTTATTTCTTGATATTTGTTACTCTATTTATACACTTTGTCTAATGAGGCTTTCTATTTTCCATTCTTGGCAATGAGAGCTTGAGGTTTTGATGACTTCAAGGTACCCATTTTAATTAACTTGTCTTGCTCCTTATTCAAATCAGAAATGAAGTCATCTAAGGATGGCATAGACCATGTAGCTCCATGAGATCCCTTGGTAGCATAAAATGTAGAAACAAAGATAGAGTAGTCATGACCTAATTTTGAAAGCACGAAAAGAACAAGTTATTCATCCTTATTTTTGTTCCACATTATTTTAAATGCAATCGTAAGGACTTGAGCTTGGTAAAGAAATATTCCAAGGTGTCAAAGTTGCTAGGACTTAAGCTGATAAGTTCTATTTCTAGCTCATGACCCCTCATAGTGTCAAATTTTACAAATAAGTTTTCTAAGGTTTTCCACACCTCATTGGGATATTTGGTTGACTCTATGTGAAAAAGGAGTTCAAGAGAAACGAAGACACAAAATACAAAATTCTTCATCAATTTTTTTGATAGGTTTCTTCATAACATTTTGTGATAGCCACGAAGATAAAGGTAAATCTACCAAAGACTTGAAGTATCTCGAGAGCTAAGGAATAGAGCCACACATAAAAGGGTGAAAGATGCAGATAAAAGGTGAAATTCATAGATAAAGGAGAAAGTTGCATATTAAGGAAAGAAACCACACATAACTAAAGGAAGCTAAAAAGACTAGGAAGCCATGATATATGGGAAAAAGCCGCGTTACATAGTAGGAAGCTACAAAAGTTAACATAAAGCCATGGATTGCAGAAAAATTGAGCCAATAAGAAACATAGGATGACAGAGGCATGGACCAAAATAAGTGACTTTTGGGATGTTATGTATTTTGTATATTTATTGCACTTAACCTTTTGTATATGGGTGTGTCACAAGAAATGGATATGTAAGTTCCATATTGAGAGAATTGAATAAGGAATGAATTGTATGGGATAGAATGAGAAGGATATAAATGTAATTAAGACTAATGTAATGATTATTGATAAATGAATACAGATTTAAGCTTGGGATGAATTCTGGTATGTGGTTCCTATTTTTGGTAATATTTTAGATCGATATAATTTTCCCACGTACATCCTTAAATTAAGGTTAAAATTGCTAATTCCCACAATGTTGTTGGGGTTTTAGGTCAACATTTGGTGTCTGAGCCCAATATCCTTTTGTTAAGAGGATGTCAAGAGAAATATCACCGCTAGGATATTGGAAACCAACACCGACAAAAAAGAGGATTGATTCAAAAAAAAATCATATATTTGTAAAGGGATAGTGAAAAAACTAAAGGCGTCATATAAAGAAATCAAATAAAAGGTTTTGGAGAATACGGTGAAGAATTCTAGTCTGAGTTTCCACATTTTTGTGGCCTTGCATTTTAGCTCACGCCAAAATAACATGTTGTTCTAGGCTACATTTGAGAGAACCTTTCAAATGGACTGCAACAAATTTAACCATCATTAATCACCTAAATAAACCTTGTACAAGGGAAATTGATTATTGGTATAAGACTACCCTAGATTCATACATAATTACTTGGGCCATATAAGGTTGGACCAGTTTCAATTACAAGAAAGGTGAAGTCTTAAGTGGAGCAAGAGGTCATTTTCTCAAATTAGTTCCATTCTTAATTAAGGTTTTGATGATAGAAAAAGGGTTAATCAAAAGCATAGCAAAGTTCCTTTAGGGGAAAGGCACCATGGTGAGTTAGTGATTTGAGAAAATATCTAAAATTATGAGGATGGAAGAAAGAGAAATTTTAGTAGTAGAAAAGAGCAAATTAGACTAGAAAATAGAAAAAAATATATTGGAAAGATAGGAATCAAAAAAGCAAGATGAAGGAAGGGAAAGAGAAGTTGAATAAACCTCAAAAGAAAGAAAAGAAAGAAACACCCACTTGAAGTACAAGCTAACAAGTGGCTACCCCAAAAAGGGAGGTGGACATAAATTCTAGCTATAATACCCACACCAGGTAGAGATCAACATGGTTTGGTTACCCCACGGAACCCCATGGTACAATACACTATAGAAATTCCAGTTCAACAAGTGATAACAAGAAAATCTATTTTAATGAGAGATTTACAATAGTTAGTAGGAGGTTTAGAACTAGATTTTAAGAGGGTATTGGAAGTAGAAGGTTGGGAAGAAGAGGAAATAAGAAAACCATTTCTGATTAAAGAACAAGGTGGATAAGAATGAGAAGTTACTGAAATGAAGGAATTAGTTGACGAATTTGGAGAGAAAATAAAATTAGTAGATGAGGAAAATAAAGATAAATAAAATATGGAGAAACAAGAGGAATAAAATATAGAGACAATAGAAGAGAAAATGAGGAAGGAGATAGATAAGAAAAATAGGAAAAAGAAGAAAAATAAAATAAGAAGAGGAGTGACGAGGGATTAGAAGAAAGACATAGATTAAGAAATAGTAAAGATAGGAAGGTAGTTATGGAAAAGGATAGTTATGAGAAGTCACCAATTAGAGACATGTCCCCCAACCACCACATGATCCCAAAGGATATGACCCCGTAATGGTCGTTATTCCATGTGTTTCTTGAAACACTTATTTGAAGGATAGAAAAGGGAGAAATCTTGGAAGAAAGATATCAAAAATACAAGAAGAGAGTCAGAAGAGACATGAAATTATAAGAGAATTTAGAGAACTGTTAGGAGAATTATATTTTGATATCGAGTTATCTAGAGACAAAGGATGAAAGAATAACTGGAAAAGTCCCAGAACCAATCAAGGAAGGTGAAACTAGTAAAACAACAGACAATTAATCAACCTCAAAGACATTCTCAACCAGTCGGAAGGATGGAACAAAAGATCAAATTTCCACTATTTGACTCAGACACAAGTGATGCTTTAGAACATTTGTTCTTATTAGAGACCCAATGGAAGAATAAAAACATCACGAGATAACATAGTCAAATTAAGTGAATTCATCAACACTCGAGGGAAGCTATGTTAATATGGTACATGAAAATAAATTCCCAAGGAACTAAGGATTAGGATGCTATTAAAAAGGAATTCAAGACAAATTTCCATTTTTCAGAAGCACCATCAAAAGGGGTGAGAAAAATGAGATACCTCGTTCAGGGAGAGAAGGAAACAATTAAGGAATTTAGCCATCGATTCAAAACTACTACCAGGAAGTTGGAGGAGCCCCTCATAGATAAACAATGGATCGAATGGTTCACTTCAGGACTTCTTCCTATATCAAACAAACACTAGATGGAAAACAATTCAAAAAGCTTTAAGGGGAAATAGAGATGACAATTAGACCGAGTCACAACTATGGTGTAGAGAAGGATAAAATTCACTAAAAACATAACTAGAAAGAGTATAGCTAGAACTAGAAAAAATATAACTTCAACAAGAAATACAAAAGAATTAAGGGCTTAGAAACAACTCACCACCAAGGATTCATTTAAAACCTAATATTTGGTGCACAATATGCTATGCTAAAGGGCATAGTAGAATATAATTCACTCACTTAGAGAGTGTAAAAATGGAAACCACGGTTAGACAACATTCCTCGCAGAGAGAATATTCTAGTAATATATCACCATAAAAAAGAACATGTTGTGGCATTTGCATCTTTGTGGGACCAACGCATGTGGGATACCTACCCCTTACTAGAAGTGGAACCTCTAACTAATCAATTGATGTATTGCACTACATGCGGATCATACAACCATTACCATCATACTTTCCCCTCTTTATAGGAACTAGAGGATTTAAAATAATATAATACTAGAAGATCAATGGCCGCAAGATAAAATTCATCACCCATTCCTCCCCTATAGTGAAAAATATGATTACAACAAACCTTCCACCCTCACAACCTACAATAACTTCACCTCAGTACTCAAACCAACAAGTTAGAAAACCATAGTTCGGAGGTGGATATCAAGGAAAAAACTATAATCCAAATTACCAAGGATACATTGAATGAGGATACCACAGGGGCTACAAAGGAGGCTATAGGGGAGGTTATAGAGGTGGTTATCGAGGAGGATATAGAGGTGGCTATGACAATTACCAAGGAGGAAGAGGTTATCAAGGTTACAATGATGGAGGTTACCATGGAGGCTATAGGGATAATCAAGGAGGTGGATATCAAGACAGAAGACCACTAAATTGCTATAAGTGTGGTCAAGATGGAAACCTAGCTAGGAACTACACAAAACCTAATCTTTGCAGCTTCTATCATGAAAGAGGACATGATTCATTTAGTTTTCCTAAATCCACGTAGTTCTATAGGAATAGAGGGACCAAGAAAAAGATTTTGGAAAATATGTTTAGAAGCATATGCAACATCTTACCATAATTCCATGGGATGAGGAGACAATAGCAAAATAAAAATCAGCGAGAGTATTTGGCTCAGGAAGTAGATCAAAAGAATAGGATAATAATGAATATGCCAAAAAAAATTATTTGAGAAGGAAGGTAGCCAAAGAAGTAAAAAGAATTGAATAACCTAGATACAAATTAAAATTTACTACCAGGAGTGCCGCAAAGAATGAGGCTATAACCAAAAATAAGAAAATAATAAGGATATCATAGGAGGAGACTTCTTCTAGTTAAGATGAATGGAACTTTAAATAAATTAGATCGGATCTCCATATGAAGGAAGTTGAGAAAAGAAGGGCATTGGTAAAGGAGACACAAGACCAGGAAGAAAAGTACAAAAACTATTTTGTAGAGGAAGAGATCCTTGCTTCAAAAGAAATAACTAAATTAACAATCAACCATGGTCTGGTAGACAAATTAAAACAATTTAGAAAATACTGGAATAAAGAGGAAAAGATTTTTCATGACTGGAGAATTGAATCAGGACATAATAAAAAGAAGAGAAACATGTTTTATACTCAATTCACATGGCACAAGTTTGGGATCTATTTAGAAGTTGATATATTTGAAACCACCATCACAAGAGTGCTACTAGATCTTTGCATGGATGTAAACATGATGTCCAAGACTACTTGGGAGAGGCTAGGTAGGCCTCCTTTAGAACCCACTAGGTATTTCATTGGTTTAGCAGATGGATCATCTAGAAAACCACTAGGATCATTGAAAAATGTTGAAGTAAACTTCATGGGCATAAAGAAGTAAGTTAATTTTGAGGTGGTAGAAAATGTATATTTGAATCCCTCTTATAATGTTATCTTAGCCTTGGAGTGGTTCATGGATTGTAATGGAACCCTCAATTCGAAGAAGAAGAAGTGACACTCTAAGTAGATGGAATATGTGTACATGTACCCTTACATGCATGAATGAGTTTTTGTGGGTGGAATAATTATGGCATGATACTAAAGGAGAATACTTTGATGATATTTAAGGAGTATATGTGTTGAATAAAGTCTCTAGTATTGATAAATAATTTGAACCAAATTCAGAGGGTGAGATTTCAATTAAAAGTGAAGCTATCAGTGATGGTTTAGATAATGTTATTGAATCCTGGATACATGGATTTCCAAAATCAAGGAAAATAAAATTACATTATGCAAGAAGGATCCCACCACGACTAATCAATTTGGAAAATGATGTCGTGAATCTTGATCTAGATATTTTATGCCCCGCATGTGATAGATTTGAAGATGATGATGGCTAGTATTCTATAAAAGAAGAATTTAGATTCAAATATGACAATGGGTACTATTATATAAAAATATATTTTAAGACTTACCTATTAAACGTGTGTACAGATTAAGCCTTGGAGTGTCCTACCAAACCCTACCAAAATATTCAGGATTTGGATATTTAGAAGGGTACATTAAGATAATGGAGAGGATATTCCCAAACGAAAAATCTAGAATGGAGGCCTTGGATGACACCCTAACAATAAATTTCACGGGTTGGTGGGTGACTCATAAACCAAAAATATCTCATTGGAACTCATTTACCACATTTCTCAAAATGAGATATCTAGAGAGTGAGGGTTATTATGTAGCGATACCTGAATATACTAGTGAAACTGATCCATAGAGACACATTCAGATTTGTGAATGACATTGACAGATATGTGGGGAGCATTCCCCATTAGTATGGACCCAATTATTTTAATGGAATTTAAAACATATACCACAGTCTTGGTATATGCACATGTAAATCCTATGTGAAACAAGATATTGGGATCAAATTGTCAAAGAATTTTGTCACACATCTAACTTTTGGGATGCATATATTACCATCTTGCGGGCATTGTAGAAAATAAGAACTTTCTTATTCTTAACTCTAGAAGAGGAAAGAAAACAATACTAAAAAAAAAAATAGAAACCAAAGTAATCTTTGGAACCTAAAGAAAGTTTAATTTTTTTCTAGAAATGGCATGTTGTTTTTACGTACAAAAACAAAAGAGGGAAGGAAATCTAGAAAATATGAGGTACAAAAAAATAGAAGGTGAAAGAGAAGTGGTAGAAACCAAGGAGGAAGGAGAAAAATATTATTATCACCTTTGAAGCTTAGAACTAAAAACATTGGCATAAACGGGGATGAAAATTTTGCCAAGATTGGAGATTACTGGTCAGATGAGGAAGTGGCCAAAGTAGTAGAGTTACTATAGGAATTTCAAGACATCTTTCCTAAGGATTTTAAGGAGCTGAAAGGCATAAAGGAAGAACTGGGCATAATGAAGATCCAAATCAAAGAAGGCTTCAAACCTTTGAAGAAAAGACCTTACAAACTCAATCCTAATTTAAAGGTTAAGGTGAAATCGGAGATTTAAAAGATGTTGAACACTGAATCATCAAACTAGTAGAAGATTCAGAATGGATAAGTCCAATGGTCATCTAAAATAAGAAAACTAGAGAAATACACATATGTGTAGATTATAAAGAACTAAACAAAGATTTACTTTGTGACCCATTTTGTACACCTTTCACATAATAATTATTAGAGAATGTGGTAGGAAGGGAAGTTTATTCTTTTACTAATGGTTTCTTTGGTTACCATCAGGTTAGAATTGCCCCTGAAGATCAACCAAAGACTACATTTTCCATAGAATGGGGGTCATTTATGTATACTATAATTCCATTTGGACTAAAGAATGCACCAACAATCTTTAGTAGGATTATGATTAATGCCTTCAAATAATTTATCCATGATTTCTTGGAAGTATATTTAGATGATTGGACAATGTATGGGTTGCTGAAAAATCATATTCAGGTGCTGAGATTGATGTTTCAAAAATGTAGGGCATTACAAATCTCCCTTAATTTGAAGAAGTGTATATTTTTGACACCATTTGGAACATTATTGGGACACATTATATGCAAATAATGGTTATTGATTAACCCATTCAAAACCTTAGTGATTTTCAATCTACCCCCTCCTAAAACACATAAGGATGTAAGAAAAATTATAGGGTATACAAGATACCATAGAAAATTTATAAGGAATTATGTAGAAATTAGTGTACCCCTAGAAGAATTGTTGAAGAAGAGGACTAATAAATAGATACAATGGAAAAAAGAATGTGCATATGCATTTGAAGTATTAAAAGAAAATATTCGCATGTACTTGTCCTAATCTTTCCTGGTTGGAAGGTTCCCTTCCATGGTCATGTGGATGTATTTGGAATTGTGATTAGAGTAGTATTGACACAACCTTGAGAGAAGATGGATCATCTAGTTTCTTTTGCAAGAAGTAAATTCGCCAAGGTGGAAAGGAACTACTCAACATCAGAAAAAGAATATTAAAGTATGGTGTATGCCCTGCAGAAATACCATTGACATCTATTAGCTACTTCTTTTGGATTTTATACCAACCATGACCCATTGAAGTATTTGCTGAAAAAACCAGTATTGCAAGAACAAATTTGTTGATGGTTCATGTTATTTCAAAAAATTTACTTTACTATGGTAGTTAATCCATGAAAGCTAAATAAAGGGCAAGATTACTTATCAAGAATAGAAAATGGAGAGGACAAAGGCCCAATAGATGATGATTTCCCTGGATCTCACCTATTTAGAGTTGAAGTTATTCCAAAATAATTGGATGAGATAGCTCAGTTACTTGCTACAGGATAATTTCTAGTAGACTACACCAAACAACAAAAGAGAGTTTATTAAGTAGAGCCTTCCCATTCACCTTGATTCAAGGTCAATTATACAAAAAGGACATGATGACATTTTGAGAAGAGTAGCTTTGGAGTATGAAAGGAAAAACATTTTGACAGAAGCACATGAAGGAGTTGTAGGAGGACACAATGACAAGGATCAGACAACAAGGAAGGTGTTGATGGTTGGGTTATGGTGGCCCACACTATTTAAAGATGCACATAAGCATGCCAGATCTTGTGACATTTGTCAAAGAATAGGAAAACCCAATGCACATGATGAAATTCCATTAAAACCTATGTTAGCACTTGCACCATTTGAAAAATGGGATATATATTTCATTGGACCAATCAAACTAGTTATTAAACACTCTCAGGATAGGTTTATCATCACAACTACTGAATATTTAACAAGGTGGGTGGAGGTGGTTCCTACAAAATATTACACTACTAATACTACAACTAGGTTTCTCTATGAAAATATCATTACAAGGTTTGGATGTCCATTGAGCATTACCAATGACCAAGGGAAGAATTTTTCAATGCCACCATCAACAAATTTCCGAGTCAGTTCATGATCAATCACAATAGGAGCACATTATACCATCCCCAAGCGAAAAAAACTATAATAGCCTTCAATAAAGTTTTGGAGAAGGTTCTAACCAAGATTTGTTCATTACAATAGGAAGAATGGGATTTAAAGATATCATCCACTCTATGGGCATACCACACAACATACAAAAGGATCACCAAATACTCTCCCTTTTAATTGGTCTATGGATTGGAAGTTGCAGTACCTCTAGAGTTTGTGCTCCCAAGTTTAAGAGTTACAGTTACCTTCAAAATGAATGAAGATTCATCACTACATGAAATATTGATTGAATTAGAGAAGCTAGATGAAAAAATATTCATATCCACCTATAACCAAACATAAGAGAAAAGAAGACAAAATGCATGGCATGACCACCACATAAAAAAGAATGAGTTTGATATTGGAGATAAGGTCCTACTATATGATAGCAAATGGAAACATCTAGGTAAGCTCAAGGTGAGATGGCTAGGACCTTACATTGTCAAAGACATACTATCTTCAAGAGCTACAAAATTGGAAACTTTGTAACATAAGGAATTACTAGGATTTGTAAATGGATCCAGATTAAAGAAGTATAATACTTGAATAAAAAGAGTAAACAATAATAATAAAATTTGTCCTATCAGAAAACTAGAAATTTAGTTGATAGGACGAGGGGTAAGATAAAAACCCGTAAGGGCGTCCTCACTCTAAGAAACATAAGAAAAAATAAAAATAAGAAAAAGAAATATTCGTGGAGGAAGAATACCCACACAATAAAGAGAAGGAAGAGGTGGGGAGGAAGAATACCCATGTAATAAAGAGAAGGAAGAACCACAGAGGAAGAATACCCACATAATAAAGAGAAGGTAGAGTCGCAGAGGGAGAATCCCCGCACAATAAAGAAAAATAAAAATAAAATACAAAGCCAAAGAAAGAAGGGAAGAATAAGCCATAGAAAGAAGGAGTTGAAAGAAGGAATAAAGAAAACCATGGAATAAAGGGATAAAGAGAAATCCATAAAGGAAAGAAAGAAGAGATCCAAAAATGAACAAATATGACAGAAAAGATGCGTAATGAAGGAGAAAAACCACATAATAAATAAATAACCACATACCAAAGAATAAATCCACCGAATGAATAAAATTCACATGAAAATGTGAACTAAAAGCAGATTAAAATAAAAAGTTACCCTACCGAAATTCAATAAATTTAGTAGGTATGAGGAGAGAGGTTATAAAAGACATTGAATTTGAGTAAACTAAGGCATAACAAGTTAAATCAAAGAAATTCATATTCACCAATGACGTATAAAGAAGAGAACTAAGGAAAAACTAGGGAAACTTACAAAGGAAAACATGGACAATCTAGTTGAGGTCACACAAGCAGAGCTCCCAAAGCCAAAATTCATGAAGCATTCCATGAAATCAAACCAACATGATCCAAAGGGTGCGTTTTCACATATTCCCTACAAAGTCACCCATACACGGGATTTACATAAGTATATCCATTTCCGTGCTAAATATTATAACACACTACTCGAGGTAGACAGAGTGTTACTCATAGAAGAAGATCCCAATACAAAGGATTTAGTGTATAAAAAGACCACCAAAGTAATCAGTGAATTAAAGATCAATGCATGGAGTTACATTCCATATTTTCCTAGGGAAGATCATGAAATCTGGGTCCTTCTAAGATGGCTACACAATCAAAATTTATATTTGGACAAATCATACCTTATTGATATAGAATTTATGGCTAGGGTTATGGGATTATGGGCACAAGGACGCTCATAAATTACAAAGATAAAGATGACATTAAAAGATATGACATTGGTGATGGGAGTGACAAAATCAAAACATGGGGTATGCATTGCAGACATTGGAAATCATGCACTTAGGTATGTTACTAAGGCCATATGTTTAAAATTTTATCACACTAATAGAGAAGATGGCACCCACAGACTTAGCGAACAACTAGCCCTAGACATGGTAAATTCACACTCAAAATATAACCTAGTTGAATTGTTGACCTCCAAATTTCATGAAAACACAAGGAAAATAAAAGAAGGAAAGCATACATTTTTCTATGGATCCATATTAATATGCTTAGCTATGTATTTTACAAAAACCCTACCCCATAAAGCAGAACTAGTAGAATGGCAGGTAGATAAACTAGTGGCCAAAAACTTTGGGAACATATGAATAGTTTAGATGTCATCACCCAAATTACATCATTATTAGGATGGGTAAACATAATAAGGAAAATAATTGGAAATAGGGCACATGTTTCAGAGAAAATAGTGGCACGATATGAGAAAGAGGTCTACTTCATTGTTGATATCAACTATACCTTCATTCGGCCCACAACTCCACACACAAGAACACATACCTCCACTACCATATTAGGATTTTGATGAATTAGTGGCTACATCAGTTTAAGAAGTTGGAAACCTTCCTGCAGATCCTAAAAACCTAAATTGCCTAATTTTGAAGAAGCTATTGAAGAAACATTCGAGTAGTATAGACAAAAATACTCAACACAATCTGGAAAGATAGAATTAGTAAAGGAGGACCTAAAACATACAAATGGAAAAAATTCCATGCTTCTGTAAAACCTATCACCAAACACCAAAAGGCATTAGTAGAGAAAGGGAAACTAAAACAAGTCGCAACCAATATAGAAAAATAAGAAGATGAATATGAAGAAATAGAAGAAATATTTGAGTCAGAAGAATAAGAGAGCACTCCATCACCCATACACATAGGAAAAAATAACACCTCAATTTTCAGAAGAAGTAGAGCCATGGGTGGAAACACACTTAACCAAGTTGGCATATGGGTATTATAAAAATGGTTATCTCCAGGTGACATATCCCAAATAGCTTAAGAGTACGAAGCTAGTTCAGGGAGAGAACAAATGGCCATAGCTGAGGCCTTGGTTTACTATCTAAAAAAATTCATTAGACATTGGGGATATTAGTCACTTACTCTCACCTAAGTTAGCAAAGGAGATGTAAGAATAGATAG
Organism: Taxus wallichiana var. yunnanensis; assembly: GCA_018340775.1. Classification (NCBI taxonomy): domain Eukaryota; kingdom Viridiplantae; phylum Streptophyta; class Pinopsida; order Cupressales; family Taxaceae; genus Taxus; species Taxus wallichiana. Next base: position 78,317,804 of record CM031234.1, read on the forward strand.
AGGTAGAGGAAACACACCACCTAAAATACCTTCAACAAGAACGATCAAAATTGAAGCAAAAGAAGAAAAAGATTATCACAGAACAAAACCACTTCAAAGAGGTAGAATAACTAATTGGGTTATTAATTAAAACAAGAAAGGAAAGAGAAGACAAAGCATCAAAACCCATATCTCAAGACTCGGAACATAAAAAGGAAGCGGTGGAGGAAGAGAGAAATGAAGGGCCTAGAAATAGAAAAAAGCAAAGCCGTGGAAGTGGCTAGACACAAGAAAATACAATTATAAAAACAAAAAGAAGAAGAAGAAAATCAGAAAGAAATAGAGGAGGCTAAAAATAGATGAAGAGGAAAGAAATAAAATATAATTGGAGTATGTAGAGAGAAAAATGAAAGAAGATATAGAAAAGAGAAAATAAGAACAAAAAGAAAAGGAGAAACAATAATAGATAGAAGAAGACATGAAAGATAAATAAAAGTAAGAAAAAAAGAAGATAGAGAAGAAGAAGAAAGAGGAAATAGTAAGAAAGGAGAAAGAATAAAAGGAAAAGAAGAAAAAAGAAGAAAGGGAACAATTAAATGAGGAACAAAAGGAAAAGGAAGAGAGGGAAAAAAAAAGAGAAGGCAAAGAAGGAGAAAGAAGAAAAATACAAGAGGAAAAAGAAGAAAAAAAGATGGTCCAATAAGGAAAAAGAAGAAAAAGACAAGAAGGAGAAAGAACAGAAAGAAAAGAAGGAGAAAGAATAAAAAGAAAAGAAATAAAAAAGAAGAAGAAAAAAAGAGGAAGGATGAAAAAGAGGAGGAAAATAAAGGCTACCATCAACCTCATCTACCAATACATCTACAAGTTTGGTACTTACACAAGCACCAAGAGATTCACTAGAAAAAATAGTACTACAAGAAAGAAAGAAAGATCAATCCATCTAGCTGCACCAAGGGGTAGTAGAAGAAATTATGGAAGGATATAAAGTACACTTAGAAAAACTCTCCCCTTGTAGAAGACGGTCTATGGTCAAATATTGGAATAAAGTGCTAAAAAGACTTGATGCAATGGTGCGTAGAGTTTGAAGAAGTTATGAAAATATTTTATATTTCATCCAAACAACAAAACCACACATCACCATTGATTTCAATCTACAAGTAGAAGCGACTACGAGAAAGGAAGTCGATGACATTTTAACATAAGGTAAATTTAGTCTTAAAGCCAAAAATTAGAAAATATAAGAAAGTGTTGTGGATGAATATAAAAAAATTCTTAAACCACGAGAATCTAGAGAATCGAGAAGAGGAAAAGAAATGCAAGTCGAGTGACTAAGTTAGAGACTGAGTTACACAATGTCGCCGACTATTATACTTATACAATTGCATGGTCAAGTGAAACTCAGAAATAAAAATAGAGCTTGAAAATATGGAACAACATATTCATATAGTATCAATGGCTTATGATATCAACAAGGATAAGGATGACACTCAAAGAAGAAAAATAGCATAACTAAGCGAAAAGTACCAAATAGAGTAAAGGGTTCTAATGAAAAAATATTAGATATGCAATAATGTATCACACCACTAGATAGAGCCATGATTAGAATGCAACAAGAGCTCAAAACCACCCAAAATAGATTGGGTCAAGTACAAGCCAAGGGACTTCCATCAGAGATTCTTCAGTTGATACAGGAAAATACACAACTAAAGGAGTGGAAAAAGCATATAGATGCACATATAGAGTTGTGGTATAATTTTGAGAAGAATATCATACCTTAGATTACCAAATACATCCCCTCAACACCACCATAAATAAGAATAAATTTTCAGAGGCCTGGCATCCCATAAGTCTAGTCGAGCAAAGGAACTCTTCCTTACGCTAGACATCTAAGTTTCTAGGGGTTGATGCCTAGGGTTCCTTAAAGTGGCATCCCATAAGTCTAGTCGGGTGAGTCAAGCAAGGGAACTTTTCCCTATGCTAGAAGTCTAAGTTCCTGGGAGGTGATGCCCAATTTTGGCTAAGGGAAAAAGATAGATAAAATTTTGTTCAATTTTGAGAGATGAAGACATGGTTCTTCATCAATTTTGGTTGTCTCGAGGATGAGACAAAATTTAATTTGGGGGATGATGTTAACAGGGTTCTTCATCACATTTTGAGATAGTTACGAAGATAAAGATAAAGCCATCGAGGACTTGAAATAACCACACAATAAGGAACAAAGCCACACATAAACATGTGAAAGCCATGGATAAAAGGTGAAAGTCATAGATAAAGGAGAAATTTGTATATAAAAGGAAGAAGTTGCACATAACTAAAGGAATATGTAGAATACTAGGAAGGTGTAATATATGGGAAAAGACGTGTTACATTATAGGAATCCGTGAAAGCGACATAAATTCAAGGATTGAAGACAAATCAAGCCATCTGAGACAGACAAAGGCTGTGAGAGGCATGAACCAAAAGAAGTGACTTTTGGGATGTTATGTATTTTGTATATTTATTGTAATTAACCTTTTGTATATGGGCACATCACAAGAAATGAATATGTGAGTGCCATATTGAGAGAATTGTATAAGGAATGAATTGTATGAGATAGAATGAGAAAGATATGAATGTAATTAAGACTAATGTAATGATTCTTGATAAATGAATAAAGATTGAAGCTTGGGATGAATTATTTTATGTGGTTCCAATTTGTGTTAATAGTTTAGATCCATTTCTTGTTACTACGTAAATCCTTAACTTAAGGTCGAGCATCCAAAATACCACACTATTTTTGGGGTTTCAGATTCAACAACACTTATTATACCACTTTACTTTATCTGCATGCACTACAATAGGCTTAGGTTCTAACCCCATTGTGATATGGTACAACCCTTTAGTCTTGATTACAATGAGCATTTTTATTTCCATTCATGGTAGTTAAAAGGTGTAAGAGGGTTAGTTTTACTTAGATCTATTGCAAAAAGAGAATTTGTGGTAGTTGTTGTAAAAACCAAAGAAATGTGCGGAAATAAAGAAGTTCCAAAAAGAGAGGAAACACATTGTATAAACCTAATAAACTTTAACAAGAATCCCCCACAATTTGGAACTTTATAACTTAGTGCGGTTTACAAAATAAATAGGTCCAATGCTTTGGGAAATAAAAAAATATTTAACTTTTACAAAAAATGACATTCAATATCAATTTACCATTCAAAATTTTTACATTAACTATTTCCGTAAATAAGCCCTATTTTAAATGAATTTGCACTACACTTGAAATGGAATTTTTTCACTAAAAATATAGTTTTAGCAAAAGGAGGAAGGTATGATGAAACAAATCCTAAACATATTTGATTCGGATGCGTGGGGCGCAACCATAGAAGGCCAAAATACATTGGGGGTCACGGGGGGTGGAATTAGCTACCTGCCGCACACCCGAAGGTTGTTAGTCACAAGTTATTCCGGTGAGGCCACTAGGTCGAGATGGGAAAAAAATTGATTGTACATATGCTGCAATCATGATTTTGCACTATGGATATTAAATTTCCACATATCTTAGAGTAATAATAACAACAACGCCACGAGAGTCAAGAAAACAATGACTCAAGATGGATCTTAAATGCATGTATGGGTTGTTAGAAACTTTGTTACAGGTTTAAAAATTCCTCTTGATTAGGAAAACCACCATTTGCAAGTGTGAACAAGCATACAAATCACTACCGCAAGTGAAAATTCCCTTCACATGACTAAAAACCGCATAGGATAATTATTCCAGGGATCCTATAATAATGATTGGCTTGTAAAAAAATCAAAAAATCTATATGCCCTATGCGGGTCTATAAACTTTAGAAGCATACAAAAAGGCTATATATACCCAAAAACAAGGTAAAAATAACACCAAATAACACCTAAATACTTGTAAATATTAATCTCAAATGAAAATGATTTTGTAGAATATTAACCGGACATGCTCAATACCATCTCGTCTACGATACCATATCGTAAAAGTGCTCTAGATATAATGGTTTGAATATTGCATAGGTGAATGATGTGAGAAGTGAATTATTCCAAGATAAAATAATGCAAGCATACAAGACTGCAAAAATATGAAAATGCAAGAGAGATAATTGCAATAACACATAAATAACTCTAACTCAATACGATAAAATATAATAATTCAAGACATGTACATATAGGAGGTGAATGTGTAACATACTCCTAGAATCATAGCAATATCCACCTAGAATAGTGAAACCAACAACTAGAGTGGTGTAGTCAAGAGGTAACCAACACCTAGAATAGTTTAGTAAAGTGTACACCTAAGCAAACATATCCCATAAGTGTAGGGAAACTCCAATTGAGGTGGAATATCCCAAGTAGGATAATACAAATAAAGTGATGAAAATAAATCCTACACTAACATGAATTCAAAATTAATGGATATAGACTTAAAGGGAAGTAAATACATCTAGTCAAACAAAGGAGCAGGTACTTAACTTATCTAAGTGAGATTGGATAGGATGTTTGAAACAGAAGAGTGGTTTAAGAAGGACATCTCTCTCTTTTCCCTTCCTAGGATCGGATCAAATCACAACCCCATTCTTTTGACTGTGAAATATCCCTCTAGAAGGAAAAACCCTTTAGGTTCAAAAATATGTGGCTTCAAAGTGAGGAGTTACAAGACCTCATAAAGGAATGGTGGAGATTAAATTTTCAAGGGATGACCATGTTTAGACTGTCCAAAAATTGTAACATGTCAAAATGAACCTCAAGAAATGGAATAAAAATTGTTTCGGGAACATATTTAAGTATAAATATGAGTTAAAAACAAATATTCTTAACCTTCAGATGAAAAGTGAAGAGGGTGACTTGGGTTTAGAGATAGAGGACAATGAGAAAGAGATACTTTTACTTTTAGAATATCATAACATTTTGGCTAAGGAAGAAATTTTCTGGAGGAAAAAATCTAGAATAACATGGCTTAAATAAGGTTATAAAAAATAAGATTCTTCCACCTAACTAATTTTAAAAGAAGAAGCTTCATAAAATTGGGAAAATTTGGAATTTGGGTGGATCAATCCTGGAAGAACAAGAAGAAATAAAAGAAGAAGCAATTGTTTATTTTAAAATCTGTTGACTGATCAAAGTAATCCCAACTTGGAAAAGGTAAATGACTTCCTAAATTGCATTCCAACCCTTGTTTCTGAGGAAGATAACCATATTTTCTCTAAGGCTCCTTGATGGAAGAGGTTGAATTTTCAGTTAATCATCTAATTCCAAATAAGGATCATGGACCAAATGGTTTTAGGTTTTATTCTATCAACATTTATGGGACATCATTAAAAAATATGTTTACAAGATAATGGAAATTTTTTTCCCTTGTGCGAAAATAGGAAATGCTTTGGAATTAAAGGATTTTTGTCCTTTAAGTTTGTGTAACAATTCCTACAAAATATGCACTAATATTCTCTCTCTCAAATTATAGTTGCTTCTCCCCTCCATCATTTCAGAATAGTAAGGGGGCTTCATCATGGGTAGACAAATATAATATGGAATCATCACTATCAAATAAACTATACACTCAATGAAACTAAGCTATAATCCAACTATGATCATCCAATTAGATATGGCTAAGGTATATGATATGGTGTACTGGATTTTCCTAGCTAAAATTATAGAAAAATTTGGGGTTGATAATTCTTAAAGGAGTACAGTCAATGATTTCATCTCTAATGTTTTGTTTTTAGTTCTTCTCAATGGGGATCATTGTGAGATTTTTTCGAGTTCACAAGGTTTGAGGAAAGGATACCCATTATCCCCATTTCTCTTTATTTTAATGGCAAAATCTTTGAGCAGGAGATTAAATGAAGCTTCTCAGATTGGATCTATAAAAGGTCTATCCCCAGCCTTGGGAGTGGAGAATGTCTCCCATAAATTTTTTTGGATGACACGATCTTGGTGGGAGAAGCCACCATTCTAGAATATTACTCCTTTAAGAAGTTGTTAGATGACTATGAGGAAGTCTCAGGATAGTTGATCAATTATCAAAAGATCTCATTTTTCATTCTTAATACTTCGGGTTGTAGGGAAAGGAAAATTGCTAAAGTGTTGGAATGTGAAATCAAATCTCTTCCCTCCTTTTACTTGGGCATGCCTTTAGGGGAAAAAAATACCACAAAGCAGTGAGTGGAATTTCCTAATAGAAAGTTTTGAAAGGAAACTAGCGGGATGGAAATCTAACCTCCTCTCAAAAGTGAGAAAATTCACTCTTTTAAAAATCTCACTTTAAATTCTCCCAATGTATGTTATGTATTTATCAGCTCCCTTTGAAAGTAGCAGAAAAACTAGAAAGTATCCAAAAACACTTTCTATGGAGTGGTACGGAAAGTAAAGACCACATTCCTTTGGTGGCTTGGAAAAGGGTGTGTAAACCTAAAAAGTTAGGAGGTTTGGGACTTAGGGATTGGACTAAAATGAACAAATCCCTACTAGCCAAAATTGGATGGAGGCTGATTAAGAGAAGATAGTGTCTAGACTAAATCCTTAAACATAAATATTGGGAGGATGCTAATGATGAAAGATGGATTTTCAAACCTTCTACCTTCAATGGGTCAAGCATTTGGAAGGCTATAAATTAGGCTAAGGAAATTTTGGGCCAAGGATGTAGATGGAAAATTGGAAGTGGCACAAAAAACTTATTTTGGAAAGATAAGTGGGCAAGTAATTTCAAGTTGGAGGATAAATTCCTAGAAATATCACAATTGCTAGAAGGAAAATATGATGTTTTGGTAAGCAACTACATGAGGGAGGAAGGGATTTTCAGATTTGGAAACATTTGGAAGTGGATAGGGAGGATTTAAAAATGCAAGAGGAAATCCTAAATGATTTCCTTCAGAATCAATTGAGCTATAACAAAAAGGAACAAGATAGACTTGTATGGGACAAAGAAGAAACTAATTTTTTTGTCAAATTTTCTTATGGTCAATTGTTTTAAGGAGAATCAAATGTTCAAGATTTATTATTTGGAAAAATATGGAATAAAAATGTTATTCCTAAATTTAATATGTTCAGCTGGCTCACTGTGATAAACAATATTTTGATAGTTGACAACCTCTCTAAAAGAGGTTTCCATATGGTTAACAGATGTGTCTTATGTGAAAAAGCTAATTGAAATAACCAATCATCTCTTTGTGGATTTTACTTTGTATTTTTCAGGTCATATCCTCTATCCTTACATTATTCTTGGTAAAGTGGGTTATCCCACAAGAGGTCACATCATCCTGGGTTCAATGGCATTGTCCCTTCCACATCCAAGGCCTTAAAAATATATGGATCTTGAGTCTTGGGAATTTATGGTGGGAGGTATGGAAAGAATAGAATAGGAGGATATTTAAGGGGAAGAGACTACCTGGTCATATTATTACTAAAATATTCATATAGGCTATTCAAAACAATTTTTCTATACTAGAAAAAAAGGAATTGGAAATTCTATAGTGAGAAAAACATATTTTCAGAAACTATTATCTCATAAATGTTGAAACGAAAAGAAAAATAAATCCAGGGGAAGGATTAAGATGGAGAAGGCCTATGGAAGGTTTTTTCAAGCTAAAATTTGACAGAGCTGCAAAAGGGAATCCTAGGAAAGTGGGAGGAAGAGGCATATTCCATGACTTCAAAGGTAATTTTTTCCTTGTGTACTTTTTCAATTTGGGGACAAAAAATAATCATGAGGCGAGAGGACAACTTTGCTATGTTTTAGGGGATGAAGCTAGTTGAGGAGAAAGGATTCAAATATTTGATTGTCGAGGATGATTATTTAAATAAAATCTCCAAAATGTTGGGAAGGAACACTATTTCAATTTCAATTGAATATTTTAGTATGAATACAAATAATAGACTTCATTATTTCATATCTATCGATTTCTAACACGTCTTTCATGAAGGAAACGAGACAGCTGATAAATTCACTAACATGGGAGTTTTAGCAAGAGACTTTAGTGTGGTGGAGAACTTAGATAGTTTGGATGAACAAACTATTAGAATTATTGAGGGGGACTCACTTCCCTAACCAATGCCTATGTGGATGGAATATGTTACTGGGGTAATGATATAATGAAAAGAGAAAGTAGAAAGGTACCTTATGTTTTAATGGATTATGATGTTGAAAAGAGGGCGATTGGTATTATAATGAAAAGAAATGCTAAACTCATGCCAAATATTACCTCTCATTACTACAAGGATTCGAGGAGAAGGATCACACTTTTAATTACTAGGTGCATTCATTTCTTGGAACAAATGAGCCTAGGTTTTGAGAAACCTCTATTTTGGAGTTTGAGTTTGGGGCACGAGAAACCTCTACATAGATAGAAGGAAGCTTTGTAGAAACAATATGTGGGGATATTTAGTGAGAATGAAGCTATCCTCCCTACCAAAAATTATTGAAGAATCCTCTGAGTTGTTGGAGAAGGTGAGACTCCTAAATTTATATAAAATTTTCAATGGCCATGACGAGGATTTGAGCATCCAGATTGCCAATTCATGGAATGAAGGCCGGTTTGACTGAATAATTTCTCTTTCACCATAACTCCTAAGATTATTTCCAAAGTCACTAGTTTACCTCTAGAGGGAAGATGTGTTTTTAAACCTAAAAGTGACTACATCTTAGAGATGGATAGCTTCATGCAACGTAAGAGCCCTCTAAAGTAACATTTCAATGGATTTGATAGAGAATACTTCTTGTATCCTTATAACGAAATATCCCTTCGATTATGTCTTATATTAATCTTGAAGGATGCCATAAAGTGGTGTATGGTTACCATTTCCCAATGCTCAATCATATTAGAAATGGTAGACAATATAGTTTTCCTAATTTTGTTTTTAAATCACTCGTTAAATCTATTGATAAGGTTAAGAAAGTCACTTTCACTATTCCTCTCCATCAAGGCCTTCTCAAGGCCCTGGTCAAATCAGACACCCCCAGAATTGACAAAAGTGTAAAATTTGAAGCCAATGCTGAAAACCCTAGGTTGGAGGAACAAGAAAAATCCCAAAAATAAAATGAGAAGGGAATGTCAACAAGATAAGTAGGAGAATATAGATGTTAGCTCTGGTTTTTAGGAAAATAATGTTGAGGACTTAGACCTAGGTAATAGTGACAGAGAGGTTCAAATGTAGATTAGGGAGACTATCGGTAAAAAGGAAGAGATGAAAATTGATAATCCTCCCAAAATGGATGAAAATGAGGAGATATTGGAGACCCCCACCCAGAATACGGAAGAAGCCATTGAAATTTTAAGGGTGATTAAGGTTTCTTAGAAATACTTGTTCTCTGCCCAACAAATGGTGATTAAGAAAAAGAAATTCTTAAAAGAATTTGAAAATTATAGATTAGACACTGACATTAAAAGACACAAAATAATTATCATGGCCATTGATCTCAGGGAGATTCATGAGAAGGTGGAAAATATCACTGCCATTGTGGTGAATGATAACTTGAAAAATGCAAATGAAAGTTATATAGTCATAGAGAAGGACATACTTAAATGAAAGAAACCCTGATGCATATGAGAAAAATTCACTTAATGAATATGAAGAGTATTATCCAGCATAGTAAGATGTTAGGAGTGATGGTTCAAGCCATGTAGAGAGCCAAGAAGTTTGAGAAATATGGAGTCATACCTAGAAGGAGATGATTGATCCCAACTACGAGGAATTAAAGAACACCATAGCTATCCTAGTCAAGAAATGGAATGAATGCATTCCATATATGAAATAATTGATCATGAAATAATTGATCATGAAATGATATTTTTATTATTTATATTTGGTCCTTTGGTGAGTGTTTTCTTTTTTGTTATGCTATTATTATGGATGTTATTTCTATTGTTTTTATTATGGTCATGGACTTATATTAGATCACCTACGCTTTTGTTATAGTTGGCTTCAATGGGTATACCCTTGGCCATGTTTCCTATTGTTTTGACTCATTTAATTTGTATGGGGTATGGTCCCCTCAACCCTTATTTACCAATAATAAACAAATATATACATCATTATGATGTTTGTGGGAAGTTTGACTATGAAATGTATCTATTTTGGTTCATTGATATCCTGGACATAGCTATCACAAAATAAGGAATAGATAGTTTAGATATGATACCCCATCAAGTGGAAGGAAAGGAATTCACCACTCATAATTTATTATGTATATTAGAGGTTAATCTTATAAGAAATGGAGCCCATTTATTATCAAGGAAGGTAAAATTATTTATATGAGTTCTTGAAGCACAACCGACCTATGTTAGAATTTAGAGGATGTAGGAAAGTATATTTATAAAAGTACTTGAAATCTATTTTTAGCGGTGAATGATCAAGATGATTATTTAGAGAAATATCACCAATATGAGTAGGATATTTAAAAATTATATTTTCAAAAGGATATGTAATATGATTTTAGCAAGTTTTTGAAACCAATTGGTATTTTGTATTTTTGTGGGTCTTTAAAGCATTTATTGGCTTCAATTATATAACAATATGAAACATTTTATGGTCATATTGGATTATTTTGATTTCATTATATCATTTTTTCAACAGGTTATACATTTCAAAAATTGGGTCAATAGGATAGGAGATATGACCTAATAAGGAACACTAAAAATGTACAATAATATTATTATTTTGTATCATATCCTTTTCTAGCCATTCAAATTCACCCATAAGGTGGATGCAAGGCATCTACATGTAGGATGACCTTCGGTTCCCATTTATAAAACTTCATTTAATATCCCCACCAACCTTCCACCTTTTGTATTACTAGGTAAGTGCATGGAAATGGGGAGAAAAAAGAGGGTAAGAAAGGGACATATTTTTTCGAAATCAGCAAAACACGAACTTCATCAAATAATTCGGCATACATATACTCAAAATTTGACAAAGTGAGAAGAAAAAGTAGTGTAGAGCTCAGAATCTAGCTTCTAAACTACTATTTTTTTTAAATGGTGGAGATTAAGAGGGTAAAATATGGTGCACACACAGAGTATGTCTATTTTTGTGTCAAAAAGATAAGAACCTATTGTTTGTGCGCTACCCCATTTTTGAGTTTTATAAATTACTTTTCAAATCCCTTCGATAGAAAGTTAGGAAATTCCATGTATTTGGTACCATTAAGTTTTCATAATTTTTAGATGAATATATAATTTATTATTATTTTCAAAGTGCGCACATCATGAAAAATGAAATATTGGTGAGTACACCCCCGTAACTTTGAAAAAAAAGTCATTTTTTCTTCTTTTTTTTTTAATGTTTGTAGAATGGAGTTTTGAAAATAATTTTTTTTTGAAATTAGGATGAAAAAATCAAAAAAATTACACCAAAACATATGCATAGATTTTCACAAGAAAATAAGACACTAGTAAAAGAAATTATGGATGAAATCCTTAAACTAATCAGATTTTAGAAAGAAGCATATCGTCACCAAGGTAAAACCAATCTTGATGTCATAATATATATTTTTTAATATTATGTTATAAAATATTTTTATCGGGGTGTACATGTGACATTTTGTTGGTTTTTAGTAAATCACGAATTTATTCACAGATTACACAATCCAAGCCATAAGGTAGGATATCCAAGGAAAATTCAAGCATATGGATTGGGATTCCCAAAACCATAGAAGGCAAAATGTTCTCGCGTTATAACATGAGTGTGCTATAATGTTCTCACATTCTTGTATGTTATGTGGTAAATGTGTTTGTGGCATGATTCTATTTATAAAAATAATTTTTTGAGTATAAGAAATTATAAAATATAAATAATAATAAAAGAAAAAAATTAAATCTATCTTAGTAAATATAAGATGTTAGGGTCACTCAGTATCTTATGTAACTAGTCTCACACCTCCATCTATCATGGTTTATAAGATATTTTTTCATATTCTAATTCTTTCATTACATAGGTATTTTTCAACATTTTAGCATTCAGCCTTCAAGCCTTTAGGGTTTAAATTATACAATTGATGTCTATTTTGTGAAAGAATATAGAAATTATTTAGGTTTTGGGGAATTTTTGATTGGTTATATGCATTTCTAGGAGTGTTTAGGAAGATTTAGGAAAGTTTTACTCATTCAAGGACAATCTTCTCAACAACGGGTTTTCTAGGTGTAGGGAATAAACAATCTAATGGTGAAATTTGACTTCTTCAAATGATTTTGGGAGCTCCGTAAGGAGTTAGGAGGGAAACAATAGGCACTGGAAATATTTGTGAATCATATACATATTGGTAATATATATTTTTCTCTAATATTTGATGGTTTCATGAAATTTTTAAGATAGTGTACTAGAGAGATGATCACCACATCGTGATAGGTTAATATTTATAAAAAAATGATAAGTACCTCTAGGAATGGGTAATATCATAAATAGAATATTTTTTACCATGGGTAAGGATCTCATGAGGATGGGGCCAAATTTTGTGTGTTTAAAATACCTTCCTAACACCCCGGGTTATGATTTTGAGTGACAAAACTTCTAACATGAACTTAAACCCTAAAACCGAAAACCTAAACCCTAAACCCTAAACCATCAACCCCTAACCCTAAGCCCTAAACCCTAAACCCCCATAAACCATAAACCCTAAACCCTAAACCCCTAACCATGAGCCCTAAACCATAAAAACTAAACCCTAAACCCTAAGCTATTAACCCTAAATGTTAAACATTCAACCCACGGCCCTAATCCTTAAACCCTATACCCTAAACCATGACCTCTAAATTATAAACCATAAATCCTAAACCAACCCTCAACATTGAACCCAAACCCTAAACCTAAATCCTAAATAATAAACCCTAGACCACAACAGAAACCCTAAACCCTAAACCCTAAGCCATATAACTTGAAGCCTAAGTCTTAAACCCTCAACCCTGAGATATAAACCCTAAATTATGAAATATAAACCCTAAACCATAAATTATAAACTCTAAACCATAAACCCTAAACCATGAACACTAAACCCTAAACCCTAAATCCTAACCTTGATGCCTAATCCTTAAACACTCAACCCTAATCTCTAATCCCTAAACCTTAAACCCTAAACCTTGAACCCTAAACCTGAGCCCAAAAACCTAAACCCTAAACCCTTAACCTTTAGCCCTAAACCATAAACCATAAAACCTAAACCATAAAACCTAAACCCTAAATTATAAACCTTGAACCTTAAAATTTGATCCACGATCCCTAGACCCTAAACGCAAAACCTTGAGCCTTGAGAATTGATCCCTAAACCCTAAACCATAAACCCTAAAATGGTAAACCTAAACATCAAACCTTCAACCATAAACCATAAAACCCGATTCCTAAAACCCAAACCCTAAACCCTAATTCATTGGCAAGCCTATAGAGGCCAATTTTGGCCATTTTGGAGCTGTGTGCATCATCTATAAGTGTTATGAAAATGTATTAAGTATATAAAGGTGGTATTTGAAAGCCTTGAAGGTGTTGGAAGCATTTTAGGAAGATTTAGGAAATTTTTGATCATTAAGGGATAGTATGTTCAACAACAAGATTTTAGGTGCAAGGAATGAGCAGTCAAATTGTGAACATTGACTTCTTGATTGATTCTGGGAGCTCCGTAAGGATTTAGGAGGAAAACAAGTAGGAATTAGAAATATTGAATGTTTTATAACTGCAACAGTATTAGAGTATTCTCTCGTAATGGTGTGACTCAAGAAGAATCCTAAGTTTTATAACCCAATTCTAGGTAGATTTATCTTATAAGAATCCTTATCAGATGAGATAAATTAACCCACAAGCATTTACTAGGCCATCCCGATGCATGTGCACAATTTGGTATAACAATTTTGAAGGAGGTAAATGCCAAATATCCAAGAAAAAATTGGTACAACCCTTTTCTAAGCAACCCCTTCCCTACGGGAAGCTTACAAAAGAAATATTACGTAATACAACTATCTTCTTTTTCCCATCACATGGAAATTATTTCACTCACTATAATGTTTTTGTCTTACCAATTCTTATCAGTATTGATAGAGAGTATTCAACTGAAAATGGTTCATCTACTTCATATGAATAAAATTCAATGAGATTCATCACAATTTGATGCCTTTCATGTGCTGATATTTTAAAGGAGGGAAATGCCACATATCTAAGATCAATATAATACGAGAGAAATGTTACCCAATACAACTATCTCCTTTTTTCTATAGCTTGTGAAATATTTGGAGCTCTAAGAGTGTTATAAATTGAGAATAACAAGTCTAGTGGTATTTCTGGGTCTGATGGATTAGGATACCAAGTAAATTTGATCATTTTTGACATTCTTTTGAATAATTATTTGAGTTGCAAGCTATCAAGAATGAGGTTTCATTCAAATAATAAAGATTGATATATACGGTGCTTGTGTAAGCTGCAAATTTGAGAGGATTTATGAGGTTTTATTTTATTTTCCAATATGCATTACTCCAATGTTTGAAAATGTTTCTCCAGATGCAATGACATTCTGATTTAGACACTCGATGATTTCTGAATGTCAAATCCTACCACATACCTCATTAGTCCTCGATCCTTGGATATAGGGAGACACTGTTACATGGATTCCATTTATAATTATAGATATATTTTAGACTCCAATACTAAACATATATGTGGAAACGACCATATTTGTCATTATAAATGTGAATTTTCTAGAGTATGTGTAATCCTTACCGAGTTAGTGAGACAAAGCAGAACTTTCAAGGAAGAAGATGTTATTTTGAATATGAACATGTATGTAAGTGAGTCATGAATATGAATATGGACATGTGGTTATTTTTTACAGATTCCAATGGATCATGTTGGCTTGCATAATACCATACATAGAAATATGAGAAACATGAAATTTGATTCGAGTATGAAGAAATTGACATTCAAGAGCACAAGTATATGTGGGGAGAAACATGTTTGGTAGATATGTCTAATATGGAAGGTAGATGCCATATCCATTTAGTTACTTGTCCCACCTCTCATAAACAAGGTAGTTATACAAGCAGACTCAATGATGGTTCTAGGCACGATACTAGGAAATATGGTCCTAATATTGATATTCCAAAAGATGAACTCACTCATGAGACCTACTAGAAATATATGAGGTTTGCTAATCCTTGTAGTCCAGAAGATCAAGAGAAGTTTTCACTTTGTAATCACTACTATAGACTAGAGGGATTTTAAACAATCTTTAGGTTTCCTAAACCCTAAATCCTAAACCCTGAACCATGAGCCCTAAAACCCTAAACCATAAACCCTAAACCTTGAGACCTAAAACCTAACCATGAGCCCTAAACCATAAACCATAAACCATAAACCCTATGATTGAAACCCTAAACCGTAAACCCCCATAAACATAAACCTTGAGCCCTTAACCTAAACCCTAAACCATAAACCATGAGCCCTAAAACCTCAACCCTAAACATTTATCCCTTATTGCCAAGCACTAAACCCTAAACCCTAAACCCTAAATCCTAGACCCTAAACCATAAACCCTCAACCCTAAACCCTAAAACCTAAAACTTGAGCCTTAAGCCCTAAACCCTAAAACCCAAGCCTTAAGCCCTAAACCTGAAAAGAAAATTCTAAGCTAATCAAACACCCTTGAGGAGAGTTCAAGAAATACATTGAGCATTAGGAGGTGATGTCATAAAATCTTGGAAGTTTTGGAGGAAATTTAGGAAGGTTTAGGAATATTATTTAGGGCTTATGGTTTAGGGTTTAGGGCTCATGGTTTATGGTTTATGGATCATGGTTTATAGTTTATGGTTAAGGGATAATGTTTTAGGGGTCAATGTTTAGGGTTTAGGTTTTAGGGTGGTAAAAATAGGGTTTATGGTTTAGGGTTTAGGGGAGGCTTGAGGATTAGGGTTTAGGGCTCATGTTTTAGAGTTAAGGGTTTAGGTTTTATGGTTTATGGTTGAGGGTTGAGGGTTTAAGATTTATGGTTTAGGAATTAGGGATCAGGGTTTAGGGTTTAGAGTTTAGGGCTCAAGATTTGAGGCTTATGGTTTAGGTTTTAGAGTTTAGGGTTGAGGGTTTAGGGATTAGGGTTTAAGGTTTAAAGGACAAGGTTTATGATTTAGGGCACAAGGTTTACTGGATAAGGGTTTAGGGTTTAAATTTTAGGGCTCGGGGTTTAAGGCTCAGGTTTAGGGCTCGAGAGATTAGGGTTGATGGATTGGGGTTTAAGTTTTAATGTTTATGGTTTAGGGTTTACAGGGTTTAGGTTATATTTTATAGGGTTTAAGGTTTATGGGTTAGGGTTTATGGTTTATGGTTTAATTTTTAAAGGTTTAGGGTTTAAGGTGGTAACACTATGGTTTAGGATTTAGGGTTTAGGTTTTGGGTTTTATGATTTAGGATTTACGGTTTAGGGATTAGATCTTAGGGCTTAGGGCTTAGGGCATATACATAGTTTGTAAACCACTGTGATATAGGGAATCTATGTATGGTGATTATATGATGAAATTGCTAATGGTGAATCCAAATGCTTGTTCAAGATGGTGTTTGTAGACTAATGGAGAGATAAGTTGTCGCTACCTTTGGGAGTTGTGAGGTTTGTAAATTTTAATTTTGACACATTTAACACTCCTAAAAATGTCAATAACCAATCCAAAAGGCCCCAAAACCTAAACAAAAGTTATGATATTTTAAAAAATAGATATCGATTGTATAATTTAAACCCTAAAAGATTGAAGGCTGAATGTTGAAATCCTAAAAATACCTATGTCTGTGACCAGATTAGAATATGAAAAACTATCTTCTAAACCATGAAAATGGAGCTGTGAGACTAGTTCTATAAGGTATAGAGTGACCCTAACTTCTTATATTTACTAAACTAAATTTAAAGTATAAGTTTTGGCTTTATTAATCTTTATACTTAATAGAGTATAAATATTAATAAAAGAAAAAATTATACTTAAACCATTAATTTTAGTAAATATATCCCTCCCATAAGCACATATGCCAAACAACAAGCATGAATGCGAGTGTGTTATAATGTGCTCATGTTATGACTTGGATTTACTGATCCATGATGCGTTTGCATTATAACACGACCCTAAATTTTCTCTATTGCATTATAACATGAATGAACCATAACGTGAGCGCGTTGTGGCAAAAGCGATCCAAAACAAAATTTGTATGTTTTTGGCCCTCCATTTCCATGCACTTACCCTAATCCACTATAAAGAAGATATTTTTAAATGAATAAACAAGTTTCCAAGTTGAATGTTTTAGTAGACATAAGTTGATCATTTGCAAATTTTGAGGCATGCATAATTTTATAAATTTCTCTCATTTCTAATACATCTTAATCGAAGATAAATGCAAGGCATACATATCTCATATATAGTTTTACCATTCTACATCCATTCCCGAATGTAAGGAGATTTGGAAAAAATAACTCCTATATATTTTTCCCACTTTGTATACATATTCAATAAATTTATTTTACTTCTACAATTACAACTTTATTTTTGTAATGCACTTTATTTTAATTGTGTAATACAATTATTTAATAATGAAATTTTCATTATTCATTATGCATATATTTTCATAACATATTAAATGTCAATGTTAGTGTGTTATCTATATAATTCCAAAAATAATTGTGATTAGTGGTATCGAATGAGAAATTAAATTTTTTAAGTTTAGTAGATTATGATAATGATGGCAAAATATAGGCAGTAGTGCCCACATTTTACACACCTAAATACAACAGTAAAATACCGAGATAATTTTTTTGACTTACATTGCTCACGACACACAACACGATAAGGGGCTCCAAGTACAGAACTCGACACACATGTGACAATCACATAAGTCATCGACTCACATAGACACATGCAGACGACATCGACATGTCGATACCACACTCTTCCAAATGAAAAAATACTAGCAAAGACCCAACAATAAGAAACGTGACTTTAGGAACGACAATCCAACGAAAAATCATTACTTTAAATGTATTTTAGTTACGGCTAACTTCCCAAAATCCTTATTAGGTAAGCATGATTTTCTCCCTTTTTCCACTTACATGTCCTAAAAATTTGTTTCCCGAGTTCATTTATTGTTAAACCATTTAATTTGCTCTTTACCCTTATGACAAACAATTGAACTTACATAAGTATTTTTCCATATTTCAAAATGCCTACAAGATTCTGATTCTCTCATTCTTATGTTAAGATTTTTCTTCTCAAACATTTATTTAGTGGCTACTGATCTTACCCTTACACTCAAGCGAAAGTGACTTGATGTCAGAACGAAATCAAGGATTTGATGGAGATTTAGACACAGGGCAGCTTTCCACCAAAATATTTCTCGATTCACACTATATTTATTTCTCTACCATTACTATTATAATTTGAAAACTTATTGAATTCCTATAAGAGTTATATATAGCTAGGTATACATAACTTTTATTTTCTCATAGTTTGGTCACACCAAGGTGACTTATATTCTTTGAAACACTTGATTATGTTTAATTAAGTTTTAAGGACTTCATGAGTGACCTCAATCCTAATCTCCAATCTCGTTCTCATCTTAGGATATGCTTATACATCGCACTATGGTCTCGTTCATAGCATTGTTGTGAAATCAGGAGTTACATAAGTATTTGACTACCATCTTGAAGGGGTATATGGTCGGAAGAATTGTAAACCATACACGAACCACAAGTGACACCTCCTAATCAGCTGAGGGTTGGTTTCTTCCATTATGCACTCAATGATCTACGCCTCAACTATATAAGAGTTTAAGGCAGGTGGACAAAAATATACTAAACCACATTCAAGGACATACCAAGGGGTTATTTTGATAGAATCCAGGGTTGCACTGCTTAGTCGTTCCTTCGAACAAGGACTCATAAGGTGACTCCTAAGGCGGTCTTCAACACTCAGCCTGGTATCGGACCTGAAGAGAGTACATTCTTCTCGCGAATGCCAAATCTAGAAGGAAACCGCATACTCTGGATAAGGTTGGACCATGTTATTCCTAAAATATGGGTTCACGACAATGTCGCTAAACCTAATGACTATGACGGTATACTCCAACGAGGGGTTTTATTTACCTAACCTATGAGGTCTCATCAAGTGCAAAGTTTAAGGTCGTTCTACGGTTTTAATTTTCTTATATGGTAAAAAGGGATCACACATACAGGCAAACTATACATGAATATTTTATTAGAGTTGAGTGTTCCCATTAACACTCTTTATTGTGTTTGCAAGGTAAGAAGGTAATCTAGTAATTAATTTAATTATCTATTTGAAAACTGAGAAAGTGCTACAATATATTAACTTCAATTTCAATTTATTATATATAAATCAAATCCCTTTTTTTTTTTTGCCATACACAATTAAGAATCAAACTGAATTGGTGATTAGATGTACATTTCCTAAGTTATCTCTAAAACTAGCATCTCCTACATATCAACAAATTCCAATTATAACTTTTCTGTAACAAGAAACTACATTAGGCAGTTATTCATTTTAAAATGACCTATAAGAATTACAATAATAATAATTAAATTTCACATCGCCTTCTTTGTCGTCATTCATCCATCCTGCAAAACCCACGTGAGCATGATATCAGCGATAATTCACTGGCATGGCATCCACCCTAATCAATCATAATTGTCATTTTTCAGTTTCCCATTTACATCAGACAATAATTACAATTTTCCAATCGAAATAAAAAGTCTAGAAACATGTATTCATTGCATTTCATTTTGCTACATTTTATAAACCCAGGAGAGAGAAAGAGAAAGGAAGAGAGAGAAAACATCATTTTTAAAAAGTTCAATACACACAACAAGTTTCATTATAGTGTTTTAAACAGTTATCTACGTGTGTTAAAAGTTTCCAGGGGATTGATTGGCAACCCTACGAGGGTCCGCAGCTTTCTACTTTTACATTTTCTCACTAGCTGCAAAACGTGCAAAACGGGCTCGGAGGCTAAGAAACTACTTCCAAAGGTTATCTTCCGATGAGCACACACATCACAATTAACTTTCTACGTGTCCCCAGATATACCAAGAGCTCATTGCAACTGACGGAATTGAAAAGGAGCGCACGGTTTGCGTTTGGCGGTTAGTTTTCCGGGGCCACTGGTCATAGTTCACCCAATTGTAAAAAGAAAAAGTTAGCTCAAGTGGCCTAGAAAACCATGTCCAAAACGACGTTCGATGGAAGAGCACAAAATGAGACATCTCCTACTAGTTCCCCTATATAAAGAGAATTCATGGGAGTCGACGGGACTGAGAACTAGAGAGCCATTTTTAAATGGCAACAAGTTTTCTAAAGCGACAAGACGAAGTTGGACCAGTTTGACCTCGTCAAACTGCAACCGAAGGCCTACAAAATGGCTTCGCTAAACCATCCCGAAAGGTGCTCTTTCCTATGCTGAATGTTCCATGCATTTTTCTAGTATAAACGCTAGAGGTTTGCGAAGACGGAATGTGATTTCTCTTTTTGGTTTTCAATTGGTGGTCCCAAACGAAAGCCAACTTTCTAGTTTAACAACTCTCTACTATTGTAAACCGATGTGCGAGGGCTCCTATAAGAGCGTCGAAAGATGTCATATGATCGTTTCGGTCAAACCAAAAATCAAGGCGACTTCTCGTATACCAAGGTGTACATGAATGAGACTTCACATCTCATTTCTAAAGTTGCGCGGTACTTAGAGAGCCTCCGAAGATTGCAAAATTTAACTGTTTTAAGCAGGAAGAAGGTCAACTTAATCAATGGAGAGTCAAATTTGTCTGGTCGATAAAACGATGTTGAAGCGATCAAAAGAGGTAAGAGTTTTCTAGATCATCTCGAAGTGAGGGTGATAGTCCATGTTTTAAAGTAGGCGAGTTATAATGGCTTCGAGAGTTGCGACACGACACTTTATTGTTTTGCAATGAGTTGAAGAGACATTTAGCTGTATTAAAAATCTAATAACTTAATATTCTATTTAGTTGCAAAAGAGAACTAAAACACGAGAATTATGAGAGGTAAGGAAAGGAGAACCATGCCTGGAGAATGAAGTCGGTCGAAGCCGCAGGCTTGGGTTCAGTCTCTTGCTCGGGCACTTTGCCAACCAGTTCACGAGCATCCTCAGCTCCACCATGTCACACCAACGTCCCGATCACTTGAAGTTTTCCAACAGGGTGAGTAGTTGCTTGTGCATTTCTAAAACCTTTTGAACAGATCCATTAAGTGCATATCTTGCAATCCTGGCAATCCATGAGACAACATTTCTTTGAGGCATTTTGTCAAACAGTTGACTTGCCTTGTGTAAGCTTCCGCCATTTGCATACTTGTCTACTAGCGCATTTGCAACTAAAAATCCTCTAACATTATGCCTTGACGGTTGTCCGAGGCCTACTCTGGAGCTCCCATTTTGACAGAGGCTATGAGGATGCTGGGACAAGGTAGTGGAGTCTGGCTTTACACGTGCCAATTGCATTTGCTTGAAATTTTCCAAGGCCTTTCAACAAACTCATTTTTTTATTTTTTTATTTTTTTTGCACATCCTGCCATCATTGCAGTCCATGAAGCACATTTATTTCAGGCATTGTCAAACAACTCGCATGCCTCCACATTTTGCATATGTATCTGTCAGGGGACTTGCAACTAAAACAAACAAAAGGAATCCCTTCTCCATAATGCTTTGGCAGATGTCTGAATCAGTTTTCAAAGCTCTTATTTTGGTGCAGGCTGGGAGTATGCTAGCGAATGGAAACTGAGCAGGTTGGAGACTGGCTGCTGCATACGT
The DNA here is from genome assembly GCA_018340775.1 of Taxus wallichiana var. yunnanensis. Taxonomy (NCBI): domain Eukaryota; kingdom Viridiplantae; phylum Streptophyta; class Pinopsida; order Cupressales; family Taxaceae; genus Taxus; species Taxus wallichiana. The sequence continues at coordinate 78,339,563 of CM031234.1, forward strand.
GAAATAGTGTGCTTGCCTTAAGGGGAAAATTTGTGTTTGCTGTATACTGCTGTCCTCACCTTCAAAGGGAAGTTGTCTTGCTCTTTCATTTGGTCAAACACTAAAAACAACGCCTACCCACGCATTTGCATATCCTGCCCTCGTGGCCTTCCAAGAGCCGCATCTATTTGAGGCATTCTGTCAACAGTTCACACGCCCCCTTCTACACATTTTTTTGTGCATACATGTCGACCAGGGCAATAGCAACTGCAACATCTGACAAAAAACACCTCCCTAGTTCGTGTTTAGCAGCTGTCCACATGCAGGAACAGGTTTCCCCCATTTTGGTGCTGACAGGGGAAGAAAACAAAACTGACAGTAACCAAAAAAACAAATTTCCATTATGCTTTGATGGATGTGTGCACCCTGCTCCAAATCTCCTCTTTCAACGCAGATCAGGAAAGCAAAACGTGGCAATGTAAATCAGCCTGGTGGAAGAGTAAACGTGGTTCAGAGTTCTCCCCACCTCCCTCCATGGCAGCGGCGCTTTCCTCCAACAACAAAACCAAAAGGATGAAAAACAACCCCCAAAGGAGCCCGAGCCCTAAATTCGCCCCAACCAAGAGTTCACGGGCTTCTGAATTTTAAAACTTTTATTTTATTTATTATTTATTTTATTTTATTTTTATATTTAAAATGAGGCATTACATTCTCCTCCCCTTAAGAAAGCATCATCCTCGATGCAATAGAAAATGAAGAAGGAGAAATGGTAAACAACAAGGAACGAATAAGGTGGAGGCATGCGCTAAGGTTAAGATTTCAGACACAAAAGCATGGTCACGGGGTGGCTCTAGGAACATCGGTAGAAATTTTAACTCTCAAGGTTCTGAAGATTGGCGTTCTCTCTTATTTGATATTTCATTAATCTCTTACCATTAACATTATTGTTAATTCAAGTCCTTTAAAATTTCATTTTTATCGAATTTTAGTTTATTCATTCCTGTGGATTCCCATCATGAACTACAGTCACCACACCCTACCAGGGTCATACACAACACCAAATTTCCACAACATACTTTTACATACTTTCACGACCGTATCACATCACAAGGGTTTCACCAACCATGGAATGACAACAAGCAAACCACATAACAATTAATTTCCAACAATTACGCCCTAGACATAGATCTAGTACACACATATGGCTAACAAACAAAATCAACATGTTGATACGTATACAACGGATATCACAAGCCCCCAAAATCCATGACTATAACAACATAGTTCCAATCCAATATCCAATCCATCCATACCAACCAAGGGAAGAGTCACGCCGCCAATCATAACAAGTCTAACCGAGAACTCACAAGATGACACATACTCACTATACCAACTCCACACATAATAAGACATCACGAAACAAACCCCATATATCTCCAAAAGTACAAGGTAAAACTTCATATATCTCCTGAAGTATCCTAAAGCAACTCCATATACTCCCAAAGCATCACCGGATAATCTCCATATACCTCCCGAGAGGAAGAAACATAGTGCCAGAACCAAGTCAGGTCACTCAACCATAGAGCCCCATCTAGAATAACAGGTCACTCAACCATAGAGTGCCTTCAGAAATAATATCGGGTCTCTCAATCATAGAGGCCAATCTACTTTCTCCTTTTAATGAGGCCGGGTCACCCTATTGCCCTAGACACATAGAGCCTCGTCACCCCCAACCCAAGTGACATAATAACTCATGGTTTAACAACCCGCTAGTTATCTGTAACTCCTTGGGGCATACCCCCATACAACGAAGCGGGTCCATAGGTTCAACCACTCCATGGTTAACCCCATGACCCTATTCCAACACATTATGACATTAGAACCAGCATAACAATCCATTCAAATGCCAAGTGGCAAAACCAAAAGCCTTGGGCTAGGCTACAAAACTTTCAGATATGGAAAGAAAGTTTTAAAACCAAGAAAAACAAGTGGCTAATTAGCCATGGTTAGTGTAAAATCCAACTGTTAGTGCAACAATCAAATAAATGCCCAAAATATAAGAACATGTCAATCAAGAAAAGGCTGGTTCTAGCTAAAAGAGAAAGCTTAATTTACGAATAAAATACGTAATGAGAAAATAGCACATCACAATCACTATGTGGCCTCATATCACCACCAAAGGGGTACTCATCGAGTTGCTGGCACTCGGACATCGAGCCTCAGCTCGTGAAAATATACATGTAACCAGAATGAGTATATCAAATAATGTATCTGTCATCATCTCTGCCTGAATCATGCTCCAAACTCCCACAAGGATCAACATAGTCAAAATCACATAGGATTATTCAACGAACAATCCAATAGGAAAGAACAGGGGACACAAGGTTGCATAAATTGAGCCTAAGGTGGTGCGCACCCACAATATACTGAGCAAGCTCGAAGTATACTAAACAGATAGAAGTGGATTTTCAGTCTATGTAAGACTCCACTTCCTCACTCGTACTCGGCTCAAGATTATGAAAACCTGGTCCACGCCTCCTCTCTCCACACATACACTCTTGACAGTTTATCCCCTTAGGGTCGTCGAGTGTAGGGTCCATGACATACACATAACTACGTCACTAACACAATGGTAATTCACACACAACAACCATAACATATTACGCATGGTTTATATATACCAGGGTATAACGCAATCACTACTTCCACAGTTACGATACATCACATTACCACATCCTGCACCCAAGGTGCAATCACTGTACAATAGGGTTCATAGGCTCACTGTATGCCCCTATATCACAACATGAATCATTACATATTACACAAATCATACATACAATGGACATAGTAACATCACAACATATCATTCATTTGCTACATACAAGGTGATACACACATTTCTTCAAAACATGGTAAAACATCATGATACAATTCAATTCACTTTACACCAATTTTTCATGCAATACATCAATACATCATCACATCACATAAGGTCAAAATGTTCCAACACTCTATAATTCACAATATCATTCCATTCACATAAAACATGGCGTTACATCACACACGGATTCCTCATTGGATCCACGAAAAGGAGAGTCAATACTCTCATCACAAGCAGTAATTCACACGTGAATTCTTCATAGAATCCATACAGAGGAGAGAGAATACTCTCAGCCCCAACATATCAACATGATAACAAAAGCGCACTAAGTGACATACACCTCATGTGCGTTCACACTATCACAATTACGACATAGATCACATCACTCTTAAAACACATTACTCTTCTAGTTTTTATCACCATCATGAAACACCATCACCATCATGTAACCCGTCATGTAACACCATCACTATCCTGCAAAATCATCACAACTCCAATCCATCCCAGAGGTTCGAGAGCATGAACCTCTCGCTCTGATACCATATGTAGTGCCCACATTTTACACACCTAAATACAACAGTAAAATACCAGGATAATTTTTTTACTTACATTGCTCACGACACACAACACAGTAAGGGCTCCAAGTACAGAACTCAACACACATGCGACAATCACATAATTCATCAACTCACATAGACACATGCAGATGACATCGACATGTCGATACCACACTCTTCCCAATGAACGAATACTAGCAAAGACCCAACCACAAGAAACGTGACTTTAGGAATGGCAATCCCATGACAAATCATTACTTTAAATGTATTTTAGTTACGGCTAACTTCCCAAGATCCTTATTAGGTAAGCATGATTTTCTCCCTTTTTCCACCTACATGTCCTGAAAATTCGTTTCCCAGTTCACTTATTGTTCAACCATTTAATTTTCTCTTTACCCTTATGACAATCTTCAGAACTTACATAAGTATTTTTCCATATTTCAAAATGCCTACAAGATTCTAATTCTCTCATTCTTATGTTAAGATTTTGCTTCTCAAACGTTTATTTAATGGCTACAGTCTTACCCTTACACTCAAGCGAAAGTGACTTGATGTCCAGAACGAAATCAAGGATTTGACGGAGATTTAGACACAGGGCAGCTTTTCACCAAAATATTTCTCGATTCACACTATATTTATTTCTCTACCATTGCTATTATAATTTGAAAACTTATTGAATTCCTATAAGAGTTATATATAGCTAGGTATACATATCTTTTGTTTTCTCATAATTTGGTCGCACCAAGGTGACTTATATTCTTTGAAACACTTGATTATGTTTAATTAAGTTTTAAGGACTTCATGAGTGACCTCAATCCTAATCTCCAATCTCGTTCTCATCTTAGGATATGCTTATACATCACACTATGGTCTCGTTCATAGCATTGTTGTGAAATCAGGAGTTACAGAAGTATTTGACTACCATCTTGAAGGGGTATATGGTTGGAAGAATTGTAAACCATACACGAACCACAAGTGACACCTCCTAATCAGCTGAGGGTTGGTTTCTTCCATTATGCACTCAATGATCTACACCTCAACTATATAAGAGTTTAAGGCAGGTGGACAAAAATATACTAAACCACATTCAAGGACATACCAAGGGGTTATTTTGATAGAATCCAGGGTTGCACTTCTTAGTCGTTCCTTTGAACAAGGACTCATAAGGTGACTCCTAAGGCGGTCTTCAACACTCGGCCTGGTATCGGACCTGAAGAGAGTACATTCTTCTCGCGAATGCCAAATCTAGAAGGAAACCGCATACTCTGGATAAGGTTGGACCATGTTATTCCTAAAATATGGGTTCACGAAAATGTCGCTAAACCTAATGACTATGACGGTATACTCCAACGAGGGGTTTTATTTACCTCACCTATGAGGTCTCATCAAGAGAAAAGTTTAAGGTCGTTCTACAGTTTTAATTTTCTTATATGGTAGAAAGGGATCACACATACAGGAAAACTATACACAAATATTTTATTAGAGTTGAGTGTTCCCATTAACACTCTTTATTGTGTTTGTAAGGTAAGAAGGTCATCCAGTAATTAATTTAATCGTCTATTTGAAAACTGAGAAAGTGCTACAATATATTAACTTCAATTTCAATTTACTATATATAAATCAAATCCCTTTTTTTTTGCCATACACAATTAAGAATCAAATTGAATCGGTGATTAGATGTACATTTCCTAGGTTATCTTTAAAACTAGCATCTCCTACATATGAACAAATTCCAATTATAACTTTATTGTAACAAGAAACTACATTAGGCAGTTATTCATTTTAAAATGACCTATAAGAATTACAATAATAATAATTAAATTTCACATCGCCTTCTTCGTCGTCATTCATCCGTCCTGTAAAACCCACGTGAGCATGATATCAGCGATAATTCATTGGCATGGCATCCACCCTAATCAATCATAATTGTCATTTTTCAGTTTCCCATTTACATCAGACAATAATTACAATTTTCCAATTGAAATAAAAAGTCTAGAAACATGTATTCATTGCATTTCATTTTGCTACATTTTATAAACCCAGGAGAGAGAAAGAGAAAGGAAGAGAGAGAAAACATCATTTTGTCAAAAGTTCCAATACACACAACAAGTTTCATTATAGTGTTTTAAATAGTTATCTACGTGTGTTAAAAGTTTCCAGGGTGATTTGGCAACCCTACGAGGTCCACAACTTTCTACTTTTACATTTTCTCACTAGCTGCAAAACATGCAAAACGGGCTCGGAGGCTAAGAAACTACTTCCAAAGGTTATCTTCCGATGAGCAAACACATCACAATTAACTTTCTACGTGTCCCCAGATATACCAAGAGCTCATTGCAATGCGGAATTGAAAAGGAGCGCATGGTTTGCGTTTGGTGGTTAGTTTTCCGGGGCCACTGGTCATAGTTCACCCAATTGTAAAAAGACAAAAGTTAGCTCAAGTGGCCCAGAAAACTGTGTCCAAAATGATGTTCGATGGAAGAGCACGAAACGAGACATCTCCTACTAGTTCCCCTATATAAAGAGAATTCATGGGAGTCGACGGGACTGAGAACTAGAGAGCCATTTTTAAATGGCAACAAGTTTTCTGAAGCGACAAGACGAAGTTGGACCAGTTTGACCTCATCAAACTATGACCGGAGGCCTACAAAATGGCTTCGCTAAACCATCCCGAAAGGTGCTCTTTCCTATGTTGAATGTTCCATGCATTTGTCTAGTATAAATGCTAGAGGTTTGCGAAGACGGAACGTGATTTCTCTTTCCGGGTTTCAATTGGTGGTCCCAAACGAAAGCCAACTTTCTAGTTTTAACAACTCTCTCTCTTGTTATAAACGATGTAACAGGCTCCTATAAGAGCATCGAAAAGGATGTCATATTATCATTTTGGGTCAAACCAAAAATCAAGGAAACTTCACGTATACCAAGGTACACGAATGAGACTTCACATCTCGTTTCCGAGTTGCGCGGGTACTTAGAGAGCCTCCGAAGATTACAAAATTTAACTATTTTAAGCGGAAGAAGGTCAACATAATGAATGGAGAGTCAAATTTGTCTAGTTGATAAAACGATGTTGAAGCGATCAAAAGGGGTAAGAGTTTTCTAGATCATCTCAAAGTGAGGGTGATAGTCCATGTTTTAAAGTAGGTGAGTTATAATGGCTTCGAGAGTTGCGACACGAAACTTTATTGTTTTGCAATGAGTTGAAGAGACATTTAGCTGTATTAAAAATCTAATAACTTAATATTCTATTAGTTGTAAAAGAGAACTAACACACAAGAATTATGAGAGGTAAGGAAAGGAGCACTATGCTTGGAGAACGAAGTCGGTCGAAGCCGTAGGTTTGGGTTCAGTCTCTTGCTTGGGCACTTTGTCAACCAGTTCACGAGTGTCCTCAGCTCCACCATGTCACACCAACGTCCCGATCACTTGAAGTTTTCCAACAAAGTGAGTAGTTGCTTGTGCATTTCTAAAACCTTTTAAACAGATCCATTAAGTGCATATCTTGCAATCCTGGCATTCCATGAGACAACATTTCTTTGAGGTGTTTTGTCAAATAGTTGACTTGCCTTGTGTAAGCTTCCGCCATTTGCATACTTGTCTACTAGTGCATTTGCAACTAAAATCCTCTAACATTATGCCTTGATGGTTGTCTCGAGGCCTACTCTAGAGCTCCCATTTTGACAGAGGGCATGAGGATGCTGGGACAAGGTAGTGGAGTCTGGATTTACACGTGCCAATTGCATTTGCTTGAAAGTTTCCAAGGCCTTTTCAACAAACTCATTTTTTTAAATTTATTTTTGCACATCCTGCCATCATTGCAGTCCATGAAGCACATTTCTTTCAGGCATTGTCAAACAGCTCGCATGCCTCCACATTTTGCATATGTATCTGATCAGGGCACTTGTAACTGAAACACACAAAAGAAATCCCTTCTCCATAATGCTTTGTGGATGTCCAATTAGTTTTCAAAGCTCTTATTTTGGTGCAAAGGTGGGAGTATGCTAGCGAATGGAAACTAAACAGGTTGGAGACACAGGCTGCTACATACATGAAATAGTGTGCTTGCCTTAAGGGGAAAATTTGTGTTTTACTCTGTATAATGCTGTCCTCACCTTCAAAGGAAGTTGTCTTGATCTTTCATTTGGTCAAACACTAAAAACAACACCTACCCACGCATTTGCATATCCCGCCTCGTGGCCTTCCAAGAACCGCATCTATTTGAGGCATTCATCATGCAGTTCACGTGCCCCCTTCTACACATTTGTTTTGTGCATACATGTCGACCAAGGTAATAGAATCGCAACATCCATCTCGACAAAAATGCATCCCTAGTTCGTGTTTAGCAACTATCCACACAAGAACGAGTTTCCCCATTTTTTAGCATACTGATAGGGAAGAAAACAAACCGATGAAAGAACTAAAAAAATTTTTTTCCATTATGCTTTGATGGATGTGCGCACCCTGTTCCAAATCTCCTCTTTCAACGCAGTCGAAAGCAAAACGTGTAAATGTAAATCAGCACTTTGGTGGAAGAGTAAACGTGGTTCAGAGTTCTCCCCACCTCCCTCCATGGCGGTGGTGCTTTCCTCCAACAACAAAACAAAAAGGATGAAATACGACCCCCAAAGGAGCCAAAGCCCTAAATTCGCCCCAACCAAGAGTTCACGGGTTTCTAAATTTTAAAACTTTTATTTTATTTATTATTTATTTTATTTTATTTTTATATTTAAAAGGAGGCATTACAATAGCAGGAAAAATGAGAAGAGTCCCGATTCAAGATGAAAATCTAATTATAGAATTTTGGAATATGAACAAACCACTCCTTGAGAAAACAAAATTTTGATGTAAGATAATACATGGTTGTAGAAAAATATAAGAATAGGGATGGAGAAATTGATGAATATTTATAAAAAAATTGTCCCATTTAAGAAGCCCCACTATAGTAGGATTGATCTAAGTAGAAGAAAGGTACAAAAATTTGTACACACACTACATAATAAAATTGGAGAATTTTTTTTTTTGGAATAAATTCAATAGGACCTAGATTTCCTACAAGGTTAATTTGAAGAATGAAAGGAAAGAAAAAAGTGGTACAAATGCACAAATAGAATAAAAAAATGCATGGTATATTTTTCTATTTTACACATTTTCTCCATATGTGATTGAAAGTTTTAAAAATACAAAACAGCTATTGGTTTCAATATGATAAATAAAATGGGGTATAATGGACAAGGCATTGGTAAATACAAACAAGGAATTCATGAACTTCTCGAATTGAAAAAGAGACCCATGGATTTTTTTCTTCATTGCACTAATGAATAATATCAACACGCCACGTTTCCCACATTCAATAAGAAATAATACATCTAGTATATTGTTCTCAACATTGATGTTAGTATCTTATTCATGCATATCGGAGGTATTTGATTCAATGCCTCATTTGCAACCATTTTAGGAGAAAATTCATGCTTTTGATCATTGTTGGAATCTCCATCCTTGTGATGTTTGCAGGAAGTGCAACCATGGTTGTTTTATAGGATGGTTCTTTGATATCCTTAAACATAGGTCTCATAAAATAGTGAACAATAAATTTAGGTGGGACATCCCACTCAAGTGTAAGGAAATCATTTCAACACTCATAATTTATTATGCACATGAAATCTCAATCCTAGAAGCAATGCGAGAACATTTCTTTTCAATGAAGGGTGAGTGATCTAGATGAGCACTTAGAGACAAACTTAACCATGTCAACATTCAAATGATGTATGAAATTTTTTTAAATAAATTATCTAAATCTATTTTAAATAGTGAAATATTAAGATGATTATTTGGAAAAATATCAATAATTAGAGAAGGATTTCTAAAAACTCTATTTTTAGAAAGTTATGAAATCTATTTTTAGCAAGTTTATGGTAATATTTTATATTTTAATTATTTGAAGGTATTTGGATCATATTTTGTATTCAAATTATATGATAATAACCAAAGTGTTACAATATTATTGGGTATTTTGAGTTCTTTTTATCATCTTTCTAATGGATCCCTGAACTTTATAAATCAGGAAAGAGCACTAAAAACAATAATACAATAATCCTATTATTTCCATATTTTGTTTTTTCCTACCCATTTGAAGTCACCTCCAAGGTAGATGCATGTCATATCCATGTAGGATGACCATATGGTTCCCATTTGGGACCCTTAATTTAGTATTTCTAGCAAACTTCCATCTTCCGATTTGTTTCACTATAAAGAAAATGGTTTTAAAATAATTTATAAGTTTACAAGTTGAATGTTTTAGTAGACATAAGTTTCAATTTGGTGATTTTTGAGGCATACATATTTCCCAAAGAATTTTTATTTTTCTACATCTTCACCCACAAATAATTATGAGGCATACATCTCTCCCTAATATATTTTCCCATTTTGCATCCATTTTTATTGCAAAGAGAATTAATGTATACATTTCACCTATGGACTTTGCAAAATTTGTATATATATTCAACAATGATAATAATATTACTTATACAATTATGAATTTATTTATGCAAAAAAATTCAAATTATACTATATAGTGTAATTATAATTTTTTTGTTATTAATTATGAATGTATTGTTATAACCTTTAAAAACTACTATTAGTGTGGTGTCCAATGTATTCCAAACATAACTTAGATAAAGTGGTATCCGAGAGCAAAAAAAAAGAATTTTCAAAAATTTGTAGGTTTTGAAAATGATGGGGAAAACTAATATAAAACACATGATAAGAGGGACCAATTCGAAATGTAGATCCATTTCTAACATTACAAAGTAAGAACAAATCACTCACAAAAACCATTTTTTAGGGAAGATAAGCAATGTTTATAGACCGATATTAGAATGATCTTAAAGAAGATGATGAATATTATTAGTGAAATAATTTTTGTATTGCAAATAATATGTTCCCACCAATGCTCATGGGGCTACACAAATCCTTATGTATGGGGAGGCTCCTTTAATGAATGTAAGATATCTAATCCTATCTTAATGTTGTGGGGGTGGAGAGTAGGCCATGGATAACACAAGAACATTTCACCGAACCTATGGATAAGTGCTTTCATGGGGTAAAATGGAAGAATTTTTAGTGATGAGGGGTGAAGGAGAGAAATTTGGAAAGGGAAGGATATCATTGTGGTTGGAAATAGAAGAGTTAACACACTATATCTAGATTAGTTAAAAATTTAATTAGAGGAAATAAAAATGTAATCCATTATTGACACTAAAAATTAAAGACACATAATTCCATAGATTTATCTATCAAGGGTGCAAAGTTGCTTCTTGATCACCATGCTTAAAAAGTTTTGAAAATAAAGAGAATAGAGGATAACATAAAAATGTAAATGGAAGAAATGTAGCTTTTATTTCTTATGTTGGTGATACAAATCTCAACACCTAAACAAAAATCCATAATTGCTACCAAGAACTAAAATTTCAAGATTTCAAGATCCTTTGGAATGGAGAAGCGATCGTAATTCATAACCTTGTGAATTGAAATTTCATCTACCCCCATATGATTCTTCATGATCTAATTCAACTTTTGACTTTATATACTCCTAGGAAAAGAGAATTAAGTTCCCTTTTTATAAATCAAAGGTAATTTTACAAATCAACTTTATAAAGGCACTTAAGTGAATGAGACGAAATATAATGATTACATATAATGAATAATTAGAAAGGGGGAGAGAAAGAGGGAGAAGGAGAGAGGAGGAAGGAGTTTAGATATCCGATGAAGAAGATCCTTCTGAAAAATGAACTTGTTGATTCATGATCCCCGGTGAGGAGTCTCGAAATGGGATTTTTTCCTAGAATTATTTACTAAACCGATCTGTCATGCAGTTGTTAACTTATCTACCTCTAGAATGCAAACGTAATCAAAAACCTTGATCTATACACCGGGAATCTCGTTGTTCTTTCTGCATTGACTTAACCAGCCTTCATGATCCTTTTAATTATAGAAATGGAAATTTTGATGTTGTATAGGTACCTCAAGTTATCTTCATTAAAGGAAAGAGTCACCAACCTCTTTCTTGACCAGATCTTAGAAGGAAACAATGAGTTCTTCCTATGACGAATTCTTAATGAGTGGAGAAAACTCAAGTTTCTGAACTCAATTTTAGACATCATTTAGGATATTAAAGGCATTATGTCCAGAAGAGTCCAACTAAGAGATGAAATTCTCGAAAATCTATATATCAAATCCATGATGTAGATCCAAACTTGAGACAAGTTTTCAATGGTTGATGTAAACACATTACGTTCACACGAGTATGAGAGACAGAGAGGAGCTTGATGAGGGTTTTCAATTCTCAACATTAATAATTTTAATCCAGGGATGATTTCTTAAGGCTATATGCAAAAGAGAGAGATGTATTGGTAAATTATCCCTTATACCAAATCCACACTTACATGATGGAAACACACTTGCAAAAATTAAAAACACGTGCTTAATTGAGATACACTTTCTTTGTAAATTAAATGTCACACTTGCATAAAAGGAAAAAATTACATTATAGGAAATTCAAACACACATTGTAGGAAAGGAAATAAAGCTTGCAAGAAATAAAAATTACTAAATTGGAAAGAAAGAATAAACATAGAATACACCTACAGGTTTACAATAAAATGTATATCAAAAAAATAAATACATGACACAAAGAAAAAGACAAAAAATATAATTACATAATGGAAAAATAAACATAAATATGAAAATACATCTTAATAGGAATGAGTGTTCAGTTCATTCCTTGAAAGAGGATTTTAATCAAGATTATTTACAAAATGGATTGAATGGAATCTTGAATTGATCAAAAAAATGACGATTATATTCAAAGGTGCTTGGGAGGTTGCATTTATAATTTCATGCTTCCAATCCACTCCTTATTTTAAATAATATATATTTATAAACTAAGATTTCAATTTATCCAAAATCATCAATCTCCAAAAATATATGGAGAGATGTTATCTAATTCTAACTAACAATCTGATTATATTATTTTCTTATTGAGAATCAAAATGAATATTGATTCTTCTTTATTTTACAAATAACAAAACACATATAAAAATATATATATTTAGAATGAATTCCAAAAATAGATAACAATTCCACCCTTGGAGTTATGTTCACTTCTATAATTCTATTATTCATCCCCAAATCTTTAATATCCAACTCTAAATATAATTAAGGAGACTTGAAGCAATACTAAAACCCATTTTTTCACAAATGATGATAGATGTAGAAAATAAGGATGAGGTTTTTGTTAAACATATTGTTATGACAAAAATCTCTCTCATATTTTCCCTTTGACCTTTTTTTATCTGATTATGCAACTTTTGGTGTTGTCTTGATATGCTTTTCCTCATACGCCACATAGTAAAATTCAAATTTAGTCCAAATGGTGAAAGATGTAGAAAATTAGAAGGAGGTTTTCATTCAAATATTTTTAAGAGTAAAAACCATTATAATAATATATATTTGATGTTTTTGGTTTAAGTTATGCGGAGACATCGAAGCGTTCTAGGAAGACTATGGAGCATTATAGAAAGACTTTGAAGTAAGAGTCAAATTTCTTTCAATTGATAAAATTTGTAGAAAAATGGAAGGAGGATTTTTTAAACTCATTATTATGATAAAAACCTCTCTTATAATATTTATTTGATTTTTTGAAGTAAGTAATGAAATATTTTGTAATTCTTCGTAGAGACTCAAGAATTCTAAGAAGACTATGACGCAATACTAAAATGGCTATAAATTTTGCATATGAACTCGAATCAAGATGATTTTTTGAAATTACATAAAATTTTGAGAGGAATATGAATATGTAATAATATTTAGATTTAGATATATTCTTGATGATTATTTTTCACTTTTTCCCAAACATATGCTTAAGAAGCCACTCATATAATCTGTTGAACATTTCCAGAGCTAGTGAAGGAACCTCTGAGCCAATGAAGTATTGAAATGAAAATAGTTGAATATTATATGAGAGACTATAAATATCCTCCAAGGATAGTTGTAGCTGGTACTTAGTGATCAAATTGAATTATTCAACAATGATAGCAAAGTATGGACTATATGTACAAAAAATAATGTATTTTCCCCAATAATCATTAGAAATAGCTAAAAAAACAATTAAAATGAATTGTAAATAGATAACCATGATATATAATCTCTATTTTTCCTAAATAAACCATAAGTTTATAAATTACATTTAAATCCAATTTATGCAAGGAAAAAAATGTCAAATATTGTATTAAATGAGTTATTTCTTTAGGCTCATCGTAGATCATCTCATAACAATAGTGGGAAAACCTCATCCAATTGAATTACTTATTTTACAATATCCTCTTTTGGTTTATTTAATTCTATAAAAGTTTCAAGAATGTACTTGATGAGAGAAATGACATCCTGAAATAATGGCTTTCCTTGTTCAACGATTTTCTCAATACACTTCTCATTAGCCTTCCTCTACATAATGTAACCTTGTGATTTCTTGATCATATTAGGATCCATAATTTTGATCGAGAGGAATGTATTCTACAGGAGAAAAGATGTTGATTCAGGATCCAAGAAGGGTTAAATGTAAGAAATAATATATTTTACCTCTTCTTCTAACTATACAATTGTTTACTTGTATTTTCATTCTGAACAAGGAGGTGGGAAGAGGATTCCCTGAATAGATGGGAAACAACCTTTTGTGAAGCTTAACCCAATGATATGTAGATCAACTCATAATCTAATGGAGTAGTCTCCTCAATAATATTTTAATTCCAATGCTTAACAACTTCAACATATTGATTACCTGAGGTGCCACTGAAAAAGTGGGATGTTGTTTGGGCTTTATTCCTTCACTTTGATTTCAAAGTTATTGATATTTCTCTAAGATCAGGCATGATAGCTTGTTGTGTTGTTCTTGGCTCACTTTCTATCATTTATTAAATCTATCGGAATGGATCTTCAGAGATTGATATGATGTATTTCACCAGATATATTTGAGGAACTTATTATGGAATCAACTCTTGATCATTGCAGGGAAGTTCCTCCATACTATAAGACATACCTAGATGCTTTTACAGAGAAATATGTTACTATGAATCAAATTTTCTTTCCTTGTGAAGCTCTATGAGATATTTAATAGAATTTCCTACTTACAAGATATCCTGGAGTATGGGATCCCTTTGTGTTCCTTTTCATTACCTTCACTTCATGTTTGTTATCTCCTTCTTGCAATGTTTTACTAATAACCCGACCATCTCACTAGTATAAATTCACTCACCACCCAACTAGCTCACCGACTAAGCTTAATTCACCCAGGATTACGAGGAAATATGATGGTGAACTTAACTTGATTGATGAGTTATTATGATCAAAAGAGATCTTGAATATTTTTGAATTTATTCAGACTACACAATTCCTCTGGATTATACTTGTTGTGCCCTATGATGTTCTTCTTTTTGCTCCTAGACATAATTTTTACAAGGATGATGCTTCAAGAGTGCTTTGAAGAGATGAATTTAATTTTTTGAGTTATGAAAACACCTTATAACCATGTGAATATGTAAAAATCATAGAGATGAATGAGAATAGATCCAACTATAACTTTCTGTACCCAAAATGGAGACTTTCTATTTTTAGGAAGTAGAACTAAAACCTATTATCCTTAGATATTTCACCTTCTTTGCTCAAATTTGAATCTCTCGATCCTCCCATATAATCAATTGAACCATGTTGATGATTATTTACCATTGTTGGAAAGTTTTTATGTTTAGCGAGCTTGTTTTTAGTTTTAGTTTTTTCTACTTTTTTACTATTTTGGGAAAGATTTCTAGTTTTTCATCTTAAATGTTCTCTAAGTGCACCGATATGAGAGGACTTAATAATTTTGGTAAGTTTATATCTTTAGTAATTGATGGAACTAGGTACTTACTATTTTTATAAAAATAACGTATTCACCTCCTCGATTGCAACACAAATTTCTTCACCGGATTAGTTTCACTTTTGGGACTTTGTACTCCAAATTTCACCTTGATCCGCTTCACTAGGAATGCTTCAAACTGAAAAAGTAGTTTCTATGGCAAGAAATGAGGGTTTGGTATCATTAAAAATTATGGAATCATATAATTTCCTTTTATTTTCTTCTTGAAGGCTCCTAGGATGAGGAACAACTAAGAAAATTTCATCCCAATCTGATTACGAGTTTGTAAGATATGAGTTTTTATTATTTTCATTTCTCATGGCTACCCTAGATGAATTTTGGTAGGGTTTCTGATGAATTTATAGGTTATTTTATTCTTAAAGAATAAAAAATGGAATACTAGTGAAAAAAACACATTAGGAGATGCTATTTCATGTTTTTATAACTCACAAAGAGTTTTTGGCTTATGGGAGAGGTAATAGCAAGTAAAAGTATGTAGAAACAATTAGTCAAATTTTTGGGTTTTTAACATCTTTTCATGGGGGAAATTTTTTGTCCCTTCTTTCCCCATGGGATAATGACAACAGGGGTATAAAAATTCACCCTCATATGTTCTTGAAAAGTAATGACTATTGATTAGATGACGAGGAGTGAAAAAATAAATATTTTAGCACCCGGGGGCTGAGATTTGGTCATATAAGGAATCACACAAAGGGAAAGAGAGGAGAAAATTTTATCGTCCCATCTTTCCCCATGGGATAGGGAAGGTATGGAAAAAATTCACCTTTCCCTTGTGATGACAAGTTTCACATTGTAATTTGGTGAGGAGGTGAGGGGAAAGACTTGTTTTAGCACCATTGATATTAAACTTAATCACATGAAAAACCATGGAAGGGGAAAGAGAGGGGAAAGTTTTAGTGTCCCCTATGTTCCCATGGGATAGGGATAGGAGGGATAGAAAAATTCTCCCTCACTTGGTTATGACAAGTGGCACAACTTGATTGCGTTACGAGAGGGGTTGGAGTAAGTTTGATAAGCCCTATAAAGTGCTTATCTCGATCACGTGATGAACCAAAAGGAAAAGTAAAGGTGGGGAAAAAAATTTCCCTCTATCCCCATGGGAAAGGGAGAGGAGGTACAAAAATTTTGTATCAAACTTGAGGTGACAAGTTTCCTCTTGCAAAATTGGCTAAGTATGAGAGACGTACCTTTCAAGAGAGAAACTTGTTGTCGACGTTGCTAGAGCACTAGGAGGTATTTTTCAAGAAATATTATATGAATTTTACTGCCAAACACCTTACAAGATCAATGGGATGGGTCAAATCCTCTAACTATTAATTAAACACCCTCAAATGGCTCCTTTTTATTTTGGGATAACAGTGTGTTTTTGCACTGGTTTGAGCTTTCCTAATAAGTGATCATGTTTTGTGAAATTTTTTTATGATTACATCATGAAGATAATTATTAAATATTTCCATTCATTATTTTTTATCTCCTAACTGATTATGGAGCTCCTAGAATCTTCTCGCAAAGATTAGGTACATTTTAAAACTACTTACTACTTGCACCTTAGAAACCCGCAGCTTACACAACTTGTTTCTAAACCTTCAAAACTTCCATTAACTTTCCTAAATCACATCCAATATGTTCTAGAATCTTCAAAAACACTCCCAAATGATTTTGTGCCTTCCATTCAATCATAATGGATGCATACTATTTGTGATACAACTGAAAATTGTCTTTCTAGGCTTCCTAGAGACTTCACCATTAAAAGAATTTTATTGAAAGAAATGAATGAAATTGTAACCCCATTTCAAAAACTTAGGGAAATTTTCTACAACACATATGAGGGTGAAAAATTTTAATATAAGAGTTACACACTAGGAATAATGATCTAGAGAGGTGTTCAAGAGGGTTTACGAGCAAATTTTTGACAGTAGGGTTAAGTTTTCATGTTTCGAGTTTGAATTTTTCCCTTGTAAAAAGACATAAAAATAGCTGGATTTAGCTTTAGGACTTGTCCTTGATTTAGCTTTGGGATAGAATAGGGAAAACATGAATCCAAAAATCTCAAGTCACTATCCGGAGTAGTGTGTTGTCTGTTGGGCTTATGGAGTCATTTCTTCCAAACAACACACAAACAAACACACCAGAAGAAGAAAAAAACACACAATAGAAAAGGAAATTATATTACATGGGAGGGATGTTTATAGAGGTGGGGAAATAATATACACATACCTAGCAATGGGTTGGGAGAAGTACACACCATCACAGAATAATAGATTTAAATCTAACCTCTAAATCTCAAAGATAACTATCTGATCATACCATGCTCTCATGATGGATTTTCATGGTTTTAGAAGAAGGAGACATAACAAGATACCATATTCATACTTATACTACACTAAAAACATTCCTACATCCAATGAAAAAATTGTTACCTATTTGAAATTCTTACATCCGACAACTTCTAATTGAGGCTCTGGGATCTTGAGAAACCATTCCTCCATGTTATCAAAAGTGGAAACATTGATTTTTTCATGGAAACATTCATCATCCTTGAATTTCAACATGAAATAATCCCTTGAATCAAAAAGGTAGTTAGAGGAAGTGAGAATAAGTTGATTCTCTTCATGATCAAAAATTTCTTCAAAGCTCTCACTTTGTTGTTTTGAGCAAGTAATTTAAAAAATAAAGGGAAAATCATTTGGAAAATGTATTCATCATGCTCCATTCAATATTGTAACATGGAAACATGGTTAAGACAATTTATAGGTTGGGACACAGAAGTGCTATATGATTTTCAAACCATTCAAAATATTCTTGCACATTCTCAATTTGTTGTTCGAAATAATTGTTGTCAATACATACTAGTTCAAAATTGACCTTGACATCATTTTAAAACTTAAATCCTTGATTTGTTCATGGAATAATTCATCACCCTTGACTTAATATTATAGTATGGATTCTTGTTCCAAATTGGTAGGGTATCGAAGGTGGTGAGAACAAGTTGACCTTGACTACACTCACAAGACTCCTACAACTTTTCACTTTGTTCTGAACAACTATCTTCAATAAAAATTATCTCAACATTTTCCTTACTATCATCCTCCATGTCAGAGGTTGTCTTCAAGATTGAGAATATTCAATAATCTCACTTCCTTTGCATTCATGATCTTCTTCAAAAAAAATAGAGGAAGAATTTCCTACATGTTCATGCTCATCTACTAAGGCTTACAAAAATCGTTCATTTTCTCTAGCTCGTTATCAAACATTAGTGTATGAAAAGGAGAAATGAAAATTACCTCACGTATATCCTATATTTCCATGGCTTAATTTAGGATCTCAAGATTTAATTGAGGGTCTTCGGTTTATTCTACGATTACCAAGATGTTTTGCACATATTGTTGCACAAAATCTGCCATATACTCATTTTCACCTTCATTAGAAGAGTCATTGTGGTGGGCCTCAAGGAGATGATTTAAAATCTGATCCACGCATGGCTAAAACTTATTTGAAACACCCTCATTATCTTGGTATATGTTTTTTTCATTCGGATCTCAACTTGTTACAACATTTGACATGCCTGGTTTTCAAATTTCTCAGACAAAGAGAAAATATCCATGCTATGTGGGAAGGGAACACCTTTGAGATCAAAATCCATTAGATCATCTTCATGATATGAGGGAGAATACATTATTGGAGTAACAACATGAGAAAAATATTCAATTTCATCTTGATCATTTCTTGTAGAATCTTCTTGTTCACAAGGAAAATGAGATATTATGTACTTACTATGATGATCATCATTATGCTCCTTTGGTGAGGGTGGTGAAATCAACTCCTTAGAGAGATCATGTTCAATTTTCTCATCCTCCTTGGTTTCTAGAAAGAAATTGAACTCTTCCATTTTTTCATCTATGATTGAGTTAAGAAGAGAATTTGATTCTTTAACTATCTCCATTTCATCATTTAACATTTCTACATCACTTGAAGAGTCAAAATTGGAAAGGATATTATCCATGATTACCTCAAATTCATCATATTAAGTTTGGGATGAAGGATTTATTTTTTATTTATTATTTGTTGATGGATTCCTCAAATTTTTATATCATCTGTCATAGAACAAGAATATTCATATCTTGAATCCATTATTTCTCCAATGGGATGTGCCTCGAGCCAGAATGAGTTGATGAATGGAGGTTCA
This sequence comes from Taxus wallichiana var. yunnanensis, assembly GCA_018340775.1. Classification (NCBI taxonomy): domain Eukaryota; kingdom Viridiplantae; phylum Streptophyta; class Pinopsida; order Cupressales; family Taxaceae; genus Taxus; species Taxus wallichiana. The sequence goes on from CM031234.1 coordinate 78,359,134, forward strand.
AATATCATGTCTTCTTCATCATCCTCCAAGGTGTTGATTTGATTCTCATCGGAAGGTTCAAGGATATGACATTAATCAGAAGTGCACAAGAATATTCTAGGGATGAACACTTTGTAGTTTGGACAATCACAAAAATATTCTTGAGTTTCTTCTTCTTCAACATTGTGAAGTGCTTCAAGATGTCCATACCTTTTTTGCAAGGGAAATGTATAATTCTAGGATTCATGATAGGCTTTGGGATTAGAACTTTCTTCTTCCATACTTAGAAGCTTTTACACGTAATAACTTATTAAAACATCCATTTTTTCATCTCCATATGCAAGAAAATAATCTATAGGAAATAAAATGAAAGAAAATTTTATGATTTTCTTGATCAACCGTGTGAAGTTGAAAATTCTACCTTTAGTAGATTCTCCATCATCTTGCCCTTCATACAACATCTCATATCTCTTATGAATATTCTTCATCCATTGTTTGGATTATCGATCATCCACATGTAATATTCTTACCTTCTTTCCTCTAGAAAAATCCTCTTGAATTTGAGCCACCAGGACTTGATAACTAGATCTTCACAAACATAAATATTCTCCAATCTATGCAATATTTTCATTGCTACTACAAAGATGGTATGAACCTTCTTTACCTTAGCTTTCCTAGATTTTCAAGAGATTTTATAAAATGAGGGTTGGTCAAATATTTACATTTCTTGGCATTCATCATATTCTTCTTCAATTTAACTATTGGTACAAAACTCTAATCTTGAAACTTTGTCATTTTATTTTGGGAAACAATTATGAAATAAATTCATTCCTTGATGGAGTCCCCTTCAAAATATGTATTTTCTTTGAAACCTATTTTTAAGGTTTTTTAATGGGGAGAATATATATGTTTTTGTATTTTGTAGAGATCTATATGGGTGCACAAGGAAAATATATATCCCCGAGTAATCAAAATTTTTGGTGAAATAATTTATCATATAAAAATTAGGTGTTTCCACCAACACTAATGAGGATACGCCCCTCCTTGTTTATGGGGATGCTCCCATTATCGAATGTAAACTATATAATCCTATCTTAATACTATGGAGGTGGCTAGTAGGACAAGGTTCACACTGGGAAAAATTCATTGAACTGTTTTGAAGTTCTTATACGAGGGTACAAGAGAGGTATTTTCAGCGATAAGTGGTGAAGGAGAGAAATTTAGAAAGGGAAGGTTATTTTCATGAGTAGGAAATAATAGAGTTCACACATAATAACCAGAGTAGTTAAAAATTACATTATAGGAAATAAAAATGTAATCCATTAGTGAGACTAATAAGTTAAAGAAAAATAATTCCTTGGATTCATCTATCAAGGGTGTAAAGTTCCTTCTTGATCACTATGCTTGCAAAGTGCAGAAAATAAAGAGAATAGAGGAAAGAAGGAAAAAGGGAAATGGAAGAAATGTAGATTTTATTTCTTATATTGGTGATACAAATATCAACACGCAAACCACAATCCACAATTATTACCAAGAACTAAAATTTTAGGATTTTAGGATTTCAGATCCTTTGGAATGGAGAAGCCATCCCAATTTATAGCATTATGAATTGACCTTTCATCTATCCCCCACATGAATCTTCGTGATCTCATTCAACTTGTGACTTTACATTTTCCTAGGAAATGAGAAATAATTTTCCTTTTTATATATCAAAGGGAATTCTACAATTCAACTTTAGAAATTCACATAAGTTAATGAGATAAAATATCATGATTACGTATATTGAAAAATTAGAAAGGGGGGAGAAATTAGAGGGAGAAAAGAGGAGGAAGGAGTTTACATATATAATGATTAAGCTCCTTATAATGATGAATTAGATGATTCATCATCCCTAGTGAGGATTCTATGAAATGACATCTTGTTCATTGAATTATTTTCTAAATTAAACTATCAAAGTTTTAAACTTATCTTCCTCTAGAATGAAAATGCATCTCAACACATTTCATCCATGCACTAATAACCTCACTTATCTTCTTGCATTGACTAATCCATCTTTCATGATCCTTTTCAATTTTAAAAATGAAACTTTTGATGTTAGCCACGGAATCTAAATTATCTTCATGAAAGAAAGAGAGTCACTTTCCTCTTTCTTGACCATCTCCTGAAAGGAAATAATGAGTTCTTACGATGATGAATTCTCAGTGAGTGGAGAGAACTAAAGTTTCTAGACATGGTTGTAGAACTCATTCAAGATATCAAAGGCATGTTGTCCATAAGAGTCCAAATAAAATATGGAATTCTTGATAATTCCATATCTTGCATTCATGATGTGTATCCAAACTTGAGACAAGTTTTCGAGTAGTTGATGTAAACACATTCTTGGTCATGAGATTATGGGAGTCGAAGTATCTCATCTCGAAACTAGTGGGAATTGTTATTCAAAATAAGCCCCATGCTTATTTTGGGCTAACTCCTCTTTCTCCTTTGCTGGCATGGTAAGTTGAATTTTTTTCCAAAGGGCTCAGCGGGGGTGGAAGGAGAAAATTTTTCTTGAAGGGATGAAAACCAATAGGAGGTCCCCACATGTCGGTGAGAGAAGAAAAGGTTGGAGGCGCGGGGTAAATTTTTGCTTTTTGCAAAAGTGGTCGAGAGGTGCAAAGGAAAATTTTTCCTGCGGGCCCGCGGAGGAGAAGAAATGGCTTGAGGCCCGCACCAATAGGAGGTCACCACATGTCCAGGTTGTGGCATAGGTCGGGGTGTGGGGAGAATTGGGTATTTTTGCCAAAGTGGTCAGTGGCGTCAAAATCAAAATTCAAGGCACATGCATGTGGCTAATCGAGAGTGACACATGTCACCGAGATAGCAGAGCGTGGGGAAAAGTTGGGAAATTTTCCCAATGGAAAATCAGAGGGGTGAAAGGTGAGGTTTGGGCCCGTATTTCCATCAACGAATAGGGAATTTCCATGTGGTAGTAGAGCAGCGGGGCATGGGGATTTTTGTGGAATTTTCCCAAATTCAAAAGAGGGAAAATTTTAAAGTTTCGGCTCGCTTGAATCCATTTTTGCCCTATTTTTGCCCTAAATCTTCAGAGGGGCATATAACTTTTGATCCAGAGCTCAGATTTTTGTGTTCTTGGTGTTAGTGGAAATCTAGTGACATTATCTACATGATGGAGGGTTAAATTTTATATTTTTATGGATATTTTCTAGATAAAAATGGAGAAACGTCCCCGCATGCAAAAATGCCGAAATGGTTCCCAACCACCAAATTAAATGAAGTATGGGTCATTTTCGGATCTATAGAGCAATGTACTTTGAAGTATGGGATTTTCCATGGGAACCCATAATTTTGTAGGCTAATTAGAAGGATTTTTGGTGGTAGGAATTGCAAATCAAATTTTCTCACATTTTTTAAAACTTTTCTTCATTTTGCTTCATGATAAAAGCTAGTTTTAGCTCATTTGTAAAAGGTGGTTCATCTTTTCTGCTCTTCCATCCCTTATTTTCTTCCCCATGGTTGAAAATGGAGTTAGAACCTCCTCCCATGCTCAGAACGACATTTTTTTCCTTTTACCATTAAAATGATGTTCTTTGCAAACTTCGGAGCCACAAAAATGTGTTTTGTGATACATCTGTCCATCCTTGCTCTTTTTTTCTTGTTTTCTTTTTTCCTCTCTTCATTGCAGGTATTTGTGCATATTTGAATGTTCATTGTAGGTTTAGAGATGTGTTCATGGAGTTTTCGAACATTTTCTGTGTGAAATCTATCCTTGGGCCTGTGATGCACTTGTCCATCCTTCCCATTGCTCACCTCTTCTTGTTTCATGGTAGTTTTGATAGATGTTTAGCATTTTCCTTCTCTAGTGTATCACCATTTTAGTGTAGGCTCTATTTTCCCCTATTTTCTCTCTCTCTCTCTGTCTCCTTGGCATAGTTAGATTAGGGTTAGATTAGCTTGCATGTACTAGAATAGCTTATGGCAGGTAGTTTAAGAAGAGGAACCAACCTTCTCTAGAGAGATTTCCCCATTTACAAAGGTCCCACACTTGGGAAAGCTCAATGTTGTGCATTCAGACCAAATGACATTTTCTTAGAAAAGCAAGATCCACGAGTCATTTTGGGGGTGTTGTGAATTTACACTAACAGAACACCTCATCCAAATGAATTACTCATTTTTAAATCTCCTCTTTTCATTTCTTTACTTCTCAAAGTTACAAGAATGTACTTGATGAGATAAATTACATCTGGAAGCAATTTCTTACCTTACTCAATGATTTTCTCAATCCACTTCTCATTATTCTTCCCCTACATCATGTAAGCTTTTGTTTATTGATCATCATAGGATCAACACTACTGATTATAGCAATGTCTTCTATAAAAAGAGAAGATGTGGAATTAAGATCCAAGAAGGGTTGAATGTAAGCATTGAGATATTTTACCTTTTCCTCCAAGTCTATAATTGTTTTCTTCTATTCTTTGTTTCATGTGAGAAGGTGGAAAGATGTTTCCTTGAATAAATGATTATCACCCTCATGTGAATCTTGACTAAATGAGAAGTGGATAAACTTGCAATCTCAAAGATTCATCTCCTTAATATGATAGTCATTCTGAGGCCTAGAAACTTAACATACTGATTATTTGAGGTACCACGAAAAAAGTGGGATGTGTTTTGGGATTTCTTCCATCACTTTGATTTCAAAGTTATTGAGATTGCTCTCTGTTAGGCATGATAGATTTTTACATTTTTGTTGGCTCAATTTTGATTATTTCTTGAATATGTGGGAATGGATCTTTAGGAAATTTTAGGAACTTGTAATAGAATCAACTCTTGATCATTGTGAGGAATTTTCACCATCATAGAAGACATACCGGATGCTTCATGGATAAAGATGTTACTATGAATCACCCTTGCTTACACTTTGTGAAAATCTATGATATCTTCAATAGAATTTTCCTACTTATGAGATCTCCTAGAATATGGGATCAATTTGTGTTATTTTTTCATTACCTTCACTTCATGTTTGTTAGATCCTTCTTGTTATGCTTTACCTAATCAACTTACCATGACAAGCTCACTAAGCTCAACTCACTTAGCTCACCCAACTAGCTCACCGACTAAGCTAATTTCACCCAGACTCATCAAGTAAATACAAAGGTGAATCTAACTTGACTAAATATTTATTATGATCAGTGGAGATATTGACTCTTTTTTAATTTATTCAAACTAAACAATGCCTCTAGATTTTACCAGTTGTGCCTTGTGATGTTCTTCCTTGCTCTGGACACAAGTTTGACCAAAATGATCGTTAAGGAGCCCTATGAAGAGATGAATTTCATTGTTTTAGTTATCCAACCACCTTAAAACCCTATGAATATGTAAAAATGTGGAGATATGAATAAGAATGTATTCAACTACAACTTTTTGCATAGAAAACAAAGACTTTCTATTATTAGCAGGTTGAACCAGGACATGCTATTTTGGGATATTTCACCTATTTTTCTCAAATTTGAACTTCTTGATCCTCTAGAATACTCAATTAAATTATATTGATGATTATTTACCGTTTTTTAAATTTTATATTATTAGTAGTTACTTTTTTCTTTTTTTTTCTAGTTTTTGTTATTTTGGGAAAGATTACATAGTTTTTCATCTTCAATGTTTTTGAGTGCAGTGATTATAGAGGACTTAATATATTAGGTAATTTTATATTTTAGTAACTAAGGGACCTAGGTACTTACTATTTTTAGAAACAACAATTATCCACCTCTAATTGCAATGAAAATTTCTTCACTAGATTAGGCTCACTTCCGGGACTTCGTGCTCCAAATTTCACCTCAATCTGCATGTTGGAATGCATTGAAATAGAAAAACAATTTCTAGGGTGTGAAACTAGTGTTTTATAACATTAAAAATTAATTAGGCATCATCATATTTACTATAATTTTATTCTTGAAGGTTCCTAGGATGAGGACCAACTGAGAAAATCTCATTTGAATCCAATTACGAGTTTGCAAGATTTGAATTTTTCTTGTTTTCGGTGCTCAAAGATGCCTGGATGAATTTTGGCGGGTGTCTAATGAAATTTTAAGGTTCTTGAATGATTGAATTAGAATCAATGGAAGATTGAAGAAAAAGAGGTGAGGAGAGCATATTTCATGTTTTTAAAACTCGTAATAATTTTTTTGGTTCATGATAGAGATAGTAGCAAGTAGAAGTAGGTAGAAACAGTTAGTAAATTTTTGTTTTTCAAAATCTTGGCATGGAGAAAATTTATCATCCCCTCTATTCCCATTGAAAAAGGACAATAGGGGAAGAATAATTCATCCTCATCTGGTCTTAAAAAGTGGTAGTTCTTGATTGGATAATGGGGGAGTGAGGAACATCAACATTTTAGTATCTAGGGCTGATCCAGACCTAGAATCTACCATATAAAACCCTGGCATGCTTTGGCACATCACCCAACATGAGATGAGCACTCACCTCAAGCACACAAAGGTATTAGGACCCTATTTATAGTTTCTTGAGAAGGATGTTAGTGTGATGAAGATACAATATATCTAGAACCATACATAAGTATAACATTCTACAAAGCATAACCATATCTAAATCTTAGAGAATTATGAATTAAACAATAACTATAAGAAGATTAACCATACAAGAACCAATTACAGTCATGTTTAGAACCAATATCCATCCAATATACTCCATTACATTAAAAATTATAATACATAGAATCTTCTTACATTACAAAGCATCACCATAAGTCATCGTGCATCGATCCAACAGAATAAGTCTATAATAATTGACTACTACTAAATTACATAGTTCAATACATACTTATAGGGGTGGGGACTTTCCCTTTACCACCTACGCACTTCCCAAAGTAGGTCGCATGCTGATAATAGCCATGCACCTTTACAATAACATGAACACATACAAATGTACTAATAATAGACATCCAATAGTTAATTGGAAGAAGTAATCCTATTATTATCTTGAACTCTTGCATGACGCTTATCAGATGCTCATTCTAAAAATAGAATTTACGTGTCACACAAGTCTCCATCCCGATGTGTGCTCCACACACTATCTTCGAAAAATATTCTGCATCCATGAAAATGGCTAAGTCTTGAATCATCTTGTCCTGATAAACGTTTCCTTTCCTATCCTTTTGCGCCTTCAAGTGCACCTTGTTCCCATGCACACATTCTTTGTGTGTTTTATCCTTATCACAATATTGTCTACTCAACATTACCCCACAATAAATTACATTTTCATCCCGACAATAGGGATGTTTTTTTATGTTCCCAAACAATAAAGAATAAGAATGGAAAGAATGTAAAGAATCACTATACAAAAGAATAGACCTTTACTTTAACACCTTCTTATTCAACTGGGAGGATCAACTCTAGATATTCTATTTTAATCACAACCAACAATGTCTGCCAATCATCCAACGTGGTCCTTGTCTTCTCTGGAATGTCTATGGTAATGGCTTCCAATTCATCTTGAGTAATATTTTCCTTTTCATTCTGCAGTACTTGGACAACATTTTCCATAACAGACATCATTCCCTCCAGAAGATCCATCTTCTACGCTATGAGCTTCCCAATCTCATATATTCTCTCCTTATGTGGGTCTTGGGATGCTACAAGGGCTTCATGCTTCTATTTCACAAGTTCCAATATTTCGTGCATCCTAGTGTCTCATCTTTCATGGCCTTCAGAACGTCATTATCTTCAACTAGAGTTCTAGATCCTTATCACTACTTCTGGTGCCGCACAAATATTTAGATCTTGGTTTTCTTTCTTCATTTCATCCTTCATAGTTTAAAGAAATGGCTCATACTTTGAAATTTTCCTAACCACGGAGGCCCTTTCTCTTTCTACTTCTTGTTCAGGATCCTTTGGCACTGGAATTTGAATTGGTCCATCTTCTAGCACCAAATCAACCAATGTGTGCATATAATGCATAGCCAAAGGAAAATTCTCAGGTACCTTAGACTCAAGATGAGGTATTGCTTTCATAACATAATCACCAATTTCTTCTGCCATGGTAATGAAGGCCTCATTATTTTTCTGTTCTAGGTCCTTCTCTCCTTTTAAACGCATTATTTCTATAGTTTTTGCCTTGTTATCTTCAATTAGTGCTCTAATGGTGGTAGCCTTATCAATGTTCCTCTATGCCACCTCTACAGATACCTTAACCAAGGCATTTATCACCTGCTCATTAGACATTAGAGTAGGATTTATTGTCATGTGTCTTCTTTGGGGTTCCTTCTTCACTCTCCTTGATACAAAATATTCCTCACATACATCAAAATATGGCTCATCCATATGGGTCTGCATGGACCAGGATAATTTTTCCTTATGCACGTGGTAGACATTTATATATCTATCAACTCCCATCCATATAATTCCTTAAGGCCTACTATGCTCTAAAACTAGGTGCGGATGATTTTACTTATGTCCTCAACATAGCCCATATTTGGCACAACATATTCTTCACTTTTTCTCTTTGTTCTTGGCCCCTTAGGAACTTGAGTGCCAAGGTTTAGAGTTTGACCTTCTCCTTCCTGAGTAATAACATGTGCATTGGGTTTCTCTTGCACTGTATCTTCCACTTCCTTCACCCCTTCCTCTTCATCTTTCATTTCTTCATCTCTGGGTTCCTCCACATCTTCTAGTTGCACTAGGGTTCCAAGTGCGCTCTCTCTTTAGACTCTTCCACCTCCTCATCCAACTTCATCTTTCTCCTTCTCTTCTTCTCAAGTTCCTCTTTCTTAGGGGAGAGTCTAGGTGATCTTCTTACAGGATTTGGTGTTCTTGTGCCTTAGGTCTTGGTTCTTTTGAATACCCTCTTAAAATGGTACTCTTCAGGGACTACATCCATGTCCAAGTCCTCTTCTCCTTCTTGTGCATGTGGTGGAGTATCTGCATGCTCACTCTCTACTTTTTCTATGGGCTGCCTCTAGCCTCTATGATCCAAACCTCCACTATATTCATGTTCCTCTTCTTCCTCGTCTATCTATATGGTCACAATAGGATTTGGATCTGACACATTCTCCATTGTATGTTTTCCCTTAGGTGGCCCTAGGAACATGAACTCATTCTCCACATACTTATTATTCTATAACCTAGGCTTGAGCTGAAGATATATGAGACTGGATCCACTTTGTCCCTAATAGAAAAAATTATTGGCTTCATATTTATTACGTCTAAAATGAGCCTCTCAATGTAAGTAGATTGACTGGATATACATATGTTTTACTGGGCGTGTGCTGAATTCTTACAATATACCTTGTCTACATTGAAGTTTAGACAATGGGCATTAGTAAATATATGAAACCGAGGCATAGAAGTAGCATGTTATGAAGGCATAGGGAAGTTTTCACTATGGAATCCATGTCCCATCCTTCATGGAAAACCGCACAATGTAGAAATTTTGATACACCGCAAACCATGTACTACCTTACCTATTAACGAAGATAGTTCCTTTAGAATGCACCATTCTTCCTCAAACTCCACACAAAGTCAGTCATACCACATTTATGCCCTTTGATTCAATGGGTAACTCATTTATCCTTCACATAAATATTTCTCGAACCTCTCTGCAAGGGACTTCTTCTTAGTGGGCTATTCCCAAATTTGGTTCTTTGGCCCATCGGACACTCCAATATCTACAAATACAAGAGATAAGAGGATGGTGCCAAAGCTTATCTTTTCATTTGCATGTGCTTCCTCAACAATGGTTTCTATAATATAGCCTACTAAATTGTACACTTCTCCTTGGGACATTTTCTTTGTAATATGAAGCCACATGGTGTTTACTTGCAACCATATCTCTTGATCATTCAACTTGGTGAGAAGATTCTTGGTTTCCTGCACCATAGGTTACTTCCTCAATTTATATATGTCCATTCCACACAAACCCTTGGTATACCCCAACTCATTGATTTTGGCTATAACTACTGCTTTATCAGTGATATCACTAAAAATGTATGTCCTTGTGCCCTTCAATCCTGTTAATGTCACAATTAGGGCTGATTTCATCCTAACCTTCCATCTAGAAAAATAGAAGTAGTCCTCATGGACTCTGCACATAATCCATTGGTATAAAGGCTCATGTTTTCCAAAATATGGGAGCTCATACAACTAATAAAATCCTAATTTCTTAAGAAAATTTTCCCCAACATTGTCACACACTTTGGCATATTGTTTGACTTTGATTCTTAGAGTGTTTCTTTGAATATTGATGAAACAGATAAGGGTAAATGGGCTAGGAGGAATACATGTTAAATTTGGTTGAAGGTTGTTGCACATGTATGACTTCTTGATCCACAACTGATTGTGAGAGATTCCTTTTGGCTAGGAGGAACTACCTGAAATAGAAAACAAGACCACCCAATAGAAGTTAAATAGTATATGTAGTGGACTACCTAGCGTATGCTAGATCCGAAGTATGATACTCCCTAGAAGGTTGTCAATCCATTGTTTAAAACAATTCAATGTTAACAATAAATAAAACCATACTGCAATTAAAATGATTTAGGTATCTCATTCAACTACAGTAAGTAGATTTGCTCACAACAGGCTAGGCTATGATTAAATTTGAAGGTCAAGGTCTTTGTCAAGGTACTAGTACTAGCCAAGGTCTGGTTCTTGGATTTTGGGTATTTGGTGGAGATTTTAGGCTCTGTTCTTGGTCGAGGGTAAAAACATAGAGACCGAAGTTGATGTGGTATGACCGATGTCGGTTTAAGTGAACCGGCGATGGTTGTTGGTAACCGGTGTCGGTATGGTCAAGGTAGAGGAAACTTAATAAAATCTTGGTGTGATGACATATCTGGGGCTAAATGGAAATGGAGAGGGAAATGGAAAGATTTGTGTAGGTCTTAGGTGTGTTCGGGGTAGTTATCAGTAGGATATGGACAATTTAATGGTGTGGGTGAATGAATGATCAATCTTGTATGAAGGAAAAAGATGGGTGCATGAGAATACAAGTAGAACAGATAATGTAAGTAAAAGAGTCTATTAAAACGAAAATGGATGAATGTTGGTTAATGAAACACTTACTGTTGCATGAGCTTAATGGCTAGATGGAAATGCCAGTTGATCATATGGATGGAGTTTGATGTGGTGATGGTGCTTCCCTGGATGCTCTCGTGAATGCAAATGCCTCTGTGGTTTATTCTGATGTTGGCTGTGGATGCTCTGATATGTGTATGAATGTTAGTTCTACTTACATGTAACTCTGGATTCATCGCTTACTCTCATAAAATGTGCCAACATTAAAATAATGTTGTTTTGGGGTATAAATGGTAACCGATGATAGTTCTATTCTGACCGAGGGTAGTTTAGGGTAACCGACATCGGTTAGGGTGGGATTTCCTAGGTTTACTAAAATGGGTATATCCCCTTGATTTTCTTGGATCTCGTTCGTCTTTATCCATGGATTAGAATAGAATATTCCCTTCTAACGGGTAGGAATGTGGTTAGAGTGAATGTAGGATTTGATTTTTAGGGTTTAGGTAGGTCTTAGTTAGTTATGACAACGTACTAAGAATAGGTCTTAGGGTGAGTTGGCTAGAAGAGGCTGTATAGGTGAGGTGGTGGTTTGGGTATTATCCCAATTAGGATATTTAAATAATAGATATTATGAGATCATGAATTAATTCAGTTAAATTAATATTAGAGTGAGATGAAAGGGGTCATGGTTAGATGAGTGTGTTCGCATTGGTTATTTGTTGAGGGATCAAGGGGAGTGTGACCTAAATTTGGTGTCTACATTTTGCCCCTTTTTGTTGTATAGCTTGTATTGGTAAGTGACACTAACAAAAATAAGGTGTGGTTGCCCTATGTGTGGGTGAAGGTGATCCCCCTCAAACTAGGAATTGATGAGGTAGAAGGTAGAATCGGTAAGTGGTTTGATAAAAGGTGAATGTGATGAAGAGGAAGGTGGGAAATAGGGGTAAAAAGGGGTAAAGGTCTAATCGGGTAATCTAGGTAATGGGTCAGGGTCAAAGGTAGGAACAATCAAATGCACACACATGTATAAACTGTAGCATGGTACTAGGTTGAAGAGTAGGAAAACTCTACATTTTCTAAGGTCGATAGGTTTATCCAAACAAGTTTGAGGTGATTCGGTATCTAAGGTATATGATATGGTTAGGAAACACATCGTAGGTCAGGTGCAGGAATGTTTAGGTATGTTCCATTACACCAAAGGTTAGGTCAAGATAAACGGTCATGGCAGGAGGCAAGGTATTATCAATATGTCAATCAACACAAGTAACATTTCCGCAAGGTATAGTGAGCACATGAGGTCACATGTCACTAGCAATGTTCCAGGTCCAAGTAAATAGGTCACAACATGGGTAGGGTTGAGGTATGGGTAAAATAATGAGTCCCCAAATGAGGATGAGGTGAGGTAATATAGGATGAGGTCAGGAGGATAAAGTGGAGGGTCCAAGTCAGGTATGGGTGAGGTAAAAAGGATGCAGGTCACCAAATTAGGAGTAGGGGGAGGAAAAGGACTAAGCAGGATAACCGATGACATTTTGAAGGAACCGATGCCACTCACGATGGACTAACCATGGTAAGCTAGGGCATGGGACCAATGTCGGTTAAGGTAAAAATGTCACCGGTCAAGTTGGGTAGGTTATAAAAAAGGAAATTTATGATTTTTACATAATCATTTGTCACTTTTTGAAGAGGAGAAAATGACAGGTGAGAGAGAGAAAGGTGGAAACTATCCATGCGAATGGAGAGTTGAGTTGGCAAGTGGTGTAGTGGGTGATTGGCAGTCGATAGGCGGGTCCACGAGATCAGATTGATTGATTCGGTTAGTTGGAGGTGAGTAGGTTGATTGGGTGATGGAAGAGGTAGGAGAGGGATCGGTGGACCACCGGTGTAGTGGCCCGATGTGCCACCACAACGATGGTAGCATGATGAGGTAAGAGTCAATCCCTTTCTTTATTTTGTGAGTTAGATTGGTTTAGAGGTCGGTGGGGAAAAATAGGTTTGGGGGAAATGAATTTTGAATTTATGGGAGGGAAAAATTGGGTAAAATAGGAACAGGGGGGTGATTGGGTGAAGGAGGGGTGGGGAAGGGTGGAGGGGGATTTAGGTAGGATTGGGTGGGTAGAAGGGAGATAAAGGAATTTTTAGGAAGAGGGGGTTTTGGGCGTCATATTTTTTATGGTGATAGTGACCGCATCGGTTGAGGATTAGCCGATGTCGGTGGTAGTGAACCAAGTATTGGTCACAAAAAAGGTGACTGATGCCAGTTTATGGGGGACCAGGGGTTAGTTAGAGATAACTAGGACCGGTCATGATTTGGGGAAAAAGGGGTCAAAAGTGCCCTAGGTTGGGTGGGTGAGGTAGGTAGGGGTAAGAGAAGATGTTGTGGGGAAAATTAGAACATAGGTAAAGGGGGAAAAATAGGTAAGGGTGAATGATAGTGGGTTAGGGTTGAGGTGGGTAGATAGAAGATGGGATATAAAGGTAAGGAGGCTTAGGGAAAGAGATGTAGGGTGGTAAGTATAGGTGAGGTGTCGAGAGTGATTGTGGGTATGATTAAGGTGTAGTAATGTGATGTTTTGTTAGATGCAAGTGAGAGATCAGTCTGAGGATGTGAGACAGGTGCCACCCTGCTCGTGACAGTTCATGGGGCTATGATAGTCAAGGAGTGGAGGCATGTCATAGATGTGGGCCTGAGTGGGGTCAGATGCTACCGGCATGTAGTCCGGTAGCCAAGCTTGATGGTCTCCCTCATCGATAGATGGGATTCAACAACCAACACATTCCACTTACTGACTGGCGAGATGACAGTCACCCTTGAGGATGTGTACAGGATCCTACGGTTACCTATATTAGGGACGTAGGTATACTTGATCTCCTCAAAGGCATCTGAGGAGTTGATTCGAAAGTATTCGGTGAGGGCTTGGTAGAGATGACATTTCACAGTGCTATCCTAAGTTATGAGGAGATGTACCTAGCCCATCCAGAGGAGACAAGGCTAGTAGTATTATTGATGGAGGTAGTATGCTATTTTACACTACCGGATGCAGAGGGTGGGAGATTCCCATGATCACTGATGGGGGTGCTACATGATATGGTGATGGATAGGACCTACTTTGCATGGGTGCCAGCATTCTTGGTGCAGTTATATAGAGAGCTATGGGCATATGGGCGGCTCCACCGGTTCAACTTATGTTGCACATTTATTCTTCATTGTTGGGCCTATGAGCACATTATGTGTGTTCATCTGATTGGTATGCCCTGTGGATGCATTCAAGTCGGGTTTGGTTTGGGTAGGCTATAGGTGATGGGTGCCTATGATTGGAGAGTGTCAATTAGACAAAGCTACTCATGATGTAGCATACTACAATTGGTTACTGGAGGGATTGTCTGATGTGGACATTATTTAGAGACCGTATGTGGGTTATCCCTCATACATACAGATGGTTGATGAGCTAGATGACTTGCAGCTACTCAGGTGGATTAAGGGGAATTATGCAGGGGAGAACGATATTATCCCGGTTGATAGATCGGACGATAGTTTGGGATACCACAGGACATACCACCACCCTTCCCACAGTACCAAAGAGATGATGTGGAGAGACCATTGCCGCTACCATAGCCAATAGTACCTATAGGGAAAGAGGAGTAGGTGATAGACCAAAGGATTGATGATGTCGGGGTGATAGACCGATATAGATAGTGATGTGTGGCTCATTTATGAGTAGTACCACCCACGCTGGACATCTAGTTTTAGCCACCATCACTTTGTGCGAGAGAGACACCCTACAAGGGCAGGTGACGACCCTAATTATATAGTTGGGGATGGTGCTGGGGTAGTTGGTAGGGTCAGAGGTGGAGGTGGCTGCTTTACATGCATAGGTGGCCATTCTACAGGCTCGATGGCCCAGGGTGGAGATGGTGAGGATGATCAGGTGGCTAACCTACAGGCACAGGTTATAGGTTTGCAGGGCCATTTGGCCACTACACAAGTGTAGATTGAGACCTTATAGGCCAAGATACAAGCATAGGGTGTGAGGCCGATGACACCACCACATGCACTGGGACAGGGTCCCAGTTCACAGGTAGGGGTGGGATAGGGTCCCACAGGATAGGTACAGGGTTAGAGGCCAATGGGGCCACCATAGACAGTACTCATATCTTGATTATGGGATGCCCTAGGTGAGGCTGTATTATCGGGACCAGGTGATAGTGGCGGTTATACATTTTCTATCCTATGGAGAGTACAGGGCACAACATGCCTCGAGTGAGAGGACCAGATCCCGTACCCACAATGTGGAGAGCATAGGGGGCATCGAGCCTCAAGACATGATCAGGGTGAGGAAACCAAAATCATGGAGACCAACCCCAAGTGATGTACCATCGGAGACACAGACACTGACCCATGGTGGGTGGTGAGATGTTATCGAGACTATTGGACTAGAGATGAGGGGAGGAGGAGATGAAAGAGACCTAGTAATATTATTGATGGAGGCGGTATGCTATTTTTTTGCCGGATGCGAGAAGGTGGGAGATTCCCATGATCACTGATGGGGGTGCTACATGATATGGTGATGGATAGGACCTACTTTGCATGGGTGCCATCCTTCCTAGTGCAGTTATATAGAGAGCTATGGGCATATGGGTGGCTCCGCGGGTTTAGCTTATGTTGCACATTTATTCTTTATTGTTGGGCCTATGACCACATTATGTTTGTTCATCCGATTGGTATGCCCTAGGTGGATGCATTCAAGATGGCTTTGGTTTGGGTAGGCTACAGGTGATGGGTTCCTATGACTGGAGAGTGTCAATCAGACAAAGCTACTCATGATGTAGCATACTACAATTAGTTCTTTTGGAGGGATTGTTCGATGTGGACATTATTTAAAGACCGTATGTGGGTTATCCCTCATACATATAGATGGTGATAAGCTAGATGACTTGCAGCTACTCAAGTCGATTAAGGGGTGTTATGCGGGGGGAGAACGATATCATCCCGGTTGATAGATCGGACGATAGTTTGGGATACCACAGACATACCTCCACCCTTCCCACATGACTTATAGAGAGATGATGTGGAGAGACCACTGCTACTACCATAGCCAATGGTACCTATAGGGCAAGAGGAGTAGGTGATAGACCAAAGGATTGATGATGTTGGGGTGAAAAACCGATATAGGCAGGTGATGTACGACTCATTTATGAGTAGTACCACCCAGTGGGACATCTAGTTTTAGCCACCATCACTGTGTAGAGAGACACCCTACAAGGGTAGGTGGTGACCCTGATTACATAGTTAGGGATGGTATTGGGGTAGTTGGCAGGGTCAGAGGCGGAGGTGGCTGCTTTACATGCACAGGTGGCCATTCTACAGGCCTCAGATGGCCTAGGGTGGAGATGGTGAGGATGATCGGTGGCTAACCTAGACACAAAGTTACAAGTTTGTAGGGCCATTTGGCCATTGCACGGAGTGCAGATTGAGACCTTATAGGCCCGAATATAGGCATAGGGTGTGAGGCCGATGGCACCACCACATGCACTGGGATAGGGTCCTAGTTCACATGTAGAAGTGGGACCATAGGACAGGTATAGGGTTAGAGGCTGATGGGGCCACCATGACAGTACTCATATCTTGATTGTGGGATGCCCTAGGTGAGGCCAGGTATTATCAAGACCAGCTGATGGTGGTAGGGATAGATTTTCTATCCTATGAAGAGTACAGGGCACAACATGCCTCGAGTGAGAGGACCAGATCCCGTACCCACAATGTGGAGAGCATAGGGGCATCAAGCCCCAAGACAGGATCGGGGTGAGGACACCGATTCATGGAGACCAACCCCAAGCGATGTACCATTAGAGACCTAGACATGACCCATGGTGGTGGTGAGATGTTATCGAGGTTGTTGGACGGGAGCCGCGGAGGAGGAGGAGACGAAAGAGATCAATATGGAGGATATTTGACAGGATGATGCCTCATACATGTCCCTCTGTTGTGATGTATTTATTCATTTTTGGTATATACCGGCCTGCGTGCCAAAGAGTGATGATGTATACAAGATTTTGTGTATTTTTTATCATAACAAGCCTACGTGCCAATATGGTGAGGATGTATACGAGAGTTTGTGTATTTTTTATCATATACTTTGATCTGCGTGCTAAAGATGGTGAGGTTTTATATGAGATTTTTGTGTATTTTTGATCATATCTTGGTCATATGCTAAAGAATGTGAGGATGTATATGAGAGTTTGTGTATTTTTATCATCTATTGGCCTTCATGATGAAGATGGTGAGGTTGTAGATGAGATTTTTGTGTATTTTTGATCATATACTGGCCTACGTGCTAAAGATGGTGAGGCTATATATGAGAGTTTTTGTATGATGTATATTATTTGGTATCATTGTTTATTGTATGGATATATAGATTTATATGACAAGATGGATGATTTGGTATGATGTATACATGGTTAAGGTTATCTTTCTATTTTGATTTATATATGTGACAGAAACTAAGGAGCATTGGCATGGTAGAGCTAGGTCATAGGCATGGATCGAGTCAGGTTATAGGCATGGATTGAGTCATGTTTAGGCATGGATGGAGTTAGGTTATAGGCATGGATTGAGTTAGGTTTAGGCATGGATGGAGTCAGGTTATAGGCATGGATTGAGTCAAGTTTTTGGTTGAGTTTGTAATTCCTTAATTTGTGCAATTAATGATGATATGAGTCATGTTGAGATGTTTTATAGTAACATACATGATAATGGTAAAGAAATGGTAGACATAATGAATGTATGAATGATGATGATAAAGATGTGAAGCAATTTGTTGTTTGTTTGGTTTAATTTCTAATTATTGATAAAAAAGGAAACTAACTAAGGTAGAATGTGACTTAGGAAAAGGGAAGGGGAATTGGTTAGGGTAGAGAGTGGTCAAGCTAACCTCCAAGGGCCCCATGCCCTCGAAGTGTTTCCTACATAGTTCCAAAGTGAAAAGGGACCTCAAGCTAATGTAGTTATCCCATGAGTTAGGGAAGAATACAAGGAGGTATGAGAATGAGTTGGTAGGTGATAAGCATGATTGAGTCTAGGTATTTTAGGTATGGGTGAATTGTGGGCATATTGGTATGGGTGATGTTGAGTTGATTATGGCGAAAGAAGAAAATTACCCAAAGATAAGTGTCAAGGATCTAGTCCTAGATAAGATGATCAAGACATAATGAAGAAGGTGAAAAGATAAGAGGAAGCAAGAAAGCCACCTGATTGGTAAGGATCATAACGGGTGGGTCATACCTTAGATAGGTTGATGAACATAAGACCCTAAAGACATTACATGATTGATTATTCTAAAGGTGAAGAATAGTCACATGATCACCAAATGTCACGGTTCTAGTAGGTCCCTTGAGGTGGTAGGAAATGAAGGTGCAAATGGTGAGAGGGTGAAAAGTGGTTAGTTTATATGGTATGAGGTAGCATGCCTTTTTGGCAAGAGATCCAAGATCACAATGAGAAAGTCCATGACAAAAAAGTTATCTGTTTTTGACATGTATTTGAGATAGACTAATCGATGTGGGAAGTCTATATGGGATGAGAAAATTAACTCCTCGAGGTCTTTGTGAAGCTAATCAATACAAGAAGCTTGATTCTCTTCTTCTCTCTCTTTTTTTTTTAGCAAGCTTTATATAGTTGTCCTGAGGGAGCAATCTATTTACAACAACGATGTAGAGAGAAAGATGTCCTTTTGAGGGAGTCATCTTTTTATTGGAAGTTTGACTCAAGGAGTTGAATCCCGTGTGAGGGATTTTAAGTCATGGACAAGACTAAGGTGAAGAATTATATTCTTTCTCGAAATTAAGGTGGAATGACCATGGGATCTCATCTAAAAGTAGACGAAAAGTATCCATGAGAGTCATGCCATGTGCAGCATCATGGTACACATATTTAAGATAAGGTAAAAGAGTGACGGGTATGCACATGATTCTTTTTAATCATTGGGGTGGCATAGTGAAAGGAGGAAAATGAAAGGTGCTCAAGGGATGAGCATGAAAAGAGACAGGAGGTGAGGTAGGAGTGAAAGTCAATAGTATAATGGTTGAAGATGCAAGGAATTTAGGGGCTTGGGTTCGAGTTTACCGTTTAGTGAAGATAAACGATAAACACTTGATCCATAAGTATGAGTCATGATGTATGGTCCAAGCTAATTAGGAGCAAATTTTCCCTGTTTACTTTTTTCTGCTTTGGTTACATGTTGATTTTATTTTAGGACAAGGTCACCGACTTAGAAGGTTCATTCATGGAAACGTTTTTCATAGGCATGTTTGATACGTTTGTGGTAAAATTGAATATGGTCAAGAGCATTAAGATAGCGTTTGTCTAATAACTCAAGTTATTTTAAATGGTCCTGGAAAAAGTCATCATCATTGAGCATGTCATGGAGAGAAATGAAAAGTGAGGGAATTTGGACTTCGAGAGGTAGAACAACCTCTATACCGTAGACCAAAGAAAAGATGTGGCATTAGTAAAAGTGTGAATACTAGTGCGATATGCCCATAGGGTGAAAGGAATGTGTGTATGTTATTCCTTCCCAGTATCATTAACCACTTTCATGATAATTTTGTTTATGTTTTTATTAGTGGATTTGGCTTGTCCGTTGGTTTGTGGGTAATAAGGTGATGAGAAACTTAGTTGAATACCGAAGGCATCACAAAGTTTCTGCAAGGTTTTATTTTTGAATTGTTTTCCGTTATCAGTGATGAGGTGATGTGGAACACCAAAGCGACAAATGATGTGATGATTGATGAACTCACATATTTTCTTGGCTTTTGTGGAGATGAGAGGTATGGATTCAACCCATTTGGTGTAATATTTGGTAGTGGTGATTATCCATTGATGTCACTAGGAAGAATGGGGATTGATCTCTCTAACAAGATCTAAACCCCATTGAGAGAAGGGCCAAAGGTCATGGACAACATATAAGACATGACTAGGTGTATGATGAAGGTTGGCATGTTGTTAACATTTTACACAATTCTTAACGTAATCGTAACAATCATGACTAAGGTTTGGCCAGTAATATCCTAGGTGAAGAATGCACTTAGCAACAGTAAGGCCACTGAAGTGACCTCCACATATGCCATCATGAACTTCCTTAATGGTATAAGGAATTTCAAAACTTGTAAGGAACCGTAAGAGAATACCATCAAATCCACACTTATAGAGGAGGCCACCCATGATGACGTAATGAGAGACCCTTTTAAGAAAGGCACGTTTTCCATTACGAGTAAGGTCGGGAGGCAAGATGGAGAGGGAAAGATAGTCGAGTATTGTTTATACCAAAGGTCACTCAGGTTGGAAGTAGCGGTTCTGATAGAGTAAAATTCATGAGGTAAATAAGATGGTGATTAGAGTCTTTATACGGTGACAAAGATTTTAGAATTGGCGAGGTGAAGCGGGTATTTGAGAAGCCAAGCAGGCCATGGTATCTACAAATTTGTTGGTAGAACGTGGGACAGTTTAAAGGGCATAATGGTCAAAGGTGGTCAAAAGTATGTCAACATGATGCTTATACTTTTGAAGGATCTCATTACGACACTGGTATATACCATTGATTTGGTTTATGACCAATTGAGAATCACCAAAGATGTTGATTGACTTAACATCTAAGGCATATGCAACCTAGAGACCTAATACGAGTGCTTCGTATTCAAAAATATTATTTGTATAATCAATTCCAAGTTTGAAAGAAAAATTCATGGGTTCACCATCAAGAGGAATGAGAATAACACTAGCCCCACCCCTACACCGACACTTGGAACCGTTGAAGAAGAGTATCATTTGGTACACAAATTCATCCAAGGAAAGGCTAGCAATAGACTCATCTAGAAAGTCAATGTTAGAGGGTTGATCCCCAAAATAGGTGCGTTGGCCAATTTGTTAGCAATATCATGGCCTTTGATGGAATTTTGATGGGTGAATTCAAGGTCAAGGTCAGCTAGAAGCATAAGCCAATGTGTAGCTCACTAATTTTGGTAAGGTTTGGCATACATGAAGTGAAAGGGGTCGGTGTTGGTCACCACATAGGTTTTGTGATTAAGTAGGTAATGGAAGAGTTTAGTGGAAACAAAAAATAAGGATAAGAATTTTTTTTTTTGGCATGGGTATATCAGGTTTCGTAGTCCAAAATATTACGGATTTGTAATAAACCACCGGCTCCTATGTTGTTCATTGCAATGAGTGAGCATGGCCCTTAGGGAGTGATCAATAGCTGATATGTATAGGTAGAAGGGTTGATCATCTTTAGGTGGAATGAGTACGGGTGATTGGAGAAGGTATTGTTTCAAGGCCTCAAAATATTTATGGCGATCATCATCCCATTTAAAGGAAACATCCTTTTTAGAAGATGATGAAATGGATGACATCGTTTAGAAAGTTGTGAAATGAAACATGCGGATAGATTGTAACTTACCTTATAGAATATAGAGCTACAGCTGGTTAGTGGGTGGAGGAATTTAAAGAATGGCCTTGAATTTAGCGGGGTCAACCTCTATGCCATGTAAGGAGATGATAAATCCTAGGAGCTTACCCAAGATAATCATTGATGCAAAATCACAAAGCACCCTGACGCACATCAGGCTTCTAGGTTGATGTTCGAGAATCCAGTGTGATTGCACAACATGGAAACCTATCTCCAAGCATGGGGACTTGTGAAACTAAGAGAGGAATCTCCAGAGAAAGGCTGGTTCCTATTCCTCTGTTCAGATGCACCAATGAAACGCAGAGGTTTACCCAAAAACTAATCTAACTACCAAGGAGACAGGGAGAGAGAAATGCATAAAAATAAACCTAAGCTAGGGAGGTGATGCACCGAGGAATGAAGAACATAAGCTTTGCAAAAATAAACACAGACCATATAGATGCAATACCACACCACGCACAGGTAACCGAAATGCAATGAGAGATCAAAATGACAACAATGAATACATGAGAGGATTTAAATTTAATCACAGACATATATATTGCTCAGAGAATCGATTCAATACATTGCAGTGGCCAAGAGGCAACAGTGGCATTACAGTCCATGTGGGAGGCTTGAAAACTCCACGAATTCTCTTGCAAGCAGGAGAGAAGGGAGGGATTGCAAAACAAGAATGTCCAACATTAGAAAGAAGCCCCTCCTTACAATTTATAGGAAGAATGAGAGAGAAAAGAGAGAGGAATTCGAAATCTACCCCAACCACCTCCAGAATGCACTTAACTCATCTCATTATGGCAGAAGCGGTGGATCATGTCAAAACGGCGGGCTGCCTAACAGAAGCGGCGAACTGTCTGCTGCATTAAAGTTGTTCGTTGAAGCATTACTTCTGCTTATTATTTCGTGCCAGAGGCGTCTTCTTGATTTTCATCCCCCACACTGAACCAAAATGCAAGGTTGACCTTGGAAACCTGTAGAGAATTTTACCAGATTTCCATTGATATAAAGAATGCGCAAATCCGAGCTCTGGATCAAAAGTTATGGTGATCTGAAGATTTAGGACACGGAACAGTCGAAAACAGATTTTTGAAATTCTTCCCACACTCTGCCACCTGGATGACATGTGGCAGGCTCTGATTCACTGAATAATTCTCTCTCTTTTGCTTTTTGGCGGGCTTTCCTTTGAAATTTCCTCATGGGCCCTTAAATGGGACACGTGGCACGATCCTATTGGTTCGGCTCGGTGCTCGAAAACTCCCCCTCTGACTTTTGACTTTTCTCTTGTGAGGACACGTGGCAGCTTCTGGTTGGTCGACGGGTCTGTCGGCGATCCAGCGTCCCGCGTCCCTTTGTCCCATTTTGCTTTATGCTCTTTGTGCTGATTTCGGGTGAACTAGCCGGTTCGCGCATTTTTGGCCCGGATGTCCCATTGTGTTTCGGACTGACTCGACCTTTTTCACCCGGTTCGGCCAGTTCGCACCTTCACGGCCCAGATGTCCCAATCACTTTTTGACTGCCTGTGCTCATTTCGGCCGATCCGGCCGGTTCGGGTCTTTTTGTCCCAAACGTCCCGAGCAACACTTAGCCAATTTTTCTTCCTCCTTCGGCCGGATCGGCCTTTCGCGCCCGCCGCGTACTCTTGTCCCAGATGTCCCGATTGCTCCTAGGACTAGGACTTAGCTGATTTTCACGATTTTTCCTGGATCAACCTATTTGCCTTTCTGCAACTTTTGATGCATGTTATCGAAATTTTACCCGGGGGTGAAATTTTGACAACAGTTTTGACGACTCAGCGGGGTTACCTGCCTGCTAGGTAGAAGATCAGTGGCCTTTTAGCGATCCATTGGGCATGGAGTTATAAGCAATAACCTGAAACAAGCCTGATACTGCAACTTCTTCTCCAGCAACACTCCGAACTGTAGAAAATGACCCGAGAGCAGCGAAACCTGTGCCAAAGCACTTAGGGAAATAGAAACCTAACTACAACAGGACAATGTGCATACGCACTTAGAGGAATTAAGGGAATCTAAACTAATATTTACAAGGGAAAACCTTTCCTAGTAGCAATGTTTAAGATAGATTCCGTTAACCGGAATCTGAAGTTCCTCTCCATCCAATGCAGACAATTGGAAGGCATTACTATTTTTGCATCCCGTGACCATGTAGGGACCACTCCAGATGGCATCAAACTTGGAATGCCTTCCTGGTTTTGCCCGATCTGCATCCCATTTCAGAACTAGGTCCCCTTCCTGGAAGGTCCTTGCTCTAGCTCTCTTATCAAACCATCTTTTTACTACGGCCTGATCATTTTCAATCGTCTGAACTGCATGTTCTCTGATTTCTTCTAATTCCATCAATTCCGCATACCTGACCTCCATTGGTTCGAACTCAGATAACTCAAGCTGCTTCATGAGCTCCAAGGCTGGCAATTCTAATGATATAGGCAATACTGCCTCCTTCCCATAGACCAACTTGTAGGGAGAATTACCTGTAGACCTCTTTGGTGTTATTCTGTCAGCCCATAACACTGATTTTAGCCTTGTATGCCATGTTCTTTGATTTTCATCCAGAGTCCTTCTGATGATTTTTAGCAAATTCTTGTTTGTGGACTCTGCCTGTCCATTACCCTGCGGGTAATAATTTGAAGAGGTGCTCAAATAGATTCCATTCTTGACAGCCCATTCTATAATTTTTGAACCTATGAATGCTAATGCATTATCTGATATGATGGTGGCCGGTACACCGAACCTGGTTACTATACCTTCATAAAAGTCTAGTATGTTAGATTCACTTGCCTCTTTGAGCACTACTGCTTTGGTCCACTTGGTGAAATAGTCTGTCGCTGTAAGAATCCACTTGTGGCCTTGACTCGAATTGGGATTGATGACTCCAATGAAGTCCAATCCCCATTGCATGAATGGATGATCTACTGAAATTGGACGAAGGGGAAGTGCTGCTAACCTTCCTTTCCCTGTGAAGAATGCACATTTCTTGCATTTCTTAACCCATGAGTAGCAATCATTGAATACAGTAGGCCAATAGTAACCAGCTTTCATGATTTTGAGAGCTGTTACTCGTGGGGTGAAATGGCCTCCTGCCTCCCGTCATGGAACTCTTGTAAGATCCTCTCAATCTGACCTGTCCCGATGCATCTCAATAGAACACCGTTGATGTCTTTTTTAAACAAAACACCATCAACAAGCACATAAGGAACTGCTTGTAGTCTGAAGTACCTTCTTTTTGCTTTGCTCATTTCTGGAGGGCACATGCCCGTCTGTAGGAAATGTATCATATTCTGAGTCCAACAGGGAGTAGACACATCATCATTTTCCTGTTTTTGATCATCTTGTAACAGCAGGACAGCTTCTTTTTCATTACCTGTTTCAACTTGTTGACTTAAGGCTAAGCTGCTCACATAGTCCCTTCCCACGTACTAGTTTGGTAACCTTGATCTCGATGTCATATTCCATGACGCGGGTTATCCATCCTGCACGTTTCTCATTCAGATCCTTGTTCAGAAGGAAGTCCTTAACCCCAACATGTGAGACTAATAATTGGATCTTGTTGTTTGAGACTAGGTGCTTGAATTTCTTTAAGCTTCTGATTACCGCAAGGACATGCTTTTCAATGAAAGAGTACCTAGTTTCGTATTCCTCCAAGCCTTGACTGAAGAAAGCAACTGGTTGTTCTAATCCTCCTTTGTTTTGTTGTACCAGGATTGCAGAAATCGTTTCCCCACCACCAAAGGCATATAGCATGAAGTCTTTGGAGAAGTCTGGATTGACGAGAGTCAGAGCTTGAGATATAGCCTCTTTTATTGCCTCAAAACTTGCTTTGCCTTCAGATGTCCACTTAAATGCCATGCTCTTCTTTAACATCAGTGTTATTGGCTTCACAAGAGCAGCAAAATTTGGGACAAATCTACGGACAAAATTGATCCTTCCCAAGAAGCTTTGAAGAGCCTTCTTGTGACTTGGCAATGGTAGAGCTCTTATGGCTTCAACCCTCTCTGGATCAATTGCTAATCCTTCCTTGGAGACAATATGGCCAAGGAGTTTTCCCTCGTGAGCCAAAAATATGCATTTTTTGGGATTCAATGATACCCCAAATCTTCTACACCTCTGAAATACCTGCTTCAAATGACAGAGGTGATCCGCTGCATTTTTTGAGAATACAGTGATGTCGTCAAGATATATCAAAACTATTTTATTGATCAACCCCTTGAATGCCATATCCATTGCCCTTTGGAAGGTGGCTCCAGCATTTGATAGCCCAAATGGCATTTTCTTGTAGGCATAGGTTCCCCATTTGGTGGTGAAAGCCGTCTTGAATTGGTCATCTTCTTTCACCATCACCTGATTATACCCTGAGTAGCCATCTAGGAGAGAGAATCTCTCTGAACCGGATACTACTTGCAATATTTGTTCCATTGAAGGGAGCGGGTAATGGTCTTTGAGAGACGCCCTATTTAGGTCTCGGAAATCCACGCACAACCTGATTTCTCCACTCTTTTTTCTGACCGGAACCAAGTTTGCAACCCAGCTTGAGTGCTTGATCGGGAATATAATACTCGCCTCTATTAGCTTGTTAAGCTCTTTCTTCATTAGAGGCTCAATGTGAGGGTTAACTGGTCTCTGCTTCTGCCTGACGGGCTTAGCATCTGGATCCAATTCTATGGTATGTTGTGCCAAATTTGGATCGAATCCTCTTAAGTCTTCGTAGCTCCAAGCGAAGACGTCTGGAAATTCTTGGCAAAGTTGTATGAAATCTGATTTCTCTCGCTCAGTGGCCACTCTACCAATTTGAAGTGTCTTGCTTTCCCCAACCAGAATTGACTCTGAATCTTCTCTCTTGACCTGTATATTGGCCTTTTCTTTACGGAACTGGTCGTTAGGGTTGAAGATAGACTCCAATGTTACCAAACCCTTAGGAAGCTTGTTTGTCCATGCAGCTGTACTACTTGATCCCCATACTGCTGCTCTAATCTGTCCTGATTCCTAGCTGAAAATTCAGCTTCTTCTTGTAAGAAATTGACGATCTGTTGATCGTTCTCAAACACCTGCCAGCTTGTGTTATTATCTGGAACTGCTGGCCTTACAACCACATGGATGTGTGGCTGCGTTTTTTCTCTTCTGATGTTGTCAACCACATCAAACGTCGCTCCAACTGCTGCGAGCCTATCTGCGGCTTCATTTTTCTTCCTGGGTATGGACACAATGTTGAAAGCTTCGAAATCCTCAATGAGGTCCCATACCCTATTCTTGTAGCTCCTTAACAAGTCGTTCTTTGTAGCATGTTGCCCCCTAACTTGGTTGACGATTAGCTCGCTATCTCCAAACACCTGCAAGTTCTTTATGCCCCTTTTCCTGGCCCAATGAAGTCCATGAATCAATGCTTCATATTCAGCCGTGTTGTTCGAACAGGAAAACTGGAAACGAAAAGCTGAATAATACTTGATGTCCTGTGGTGAAATCAACACTGCACCGCCTCCAGAACCTTGTCTGCTTCTCGAACCATCGAAGAATAATCTCCAGACTTTGTTTTCATCCTTTTGTTCAGGTTGAATGATGTCGGGGATGGGTGAATTTTCCTCGTGTATACAATACACGCCCAATTCAGATTCTTCAATTTCCTTGTATGGGTCAAATTCATGACTTTTGTTTGCCCATTCATCCAAAGTTAAATCAGGAATTCCCTCGACCTTAGTACCTGTTTCTAGATCACTTGAACACTCCTCCTGATCAAAAGCTGAGCAATTTGCATTGATAGGAGCTGGTACATAAGGCTCAATATGGAAATTGGCAATTGGTTCTGACCTGATTGTTGCTTTGGCTCCATACCTTGTCCTAAAAATCATGTGTGACCAATCTGCAGATAAATATCCACCGATTTTCGCAGTGAAGTCTCTTGATAGACACAACGCAAAGAGTGGCGGAAGGTCAATCACAGACACATCTTGCAAAACTGTAACATTAGGACAGGAATGTAGTGTTAGGCTTAACCCCTTGATGACTCCAACAGTCCCTACTGCCGTTCCATCTAGCTGTACTACTCCTTTCAGCACTGGCTCATATTTCAAACCCAGCTGATCCGCTATTTGCTTTGGCATCACTGAACTACTGGCCCCTGAATCTAACATGCAGTTGTGCACCAAGTGATTTCCAACAATCAATGAAACATAGAAAGGTGGAGGCTTCAAAATTTTCCTTGTCTGGTCCCCCTCATGTTGCACTGCATTAGTGAGAATTTTCTCATGTCCCTGGTTTGATACATTCGTGGCAGACCAATTAGCCATTGCAGCTTGCAGTAAGTCTCGTTGTCCTGGGATCGCCAGTGATTCCCACATGGAAATGTTCACATGTGTCTTCTTCATTTGATCGATGATGTTGAAAGGGGATGAACTGTCCCTTTGCTGCCCCTTACTTGGTACAACCTTTTCTGGAACTTGAACGGGTGCATGTGTTGCTACAACAGGGATCTTGGGCTGATTTTGCAGGTTTGGATCTGTGTTTGGTCTACTGACCCCTTGTTGTGTAAGAGTGGGTTGAGAAACAACTGGATTACACGGTTGTCCCTCTCCTATATTTCTCTTCTTTGACCGTGTATTGGCAGCCACGCCTTGAAAAGGCTGTTGGTTAACTCCACAGAAGTCTTCCGTTTGCCAATTTGCCAATGTGGTTTCTGTTGGGGGTCCTTCTTGTTGCGTTTGTTGCTGTTGATTCTCCTCCTGGCTTGGATCTTGAGCAACACCAATGGTTTGCACCATCAAGGCCTGATTTAGTGCACCATTGAAACATGCTGACTGATTGTGAGGTAGATTGCAAGGGTAACACCAGTCGTACTCTTGTGCCATGTTATTTTGTGCTGGTACTAATGCCTTAGAGGCAGATATGGCATTTGGATTATAGGGCTGGAATGGTCTATTGACAGGAGGCCTTGTTTGATTCATATTTGCAGCTGGGTTAGGTGGTCTTTGAGGCTGATACGGCTGCCTATTAGGTTGAGCTTGAGGCTGATACGAAGGTCTAAAACCTTGAGCTTGCTGTCTTTTGAGTGTGACCAGCTCATTACCTAAATTTTGTAGTTGCTTCATGACTTCTTGAAGCTCATTTGGGGCACTTGGAGATGAAGTGGAAGCTTCGTTTGAACTCTGATTCCTAGGAGTGGGAATAGGAGCTAAGACAGGTGCTTGACTAGTACTTGGGCTCTCTAAACTTGGATATAATGGCATTGGAGGCCTAGGAGCTAGCTTGCCAGCTTGAATCAGACAATTTTCAGCTCTAATGGCAATACTATAAGTAGCAGGGATAGTTGTGCCTCCCATAGATTGAACCAACATAGAAATATCAGAATTTAAAGCTTTAAGGTAGTATAGAAAAGCACCTTCTGCTGTTGGCCTGACTGCTACTGGAATTCTATCCCAAGATCTTTGAAATCTGAAGTTGAAGTCAGTTAGCTACTCATTGGAAGCTCTCTTGATGGTTGTCAGCTGCTCCAAAAGAGACAAGTTGTCTCCCTTCTCTCCAAATTGATCATGAAGTGCAATACATAGCTGATTCCAGTTTGTGATAGAGCCAGCTCCAAGGCTCCTAAACCATTGCAATGCTTTCCCCTTGAATGAAGACGCCAGCAATTTGACAGCTACTTGCATCTCATTAATCTCATGGATTGCACAAATATTAGCAATGTCCTTGACATGATCACCAGGAGTGGTCTGATTTTCTCCAGTAAAGTATGGAATGTTCTTCAATGCTGCAACTGGGATTGGATTTTGTGCATTGAGAGCAAGTGGGCTGCTGCCTGTGAAGTTGACATAGGGGTTCACTGGTTGCGCCATTCTGATTGGTCTTAAAACCCTTGTATACTGAAAGAAAGGCCTGTCAGGTGGAGGGGTTGAGACAGTTCTATTTGGTGGAGATGGAGACCTTTGAATCCTTCTTCCTCTTTGCCTTCTTCTTGGAGATAATTGCAGGTATTCAAACAGCACTTCCTCTTCTCCAACTCTTGACCTTGTGATTCTTCTCATAAGCTTTTAGGCCTGTACTGCTGAAATTCTATTGATTCTTCCCCTTGGAGTCGCCAGATATGCAAATAATAGCTCTTTTAAGCAAGAAAATTGCAGCAGATTTGCATATCAACCTTGTTGCAATAAAAATGAGACCTCTAGGTCCCACCGTCCCAAGCCAAAACTGCTGATGCAAAATCACAGGCACCCACAGACGCACATCGAGCTTCTAGGTTGATGTTCGGGCATCCAGGTGTGATTGCACAACATGGAAACCTCTCTCCAAGCGTGGGGACTTGTGAAACTAAGAGAGGAATCTCCAGAGAAAGGTGGTTCCTATTCCTCTGTTCGAGATGCACCAATGAAACGCAGAGGTTTACCCAAAAACTAATCTAACTACCAAGGAGACAGGAGAGAGAAATGCATAAATGTAAACCTAAGCTAGGGAGGTGATGCACCGAGGAATGAAGAACATAAGCTTTGCAAAAATAAACACGAGACCATATAGGCGCAATACCACACCACGCGAGTAGTAACCGAAATGCAATGAGAGATCAAAATGACAACAATGAATACATGAGAGGATTTAAATTTAATCACGAGACATATATATTGCTCGAGAGAATTGATTCAATACATTGCAGTG
Source organism: Taxus wallichiana var. yunnanensis (assembly GCA_018340775.1). Taxonomy (NCBI): domain Eukaryota; kingdom Viridiplantae; phylum Streptophyta; class Pinopsida; order Cupressales; family Taxaceae; genus Taxus; species Taxus wallichiana. The sequence goes on from CM031234.1 coordinate 78,389,251, forward strand.
GCCAAGAGGCAACAAGTGGCATTACAGTCCATGTGGGAGGCTTGAAAACTCCACGAATTCTCTTGCAAGCAGGAGAGAAGGGAGGGATTGCAAAACAAGAATGTCCAACATTAGAAAGAAGCCCCTCCTTACAATTTATAGGAAGAATGAGAGAGAAAAGAGAGAGGAATTCGAAATCTGCCCCAACCACCTCCAGAATGCACTTAACTCATCTCATTATGGCAGAAGTGGCGGATCATGTCAAAACGGCGGGCTGCCTAACAGAAGCGGCGAACTGTCTGCTGCATTAAAGTTGTTCGTTGAAGCATTACTTCTGCTTATTATTTCGTGCCAGAGGCGTCTTCTTGATTTTCATCCTCCAAACTGAACCAAAATGCAAGATTGACCTTGGAAACGTGTAGAGAATTTTACCAGCTTTCCATTGATATAAAGAACGCGCAAATCCGAGCTCTGGATCAAAAGTTATGGCGATCTGAAGATTTAGGACACGGAAAGTCGAAAACGGATTTTTGAAATTCTTCCCGCTCTCGCCCGGATGACATGTGGCAGGCTCTGATTCACTGAATAATTCTCTCTCTTTTGCTTTTCAGCGGGCTTTCCTTTGAAATTTCCTCGTGGGCCCTTAAATGGGACACGTGGCACGATCCTATTGGTTCGGCTCGGTGCTCGAAAACTCCCCCTCTGACTTTTGACTTTTCTCTTGTGAGGACACGTGGCAGCTTCTGGTTGGTCGACGGGTCTATCGGCAATCCACGTCCGTCGTCCCCTTTGTCCCATTTTGCTTTATGCTCTTTGTGCTTGATTTCGGTGAACTGGTGGTTCGCACATTTTTGGCCCGATGTCCCATTGTGTTTCGTGATCGACTCGACCTTTTCGCCTGGTTCGGCGGTTCACGCCTTGCGCCCCGCAGATGTCCCAATTGCTTTTTGACTCGCTGTGCTCATTTCGGCCGATCCGACCGGTTCGGTCTTTTTGTCCCAAACGTCCCGAGCAACACTTAGCCAATTTTTCTTCCTCCTTGGCCGGATCGGCCTTTCACGCCCGCCGCGTACTTTTGTCCCGATGTCCCAATTACTCCTGTGGACTAGGACTTAGCCGATTTTCATGATTTTCCTGGATCAACCTATTTGCCTTTACTGCAACTTTTTGATGCATGTTATCGAAATTTTACCCGGGGGTGAAATTTTGACAACAATAACCACGAACACACATTTCTTGGGTTAAAGGTGAACACAATACTTAATGAGGTGGTCAAATATAGTTTCTAGGATGACGAGGTGCTCGAAGTGGCATTTAGATTTGGCTAGGAGATCATCTAGGTAATCCTCCAAAATGTGGTCCATGATATCATGGGAGATGTAAGTCATAGCCCATTGGTATGTGGCACCGTGTTTTTAAGGCCAAAAGACATGACTCGATAGCAAAATGTACCCCAAGGGGTGATGAATGTGGTTTTGTATTGATCCTCTAGAGCAAGAAAGATTTTGTTATAACCTAAGAAACCATCCATGAGTGATAACATCTTGTGACCAATGATAAGGTCAACCAATTGGTCAATACCGAGTGTAGAGGAAAGTCATCTTTCGGAAAGCTAGGTTTAGGTCATGGAAATCTATACAAATACAAAGTCCCCTATCACCTTAGTGAGCAGGGGATAATGATAGAAATTCATCAAGGATAATCAATGGGTAAGATGAAGGAAACAAAAATCAGGCAAGAAGTTCTTCTTTGACTAGAAGAGCAATGCAAGTGTGCATTTTCCTCATCTTTTTTTTTATGGGTTAAGCATTGGGAATGGTTATGATATTGTGGACCACTATGGTGGGGTCAATACTAGGAATTTCTACATAAGACCAAGAAAAAGCATGGTTATGATTTTTGAGAAAAGAAGTGATGGCTTCATGTTCAGCAGTATCTAAAGATTGGCCAATATTTAGAATGTGTGGTTTGTCTTGAGTATGGATGTTGATTTCAATAGTTGATTCATTTAACATGGTTTGCGTCTTAGATGGTAATGACCGATGAATATATGAGTCTTCTACACCAAGGTAGGTGAGTATAGATTCATCATCCTAACATTGAATGACATTAATGGAAGGTGTATCGTCATCGATCATTTCAAGATATAGGAAGGGAAGAGAAGAGGGAGCCTCACCCTCGCATTGATAAGTCAAAGGCCCCAAGGAAATGGTGTTTATGAAAAAAGTTAGGAGGAATGGATTCTAGATCCATCGACTCTGTTAGTGAAGGTGGTGAAGAAGGTGGAGCGGGTGAAGAAGGTGGAGAAGGGCTAATGTCCTCAATGAGTTCAATGTGGGCCTTCTTGGTAGGTGGTTTAGTAAATCTGATACCACTATGGTCGTTATGTTTGTGAGTAGTACATGGAATAACAGTGTGATGGCCTTTCTTGTAAAATCCAAAACCAAATCCCTTCCATGCACATCTGTGCAGGAAGGTGTGGGTGAAATAGTGATTGGTGAGTGACTTGAGGTTGGTAGAAAATGGGTGGGTTTGTGATGGTGGTTCAGGTGTATAAGTGGTCATATCAAGTCTCCCATAGGTGATTTTGGTGCAAAGGTGAGGAGGACCATAAAGGAGACACTCTCCTATGTGGTGATCATAACGAGGGTGTTGGTGAAGACTTCCATACTCTTGTGGCATAAGGAATGTGTTGACACTATATAGGTGGTACTCCCCTAGAGTGAGGCATTGAAAAATTCCTTCCAAGGGATCGGTGGTCGATATGTGGGTAGCTGGGATAGACAATGTGTTGGAGGTTGGATCAAGGTGGAGCTAGCTGATTGGGAGGTAGACGGGTCAGCTATGGAGGTCGTAGCAATAGTAGGAATGGAGGATATAGGCACGAGTTGAGGTAGCGGTGGCATTGGTGGGTGGAGGTGTAGGTGAAGAGGAAGTAGTCCTGGATGAAGACACTTTAATGGGTATGAGCATGTCATTGGGTTGATAAAGCATGTTGTAGGTTTTGAAAGGTGATGGGTCAGCTGGAATGGTATAGGTGTGTCCTTCATGCTCAAACTTTACACAATGGTGCAAAGTGGAAGGAACACAACCCATGACATGAATCCAGGGTCTACCAAGCAATAGGTTATATTGAAATTCCCCTCAGGACGTAAAATAACTTTGGAATAGTGCAAAGACCCATGCGAACATGGAGGATGATAGTGCCAAGTGTAGAGGTGATAGCGTCATTAAAAGAAACAACATGACAGATGTTTATGCATGCAATTTTATGGTATGCACATTTGGTCGAATGCATGGGAGGAGGTGATATTAATGCTACCATAACCATCGATCATAACACATCATACACGAGATATCATCGATGTGGATGAAGATGAAGAGAGATGGATCTGGGTCATCAGTTTGGTGTGGTGCGATCTCTTTGTCTGAGAAGCTAAGGGCAACTACTTGGTGAGTAGGTGGAGGTGTAGGAGAAGATGGTAATTTGGTAAGAGAGGATACATGATGAGGTGTGATGATGGAGGCTACGGGTGTAGGATCATTGGGTAAAACCTCAATAGACTGAAGAACCTCCATGAGAGCTTGGTGATGGGATTCAGAGGTTTGGATGAGGTCATAGAGGGACATCTTGAGAGAGGATTGGTGTAATTGTTTGAGCATCACGTGATGTGTAACCCCATTAGAAATAGGATATGTGGGGCCGTGGATAGTGACTTTAGGTGTGGGTGTAGATGGTATGTTGGGTATCAGGTTGGTAGGTGGGTCGGTTGCTTTTTCCTTTCCTTTGTCCTTCTATGCGCGGTAGCAACATGGATCATGTTGATTTGAGGTGGGGAGGTAGGTGAAGTAGGTGAGCCATGAAAGGTATAGTGATAGATATGATAGAAGCCAAGAGGTGGGAAGGAACCTTGTGAATTGAGTTGGGCACACTAACATTTGGGTGCAGGTTTGAAATGTTCTCTAATGCCCACCATGTTAATTTCAAATCTTGGAGGTGGCTCTCGAGTTGTGGGGGTTGAGGTAGTGGTTACTATGTTGGCAATGAAGGAAGAACTATGGAAACTAGTGTTGTTGAAATGGGGTCCTCATCGAGAAGGTCATCATTGTCAAATTTTTCTTCAGGAGGGCATAATTGGATAAGAATAGTTTTCAAAGCCTTATAGTTCTCTACATCGTGTCTTGGCACATGATGGTAAGTGCAAATTTTGGTTTTGTCAAACCCTTTTGGTTTGGGCTTGAGTGGGTCGTAAGGTCTAAGAGGCAGTAATGTGATGACAGAAGTTTCAAGGAGGTTGGTTAAAATTTTGGCATAGGATCCCGCCAATGGATCACAATGGGAAGTGAATGTGGGTTTGGGTGCAGGTGTGACCGGCTTTGTATAGGAAGGGTCTTTGTAAGATGGCAAGTGGGTCAAGCTACGGTTTTAGGTGCTAGTGTGGTCTTGGGTGTTGATTGTGTCTACTTTGGTAGGGGAATTGCAGATGAACTGGAAATAGAATGTGTGGTTGGTTTGACTACCTTATTAGAGGGTAGCGTATTTTTTCCTTAAGGTTGCACCTTATTGGGTAAAAGTGATACAGGCGCACAAGATCTAGAGGTAAAAGTGGATGGTGGAAGAGGGTGAGTTACCCATGGGGATAACCAAGGTGCTATGAAGGTAGATGGCACATGTCATGCAGGAGGTGTGAGGGAAAGAGACTGAAGTGTCATGGGTAGTGAAGAATTCATTAATGGTATAGGAGGTATGGGTGGTAAAAATGTTGCAGGTGTAGGTGGAAGTTGTGTCGGGTGTTTGGGTATGTTAGAGGTTCACGAGGGAGGAATGGGCTGCTGCATTTTTAGTTTATTGATGGGTGGAGGTTTCTTAACTAGGTTAGAAGGGCTAGGTCCTAAGATGGACGAAAGGGGTGAAGGTGATGAAGGTGTGATCATGAGGTTGGTGTATGATATCTAGGGGATGGGTTCTTCTATTTGGGGTCCGGATTAAGTTTGGTGTTAGTTTTGGAGGATGTAGCTAAATCTAATTTGATGGGTGGATGAGTAAGGTTGGCCATTGGGATGACCCCTAAGGTAGTAATAGGTTTAGGCAAGGAAGATGATGTAGGCATAGGTTTGGATGTAGAAGCATGTCGAGTTATGGGTAAAGGTGTGATTTGATCCATGAGTGGTATTGTGGGGGAACTTGTGATGGTTGTGGTTGTGTTTGGTTTTATCGGATGAAATATTTTTGGATAAATAGTGGAAGTGTCAGTGAGTAACATCTGCATTTGTGTTGAGACATGAAGTAGAAGATGCCCCCAAAGTAATGCTCTATCCACATAATCTAGGCGGTCTGCTAAGTGTGAGAACGACACTGTAGTGGGTGGGATTTATGTAGATCTAATGGTGATTCCCGTAAAATGTGTCTTAGAAATGGGGAATTTTCTAGCCTCATCCTCTGTGGGTAAGAGTGCTGAAATTAAGTTCGCGAGGATCTAGGGTAGGTGATGGAGAATGCTCACCTAGAGGATATGAAATTTCTCTTTGGATATTTGATAAGCGAGAGGAGATGATGGGTGCTCCTCTATGGGTGAAGGAGGTAAAAAGCATCTCCCATTTTTCGGATAGGTATTTATGGTGACAACTCTCTAGGTGGAGAAGCCAAAGGTGAAGTAGTCTTGATGTTAATAGAAGGATCCTTCACAGGTGAGGGGGGAGACAAAGGGTGTTCCTCTCTGGGTTGAGGAATAGGTGAAGTGGGTTCACGTGTAGGTGGAGGAGTTAGGGCTTGTATTTCCTCTATGGAAGGAATATGAGGTAATTGGGAAGAAACTGGTGCATCACTGAAAATAGCATGGACCTCATGGGTATGGCTATCATTATTTGAGGTCTCTCTAGTTTGATCGAAGAAGGGGCATGATTACGAAATGGTTTCTTGAATATGTGTAGCTTTTGGTTGGCAAGTGCATTAGGGATATCCAAGAATAACTCACCATTTTTTAGCATTTCCTAGACAATGTTCTTGACAGTGATGAAATTACCATCACTATGACCTTTTACCCGATGATAGTTACAAAACTCATGTTATTTTTACCATGTGGGTGTGGGGTGAGTAGGATCAAAACCAATGTGTGGTTTTATGATAGGAAGGGTTATGACACCGGCTTTAATGAGCATTTCCAAGTAGAAGAATAAGGCTCCCTAATTGGTGTATTTCCATTTTTCTCATCTAAATTGAAAGGTCTAGACCGAGGAAAGATTGGATGATGGCTTAGGCTGATTTGATGGATGAGCTAGGCCAACCTTGAGTACTACTACATTAGTGGGTCCCTTGGATTTTGAGTAATTATTATGTGGTTTCGAAGAAGAAGAGGTATCATTTTACTTAAATGCTGAATTCTTATTGCGTAGTTGAATTTTCTTCTCTTCGATGGCCCGAATCTCTAGCTTTCGTGCCATGGTGAATGCCTCATCAAAGGTTTAGAAAGTCTACACTTGCAAGGTTGGTAAGATATGTCTAGCACAAGCCCGAGTGAAGATCTCTATGAGCTTGGTTTGTGGTAATTGGAATGTGAGTTGATTGATTAGGCTACGCCAATGAGCGAAAAAATCTGTGATAGACTCATCATCATATTGACGTGTAGAGTAGAGGTTAGTCATGGTAACCTTCTTAACAACATTGATGGAGAAGTGATCCAAGAAGGCTTGGGATACCTAATTAAATGAGAAGATAGAATGTCTAGGTAACCCACTATACCAATTTGATGCGGGCCCGGTCGAGACATGGGAGAGGTCCACGAGAAGAAAAAGGTCATCATGAGCGATCGAGATAACACCCATGTTTGAAAGATCACAAATGTTGTTGCAGATCCTATTTTCTGTTAAAGCCTTTAAATTTAGGCATCTCCCAATGTATGGGATAGGGACAAATAGGAATGGATGGGTGTATGGGCTCATTGAAAATTTCATCATAGGTGAGAGTGGTGTGTGAGCCAGAAACCGATGCCTCCAGTGTCTGCATCCTGTTCATCATTAACTTGATGAGGTCATTGGTAGGTGCTAATGGATGAGTACCTCCTATAACATAAGAGGGTTGGTGTTAGACATATGATGGAGATGGCATTCTAGTATATGGCGATGCCAAATAGGTAGGTTTAGAATGAGGGAATGAGATAGGGGGTACATACCTAGAATGAATGATACATGAAACAAGAGTTTGCTAATAGTACATATATGGAGGTGGAAGGGTAAGGTGACTCTAGTAGCGATGGGGGCTAAGGACTGTGGAATAGAAAGGAAAATGTTTTGAAAAGGGGTAGAGGTCATCGATACTAGGGGTGGTTGTGTTGTTATGGGTATATGTGAGACAATAGGTGCCGGATGAGGTTATGTTCTGGGTGGTCAAGGAAGGTATAGTGGATGTTGCGGGTGCAATAGATGTGGTAGATGTAGTGGTCATAGAAGGTATAGGGCCTAGCTGCGAAATGACTAGAGGCAAGGTATGTGTGGGTAGTGCAGCCGAAGGGAATGACACGAAGTAGGAATGAGTGCCGGGGGGATAGATATAGGCATGCCATATATCAACTGACCCGAGGCATCTCGAGTGGATGAGTGAGAAAGATAGAACTGTACAGTGACAGGGGTTATGGTCAAGGAGTCATGTGAACTCCTCGTCACCTGCGGTGATGGTGATAGGTTGGGTAGGATCCATGGGTGAAAAAATAGAAGGTGGCGAAGGACTAGGTGGGAGTGGTTGACAACTAGCATGGAATATGAGGGCATTTTATTGGCTACACGTCAACATCATGTGAACAAGTACTGACGTGGTAGGACTTCTTTCTCGTAATTACACATAAATACAACAAATATAGGAAAAACAAGTAATGGTAGGTAGATTGAGTAAAAATTTCAGCTGGAAAATTACACAAGCTAACTAATGCTGGTTAGGGTAAACCAATGTTGGTCGGAGGATAACCTCGACCAGTTAAAGGTAACAATAGTTGGTCACTTTGTGGAAAAAGGAACAATTTTCCAAACAAGGTAGAAGACTGATAATCTACTAGGTAGAGAAGTTTTAGATGGATTTTATCAAGACAAAGAAGATGCTGAGAGTTACAGAGACTCTAAACAACGAAGAAAATGAAATAGGTGTATTTTTGGGTAGGTTAACCAAAAGAACAGTAAACCGATGCCGATTGTGTAAAATCGGTGATGGTCAGAGGGTAACCAATGATGGTTGTGGGACCGACACTGAGTTACTGTGAAATTGAGACAGAAATGAAAAAAAAGGTGGTTGTGATTTAAAATCAAGTGTGGAATCAAACCCAAAATTTTGAGAATGATGAAAATGGAGCCTAGGCACACTCAGACAAAGTTGGAATACACCAACTATGATAAGGAGCATGCAAGGAGAAATGAAAAAGTGAAGAACATGTCCTCTCACCTCAAAACGCAAGCCAAACATAAACACTAAGAAAAATATGATCCTAAGAGTGATTTTTCTATTATGTTTGTTCAGCTTATGCTATTAAGGACTGACTCATGAACTGTAGAATAGAGTTTCTGGTGAGGAAGGCTTCCTACGAATAAGGAGATCTACAAGTATATGTTTCAAATATGTTATGGTGAGGGTGGTCTGTCTTATGAGATAATGACTCGGCAAGTAATGAGTAGGTGCCCACTATGTTGTGATCGTGTGATCACCTACAACTTCTTCCATGTAAGATGTTGTTTAAGAATGTGTATATTTTTCAATTTTGTGATGTTTGTATCAAACTCAGAGAGAAAAGAAGAGAAAGGAAGTTCTTTTCTACTATTTGTTTGTCAACCATCAGCTGGGCATGACTTCCAACGTATAGGTTTCCCTCATTTAATGTGAGCTAATGTAGTAAAGAAAAATGAAATGTAGTTAATTTTAAGCCCAAATCAAAATGTTGAATTTGATGACACAAAGAGGTGAATAGGAGAAGGGATGCTCTTTCACTAATGTGATACTAATGAAAGGAAAGAAATTTTCTTTTTATAGCACCAAAACACGATTGCTTTGAGACAAATAGAAAGAAGAGAAGATTCCAGGGGAGAAATTTTAGTGTGAGAACCTTTTAGAAAGGAAAAAAACATGCAAATTTTCACCTAGGAATGAAGAAATGCAAGGAACCCCAAATGGGTCCCACTAGGCGTGCCAAAATGTTTCACCTGATTCTTAGAGTGTTTCTTTGAATATTTAAGAAACAGATCGAGTAAATGGGCTAGGAGGAATACCTCTAAAAGTTGGTTGAAGGTTGTTGTGCATGTATGACTTCTTGATCCATAGTTGATCTTGAGATCTTCCTTTTGGCTAGGAGGAACTACCTGAAATAGAAAACAAGACCACCCAATAGATGTTAAATATTATATGCGGTAGAGTGCTTAGCGTATGCTAGATCCAGAAGTATGATACTCCTAGAGAAATTTGTCAATCAACTGTTTAGAATAATTCAATGTTAACAATAAATAAAACCATATTGTAATTAAAATGATTTAGGTATCTCATTCGACTACAAAGAAGAATATTTTCTCACAATAGGCTAGGCTATGATTAAATATGAAGGTCAACATCTCTCAAGGTACTAGTACTAGCCAAGGTTTGGTTCTAGGTTGTTTTTGGTATTTGGTGGAGATTTTAGGCTATGTTCTTGGTTTGAGGGTAAAAACATAGCGATCATCGTCGATTTGGTATGACTGATGTCATCTTAAGTGAACCAAAGCGGTTGTTGGTAACGACATCGGTATGGTCGAGGTAGAGGAAACTTAATAAAATCTTGGTGTGATGACAGATCTGGGGATAAATGGAAATGGAGAGGGAAAGTGTAAGGTTTGTGTAGGTATTAGGTGTGCTCAGGGGTAGTTATCAGTAGGATATGGGAAATTTAATGGTGTGGGTGAAGGAATGATCAAGTTTTTATGAAGGAAAATGATGGGTGCATGGGAATACAAGTAGAACTGATAACAGAAGTAAAAGAGTCTATTAAAATGAAAATGGATGAATGTTGGTTAATAAAACACTTACTATTGTATGAGCTTGATGGCTGGATGGAAATGGCAATTGATTAGATGGATGGAGTTTGATGTGGTGATGGTGCTTCCTAGATTCTCCCATGAATGTAAATGAGTTTTTGGTTGCTTCTAATGCTGGTTGTGGATGCTCTAATACATGTACGAATGCTGGTTCTGCTTACATGCAGCTCTAGATTTGTCACTTACTCTCAAAAATGTGCCAACCTCAAAATAAGGTTGTTTTGGGGTATAAATGGTAACCGAAGACAGTTTCGGTCTGACCGGTGGTGGTTTAGGGTAACCGACGTCGGTTAGGGTGGGATTTCCTAGGTTTACTAAAATGGGCAGATCCCCTTGATTTTCTTAGATCTCGTTCATCTTTCTCCATGGATTAGAATAGAATCTTCCCTTCTAATAGGGGGAATATGGTTAGAGGGAATAGAGGCTTTGATTTTTTGGGTTCAGGTAGGTCTTAGTTAGTTATGGCAACATACTAAGAATAGTTTTTAGGGTGAAGTGGCTAGATGAGGTGTATAGGTGAGGCGGTGGTGTGGGTATTATACCAATTAGGATATTTAAATAATAGATATTATGAGACCATGAATTAATTTAATTAAATTATTTAAATTAATATTAGAGTGGGATGAAAGGGGCCATGGTTAGGTGAGTGTGTTCATGTTTGTTATTTGTTGATGGATCAAGGGGAGTGTGACCCAATTTTGGTGTCTACACATATCTTCCACCATGCACTTGTTGGTCTTCTTAATCAAAAAGTGTCCAACTCTCCTTGTTATTAGTGGTTCATTGGTTGTAGTCACTTACTTTGCATATGTAGACATGGGAATCATATTATTAATCGACTATTACTCCTTTCGAGTCTTGAATCTCTGAAAAATTAATCTTTGGAGAAATTTCAACCTGAACTTCCATATTTTTATTTCATTTTGTGCTTCATGTAGGTGCCATCGTAAAAATCTTGCCTTTTGTCTTCTATATCGAGTAAACTCAAACCCTATCTTGAAATCGCATGCCCTATCCTGAAACCACATGCCAGTATCTCCTTCTCAATGCTTCTTCTTCACTCAAACCCTTCACTAATGGGGATGCAAGCCTTTTCCATGCACAAATCTTCTCTCCACATCTAGTTTCACAACTCTTCGCACCTCAATACAATTCTCTTAGCTTGGTTGCACTTAGCTCACTCAAATACTTGTGATTGCAAAGGTAAAAATGAACCCGCATCACATCCTTATATAGATTTTCAAAATGTTAGTGCATTTATTTCTCCTTCACCTACCAAATATCATCTCATTAATTGACCATTTTAAAAATTTCTAAATTTTTTCCAGGCGGTACAATTTCGTGCTCCAAATACAACCAAATACAACCTTCTAACGCATCTTCCTACCTTTTGGCTACAAACTTATCTTCTCGCATGCTTCCATGCACCGATTACCTCGCCACTATGCCCTCCCATAGTAGTGTCCATGACTGCTACTTACCTCACGTTATATTTTCCCTTTGTTCATTTCCATCTATGGTCTTCTTTAGAAGCAATATCATTTCTAATAGATCCTTTCCATACTCAAATAACACTTGTAATAGTTTGGTATCATGTGTACCCAAATGCAAATAACAAATAATAACCACCCCACACCAATGGTATGTGCAGTCCTCGCACATAAAAATACTTCAGATTATAATTAGCTTCTAGTGCGCAAATGCGGTTATTACACAAAGAACCAAACTAAATTGACAAAGGATAGTGACAAAGAAGGAAATACATCAAAGGAAATAAAAAAGGTAAACCTATACTAAATGGTAACATTTCCTTATTACAAACACCAAGAATACTTATTTATAGTAGGGCTTTAACCTAATCCCGTTAATGTAACTGGGTAACCAAATTCCATCAAGCGCCCCCAACTTGGAATATGTCTAATTCAAGTATATGAGGGATAACATACGGTCCCAACCAATGCACATTAAGCTTTCTGGATGGCACAAAAACTTAGAATCATAAGGTAGTACCATTTTTCTAACCTCAAGCTTTTTTCCCTAATGTGTCGGTCATGTCATGCCATATGTCTATCCTTTTCCTACTTCTGACTCCAACGTGTTATGGAATGCCTCTCATCCAACTCGTATTAACTTGTTAATTCTTTCTTCTAATTATTTCTCATCATCTAGACCTTTAGTGTGCACAATACACAAATAAAGTAACATTAATTCCATTAGAAGAACTGATTCTGCGCCAAACATCAACTAAAAGGGTGTGGCCTTATTCAACCTCTTGTAGGTTTTTCTATATGCCCAAAGCATAACAAAGATTTTATCATCCCAATATTTCCTTCCAACATCACAAATTTTTGTCAAGGTCTTGCTCAATATCTTGTTAAAGGCCTTAGTAGTACCATTTTCTTGAGGATGATATGGTGTAGTATTTTGGTACAAAACCATAAATTCATCCAATAGTATCCTAATTGTCTCATTCAAAAATTGTGTACCCCTATCAATTGTTAAGCTCAGTGAATATCCATACCTAGTAAGAACATTTTCCCATAAGAACCTAGCTACTGTGTAGCTACTATATAATCCATTGTAGGTGCTTCTTTTTCCGATAATTTTTGCAAGTTATGATATAGCGTGATCCTATTCTACATGCGGCTAGTGAAATCGGACCTATAAATTCTATAGCTCATTTCTCAAATGGCTCTACCCTAGCAATAGGGCTCAAAGGAATTTCATCTCTTTTCCCAGGTTTTCCAAGATGCTGACAGTGATCACATGCCTTACAATACTCTTTACAATCTTTGTATAGGGTCTCCCACAATAATCCAACAAGTAGAATCTTGCGTGAGGTGGCGTCACCTACATAGTGCCCACCTACAATACCACCATTAGCCTCTTCCATGATATTTTGTGCTCATGTTCCAGTACACTGGCACAATACTTCATCTTGATCTAGTTTCTATAAATCTCCACTGATCAACATAAAGGGTACTTGTGTGAAGTGCAAGTTATTTCTTCTCCATGCTTTCATTCCATTTGGTGTCATACCCATGCGTAAAAATATAGAAATATCCTCCAATTATGAAGGTGTAATATTTAACTTTTATAACCATGCATCGACATTTTATTTTCAATTATTTACGCATCCTCGCCTCGACTAAATCCTTGATAAGTGGTTTGGGCCAGAATTACTTTTACATGGTTTTACGATAATTGTGAAATTAAATTCCTAGAATAAGAGAACCCATAAAAATATGTGCCCCTATAAAAAAGGCTTATTTACTAAGTATTTTAATGGCATTTGATTAGTATAAAATACAAAAGGTGTTTCTAGAAAGTATTGTCTTAATTTATGTAGTGCATAGATCATTGACAAGGCCTTGCGCTTTTTAGTTGTGTAATTTTATTCTATAGTCGTCAACTTTCTAATAGTAAAACATATAGGACAATCTATAATACCCTCTCCAGTTTACCTAACACCATGCCAATGGTTATACTAGAGGCATCCACATGTACATGAAACAGATTGGTTCCATGAAGAAAAACACAAAATAGGCATTATTGTAAGTCTCTCTGCAATGCCTCAAATGCACGTTGTTGCGGTTCTCCCTAATAAAATGTCCCTTTTCCTTTTAGTAACTCTTCTAGGGGTGCAAAATTTTTACATATCCATTGATAAATATTTTGTAATACCCCGTGTGTCCCAAGAATCTACACACCACACTCGACCGTAGGCTCTTCTAGGCCTATAATAACTACAACCTTAAGCTGGATCCACTAAAAATCTTCCTTACAGATGATGTTCCCTAAAAAATTTCCAAAGGGTGTAGAAAACAATAACTTCTTGATGTTTAAAGAGATGTTTAACTATCTACATATTTCAAAAATATGGTGAAAATTGTCACAATGATCCTTAACAAGTCCATACACCATATAATCATCTAAGTAAACCTGTAGGAAGTTGTGAATAAAATATTTTAATTCTTGAACAACTATGCATGAAAATATAGTTGGCACATTTTTCAAACCAAAGGGCATCATAGTATATGAAAAAATTCCCCATTCAGTGGTGAAATTCCTCCTCTTTATCCTCATGTTCAATTCTAACTGATGATACCTAGAGAATCCATCTGTAAAAGAATAAACTTCGTGCTGGAAACACATTCTAATATTTTCTCTGTGAAATGTGTAGGAAAAGTATTAATCACACATGTAACATTCGGTCCTTGTAATCCACACAGATCCTAATCAAACCATCTTTCTTTATACTAATCACCATGGGGCTAACCCACCTTGATTCCTCTAGGGGATTGATCATGCCATATTTCAAAATTGTGTCAATTTCTTCCTTAACTTTGACGTGCATATTAGGTTTCATCCTATAAGGTCTCTTCCTAACTCGGGCATTCACCTTCCTTTATCTTAATCTTCATCTCTCCTAATGACTCATACACTAATTTTAACTCATGATAGCCCCTAGAAAATATTTCCTAAAAAATCATGTAGTAATTCAATTATCTTTACCACTTCAAAATCAGACCAATAATCCCTAATTATTGCCTCCTTAGGTTTAGCATCCTTTCCAATGTTCACTTTCTTAGTCTTCATAGGTTCACGATAGGCATATGTGTTTTTATCCACACAATCTAACACCTCACATGTACCTCGCTTAATGATCTATATCCATATTTTATACTTCTTCATTATCCACTATGAAAACCATCTTACATTTTTCCTTCTCAAAGAAAGTATTCTTAAGTAGTGTAGCATCTATCCCTTCTACATCATCAAAATGTGCTCCCGAGTCTACCTCAACAAATAAATTATGAACGATTTCTTCATATTTTTCACTATCTCTAATAGTTAAGCGCTTTATGAACCTTAATGCCTCTTCCACTAGAGGTTTAGTAGAGAAGTAGTAAAAATTATGGGTCATTCCTGCAATCAATTTTTGTCAATTTCTAGTCTCCTATGTAGTTCCACATAAACATACCAAGATTGTGTGTAACCTTGTAAAGTGGAATAAAGTTTGTGCACCCAAAGTAAAGAGTAAAGCTTCATGCCTCTTTGTCTAGATTCTCTCACACTACTAAACGTGGTGTTGAACATGTTTATTACCATGATACATACAAATTTTAGTAGGTGCATTTCTCCTAAAGAACCAAGTGGTCGAGTAATTGTGACTTCATTCCATTCCATGAGATTATTCCCGTGAACCATCCACCAACGTGTTGTTGTCCCAAATAAGGTATATACTAACATATTCCTTATTTCCACTTTATTTTTCCACTTCTCTTCCATGTCGCATAGGAATATTGTAGGATCTCCTTCTCCAATGTACCAAGGTATAAGATTATTACCTATCATTAAAATACATTGAGGTTTTCTTCTCCATGTAAATGCACTTCTTATTTCATGACCAATCATGTCATAGGTGCCATGTGCCCAATTGTTACAAGAAATATCTATAGTATCACTAATAGACTATGAATCTTCCCACTAGATGATTTATTCCTCGGATGGCTCAAGTAATTTTGGGTCTCGAATGATGCGTACATAAATTCATTCAAGTCTTCCTCACTCAAAGGTTCAACATAAGGCACAAATTTCCCATTTGTCAAAGGGATAATTACTCTTTCTTCCTTGTTCTCAAAACTGATATACCTCTTATTAAATACTAAATCAAGATTATTCACATAACACCAAGGGTGCCCAAGTAGAGCTAGGAAGATGTCTACTTCTGCAAGTGTTAAGACCTAAAAGTCCCTAGTGAACTTGGTCCCTTTACTAATGGATGCATCCTTTAAAAATTCAATGGGAGTGGCCTTGGTTCGATTGGCCATGAACAATACATTAGAGGATGGTTGTAATGGAGGTCTTCCCATCTGTACCCATGCATCCAAATTAAGAAAATTCACTTCCATGCCTGTGTCGATCAACATATTACTCAAGATCCATCCATCTACAACAACATTGAGAGTGATATATTTTTCATAATCAAAGATATGAGGGGAATATTAACATGCGGGATCTCTTGTCCATTCTCAATACCTACGTGTGGAGTGTTTCCCTTTATCCAATTCCCTAGTAATGGAATGATATTCTCCTGGTGTAACATTTTGCATACCTCTTTCAAGTCATCAATATACGATTGGATTGTCTCTGCTACTTTTGTTTGTTCTAACTTCTGTGATTGTTCCTTTAAACATTGTATTTCACCCTGAAGATTTCTGAGTACCTCCATGGTCTCCTAAAAAACCTCCTTCTGATGTGTAGGATTTGGGTACCTTGCATGTAAAACTTCCTCCTTAGTTATGGTAGGATTCTATTATAATGCCTTTGTGGCATGCAAACATTTAGTGTGTGTAGTAATATTCATAGGTAATAAATATGTTCGGTGCTAGTTTTGGCATACATTGATTTTCCATAGTGTGCTATATTATAACCATTTATGCACCCTTGTTCTCATATTTATGTTGCTTTCTAAGATGCTCATATAAGTCTGACCATTCCTCATAGCTATGATTCTTCCCAAAAAAAGAAGTAATATTCTAATAAAATTTGTGCTGTCTTGGTCGGGAGATCCGTAGGTAAAACATTTTTGCGAGGGAACTTGCCTCATCCACCACCATGGCATATTCCCTTGAATACACCATGGTATCTTTGACCTCTTCCATGCCATCCTTCAAAGCACCCTTCATTCCGATCATAGCGTGCTTGAGTGTGATCATGATCATGGTGCTCACTTTTACCTTTAGAGTTATATGTTATACTTATCTTTCACACACCAATATCTATGGCATCATGGATCTGACCAATCAACCTACAGTATTTTGTATCATGAGTCATGGACTGTTAAATTCTACAATAGAAAGATATATTCTACCTTATCGCACATTGCAACAATTGGCAACAACTGGCATCATGGTCCAAATGACATATCTCACAGTCTAGAAATAATGAGCACACTAACATATAGGGAAAAATATTCTTAGTGTTACCTTCCACTTCAAAATATGTACACCAAATCCCAATGTGTGTCTCACAAGCTGAATTGGCCAATAGTTTCTCCAACTACTTTTCCATAGCTGCAATTTGTGCTTCCAAGAATGGGCTTACTCTAGGCTCTATACTTTAAATTGCCTCGGTGCATAAAGCTACTTCAAGTGCTTTGCGTGGGTCCATATAAGTCTTATGTGATAGCTCCCTCTTAAAATGTGTGATCAATCCCTAACGAATCACTGTGCATGTTGGCTTGCATGAATATCATAGGAAATTTTAGGCAGGTAGTGTATTAAAATGGGCATCATATTCCTAAATGCTCCTACTAGTTCCTACTTAATATCCACGAGTGCACTTATACTCTTCTTCTTAAACTCAGGGATATGAAAATCCTTAAGGAAAACATCCTTTAATGTTGCATAATCTATGCAAGTCTGATTAGGGTCAAATTTCCTATACCAAATTTGTGTGTGTCCCTCTACAATGTAGTTGTAAATTGACTTGCCTTGAGCTAAAAATTAGTAACTCATTTTTCTCACCATAGTATCTCACACATGTGCACATGTTCAACAATATATTCTATGCCCTTATACTTTGGAAGATGAAGATACATCTCCATGTCAATATTCTGGGGTTGGTGTGGACCCCGCCCACCTAATCTTTAACCTCATGTGTTACCTTTTCCTCCAAAACCACCATAGCTAGAGCCAACTATACCCCCTAATCCTCCACCGGTAGCTAGAAGTAGACCAATGGATGTAATGTTTTGTGTCCTAACACTAGTATTAAACCCGAACTCCTACAGGTCTACAAAGTGGTACTACTCCTAGAAGTGAGTACAAAATTATGTGTGCTTGAGTTACTGTTTGACAATGCACCTAAGAAGGTACCTCCAAACAAAAAATAATACATTTTCCTTGTCATATATGTACTTTCTATCTGACTTACTCCTACTCTTCTACTACCAAAACTATTTTTTTTGACTACTGGATGTACTAGATACCCGGAAAACCAAGCGGAAGGGTTAGGTTTCTAGGTATATTTATATGCACACCCATGGCCCATGTCATATTTGCTAGCGGGATATCATGTAAGGCCAAGGAGGGTACCCTATTATGCTTTCCCAAATGGGGATTTCCGGATGCTTTGGCTCTACTCCTCCTTGGTGAGCTTTAAATCCTTCACGAGCCATCTCTCTCTCCTCAACAACATCCACTCTATAATATCATGTTGCTTCTCTATCTCCCTCTCGTGTGCCTCATTATAATTAAGCTACCTTTCTTCTCTCTACCTCTCTACCGCTAGGTTTTCCATCTTTCACTAAGCCTATTCCTACCCCCGCACTTTGGTGGGGTTTAGCTAGCCATCGTTTTTCTTCCAAGTTCGGGTTACCATTAAAAAACATTTCCCTAGAGGAATGCCTTGAAAATAATTTCCCCTTGGATAACGTAGAAAACTAGAACTCCTCTACCTATGGGAAAGAATAAGTGGAAATTGAGTACTCCAAAATATAGCTATTAAAAACTCTACTGAGAACCAAGTATCCACAACATGCATCTAAATCGGATCAGCCTCATAAAGGTCCTAGAATTCTTCCCTTGTCCAAACAATTGTGTGATACCTCCAATTTTATTTAGACACATAAGCTACTAGCCACTCATCTTGATCTACCGAAAAATAGAAAAGAAGCTCTCGGAAAAATAGTCATACAAATTATGCTCCACCCATGAGTGTATGCCAAAATTAGATCTAGTGTTGAACCTCTAAGAAAAATCTTCTTCCGATCCTTGATCCACTCATCAACACTTGTTAAGGTCAACTGGTACATAGTCATCATGAAACATTTTGAAAACAACTCAAAAAGAGGTTCTGAAAACGGAACCAATGATGCGATCTAGAATCTACTATATAAAACCCGGCATGCTTTGACACATCACCCAATTTGAGATGAGTTCTCACCCAAAGCACGCAAAGGTATCCAACCCCTCTTTCAAGTTTCTTGAGAAGGATGTTAGTGTGATGAAGATACAACATATTCATAACCATACATAAGCATAAAAATTCCACAGCATAACCATACCTATATCTTATAGAATCATGAATTAAACAATAACTATAATAAGATTAACCATACAATAACTAGTTATAGTCATGTTTAGAACCATTATCCATCTAATATACTCCATTACATTAAACATTATAATATATAGAAGC
Organism: Taxus wallichiana var. yunnanensis; assembly: GCA_018340775.1. Lineage (NCBI taxonomy): Eukaryota > Viridiplantae > Streptophyta > Pinopsida > Cupressales > Taxaceae > Taxus > Taxus wallichiana. The sequence continues at coordinate 78,408,475 of CM031234.1, forward strand.
TTCTTACATTACAAATCATCACCATAAGTCATGTGTGCATCAGATCCAACAACATAACTCTACAATAATTCACTATTACTAAACTACATAGTTCAATACATACTTATCGGGGTGGGGACTTTCCTTTCACCACCTACACACTTCCCAAAGTAGGTTGTATGTTGATAATAGCCATGCACCTTTACAATACCATGCCACATGCAAGTTTTCTAATAATTGACATCCTGTAGTTAACTGGAAGAAGCCATCCTATTATTATCTTAAAATCCTACATGGATCTTATCAAATATTCATTCCCAAAATAGAATTTATGTTTTTGCAAGTCTCCATATCGATGTGTGCTTCACACATTATCTTCCAAAAATAGCTCGCATTCATGAAAATGGATAAGTCCCTAATCATCTTGTCCTAGCACACGTTTCCTTTCCTATCCTTACGTGCCTTCAAGTTCACCTTTGTTCCCGCATGCACATTTTTTGTGTGTTTTCTCCTTATCATAATATAATCTTGTCAACATGGGATGAGATTGGGTCATATGAGGAATCACACAAGGGGAAAGAGAGGAACATTTTATTTTCCCCATGGTATAGGGACTTGAGGGATATAACATTTTTTTTTTCCCTTGTGATGATAAGTGACACGGTGTGATTATGTGAAGAGGTGAGGTGGAAAAGATTGTTTTATCACCATTAATATTAAACTTGATCGCATGAAAAACCATTTAAGGGAAAATAGAGTAGCACATTTTCATGTCCCCTCTGTCCCAATGGGATAGGGAAAATATGGAAAATAAATTCACCCTCACTTGGTTGTGACAAGTGGTATAACTTTATTTCATGATGGGAGGGGATAGAGTAAGGCTAATAAGCCCTACAAAGTGCTTATCTAGGTCACATGATGAACCAGAAAGAAAAGTAGGGGTGGGGAACTATTTATTTTCCCCTCTGTCCATATGGGTTAGGGATAGGGGAACATAAAAATTCACCTCAATGTGGAGGTGATAAGTTTCCTCTTGCAAAATTGGCTAATATGAGAGGCGTGCCTTCCGAGAGGGAAACTTGTCGACTTTTCCAGAGCTCCAAGAGGTCTTTTTCAATGAAAATTTATATGAATTTGAATCCCAAAAAACTTACAAGATCAATGGGATGTTTATAATCCTCTAAATATTCCTAAAACATCCTCAAATAGATCCTTTTTTCTCGGGACAATAGGGTGTGTCTCGCATAGATTGAGATTCCTTAAGAGGTGATCATGTCTTGTGAAATATTGATGAAAATAATTCTAGAAACAAGTCCTTTTTACAAGAAGAAATGAGAATTTCATGATTTCATCATGTAGATAATTATTCAATATTTCCATTTACTATTCTTTTGGCTCCTAATTCATTACTGAGCTCTTACAAATCATCTGTGGAAGATCAAGTACCTTTTTAAACTACTCACTCCTTGCACCTTTGAAATCCAAAGTTGAAAAAATTGTTCCTAAACTTTCAAAAATTCCATAAAATTTCCTAAATTACATCCAATATTTTCTAGACACTTCAACACCACTCCGAAATGATTTTATTCCTTTCGTTCAATCCGACATCTGCATAATAGTCATGAAACAATTCAAACTTTCATTTCTAGGTTTGCAAGAGACTTCACCACCGAAAGCATTTCATTGAAAGAACTGAATTAATTTATCAACTTGTTTCAAATACTTAGGGAAAGTTTGTATAATGCATATGAGGGATTGTAAGGTTAAGATAAGCATGACATAATGGTAAGAATGATCTGGAGAGGTTTCCAAGAAGTTCACGAGTAATTTTTTGACACTAGGGTTAAGTGGTCATTTTTCAATTTTGAATTTTTCCCCTAAAAAACACATGAAAACAAATATGTAAAAATATTATCCCATTTTGAAAGCATAATTGTGGAAGGATTGCTCCAAGTAGAGGAAATACACAATAATGTTAATAAATTGAACAAGACCTAGTTAACCTTCAGGTGAATTCAAAGCGATGAAAGGATATGATAAAATTATTGCAGACAAAAAGAATAATAATGGAAAACATGTTATGTTTTTCTACTTTTACACATTTCAATAATTCTCCGTATTTGATTTGAATATTTTTAAATAATGGTATAAGATATTGGTTTCACGATGTTAAATACAATGGGATATAATGGACAAGGCCTTAGAAAATTTTGAAAATAAATTCAGGAGTCTCTCAAAGTGGAAAAGAGATCCAAGAATATTGGTATAAGATATAATAAGAAATCATCTTAACCTATCATGTTTCCTACATTTATTAAAATAAGAATGCATCCAAAATTCTCTTCTTGAAATCAATGTGAGCCTTATATTCACATATATGTGAGGTATTTGATTCATCGCATCATATACAATCATTGTGGTAGAAAACAACTTGATTCTAATTAATGTTAGTGTTGATAAGGTTCTTCATCAATGTTGAAGACAATTCACAAAGTAGAGGAAAACCCGTAAGATGTAAGAGAAGTCATGCGGAAATAAGGGAAATATTTCAAAGAATAAGGAAACCCGTAGAAGACCTAAAAAGTTACCAAACATGGGATAAAGACAAAGAAGCATATCCAAAGATGCGATACGAAGAAGACCAGAAATAGAGGGTGACATAAGTTAACAAAGTCATGACCAAAAGAAGAGTCTTTTGGCTAATTTAGTAAGAAAATATATTTATGTAATTAATCAAAAGAATATGAATGTAGAAGTGTGTGGCATGTAATGTTTGAAATGTGTAATATATAAAAAAATAAACAAAATATGTAATAGAGAAGAAGAGAAATATATGAGAAGTGTGTATGAGACTAATGTAATTTATCTTGAGATATGAATAAAGAGTGATGGTTGATATCATGTGTTTAATTTATTACATTATGCTACATTCTTTCTATTCATCTATGTGAATTCATTTATATTTTCCTATACATCCTTAGAAAAAGGGAAAACTTCTTAGCCCTCATGTTATTGTTGAGGCTTAAAATCAACATTTTGTTGTCTAAGCCCGAGTTCCTTTTGTTAAGCGTGTCTTTGGAAAAATTTCACCACCGGGATATTGGAAACTAGTGTTGCAGAGATTAAGGATTGGTGGGAAAATTATATCAATATATTCATTAAAGGAGAAGAAAAGAGATTGAAATCATGTTACTGAGGAACTGAAGCTAATTTATTTGGTGAATATAGAGAAGAATTCTAGTCCTAATTTCCACACTTATTATGGCCTTACATTTTAGCACATGCAAAAATAATAGAGCTATCACATTTAAATTTAAGGTAACCATTCAATTGGACTTAGGATATATTACACACCCTTATATATCTTGATGAACCTTTGACAAGAGCAATAAACTACTAGTTTGAAACTACACTATATTCATATATTATCACTTGGGCAATATGGGGTTGGACCAATTTTGATAACAAGAAATATGAAGTTCTAAGCTAAGCAAGAGGAATATTTCTTTTAAAACTTCCTTTCTTAATCAATATTTTACTAGTGGAAAAAGGATTAATTAAAAGTGAAAAACATTTCTTTTAGGAGATAGACATCGCGGGATGGAATATGTGCGGGGGATATCCAAATAATGTAACTAATCAAATTTAATGGGGTGATGGTTGGGAAAAAATAAATAGGATGACATGAAGAAAAATAAAAATAAAACAAATCACATAATTAACAAAAAGATAAAATAAGGGGATTAGGAGAATTACTAACTAAATCAAAAGAAATAATGATGAGAAGGACAAAAGAGAGGGCTAGAATAGCCATACAAAAAGAGTTAGAGAAAAAAAATTAGCAAGGGAGGAGAGGATTAAGAATTTAACTAAAAGAAAAGGAAAAATAAACAAAGTTCAACAAGTAGGAAAGAAAAATAAGCCCACTTTAAGTGGAGGCCGAAATTGGCTACCCCACAAATGGAGGCATATGCTCGATTCTTGATATCATTCCCACACTAGGCGGAGACCAATAAGTTATGGTTACACTATGGATCCCCTTGGTGCAATGTCCATTAGACAACATAATACAACATTCATTATCAAGGAAAGATAGGTTAATGAACTATTTACATGAGTTAGTAGATAGAATGGAACCAAGATTTAAGAAAATATTAGGAGTAGGAGAATGGGAAAAATTAATGGAAGAATCTCCCTTACTAATTAACGAAAAAGGTGAAGAGGAAGAAAAATTTATCATATTAGAATAATTATTTGATGAGTTAGGACAAAATAAAATCATAACAGAAGAGAAGGATAAAAAAAAAATTATCCCTGAAGAACAAGATCCAAAGGAAGTAGAAAATAAAAATAAGAAAAGGATAAGTGATGAAGGATTTGTAGTATTAGAATAAAATTATAGGTTAAGAAATGTTAAAGGAAGGAAGTTATTTGTGGAAGAAGATAATTATGAAAATTCACCAACAAAATATTTTCCCCCAACTATTGTACTATCCCAAAGGATATTACCCCCAGATTAGATGCCATTTCATGTGCCGCTTCACACACCACTTTAAAAGGTAAAATAAGGAGAAATTTTGATGGACATATACAAAAAAATGTAACGAGAGAGTAAGAAAAGAGAATATATTGTAAGATAATTTAGATAGATATCAAGAAACTTTATTTTGATATTGAAATTGAGAGAGACAAAGAAAGAAAAGGAAATATGTAAAAACCTAGTAACTAAAAATACGGTGAAGCCTATAAAGTAGTAACCAATCATCCAGAACAAATAAAATCCTCAAATGATTAGAAGAATGGCTCATAATATCAAGTTGTCGGTATTTGGAAAAGATACCAAGGATGCAAAGGAACATCTCTTCATTTTAGACTCATATTAGAAGAAAAACAATGTGACATATTCTACGGCCAAATTGTATGACTTCATAGGAACACTATGGAAGGATAGCTTAAGATAGTACATTAAAACAAACATCCCAAACAATAAAGACTATAATTTAATAGATAAATAATTCAACATAGATTTTTATTTCCTGAAGCACCTACAAATGTTTTTAGCAAAATGAGAGAGATAATTTAAAAATAAGATGGGCCGATAAAATAACTCAACTATAGATTCAAGAATGTTACAAGAAGGTTAGAGGAACCTATAATAGATAAAAAAATAATTGAATGGTTCACTTTAGGATTGTTACCTTATCTTAGAGCATCCTTAGATGGAAAATATTTTACAATTATTTTAGATTCCATAGAGATGGATATAAGGTTAGAAGCACAACCTTGGAAAAGAGAAGGAGAAAATTCAATCAATACAGAGTTAGAAAGAGTGTAATTAGAATTGGACAAGTTAAAATTGCAACAATATATTTAAAACACGAAAGATATTAGAAATAAATCACCACCAAGAAACAATATCAGACCAAAAATTTTGTGCATAGTGTGCTATGCAAAAGGAAATTGTAAAATAGACTATTCATATATAGAAAAATTCAAAAGGGCTAGAACAGGTTAGAAAAAAATTCCTTAGGAAAATATTCTTCTAGTAACATATCCACAAATGAGAGAACTTGGTGTGGTATTTCTAGACTATGGGATTAACATACAAAAGATACATTCACATTGCTAGAAGCAGTCCCTCCAAAAAATCAATTAATGTATTATAAAACATGCAGATCTTACAATCATTATCAACATATCTACCATTCAATTGATTCTCTAAAATACCTAAAATACTACAATACCCGAATAGAAATGGTAGCAAAAAAAACACAACACCTCCCTCCCACAACAACCAACACCTACAATAATAATTTAGTATCCCCCACCTGTCCAAGCTCCAACAATTATTTCCCCTCCACAATATCGGGGATACCAAAGTGGAAAACCACACTATGGAGGAGGATATTGTAATGCCCCTCTTGGGACACAAAAAAAAATGCACCAAACGTGACTAAAATTTCAGGGTAATTTTTTTAAGTGTTTAGTTAATACTAATACATCTTTTATACCCTTTCTTGATAATTACTAATTTTATACTATTTTAATTTACCCAATTAAATGAATTATTAGCCTAAACCTGATTTTAATTATTTACTTATCCTTTAAATTTGTACACCTTAAATACCTCTTTCCTTTTAATTAGAATTTGTCATGGGAACAATAATCTACTCATTTTTAAATATAATTAATTTCCCTTTGGATAAATTTACCCACAACCCCATTCTTATACCTTTTTCCCCCTTTCCATCAAATTCCCATGACTTAAGAGTGTGTAGGATTAAATAGGTACCCTAGGATCAAACACATCTAAACCCTTGATTTCAAATTTTCCCTAAAGTTTTCCCTAAATGTCTCTTTGGTTTCTTTTCCTATCTATTCCCTCTTCTCATTTTATTTTGTGTTTTCCATTTGTATGAGCAGGTTAAGAAAGAACCCTTGAAAGTTCAAAAGGAGGTCTCCATTTTCTTAGTTATATATCTGTGTGTGTGTGTGTGTGTGTGTGTGTGTGTGTGTGTGTGTGTGTGTGTGTGTGTGTGTGTGTGTGTGTGTGTGTGTGTGTGTGTGTATTTATATTTATAAAGCAAAACGGATGAGTCTATTTATATATATATTTTTGAGAAATGTTCATATTGGATACATAACCCTACCTTTTTTTTGTTTAGTGTGGTGGTGAAGGGAGAGGAGGGGCAGCAAAGTGACGGGCATGTTACAAGGGAGATGACTGGGGAAAAAAAAATAGGTCACAAAGGGAGGGGAAACAACGGCGCGGGAGGTGGGGGTAGGCGGAAGGGGGCGCTTGAGGAGGCTGCGCAAAGGGGAACAAGGGCTGGTGGGTGAGGGGAGGGACGGCGCCGGTGGAGGGAGGTCCAGGGTCATGTGGGGGATATATGTGGGGCAGCGCCCCGTGAAAAGTGGCGCTTGAGGGTGCGGGGCCGAACCCCCCACCATTTTCATAAGTTTTTTTTTGTATTATAAATTTGTGTTAAACAAACCAATGTTTTTGTTTGTTATTCCAATGCAATACGTTTAGTTAATATCTATATATATTTTATATAATTTTTATATGTGTGTATATATATACATATATATATATATATATATATATTATTATTCGTAAATAAAACTGCTAATATCCATGTTTGTTGCATTCTTATATATATGTATATAAATACACAATGAAATAATGGGAGATAACAAAAAATCATAATAAGACTAAAGACATTGCTCCCCCTTTTTTTTAAAAAAAATAATTTTACATCTATAAATCTGCAATGCCTATTTTCTATATTAAACCAAGAAATTATGACTCATATAAATTGACTTTATTTTGTTATTCTTTTTGGCAAATATCAAAATTACCATATTCCCAATAACCAATTTTCCTTTGAACACATATATTCGAATTTCTAAAACCATAATAATTTAGGAAGGGATGTACTTTTCAAAATGATAATAGTTTCTTCAATGTTAAATAGCAACCTCCATATGACAAATAGATTTTATTTCAATAAACAATTTCTTTTTTTTGTTAAAATAATATTCCAAAAACAAAGCTTGTTAAAGGAGTGTAAATATATTTCTACCAAATGTATTCTAAAGGAATACAATATTTTACAAATCTTCTTTTGCACAAACTACACAATAACTCAATACTTTATATTTCACAAGCATGCTAAAATACAAGGAAACAATCCAACAAAATTCCCTTACAAGGTTGGAAGAAAGTCTTCAAATACAATGGACTTTCAATCTTACAAGTGGTTCCAAGTCACAAGAGGGTACTTTACAATACAAGGAAATTTCCAAATAGCCATAATTTAGAGTCACAAGAGAGAAATGCCAACAAAGTGAAGGAGACAATGAGCACCAAAATGACAAGAGATTCCAAGCTTGAGATACATCCTTCATGCCTTCAAGAATTCCAACAAGGAGAAAGAGCTTGTTTGCCTCCCAACCATAGGCATCATTACATGCCTCTCCCAAGGTTGGGATGCATGCTAGCCTCCCCCAAGCCCATGGGAAAGAGGTCAACTAACAAAAACTTGCACAAGATGGAGGGTGAACTAACAATGATACATGCACACAAAAATAGGACACATACAAACAAGACTCCAAAATTTACAAGGAGGAGAACCCATGTTCTTCCTCAAAAGTGGGGAAGAGAGGAGAAAGTTCTCCAAAGTTATACATCAAAATTATTTGCACAAAATAAACATCTCCATATCCTCCTTATTGCTCCTAATTCAATCAAATCCCTCCTTATTCCTCCCCCTTTCTCCAAGTCCTCCTTGGAAGGATTTTCAAACCCCAAAGGGGTTTCCTTACCAAGAATGGGGAAGGAGATTCAAGCCAAATGAATCAACTTCCCCACCTCAACCATTTGAGGGGAAAATAATAAGACCCTACAAGGCTTTTCCATCAAGCCTTGAGGATTGAGAGGGAAAATTCCCTCTCTCTTCCCCCACACTCCAAAACTCCATCATGCCATATGATGGAGGGAGTAAAACAAACAACAACCAAATAACAAAACCATGCAACCCATCTAACAACTAAGATAAATGCAACACAAGAAAAAGGCATAAGATCCTACCTCAAGGAAAGCTCTCCAAAAATCTCTCCAACTTCAAATTTCTCCACACCTTGACTCAAGCCAATCTCCAAGCTCCAAAATCCACAAGCATCCCAAGCAAGAAGTTCCCAAAAAAATTCTCTCTCTTTCCCCATGGATGGGAATTTGAAGAGGAGAAAGCAAGCATCCTCACCAATTAGGGGGTGACATGTGTCACCCCTCTCCTTCTTCAAGGTCAAAGATGCCAAAACAAAAGAGAGAAAGGGTAAAATTGTCTTTTTGCCCTCTTCTCCCAAATTCCCTTAAATGTAAGCAAGACAAAAATTGTGAAACTTTTGATAAACACTCAAATCCACATCCTTACATGGATGTGACTAAACAAGAGGTAAAAAGGGAGGGAAAAATCCCTCTATCTTTGAAAATAATCCCCCCTACCCATTAGGTAGGGTCCAAGGGCTCATTTTTATGTTAGGGGAACTCCCAAGATAAAAATGGGTCCCCAAAAATGCCCAAAATACCTAATTTCTGGTTTTGCATTTTTGGCACAAGGGTAGAGGGTGTGGGGACCACCCAAGGGTCTCACATGTGACCCTAAACCCTTGTGATTAAGTGACTCAATAAACAAAATCAAAAATTTAAATGAAAGTGGAATTATTAACTCCCAAAACAAGTTTACAACTTCACTAGCAACCCTAAACAAAATTAATAATTCAAAGCACAATACATTACATAAATTGGGGTCACTCATAGTGCCCAAAATAATAATCTCCTATACTAAGGCTTCACACAATGAACATGGCTAGGACTCAGCCTATGGGCTGCTTGTGCAAGATTGAGTAGCTGGCCTAAATCCCACATTCTCCCGTAAACTCGTCACCTACACACTCATTACATACATTAACCGCACTTTGTATGATACAATATAATTCAATGACATAGTAAGATATCAATGAATTCTAAACTAGCCTAACATCCTACTAAAATCAAGATGCGATAACGTGCACAATTATACTCAATATTCCAAAAGTTAGACAAGATGATACGTGACATATAACCATAGAATTCCACATGCAACAACTATCCATTATTATAATTATGTTCCAAACATAGCATCATATCCATTAGTATCCATGACATTATAAGAAAATGCGACAATATAGAAATTAAGCTAAATTGGTGTTATACGCCTAAATGTCCACACATGTCTAATAAGATCAAATATCTAAATATAATGTCCAAGATATAACCAATCACTGTCAAAACATGTCTATGAGCAAAGAAACAACAAGCTACTGAGCTATAAAAAGTGTGGGCACTACAGATACCAAAGAAACAACTATAACCCCAACTATTAAGGGTATGGTGGAGGATATAAAGGAGGATAAATATGTGGATTCTATAACACCCAATTTTATAACAACTCCCAATTAAAGGGTTTTTTTAAAAAAATCCTTAACCCCTATTACATTCTTTTAAGGATTTTATAATGCAACAATAATGATCAAACAAGTAATCTATTTTACAATTCATATGATAACATCAAAAACATGTGTAGTTCTAAAGTTCAATTAGATCTACTTGATCCCCTTTATCATCACTCTCTCGAGTTTGCATAACTTGTATACAGTTGGTTATCTTATTTAATAGATTTTTGAATTGATGCAACTCGTAAGTGTCTACCTAAAAATCAGCTTTCGAGTTTTGACCAGAATCTCGTACTTTTATTTAGGAACTCGGTGAACTAATAATTTATTCATATGATACACTAATTAGGCCAAATATTTCAAGATATGTGTTGCATTCTTAGTTTCATGACCGCAAACAAGTCAAGTGAAACTTTTCCCATCACCACACATTCATCCCATACAATTATCTAGATCACATCTTATTAGTTAAATGATTTAAGTTCATGTATTAAGGAGGCATAAAATATGGGTATCACCTTTTTACTTGAGTGTATGCTAACAAGACCTTCTTAAGACCCCTATGGGAAAGATAATGCTTACTTTATGACTCTCGTCATGAAGTAATCATTACCATTATCATATACATCCTAAGATGGTATAGATAGAGTATAATCAACTGGAAGTTCAGAATTTAGAGTCCATGCCTACTTGATATATAAGAAATTTACAAGGTAGGTTCATCGTAAAAATAATAAGTTATAAATTTAATGACAATTCATTAGTAACCCACTAGTTACTATTGATCTAAGTGTTAAAAATCAAAGTTTCACTTTACAAAATCCATCGTTAGGACTAGGTTTAGTCTAACCATTTCATTGAGATTAGATAATCAAATCAACCGTGTTTAAATAATGTCATATTTTCACCTTATCGTTAACTAATGTTAAGTACCTATTTAAAAATAGATATATTCTTATTAACAATTTGAATAAGTTTTAATATTAGCAATAATCCAAAATGCTTCATTCTCATTTCATATAATAACTTATTAGGCACATTGTGATTTTGTACTTTTACATCATTATGTCCTTAAGAAAATTACTATCGTAAAGGTTCAACTTGTCATCCATGATTTATTATGTTGTACTAAATAATGAATCAATTATTACTTAGTCACTTTACGGTCAAATCAAATAAATATAATTATTTCACAACTCTTGTGTCACTATCCAAAACAACACTTTATGTTTAACTCCATTAATTAAACATTCTAATGATGATGTCATGATAATAATTATATTTTTGACTTTAATAATTTAGGTTAAATGTGGTCATAAGGTACAACTAATTTTTTCAAGTACAATTTGTTTCACAATCATTATCAAGTACATCCATTGTTGAAAACAACGTAATTCATCGTTACAAATTTGATGAGATAATCAAACATTAAAAATATTTATTGAACTCATTAAGGATAATTCCTTATTCAAAAATTATTACAATAATTTTAGAATGATATAATTGGCCAACTTCCATTTAAGAATTTGCAAAGTAATACGTCACTCAATAATGTTTACATAATCCAAATATGGATATACATTAAATAAATGTTTACAATCGATAAACAATTTATCGCATGACAAGCATGCATGTAATCAATCCAATTAAATCCTTGTAATAACTAATCCATCCTGTTATTTGTAAGATAAAAATAATAATGTACATGGTTAGTTCATAGAACTGGCATGGATTAACATCTCTTTTCCTAGTTGTTTTATTACAAAATAATTGAACAACTACTAATTGATTTAATGATAGTAGATCAAGTATCTTGTAACATCTTCATTTTAAGACTTCAATATAAGGGAATTTTTATTTATATCATAATGTTTCACTGTTCTAAATTCACATAATTTAGAACCAACATTAATTTATCCAATCCATCCTACAATAGTAAACCATATGCAATTGTTATGAGTTGGTATTAAACCAATCCCTCATATTTCATTTCATCAATGTGTATACTAAGTATACTTGTGGTTCCCTTATTCATTTAGGGTCATTCAAGTGTTAATATCTAAAGTGCATATTTAGGTATCTGACATGATAACCCATCTAATATCATACATCTTTAGTCTAGGTGAAATCAAGACAATGCAATCAGTAGCTTACGATACTTTGGCCAAAGTTTTAAGACATGTATGCCATGCTTTAATTCCTAGATGACATACTTGTCGAAAGGAATATGTCTTTCACCACACTTGAAACTATTATCTAGATTTGGACTTACTTGATTTGCATCAATCACTTCCAAGGTCCATGTTAGATACAAATTAGGGATAGTTTGTATAGACTAGTGTTGATAAGTCACTTAGGGTGACTAAGGGAAATTAAGCGTATCTAAATTGACTTGCATCACTTCGGATCCACTTCCTTCCCCATAGTCATCATAAGATGACATCAACACTAGGCCATACTCCTATCACATTAGTGTATAACAATGACCTAGATCCATAGATTTACGACAACTATGTTTCAGGAGCTAGGTGGATTATCACGCCATAGTAGTTACTCCACAATAACCAATTAATGACTTACATAATTAAATGGGTAATGTGCAACACCAAATATGTTGTGACAATTGGTAGATTTCCACTAAATGGAACATCATATCTTAACAAGTTCATTAGTTCAATTAACTCACAACTTGTTAATATTACCCTAAGTTATTCTAGTCGATAGGTGTCATACCTAAGGATTAATTAGGGTTTGAAATGACTTTCCTTTAAGTAAGGATAGTAAACGTTTAATCAATTAAGTACAGGTTGCAGATTTAGATTTGTGTTATGCTTAGTCATGAAAGCATACCTTTTTCATTAATTAGGTATTAATCAAATAAGTGTCATGTACTTATTTTAGTTGTATTTAATGTAGGACAACAATCATACATTATCATTTATACTCACATATGCCTTTAGGAACATATATTTTCCCAATATAAGATTAATATCCATAGATCATCAATTAATTATCCTTAATTGATAATGTAGTTATATATGAATTATTCCTTTCATTATGCATATAACCACACAAAGTCCCATAACATGGTTAACTATTGTTTTACATACACAAATAGTTATCTAAATAATAAAATCAACACATCGTGTTACTTATATATTATCTAAGTATAACTTATATTTTCATAAGTTAATTACAACATATTCTTCACATTTCAACTTCATTCATGATGTACCTAGATAATAAAACATTGTATTCAATTTATATCAGATATTCAATCATATAAGAGCATCAATATCTTTCATTTGTTTAGACTCCATATCTCATACAATTGCAAACACAAATGCAGATTTCCCTTATATTCTAAATGATATAATGAATAAATTCAGAAATTTTTAATCATTCACTTCAATCAGTACATAAGATAATGTTACTAATAAGGAGCTTTCTGTATTTATTTCAGAAATTAAATATCAAAAATTTCTTAAGGTAACTTGAATCAACAACTTCTCTTTTTGGAATAGGTACAATAAATGGGCCATTAGCCTTTCCTATTTCTGAAAACAAGTACTTAAGTAATGAATAATAAAATTAGTTATGTAAATCATATTTCCTTAATCATTAGAACAATGCAAATTTCTAAACTTCATCCTTCTTTCACCTTTCACGAAGTCCATCTGCAAGATCATTAACATCTGTCAGTTCATACAAACTGAGCATGATAAGATCTAAATCTTCAAAACAACATGCCTATCTAATAATTTCATGAAAGGAATGCTTCTTTTAACTGAATATTATTCTAAGGTTCAAAAAGGAATACACAATTCTTTTGAATAGTCAACATAGACATATTTCAATCATCAAATAATGAACACAAGATAACTAAGTACTTCAATCAAGTAAGATCCTTGCAAGCAATAACTTAAGATATATTCAAGTAAACTAATAAATAACAACTTGATCAACAATCAATCCCAACTATGCATATAATAGATGTATATCACAATCATATGGCCTTTATTTATATATATTTGTAACTTATTAAGTAGTCAAGTATAATACACATGATCCCAACTTACTCACACAGTTACCTATATTCAATCCAAACAATACTTATTTAAGGTTCATATATAACTTAATCACCATATCTTATAATTTATACACACCAATAACTTATTCTTTAATAGGTTAAGTTATTCTTCATAAACTCATTATAACAGTGAAGTATGATCTATGTACAATATCTGTTATAATAACCAAATATTCACTAAATGATAGTAATTGTTATATCCTTCAAAATCATTACACACCAACATAATTATATAAATTAATAGACACTTAACATAAGTTACTACAAACTAGTAGCTCTATGCTATAAAATAGTAAGACTCCAAAGATATTGCATCTGTAGGTATAGAGTTGGATAACCATTCAAATGATGATCTATTAACAATCAACAATTAAGACTCTAAGTGAGATCTTAGTATCAAATTATACTAAATCAATATCCCTTATTGAATAGTATGAGCCTATGGCTTAGATACATACCTATATCTTCTTAGCTTGAAGGCCAAGAATATCCTTACATAGAGTTACAGTAAGAAAGATCTCAGGTCAGCCACACAACCTTCAAAGTTAGACTGAACCGTCAATGTAGATAGAATAATATAACATACAACCATATTTTAATACAACCAAAAATATGCCCAGGTCCAAGTATATTATACAACTTAACCAATATTAGGTACAATTCATCAACAACAACATTCAACAAAGATTACAGTAAGTTAAGAATTGGTAAGACATAGTGGTAATAATCTGCCCATAATTTTCATGATAAAATATATGGAGAAACATAATACCAATCAAAACAAATACCTAGACCAAAAATATAATTTATAAGAACCTGAAGATGCCTAAATCACATACCCATTAAGGGTATCAATCTAGTATGGTAAATCTGATAATACTATGCAACAACATCATTATTATACATTTGATATAAATCGATTCATCTCAATATATATAAATCTCGATATATATAGTAAGGTTCATCAAAATATGTACACATAATCTTTATAGGTTCTTAAGATCATAAGAGAAAATACTTGGTAACCCAAAATCCAAACCCAATATCACTTATCAAACAGGCTTCCAGAAATGTTGATCTTTTAAGCGAGGGTAATAACCAACCACACATAAACAATATGCTTTCATAGCATCTCAAACTGTTATAGGTATTTCAGTGGCATGCACATGAGATAATACCAAGGATTTAATCAAAAAGAGATAACCCAGGACCATATATTTTTATACCATCAGTTCACAGTCACATAATACATTCTACATTGTAAAAGTGATGAGGATATAAAAGATAAATTAGAAAACAAGATACCCAAAACCTTAAAATGATTTTCATTCAAAAGAAGAGTTCTTTTCATGAAAACATTATTTAGAGATAAATATTCTAAAGAGTTAGATCCTATCATACCTGGTAGAGCTCTTGAAATAATCTCTCCAATATTCATGAGTTCTTCTCAAAACTTGCATGCAAAAATCCACAGAATGATCAAAACAGATTCCACATAAACCCTTCATTCCCCACTCTTTCATTTTAATAGCCATAGCCATCAATATTTTCCACTATCTCCTCCACCATGCAACTAAGGATTCAATGCAAATATGAAAATATATGATGCATTCAAAAATAGAAAATTGACATGCAGAGCCCAAGAGCTCGAGTGACCAAACAAAAATGAAAACCAAATCCCTTATTTTCCTTGAAAACCATTATTATCTTTCCCCAAGATGGTTTTGGTTTGTTTGATGTCATTAATGCCATAGAAAGTTCTTTCAATTACTTATTCCATTCCCCTACAACCGACCACCTTACCATTCAAATTGAGATATCAAAAATAGTTAACAACTTCAACTAAACCTCCTATCAATAGTTTTAGCAAGGTTCACCAAGTTTGACCTGGTCTTGTGCCAAAGGGTGGCGGGCTCATTAAACAAAAACAATTAAAATGCCAAGTATGAGTATGGGGTGGAATCCAACTTGTTTTACCATGCAACTTACCCCTTAACCAATGCCAACCTTAGTAATGTCTAGGTTAGGTCTTAGGGTTCCAATAACATAGTTTAGGATTTAATAATTCACCTTCACCATCAACCTAGGTTAGATCTTTATTAATTCAAATGTACATAGTATATCTTTAGGTCCTTAGTAATTTAAACATAACCACATAGCATAGGTTAGTTTAGGATAGATTTGATCATATTGAATATAATCATCAACTTAATCCCTTAACATTTATCAAAATGAACTAGGATTAATTTAAACAAACGTAAGCCTTCATAAAGAAAATGAAACCTAAACATACTTAGGTTAGATTATTATCCCAAAATATTTGTAAAAATAATAATCTAGAGCTTATTAAGAAGTTAAGTAAACCTTCCAACACCCTGACAAATAGTATGTTGATTTAGGATAATACCCCGATCACTGAAATTGATCCAGGGTGTTATTATGAATCACATATCGATAAAAAGTCTCAAAAGTAGTAGTCATATAGAAATATTAAAGAGCTTACCCCCTTTACCTTATTACTCAACTACTCCAGAACCTAGTTTGTACTATCAAGAGCTGAAACCACTATACTCAGTTTAGCAACAGAAAGGTAAGTATAGTATGATCTCATCAAACATAAGCACAATTCTGTAATTCAAGAATGATAAATTTACCAAATCGATAAGTAAATGATGTCATTTTATCATAGATCAAATAACATTCCAACAAAGTGAATATCAACTCGAACACAATCACTTGAAATTTTTGTCAACTAATCACAAAGAGTCAAGTTCTGATATCAAAACAATAGAGGTATTACATATCTTACCAACAATAAAATTACACTATAACAAGTAATAAAATTTTATAAACCAATTTTCTATCCTCAACAACTTGTAACATCATAATACTTTAAATCACAATCATATAGAATTAATCTTAAACATAACTCACTTTAATTAAGAATAAACTTCCTTTACACCAATCAAGATAAAGCGGTAATTCGTGCCCATAATTACATTCACAATATTAAGATAGGTTGTTCTATTTGAAATTATAAAAGAAACAACTTATTTTCTCGAGGTCAATATTACTCAATATCACTTAAGGACAATAATTAACTATTAAATTTCATTCCTCGATTCCACTAATTAAGTTATACATCAATTAATGTCTTATTTACCTTTATTAAGATAATAGTCAAGATGTTTATTTCTCAATAGATTAATTTCATACTCCCTAAGTAAGCAATACCAATTAAACTAGATATGTAAATGTCATGCAAATTGCATTTAACCATTTTTTCTTCTATTGAAAACAATATTTTCCGAAATGGTTTAATCATTCTAACAATAAGACAAAAATCCTTACAAACACACACATGTGACCTTCTTTCTTTTTAGGAAAAAAATTACAAAATTTTAGCAAGACCGAGTTCATTTGTTAATATTCTCTAATTTGATTCCTTCTTAAGTTTATAAAAAGACCAAAATAAATCTAAACAATACATTAAAAAAACTAAATCCTTTCATCTTATTTTGATCAATATGCTAACCAAGATTTCCGATCAAGAAGATAATAGGTTGAATAAAAGAGAGATCCTTAACTCAAATAAAAATATGTAGGGTTATAAAAATAAACTAACCCAATCAAAACCCGAGCTCACAATCCCGGGGTAAACTTCAAATTGGTAAGATTAATAATACGCTTTCATACTAATCAAGTTCATCCATATTTTTAATTCCATCAACATGATTTTAAATCAAAAGAGAAAGATATATTTATGCAGCTAGAGTGGCCATTTAGAAAAACAAGCAAAAATCATGAAAACCGACTACCCATATTGCCAACTCGCTTAAAACTGATTTAGATCAAAGGACCAATTCTAAATAGTCATCCACAAGATCACGTGTAGAAATTAAACATGGAAGCATATCCATTTTAATATTTGAAGATCTTGGTTTCCATTTAAACAAACATAAAGATTACACATCGATTGTCTTAATAAGATTTAATCAAATGCACCGATCAAGTTTATTAAAAACTTTTAGTCTAAACCTAAGTATGCATAGCCATAAATCTAAACAGAAAACTCAAAATAAGATAGCTTAATAAGAAAAGAAATGAAGCACCCAGATAAGAGCTTAACCTGCATCTAAATATCTAACTATTTCCCTATAAAAACTTCGAATAGTCAAGAATATAATCATTCAAAATCCACCCAACTATTTCAAAATGAAATAACTAGAAAGAGAAGTGTAAATAAATTCCCGATAAAGTCCCTATAAAAATATCCACACTTTCCACAAGATTCCTCCATTCTTTCTTCCGATAAAACACCAAATAATGCAACCCAGATTACAACAATCATAACCCAATAAACAATGCAAAACCGTGACTATAAACTACTAAGTCCTCCATTAATTTGCCCAAAAATATCTCAAAAAATAAAAGTCTTACTCTCATACATAGTCTAATGGCAGTTCGAATGGCCAAACAGAAATGTTTTCAAAAAAAAAAAACAATAAAAAATGGTTTACCACTTTTGCATGAAGGTAGCTTCGGAAGAATCTTCTCAAGTTTCTCGAGAGAATTAAATTCTCACAGTTTGGTAAGTGCCACATATTGGTCAGCCCATAAATATCCACTGCCATCTCTAGTTCTCACTATTTCCATGGAGTCCAAAACCAAATTTAAACAAATAACTTAAATCTTCCATGGCTCGATTAACAATCATTATTCATTAAATTAACAATTTCCATTCAACTATGTTCAAATTCATATGATTCTAAACAAAGAAAAAACCTTTGAATATAGTGGAAGAATGTAAAATCATTAATCAAAGACAACCATTGTACCTTTCACACATTGATCCCATGCAAATTATAATCAATTACATGCCACATAAGGTGGTTTATTAATGCTTAACATATTAGTCACCTTTTCCTGTTGATCAGCCCATACCAAATAAAGAAATTAAACAAAATTTTAATTTGGCTTGGGGTTTTAGACCAACACCTATAGTAACCAATTCTTACGAAGTATCGATCGATTGAAGGAAAATTTATTAACCAAGTAAGTTTCAACCCAAGCATAATTAAATCAACCAATCAATAATTAAAACATTACATAAGCTATAATCAAGCTATAATTATTTAAGAAAAGATCGTATAAACCGAATCAACATTTTATTTCAATAAAAAAATTACATTAGCCTTATTGATAAAATACCATTAAGAAAACCCTTATTGTAACTTGATAAAACCAAACTTAAAATTTTAACTGCTTCCAAATGAAGTCCATCTTATCGTTGTATAATCAATCTCCATCATAATGCCAAAAGGACTTAGTAACTTTTAAACATTCATCATTATTTCCAAATACCGAAATAATACTTTACAACCATGTATAAATTAATCATATTTGAAAATCATGATTTCCAGTAAGCAAGATGTACCATAATATCAATAACAAGTACACCTACCAAGTAATTTACCAATGCACTTTGAACCATCACATTCAAAAAGGTAAGCAAACACAAACAACCAAGGAAGAAACATAAGTTATTAATGTAATTATTTCATGAGTAATTAGTGACAATCTTCGTTATAATGTTGGGTTCAAAACTACATGTAAGTATGTATATCCTTTTCAAGGTATATGTACGTACACTTAGCTGCAATACCATCCAAATAATGCTTCCTATTGTCTAGTCCTTGTGACACACTTCATGTTAAATAACTCAATTTTTGACTACGTGAAATGAAAAAGATGTGGGATGTGACATACTTCCCCCTTAATGAATCATCATCCCGATGATTTTACTCATTAACAAAAACAAAATAAACCACACATGGATTTATATCATAAAACAAAGGAAAATAGTCATACATCTCCATCTAAACTCGAAATTTTTTCTAGATTTATAGTTTGTGCGTAATCAATTCATTGGATGTAACAACCTTTAAAACATCTAGTTTTACCATATTGTCTGAAATATGACATAATTATGTTATTTCAACACCTAGAATTTCAACTCCTTGAACGCTCCATTTTGGAGTTTCAGAAGCACACCCGGGCGATTCCCTTGCATCAGGGTCTTATTTTGTTAATCCATAAATGCTGCCTTCTGAAGTACCCTGGTCTTCCTTCCTCTCCTAGCCCGGCTCCCCCTTTGATGGGCTCTGCTGCTGCCAGCCCTGCTTCTCCTGCTGCCCCTGCTGCTGCCCCCTCCACCGTTGCTGCCACCCCCATGCCGGCTCCACTATCTTCTCCTTCCATTCCCCCTGCTGCTGCTCCCGTCACCCACCTCGCCTCTACCTCTAAGAGACCAGTCACCAGGGCTTCCAGGAGGCTCAACCTTGAGACTCTTTCTGTGGAGAAGGAGCCTTTTGACCTTGAGATTGCTCATGACCTGCTGAACATCAGTAGTGCCAGTCCCCGGGAGGTGCGGATGGATAGCTCTTCTAAGAGGTTGGAGGCCTTAGAAGCTGAGATGAATTTGCTGAAGGATGAGGTCAAGAACCTTGCCAAGCAGAAAGGCAAGAAAAGCAGGGAGGAAGAGGGGAACATTGATAGCAGTCAGATTGAGGACATATACAAGAAGCTGACCTCCTTAGACTTCCGCTTAGGAAAGGCCAAGACTAGACATGATTACAACATTGTAGCCTTTAGGGTGATTGAGGAGTTCATCCAGGGCCATGCCAAAAGTGTTTCCAACCTCAGCGGTGTCCCGGCTGCACTTTGGGGCAACGAAAAAGAAAGCAAAAGAACCATTGAGGAGCTTGATAAGACTGATGCTGCCCATATGACTGCTTTGGGTATGTTTCATGCCTGGAAGAAAATCAAGATCAGTATCGATAAAGCTACCAAGAAGTAGCTCTGGAGCTTCTGCTGATTTTTGTTGTTTTTCTGTTGTTTCTTTGCGGTCGGTTTGCTGTTTTTTTGCTGTTGTTTTGTTGTTTTGTCTCGGTTGAGTAGCTGTTTCTGAGCTACTTGGAGCTTCATTGTAACACTTGGATCTTGATCCATTCTCTCTGTTTCTCACTCTTATTCCGGCTCTCAGGCCTTCTTTTGTATTCAAGGGTATAGTCCCTTTCAAAAAACTATTTGCCAATAATAAAAAAACACCTAGAATTTATAAAATAATATCAATTATAACAAAATAAATTGAAAAATATCAGTTTTTAAGGTTGAAATAGATAAGTGTTATTTTTATTTCTTCTAGATTCTCTTAGGTTGCACTTTCTTCTGAATATTGGCCCCATTAAACCTTGCATTGTGAAATTTCTCTATTTCTCAATTACAATATGAAATTTTCTTGAATTATGATTGGTTTAACAACCACAATTCTTGAATCTTGAACCTACAAAGAGTTCCAATTAAGTACACATGTTAAATCTGAAATATACTTCTTATAAAAGGAAATATGTAAAATATCATGCATCTTGGAAAATGCGGGAGGCAATGCCAAATGATGTTCTATAGAACTTATGATTTACATAAATTAAAAAGGTCCATCATAACTTGGTGATAATTCGGTAGCCTTACCAAATGTTACCGAACTCTTCTTGGGTTTAACCCTTAAGAAAGTTTTATCTCCAATTTCAAATTTCCTATTTATACATTTCAAATTAGCATTGATATTCTTCCTATCAATATATTCTTTCACTCACTCATGAATTAGTTTCACTTTCTTTTCCATTTCCATTAATATTTCAGGGCCCACTAACACTTTGTCTTTTGTAATATCCCAACCGATGGGATTATTGCAACTTCTTCCATAGAACTCTTCAAAAGGATACATTTTCATCGAATCATGATAGGTGTTATTCTATGCAAAATCAACCAATGGAAGGTATTCTTCCAATTTATATTGTTGATCCGTATAATACATTATAAGCATATCCTCCATAACTTGGTTGACTCCTTTAGTCTAACCATCTATCTCTAGATGTTATACTGAATTGAAATTCAATTTCATTCCTAAAGTTGAATTAAAAGTTTACCATAATCTATGTGTCATCTTTATATCCCTATCTAAAATCATTAACTCCAAAACTTCATGCAATACACAAATTTCATGTACAAATTATTTTGTAAGCATGGGAGAATCATCTTTCAGATTTCATGGTATAAAATGAGATAATTTTGTTAACTTTTCAACAAAAAAGTATCATGTCATGTTTATTTTTTGAAATATGATTCCCTTGCACAAAATCCATGCTAAAAAATTTCCATTTATAATGTGGAATGTTGCATGGATACAACAGACCAACAAGTTATAGGTGCTCCAATTTTCTGCACTAACATTCCAAATAATGTGAAATGTAATTTATCATGTCCTTTTTCATTACCTTCTAAAAATATTGATGTTCTACATAAACAAGAATTTTAGTTACTCGAGGATGCCTAAAGTATGATGAATCATGAAATTCTTTCATAAATTTTATCCTTTAGTCATTTCCCAAAGGCACGTAGACTCTACCTTCGTATTTCCATATTCCCTTGTCAAATTTGAATCCTTCATACCTTCTATTTATAGAATCCACTGCTAATGTAGCCTTAACATGCTGATAGTATGACTCTGTTAGCATTTAGTTCTTAACCTATTCCTTGAATTAGGTTCTAAGGGTCATAATCATGGAAACCGATTCTAATGAATTAGTGCATCTGCCACTCTATTTTCTTTTCCTTTTATGTAACTTATATCAAAATCATACTATGATAATAATTCAATCCACCTACACTATGTTTAGTTAAAGTTCAGTTGTGTGAAGATATACTTCAGCCCCAAGTGGTATGTTTTTATTTTGAAAGGATTTCCCAATAGGTAATGCCTCCACAAAGGTGCTTGCACTATGGAAGTAAACTCTAGATCATGGGGAGAATAGTTAAGCTCGTGTACATTTAATTTTCTTATCTTGTACACAATCATATGGTCATTTTGAAGAATAATTCCACCCAAACCTTCACCGAGGCATCTATTACCATGGTGAAGCTTCCGTTGGGGTCTAGAACCTTCAAAATTAGTGTTATAGTTAATTTATATTTAAAAAAATTATATGCATTCTAACATTTTTCATACCAAATGATTTTCTTATCCTTCTTTTGTAGTGATGTTATTGGATTATTCATTCTAGAAAATTATTTTACAAATTTTCTATAGTAACCAACCAGCCCCATGAAGCTTCTGACTTCATGAACATTATTTGGAGCTTGTCATTATGTTATAGCCTTTATCTTAGATGGATCTACAAATATTCCTTCTTTGTTTATGATATGACCAAGGTATTGTACCTAATTTTTATAGAAGGAACACTTATAAATTTTTCCATATAGTTTCCTTTTTCTAAGTATGTCCAACACTATTCTCAAGTGCTCATTATGCTCTTCAATGTTTTTGGAGTAGATCAGAATATCATCCAAGAAAACCAACACAAACTTGTCTAGATATTCTTGGAATATATTATTGATTAATTTCATGAATGGGGAAGGTGCATTTGTGAGTCAAAATGGTAAAACCATGAACTCATAATGACCATATCTTATGCTAAAAGAAGTTTTGTGTATGTCTTCATCTTTAATTCTCAACTGATGGTATCCTGATCTTAAATCAATCTTGGAATAGACTAATGCATTACACATTTAATCAAAGATATCATCTATCCTTGGCAAGGGATACTTATTATTTAATGTGGCCTAGCTAAGCATGTTATAGTCAATGCATAACCTTCTGTGCCATCTTTCTTTTTGACAAAAATGACCGGTGCTCCCCAAGGATATAAACTTGGTATAATTAACCCTTTAGATAAAAACTCATTTAATTATACCTTGAGTTCTATTAGTTCCGTGGTAGTCATGTAGTAAGGAGATTTTGATATAGGTTCTGTTTTAGGTTTGATGTCTATTGTGAAATCAAATTCACATCTTGGAGGGACTCCAGGTATCTCTTATGGAAAGACATCGTTGTACTCGTGTAACAAAGTGGGTAATAAACTAAAGAAGTGTTACCTTCTTCATTGAAATCTGAAATTTTAATTGCATAGAGAATGCAACCTTTATTTTTAGCATTTTTAAGTTGCATTACAAAAATTTACCTTACCTCTATGTCCCTTTTTTATGCCATGAATGAATGTCATTTTCTCAAGGTCATCTAAGCAATTGACTTGTTTTTAATAATAGTTTAGAGTGGCCTTATGTTGAGATAACTAGTTCACACCTATAACGACATCGTATGACGCTAAAAGAGCTACGTATAAGGCTATTTCTGTTGTAAAACTGGGCAACCCTAATGTTGTGCCAAAAAGACATTTGTTTATTGTATAGACAACATTGTTCACGTATTGCACACCCATGATTTCTTCATACAACCAGATTTTATTTTTAATTTTTCAGCTAACTTATTTTAAATAAAAAAAATTAGTAGCACCAATATAAAAAATAATAGTTATAGGTAATCCATACAACTTACTGTACTTGATGTAGGTGTGGCTTGATTTTTAGCTTTCATGTTTGCCATTGCAACATGTATTCTCTACTACAGGTTGTTATCTTTGTTTTTTCAAGGAAACTTTTTGGTTGTGATCATCACTACATTTAAAGCATCCTCTTATGGGCATTTTCCTTTCTTTTTTTTTTTCATTGACTTGTGTGTTTTTTTCCATTTTTCTTATGATTTAAATTAGGATTTGTTGCTGTATTTTTCTTTCCATTTTTAGATTTATCACCCACAATATTCCACCAATTTTTCTTCGGTGCCAGCGATGATGGTTAGTTTGTAATTATGTTTTCTTTTTTCATCGTGATGAACATATATAGCCTACAACTTCTACTCTTAACGAATGGATTTTTTGAAAAATACCTCCATAGTTGAAGGACCATGCACATTCACTTCCCCACATATGATGGGATTAAGTCCCATGATGAAATTTCTTATGTGGAACTTTTCATCAACCTAGTACTAAGGAACATATTTTAGCAATTTTGTGCACCTTTCCCAGTACTATGTTACGCTTAATTTTCCCTGTACTAATTTCTAAAATTATGACATATTTTGGTCATAGTACAACAATGTAAAATCATTGTTGTATTATAAAATCATTGAAGGAATGTAATGGGAGTTAAGGAGTTTGTTTAAAAAACCCTTAATATGGATTTTTTATCATATTGGGTGTTACATTTTGGTATCGCACCAATAATAAAAATGCATACTAATCGATTTCCTCCCCATTTTTTTATTCCATGAACAATATTTTAATACAAAAGAGAAAGAATAATTTATGTAGGCCAAGTAGTCATTCACAAAAACATGAAGAAATCATGAATACTGACTTCCCATATAGCCAAATCACTTAAAAATGATTTAGATCAAAGGACTAGTTCTAAACAATCATCCACATAATCCCAGGTAGGACTTAAACATGGTAGCATATCCCTTTTAATTTTCAAAGAGCTGAGTTAACATTTTCTAGTCATTTTCACAAACATAAAGATTACACATCAATTGTCTTAATAAGATTTAATCAAATTCCTAGATCACGTTTATAAAAAAATGTACTCTAAACCCAATTACACATAGCCATAAATCTAAATGGAAAGATAAAAATAAGATATCTGAATATGAAAATAAATCGAGCACCCAAATAATCATTTAACCAAAATCTAAATATCTAACTATTTCCATGCAAAAACTTCAAACATTCATTAATATAATCATTTAGAAGCTACCCAACTATTTTAAAATGAAATAAAAAGAAAGAGAACTGTAAATCCATGAATGATAAATTCCTATAAAAATATCTAAACTTTCAAGCAAGATTCCTCCACACTTTCTTTTAGATAAAACACCAAATAGTGTGTCCCATTCAAGAAATCATAAGACAATAAACAATGAAAAACCACGACTATAAATTTCTAAGTCCTCCATTAATTTCCTCAAAAATAGATCAAGAAATAATAGTCTTACTCACATACACAGTCTAATGGCAGTTCAAATGGCTAGAGGGAAAGGTTTTGAAAAGAAACAAATAATAAAAAAATTGTTTACCACTTTTTCATGAAGGTAGCTTCTGAAGGAAGCTTCTCATGTTTCTTGAGAGAATTAAATGATCATAGTTTTGTAGGTGCCACATAGTGGTTGTCTCATAAATCTACACCACCATCTTTAGTTCCCACTATTTCCATGGAGTCCAAACCCAATTTAAAAAATAACTTAAATCTTGCATGGGTCAATTAATGACCATTATTCATTAAACTAACAATTACCATTTGACTATGTTTGAATTCATATTGATCCCAAAAAAATAAAATACCTATGAATATGGTTGAATACTCTAACATCATTAATAAAATCCAACCATTACCTTTCACACATTGATCCCATGCAAATTATTATAAATCACATGCCACTTAAGGTGGTTTATTAATCCTTAACATATTAGTCATCTTTTCCATGTTGAATGGCCCATAACAACTAAAGCAATTAAATAAAAATTTAATTTTCCTTGGGATCTTAGACAAACATCTATAGTAACCAATAGTTATGGAGTATCAATCGGTTGAAGATAAATTTATCAATCAAACAAGTTTCAATCCAAAGTGTAATGAAATCATCCAATCAACAATTAGAATATTACATGAGCTATAATCAAGTTGTAATTAGTTAAGAAAATATTGTATAAACCGAATCAACATTTTATTTTAATAAAAAAGTATTGATTGGCCTTACTAATAAAATACCATTAAGACAAACCTTATTTTACCTTGATGAAATGAAACTTAAACTTTTAAATGTTTGAAATAAATTCCATCTTATTATTGTACAATTAATGTCCGTCATAATGTCAAAAGGAGTTAGTAACTTTTAAACATTCATCACTATTTCCACATACCAAAATAATACTTCACAACAATGTATAAATTCATCATATTTGTAAATCACGATTTCCATCAAGAAATATGTACCATAATATCAATAAAATGTACAACTACCAAGCAATATACAAATGTACCAAATCATCACATTCACCAAGATAAGAAAACTCAAACAATCGAGAAAGAAAAATAATTTATTAATGTAAATTATTTCATGAGTTATCAGACAAGCATTGTTACACAGCTTGGGTTCACAACTACATGTAAGTATGTATATCATTTTTAGGGTATACATACGTACGTTTAGTCTGTGATACCAACCAAATAACACTTTCTATCTCCAAGTCCTTGTGACCCACTTCAAGTTAAATAAATCAATTTTTTGACAACACGAAATGAAAAAATGTAGGATGTGAAATATTTAGGTGTGGATACAATAATTACCAAGGTGGTAGAGGATATCAAGGATATCAGGGATACCAAGGCAAAGACAACCATAATAATTGGGGGATAGATTTTAGGAATAAAGACCAATGCATTTCTATAAATGTGGAAAATATGGAAATTTAGAAAGAAATTTTATAGAACCTAATCCTTACATATTTTTCCATGAATGCGGACATGATTATTTAAGTTTTCTTAAGGCAAAAAAATTCTATAGAAATGGTAGAATAAAAATAGAAGCATTAGGGAGGGATGCTCAAAATAATGTCTAATACATCACTAAAATACCATGAAATGAGGATGAATAAGTAGAAAAAGAAAAGAAAAATAAATACAAATCATCTAGTTCTAGAAAGAACAAGCCAAAAAGTGGAAGAAGAAGGAAGATGCTAAAGATAATTATTTTAAGAGAAAACACATAAGAAAACCAATAATGATAAAGAGGAACCAAAATGTAGATCCTAGGTCACAAAAAGAAGTGTTTTCAAGAAAGAGGATACACTTGGAAAAAAAAGTCATTAGATTACCCATAGAAGAAGACTCATCCAACAGTGAAGATTGGGATCCAAAAGATCTCAAGACAGACCTACATGATAAATAATTAGAAAAAATCAAGACACTAACAAAGAAATCACAACATCATGAGGATATAGATAAACATTGTTTCATATAAGATGAGATAACTACACTCAAATAAATAGATAGACTAACCAACAAATGGGGGTTAGTTGACAAATTACAGAAATTATGTAGATATTAGAACAAATATGAGAAAATTTTCTATGTCTAATGGATTGAGGCTAACCATAACAAGAAAGAGTGAAATGTATTCGAACAATAAGAACATAGCATAAGTATGCCATATACTTGGATCTTGAAATATTTGATATAACAATCACAAAGATACTTTTGGATCTAGGAAGAGATGTGAAGATAATATCTAAGAGAACTTGGTAAAACTTGGCTTGCAGACCCCACTTAGATGTCGTAAGATATCATATATGTCCTGAAGCTATGTCCAATAAATTCCCTTTAGGTATAATGTGGAATGTAGAATTTAAATTCACAGGATTAATAAAATAGTAATTTGGAAGTTGTAGAAAAAATTTCTACAAAGCCCACATATAATGCCATCTTGGCGTTAGAACATTTTTTTATTACAACAAAACATTTAACTCAAAATAAGAAGAAGAAGTCACATTGGAATTAGATGCAATTTGAGTCCATGTACCTTTACAAGAAGGGATGAGTTATGTTTTGTCAAAATAAGTCCTGCAAGATACCGATGATGAAGATTTTGATGACATTCAAGGAATATATACTTTGAATTGACTAACCAACATTGACAAATAATTTGAGCCTAATTATGATGGAGAAATTTTGGTGAACAATGAATCTACAAATGAAATTTAAAAAAAGTAGTAGAAGCACGTGTACATGGATTTCCTAAATCTAGAGTAGGGAAATTGCATTATGCAAGAAGACTACTATCCCATGTAATCACATTGGCTGAAGATTACATTGAATCCAAAGATGAAACAAAATATATTTTTTAACCCACACAGAAGAATTATAAAAATAAGATGGGTATTACTCTACTACAAAAGAGAAAGATTATAAACCAATCAAATGGTTATATAGACTAAGTTGCGGAGCGTCCCATTGCACCTTACCATAATAATCAGGGGTTTTGAGATTTATAAGGATATATAGAAATAATGGTAAGAATATTTCCTCATGAAAATGCTCGCATGGAGATATTGGATGATACATTAACAATCAACTCTACAATATGGTTAGTGAATCAAAAAATAATATATCCCATTGGAATTATCTTTTCATGTTACTAAAGATAAGATATCTAGAGAGTGAAGAATCCTATGTGGGCATGCCCAAGTGTACAGGAGAAGGAGATCCATAAAAAAATTCAAATATGTGAAAGTCATTCAAAAATATGTCTAGAAAATTCTCCTTGGTATGAACCCAACTTTTTTAATGGACACTAGGACATTTACCTAGGTCATGGTATATGCACCAAGAAACCAGAAAAGAAACTAGAGATTGGGGCCAAGTGGTAAAAGATTTTTGGCATACTTTTAACTTCCAGGATGCCGATCTTAATACACTTTGGGAACTAAAAAAATAATAACTTTATTATTCTCAACTCCAAAAGATATCGTGGATCATATTTCAAGAGAAAATTCAAAACCACAAGATGAACAATAATTTTAGAAAGAGTAACCTGACAAGACCAAAGAAATGGCATACTGTTTTACAATAGAAACTTAGGAAAGAGAGGAGAAACCTAAGAATTTTATATATATAACAATGGAAGGAGAAATAAAAGTACTAGAAACCAAGGTAGAAGAAGAAAAATATTTCTACCAACCCCAAAAATTGAGGAATGAAAATATTGGAATTAATGGAGAAGAAAAATTTGCAAAAATAGGAGATTACTGGTCAGAAGAAGAGGTGGCCAAAGTGGTAGAATTGATTCAAGAATTTCAAGACATATTTCCTAAAGAATTTAAGCAATAACATGGAATCATAGAAGAGGTTGGAAAAATGAAGATTTGGAGTAAAGGTGGAGTAAAACCTCTCAAGAAAAAACCTTATAGATTAAACCCTAACCTAAAAGTAAAATGATAAAAAAAGATCAACAAGATGTTGAATGTAGTTATAATTAAACTTGTTGATGATACTCAATGGTATCCTATGGGAATTCAAAACAAAAAGACAAGTGAAATTAAATTTTTGTAGACTACGAGAGAACTAAAGAAGGCTTGTGTACATGACCCATTTTCTACTCCATTAATAGAAGAGGTTTTAGAAAATGTAGCAGGAAGAGAGGTTTATTCATTCACTGATGGGTGTTTTGGTTACCATCACGTGCGATTACTCCCGAAGATCAACTCAAAGCCAAATTTTCTACGGTATGGGGTTCTTTCATGTACATAATAATGTGCTTTGGACATAAAAATACACCCACTACCTTTACGAGAATCATGATTAATGCATTTAAATATTTTATTCATGAGTTTTTTAATGTGTACTTAGATGATTGGACAATCTATGAGTTATTGAAAAATCATATACAAGTCTTAAGACTCATGTTTCAAAGATGTAGAGCACTGCAAATATCATTGAACTTGAAGAAATGTATATTTTTGACTCCATTTGGCACATTGTTGGGCCATATTATTTGCAAAGAAGGATTATTGATAGATCCAGTTAAAACTTCAGCAATTGTCACACTACCACCTCTAAAGACACAAAAAGAGGTCAAAATAATTTTGGGATACACTTGGCTACCATAGGAATTTTATAAGAAACTATGTAGATATTAGCACACCATTAGAATAAATTTTGAAGAAAAGGACTAATAAAAAAATAGAATGGATGAAATCATGTATTGATGCTTTTGAGATACTTAGAGATAAAATATTACATGCATCCATTTCAATATTTCTAGAATAGAAATTTTCCTTTCATGTGCATGTAGATGCATCGGTATTGATATTAGGGTAGTACTAGCATAACCAAGAGAAAACATGGATCATCCAATAGCCTTTGTAAGCTACAAATTGGCTAAGGATGAGAAAAATTACTCCAAAACTGAAAGAGAAGCATTAAGCATGGTGTACGCCTTATAGAAATTCAAACATTATTTACTAGCTACACCATTTGTTATTTATACAAACCTAAAGCCTCTAAAGTATTTATTGAATAGGCTGGTACTGCAATGAAGAATATGTCGAGTGGTTGATGCTATTTCAATAATTTGATTTCACTATCTCTCGTTAAACCATGTAAATTAAATAATGGTCTATATTATTTATCCATAGCTGAAACATGGGAAAATTAATAACTTATTGATGATGATTTCCCGATTACATCTATTCAAGGTCGATTCCATTCTAAAATAATTTGATGAGTTAACAAAATTGCTAACTATTGGAAAATTCCCACCGAATACAAAAAAACAACAATTTTTTTTTTTTTTTCAGAAGGTCCTTTCCCTTCACTTTGATTCAGGGAAAACTATATAAGAAGGGACAAGATGAAGTTATTACGTTGGTGGTCCTATAATATGAAAGTAATAATATCCTAATAGAATCCCATGAAGGAGTATAAGGAGGACATAATGGAGGGGAAGAAACAACAAGAAAGATAATGGTTGAAGGGTTATGGTGGCCCACCTTGTTCCGAGATGCACACAAAATCCTATATCTTGTGACATATGTTAGCGGGTTGGAAAACCAAATTCCCATGTTGAAATGCACCTAAAAGTAGTGTTAGCATTAGCCCCATTTGAGAAATGGGCCATATATTTCGTTGGACCTATTAAACTCCGTGACAAGGAATTATTAGGATAGATTTATAATAACAAGGACAAAGTACCTCATAAGATGGGTCAAGGCCACCCCTACCAAAGACTCGCACTTTGCAAGAACAACGTTGCTAAATTTTATGCTTGACTAAACATATAACTTAGGAATTCATGGGATAAATCCCCTTCATTTAACGGTGAAGCTCCCGTTTGATTTATTTATTTATTCTACAACCTTTTAATCTATATTTGGGGTATTACTTTAGTTGTATAACTCATAAACCATATCTAAACAACTCTACATCAAGTAAGAGGATTTATGAGAAATCAATTACCAAGAGAATTAGAAAGAGAATGTAGAAAATAGAAATAACTACGCAAAGGAAACGTTCTTGGAAACAAGTAGATAACAGATCTAGTTATAACCACATGGAATAAATAAATACTTGGTGATTTTCACAATTCTTAGCAAATGAAAAGAAGTGAAGTTAGATGAAATTTAAAGATAAAGAAAATTTTTCACAATTCTCTATCTAACACTGGGGGCATCCACGTTTCTTAGTTACCTATGCATAAATTTGGAAAACCTTAGAAAATTAAAAAAACATTCAAATATGTTCAAAAATTGCAAAAACATTCAAATATGATCAAAATCCAAAATAATAGATAAACACAAAACAAAAAAATAGGAGAAAAATGTTTCAAAAATAATCTTACAAAAACATAACTTTAGTTTACTTACTTTATTTGTGTACATTGTTTGCTTGTATAGTTGTTGCTTGTTTGTATATTTGTATAGTTTTTTTCTTAGACATACTTTGATAAGATTCATCTTTTCATTCTTAGATTAGATTCATTCTTTTACATATGAAGTGTTTTTTTCGTGCTTGTAAATAATTTTATATAGTTGTGTTAATTCGTCTTTGGTTAGAACTGTATATTTGGTTAGATTTGATAGCATTTGCTTGTGTTTGTTTGTCACATGTACATAGTTTTGTTATCACATCATCATATTTACATCAATATCATCACGTCTAACATCATCTATGAATCATATAAATAAAAATCTAAGTATACATCATACATGAATGCTAAGCTAATCATCACATATCGTATCATCAAATGGGGGCAAGAGGGATCAAAAATATCAAAATCTACCCCCACACCAATATCATCATGTCATCCCGTCCACTAATCTAGAGCATCACATGAACAATACAATTGATATCATCTATGGATCTATCATATCAAAATCAAACACATGTGGTACAAACATCTCAACTATCATCATGATACATAAAAAAGTGTGAAATCAAACCATATAACATCATGACACATCCATAATCCATATAATCAATCATCAAAACAATAAAATCCATCATCCCATAACAATTGTGCCACATCAAAATGTCCATATATACAAGTATAAAATGTCTATCTCAAAGAGGATATACATCATCAATACAAAATGGGCCATCAAAGGGCATAACTCATAAATGCCTTCATCATAGGCATACATAAAAAATGTTATACATCAATCCAAAAATGTTAAAGCCTTCATTAGAGGACAGTCTATAATAAACACAAGTACAATCAATAGATACAATGAGATTCATGGTTGGCTGGAACCCTCAGATAGAATATCTGGCCTACGAGGTGGAGGAGGACCCATGACCTATGTAATGTGAAGTACTTTAGGATGCCCTCATGGATTCTCCACTAATGCCTGAGGCCTCACTAATCTTGTCAATCCACTTGACTCCTGGCTATAGGTGGGTGCCCACTGACCAACTAGAACTGCCTCATAATATAAAGACCGATAATATGAGGCTTTTCCATCCAAAGTGTCACTAAATATTTATGCGTGCAAGTTATCACCATTATCCCATCTCGTGCATCGAAAGGATGCTACCTCTACCGATAGCCACGTAACCTCGGCAAGACCTACTACCTGCTCTATATGAAGAAGATCTCTCTCAGCTATCACTAGTTATATTTGAGTTTGGTACTACTACAATAAGCTCGTCACCGATCCATCCGGGAATCCATCTATCGTATCTTCTAAAAATGTACGTGAGCCATCTCCTCCCCGGCTTGGTCCCGCTTAGTTGTCACAACCTGAATGTGAGATTGGGCATAGTCTCTCTCTACTACCGCCTACTACAGCTTCTTCCATAAGGAAGCTAGGTGTTCCCTATCATCTCCCCTAATCTTGGGGGAAGCTCGAGGTACTACAGAACCCATTCTTGCTCCCGTACTCTTGGCCTTTAGCCCCGATCCTGTCACTTTCCTTACTCTTATACTATGTGCCTATGGCTTTGAGCTTATCCACAGAACCTATCCCTATGAATCATCCCCACCATCATGTCTCTAACCATCAAAAATATCATTAACATGACATCCACCTACATCATCACCCTCATCACTATTGTATAGGATCTCTAGTGGGTTCTACATGCTTGTAGCATGTGCCCCATCGAGTATAGTCAATCGTCATGGCAAGATAATTGTATACCATGCTAGATAATCTGGTGTGGTTTTGTTTCACCTGATTCTTAGATCGTTTCTTTGAAGTGTTGATGAAACAAATAGGGTAACAGGCGTAGGAGGAATACCTATTCAAATGTTGGTTGATGGGTTGTTGTGTGTGTATGACTTCCGAATCCATAGCTGATCATGAGAGATTCATTTTGGCTAGGAGGAACTACCTGTAATGCAAAGCAAGACCACCAAAAGGAATTAAAAATATGGGCAAGTGAACTGCCTAGCGTATGCTAGATCCGGGAAGTGTGATACTTCCTAGATGGCTATCAGTCCACTGTTTTAAACAATTTAATATTGTAAACAAAGTAAATCCTATTGTAATTTGAAATGATTTAGGTATCTCACTTAAAACACAATAAGAAATAGATCTAATCTAACAGGCTAAGCTAGAATAGAATCCAAAGGTCAAATGATTGGTTCTGGGTTCTGCAGGTTTGACAGAGGTCTCGGGTAGATCACAGGTGGATGAGGGTGAGATGAAATTTGGTGGGTAGGTCTCTATTTTGGGTTGTATGGGAAAATACAAAGACTGATGTCGGTTAAGGGTAACCAATGCCGATCAGTGTGACCAGTCTTTCTTATTCTTGTGGAAATTTGGAAATGCCACAGAACAAGCTTTGGTCTCCTTTGTGATTACACAAAGGACTTTGGTTGGTCGGGATGAGGTATTGGGTGACTGGGTAGGATTTGGCAAGGTTTTAATGGGTATATGGAGGTGGAAATGTTAGAGAAGGTCAATAGGTGGCTAGGTAAACAATAGATGATAAAATGATGATGAAATGAAATAAACCAGAAAAGTATGATGTTATACTTACTTGGATTTTGGTCCTGAATGCTTGTGAGTGAGGGATGGAGGTGTTGATGAGGGTTTTGAAGGCTGCAAGTGATCACCAACTGAAGGAAAGCTTTTGCATGGGCTGCATGTACATTCCTCTTTGCTTGGTTAGATCAGATCATGGCTGGGATGGCTATGCAGGAAAAGATGTTTGATCTCCTTCCTTACATGTGTTTCTCACTGGAATTCACTATTTGAAGATGTGTTATCTCTCTGAGATGTTTTTTTCTCACCAACCTTCTTCTTCCAGCTTCCAACCTTGAGAATAAGGTTGTTTTTAGGTTAAAATGGTAACTAACGACATTCCGGCTTAACCTATGTGACAATTAAAGGGTAACTAGCGTCGATCAAGGTAGGATTTCCTAGGTTTACTAAACTAGGGAGATCCTCTTGATTTCCTCGGATCTCATGTCGTTAACCCATAGATTAGACTAGGAGCTTCTTGTAAGCATGCAAGAATGTGGTTAGAGAGAATGTAGGCATTGATTTTTAGGGTTTGGGTAAGTCTTAGTTAGTTATGGCAACTTGCTAAGAATAGGTCTTAGGTTGAGTTGGCTTGGTGAGGTGTCTAAGTGAATTGTATGTGTGGATATTATTTAAAATAAGATATTTAAATAATAGATATAGTGAGGATAATGAATTAATTTAATTAAATTAATATTAGTGGGGTGAAGGGGGCCATGGCTAGGTGAATGTGATGAAGGGTGTTTATTTGTCGAGGGACCAAAGGGGAGTGTGACCTAATTTTAGTGTCTACATTTTGCCCCTTTTTTTGCGTAGCTTGTATTGGTAAGCAACGCTAACAAAAATAAGATGTGGTTTCCCCATGTGTGGGTGAAGGTGATCCCCTCAAACTAGGAACCGACAAGGCAAGGAAAAATCAAGGTGAGTGGTTTGATAACAGGTAAATGTGAGGAAAAGACAAGTGGGCATGGGGGAAAAAGGTTGAAAGGTATACTCAAGAAATTCCGTAATGGAGTCCAGGTCAAAGGTAGCAACATTCAAATGCACGCACACAAATAAATTGCAGAAATTATCGGATTAAAGAGCAGTGCAAACTCTATATTGTCTAATGTCGATAGGTTTATCCAAACAAGGTTGAAGTGAGTTTGGTATCCAAGGTATAGGATATGGTTAGGAAATAGAACATAGGTTAGGTGCCGGGAACATTTAGGTATGTTCCGGTGACACCAAAGGTAGGGTCGGGATAAACATTCACAGTAATAGGCTAGGGAAGGTCTTTAGGTCAACAACACAGGTAACAGTGCCACAAGGTATAGTGAACACATGAGGTCAAAGGTCACTAGTGATGGTCCAGGTCTAAATAGCTAGGTCACAGTGCGGGTAAGGCCAAGGTAGGGGTAAAATAATGAGTCCCCAAAGGAGGAAAAAGGGAGGTAGGAAATGATGAGGTCAGGAAAGGTAAGGTAAATGGGTTGGGTAAAGGTGGGGTTGGGTAAAGGATCAGGGTGAAGGGTGGGGTAAAAGGGAAAAAGGGAAGGCAATGTGCAGGTGAGGGTGACCGATGCCAGTCATGGATAACTGACATCGGTATAGGGCAACCGACGATGGTTAGGTAGGGCATGCGACCGATGCTGGTCAAGGGTAACTGACGTCGGTTAGGTCAGGTTGGTTATAAAAAAATAAACATTTTTTTGTTATTCATTTGTTATTTGTGAAGTGAGAAAATGAAAAAAAAAAGAGAAAAGAGAGAAAAGTGTCTAGAGGAAATGGGACAGTGAGTTGGCAGTGTGATTTGATGAGGGTTTGGTTGGTGAGCAGCGGGTCCATGGGATCAAGGTGAGAGATTTGATTGGTTGGAGGTTGTGAGTAGCTATTTGGTGATGGTAGAGGTCGAGAGGGATTAGGCGGGCCACTAGTACAATGGCCAAATGTGCCACTAAGATGGTGGTAGTGTGACGAGGTAAGCACCCTACGCTACATTATTGTGTGGATAGATTAGAGGTTGGTATATAAAAATGTTGGTTTGTCAGTTTTTTGTTTTTTGTGGGTGGGCAAAAATTAAATTTGGGTATGGGGGAATAGCGGGCAAAAAGAGGAAGGGGAGGGTAGTAAATTGTATAGGTGGGGTGGGTAGAGGTCCAGGGGTATTTTAGGTCATTGTAGGTGGGGTAAAAGGGGCATGGGGAGGGTTTTAGAAAAGGGGTTTTGGGAAGATGTGGGTTTTTCCGTGACAATGACCGGCATCGTTCAAGTGTGGATGGCGTCGGTTAGGCGGAACCGATATCAAACACCAAACAGGACGATGCTTGGTTAAGGGGTAGCCATGGTCGATGAAGGGTTAGCGTATCGGTCACCAAATAGGTGACCAATGCTAGTTTAAGGGTGACCAGAGTCGGTTAGGATGAACCGGTACCGGTCAGATTTTAGGCACAAGGGTGCAAAAGTGATGTGGGCTAGGTAGTTGAGATGGGTAGGGTAAAAATAGGGTGGAGGGTAATGATAATTAGTGAATATGGTCATGGTAAATGTGGATTAATGTCGTGCATGGATTGGATGCATGGGACAGTGTAGTTACATATGCAGGATAGGGTTCTACCTCTACTGGTGACATTGCATGGCATAGCGACCCCGTTGGAGCTGCACATTGTGGAGGTAGTGGGCTTGAGTTGGGATCGTCACTATATAAATGTTATTCGACAACCTAGCTTAATGGTCGCACTCATTAATATATGGGATTCCATGACCAACACGTTCCACCTGCCGATGGGTGAGATGACTATCACCATGGAGGACATGTTCCAGATTTTGTGGTTACCCATATTGGGTGCCCAGGTATACTCTATCTCCTTCAAGGCCTCAGAGGAGTTGTTTGGGATAGTTTTGGTGAGGGGGAAGATGATCCGGGATTCCATAGTGCCAATTTGACGAGGCTATACCTAGCACGTCCGGATGATACGAGGCTAGTGGTTCTGTTGATGGAGGCAGTGTGTTGCTATGGACTACCAAATGCAGAGGGTGGAGGCTTTCCCTTATCACTAATGGGGGTACTCCATGATATGATAGTGTATGAGACATGCTTTACATAGTGATGATAGAGAAATGGTAGGTGTAATAAATGTATAAAATATGAAGCAACTTGTTATGTATGTGGCTTAATTTCCAATTTTGTATATAAAAGGAAACTAAGTGAGATGTGGTTTAAATGGTGGGGAACATGGAAGATGAAATGTTTATGGTAGAGAAGGGACATGCTAACCTCCAAGGGCCCCATGCCCTCGGAGTGCTACCTACATAGTCCCGTGATAAGGGACCTCGAGCCAATGTAGTTCTCCCATAAGCTAGGGAAGAAAAGGAGTTGTGAAAATGAGTTGGTAGGTGTTTGGGCATGTTATGGGTTTATATATACTAGGTGTGGGTAGACTATAGGTAAAATGATGTAGGTGAAGGCAATTGTGGAAAAATAAGGAGATTACCCCAAAAGTAAGTGTCGAGGACCAAGTCCTCGTATAAGGTAATCAAAACGTAAACAAATATGGTTAAGAGATAAGAGGGGGCAATAAAACCACCTAATTGGGTGGGATCATACCGAGTATATCATACCCGGGAGGAGGTGATGGACATAAGACCCTAAAGACATTGCATGATTGACTGTTCTACAGTGAAAAGTAGTCATATGATCACCAAATGTCTAAGTTCCAAGAAGTCCCTTGAGGCAGTTAGGAAATGAGAGTGGGAATGGTGAGAAGGGTGAAAGGTGGTTAATTTTTTATGTGGCATGAGATAGCATGCTCATCAGGAAAGAGATCCAAGTTCACAATGGGCAAGTCCATGACTAAATTTTTTTCTGTGTTGACTTGTATTTGAGATAGATTGATCGATGTGGGAAGTCTATACGGGAAGAGGAATTTAACTCCTTGAGGTCTTCGTGAAGTTTATCAATGCGGGAAGCTTCGGTCACTCTCCTTTTTTAAGAGATTTACATATCTTTCCTTTGAGGGAGTAGTCTATTTATAGCAACAATTGGTTGAGAGGAAGATGTCCTTTTGAGGGAGTCATATTTTTATTAGAAGTTTGACTCAAGGAGTTTGGTCCCATGTGAGGTCTTTATAGTCATAGACAAGACCAAGGTGAAGGATAGGACTCTTGTTCAAAAGGAAAGGTGAAATGACCATGGGATCTCATCTAAGGGTAGATAAAAAGTATCCATGAGAATCATGCTATGTGCAGCACCGTGATACACAAATTCAAGAGAAGATAACAAGTGACAGGTACTCACATGATTCTTGTTTA
Organism: Taxus wallichiana var. yunnanensis; assembly: GCA_018340775.1. Lineage (NCBI taxonomy): Eukaryota > Viridiplantae > Streptophyta > Pinopsida > Cupressales > Taxaceae > Taxus > Taxus wallichiana. Next base: position 78,447,802 of record CM031234.1, read on the forward strand.
ATCGTTAGGGAGGTGTATGGAGTGGGTAGTGCTTAAGGGATGAGCTTGGAAAGAGACAAAGGGTGAGGTAGGATGATGAGTCAACAATAGAATGGTCAAAGATGTAAGGTGTTAAGGGGCTCAGGTTCAGGTTTACCATCAAGAGAAGATAAATGATAAGCACCTGATCCATAGGTATGAGTCATGATGTATGGTCCAAGCCAATTAGGAGAAAATTTTCCCCGTTTACTTTTTTCTGATTTCATTATGTGTTGATTTTATTTCAGGAAAAGGTCATCGAATTGGAAGGTTCGTTCATGAATACATTTTTCATAGGCATGTTTGATACATTTTTGGTAAACTTGAAGGTGATCTAGAGCGTTAAGATGACATTTGTCTAATAACTCTAGCTGTGTTAAACGGTCCTAACGAAAGTCATCATCAGTGAGCATGCCATGGAGAGAAATGTGGAGTGAGTGGATATGGGCATCAAGAGGTAGAACAACCTCTATACCGTAGACCAGAGGAAATGGTGTGGCTGCAAAGGTGGAAGTGTAAATACTAGTGCAAAGACGCCCATAGGGAAAAAGGAATGTGCGTATGCCAATCCTTCCCAGTATCATCAACCAATTTCATGAGAATTTTGTTGAGGGTTTTGTTAGTGGATTCAGCTTGGCCATTAGTTTTTTGGTAATAAGGTGATGAGAAACTAAGTTGAATGCCAAAGGCATCGCAAATTTTTTGCAATGTTTTGTTTTTGAATTGTTTTCCATTGTCAGTTATGAAAAAATGAGGAACACCAAAGTGACAAATGATGTGGTGGTTAACGAACTCACATATTTTCTTGGATTTTGTGGAGATGAGTGGTATGGATTCCACCCATTTTGTGTAGTATTCGGTAGCAATGATGATCCATTGATGGCATTGGGAAGAATGAGGATTTATTTCTTTGACAGATCCAAACCCCATTGAGAGAAAGGCCTAAGGTCACGAGTAACCTGTAAGGAATGACTAGGTGTATGATTTAATATTTTAATGTTGTTTACATTTTACACAACATTTAACGTAGTCACAACAATCATGGTTAAGGGTCAGCTAGTAATAGCCTAGGTGAAGAATATGCTTAGAACAACAAGGCCACTAAAGTGACCTCCACATATGCCATCATGAACCTTTTTAATGGTATAAGGAATTTCAGAACTTGTGAGGCATCGTAAGAGAATACCATCAAATCCACATTTATAGAGGAGTCCCCCAGATGATGTAATGAGAAACCTTTTTAAGGAAGGCGCGTTGTCCATTATGAGTGAGATTAGGAGGTAAGATGGAGAGAGAAAGGTAATCGGATTATTGTTTATGAAAAAGGTCACTCAGTGTCGGGGTTAGTGGTTCCGATCAAGTAAACATCATGAGGTAAATAAGAAGTTGATTGGTGTCATTGTATGTTGACAAAGATTTTAGAATCGGTGGGTGAAGTGGGTATTTGGGAAGCTAATCATGCCATGGTATCTCAGTAAATTTTTGGTTAAACATGGGATGGTTTGAAGGGTGTAACGATCAAAGGTGGTCAAAGATATGTCTACATGATGTTTATACTTTTGAATTATCTCATTACAAAATTGGTGCATACCATTGACTTGGTTTACAACCAATTGATAATTGCCAAAGATGTTGATTGATTTGACATCTAGGGCATAGGTGGCTTGGAGACCTAGTACGAGCACTTAGTATTCGGAATATTGTTGGTGCATTCAAAATATAATTTGAAATACAAAGGCATGGGTTCACCATCAAGAGGAATGAGGATAATACTAGCCCCACCCCCATGCTAACACTTGGAACCATCAAAGAAGAGTGTCATTTGGTAAGGGGGTTCGTCCAGGGAAAGGGTAGAAATTGACTCATCTGGAAAGTCAAAATTAGAGGGTTAATCCCGGAAATAGGTGTGTCAGCCAGTTGGTCAGTGATAGCTTGGCCCTTGATGTACTTTTGATGAATAAATTTGAGGTCAAGATCAACTAAAAGTATAAGCCATCATGTGACATGTTGATTTTGATAAGGTTTGGCATACATGAAGTGTAAGGGGTCGGTGTTGGTCACAACATAGGTTTTGTGGTTGAGTAGGTAATGATGGAGTTTGGTGGCAACGAAAACTAAGGCTAAGAAAAGTATTTCAGGATGGTTGTATCAGGTTTCATAGTTCAAAAGAGTACGGCTGATGTAATAAACCACCTACTCCCCGTGTTTTTCATCGTGATGAGTGAGCATGGCTGCCAAGGAATGATCGATGGTTGATATGTATAGGTAAAAAGGTTAATCGTCTTTAGGTCGAATGAACATGGGTGGTTAGAGAAGGTATTGTTTTAAGGCCTCAAAATTTTTATGACAAGAATCATCCCATTTAAAGGAGACATCCTTCTTGAGCAGATGATGAAATGGTTAACACCGATAAGATAATTATGAAATGAAATGGTGAATGTACTACAATTTACCTTGCATACTACAGAGTTGTCAAAGGTTAGTAGGTGGAGGCATTTTGAGAATGCCCTTGAATTTATTAGGGTCAACTTCTATACCACGGAGGGAAAAGATAAATCCCAGGAGATTTCCTGAAAGAACTACATAGACACACTTCTTAGGCTGAAGGCGGATGCAATATTTAATGAGGCGGTCAAAGATGGTTTTAAGGACAAAGAAGGTCCTCGGGTGAAATTTACATTTAGAAAAGAGATCATCCATGTAATCTTCTAATATGTAATGCATGATGTCATAGAAGATGTAAGTCATAGCCCGTTGATATGTGGCACTAGAATTTTTAAGGCCAAAAGGCATGAATCGATAGTAGAAGGTCCCCTAAGGGGTGATGAATGAGGTCTTGTGTTGATCCTCTGGGTAATCCAGATTTGGTTATAACCCGAGAAGCCATCCATGAGTGATAGTATCTCATGACCAGCGGTAAGGTCAACCAGTTGATCAATACCAGGTAAGGGAAAGTCGTCTTTCGGGTAGGCTAGGTTGAGGTCACGGAAGTCCATGTAAATGCAGAGTCCCCTATCACTTTAGTGACAGGGAAAATGTTAGAAATCCAATGAGGATAATCAATGGGTAAGATGAAGGAAACGGAAAGAAGGTACTGAAGTTCTTCTTTGATGAGAAGAGAAATGCGAGGGTGCATTTTCCTCATCTTTTTTTTATGGGTTTGGCATCGGGAACAGTTACGATATTATGGACCATTATGGTGGGGTCAATACTAAGCATGTCTCCATAAGACCAAGTGAAAGTGTGGTTATGATCTTTGAGAAAATAAGTGATGGCTTCTTCTTCAAGAGATCTAAAGATTGTCGATCATTAGGATGTGTGGGTCGTCATGAGTATGAATCTTGATCTCGATATTCGATTCATTTAACATGGTTTGCATCTCAAAGGTTAATGACTTATGAATATATGAGTATTATACACCAAGGTAGGTGAGTATGGATTCATCATCCTGACATTGAATGATGTTAATTATAGGTGTGTCGTCATCAATCATTTCAGGATATAGGAAGGGAAGAGTGGAAGGGGCCTCGCCCTCATGTTGATAAGTCGAGGCCCCAAAGAAATGGTGTTTATGAAAAAAAAGGTTAGGAGGGATATATTAAAGATACAATGACTCCGTCGGTGAGGATGGTGATGAAGGTGGAGTGGGTGAAGAAGGTGAAGAAGAGCTAGTTTTCTTAATGATTTTAATGCAGGCCTATTTGGTAGGTGGTTTGAGAAAGCCGATACCACTATGGTCGTTATGGTTTTGAGTGGTATATAGAATAACGGTATGGTGGCCTTTATCGTAAAAGGTAAAACCAAAACCCTTCCACACACATCATAGTAGGAAGGTGTGGGAAAAATAGTGATTGGTAAGTGATTGGAAGTCGGTAGAAAATGGGTGGGTTTGTGATGGTGGTTCAGTGTGTAAGTGGTAGTATCGAGTCCCCCATAGGTGAGACTAGCACGACAGGTGAGGAGGACCATAAAGGAGACGTTCTCCTATATGGTGATTGTAGCGAGGGTTTTGGTGAAGACTTCCATACTCCTACGGGTTAAGGAATGTGTTGACACTATATAGGTGGTACTCCCCCAGAGTGAGGTGTTGAAAAACACCTTCCAAGGGATCAACGGTTAGTATGTAGGTAGCTGGTATGGATAATGTGTCAGAGGTCGATGTGGAGGTGGAGTTAATGGATTAGGAAGCTGATGGGTCAACTGTGGAGGTTATGGTAGTGGTAGGAATGGAGGAGGTATGTGCGGTAGAAGCAATGGTTGTACTGGTAGGTGGAGGTGTAGGTGAAGCGGTAGTGGTCACAGAGGTAGACAACTTGATAGGTATGAGCACATCATTGGGTTGGTAAAGCATGTTGCATGTTTTGAAAGGGTAGGGTCTTCTCTGGAATGGTATAAGTGTGTCCTTCATGTTCAAAATTTACACAATGATGTAAAGTGTAAGGAATGTAACCCATGACACGGATCCGGGGTTTACCAAGCAACAAGTTATATTGGAATTCCCCTCCAAAATGTAAAACAATTCTAGAATAGTACGGGGCCCACACGAATGTGGAGGATGATAGTGCCTAGTGTAGAGGTGATTGTATGATGGAAAAGTGACATGTGAGCATGGGAATCTACAAGTGGCTCTTCCTCGCACTGACCTCCCGAGGTTGTGCCGAGACAACCGGGTGGGGATGGAATACATGTGGGATGCATATAAGCTAGTTACGTAATCTTATGTTTTCAACACACAATGGCTGGATCTACGAATATAAAGCAAATAATGCCCTCCTAACTGAACCATTGTGATAGATCATTTCGTGAGGATAGCTACTTGAAGGCTCCAATAAATATCTAGCTCTGTCATTATCTGATCTATGGGTTGTGGAATACATGGAAGATAACCTGTGGGTGCTTCGTATATACCTCCCAACAAGGTCATGAAAATGGAATGGCTAAATATGTAGTGGATATTTTGGTGTTTTATGGACGATTCTCTGGTCTAGTCTAGAAATCTTTAGCTTGATTAGCTGCTACGTTTAATAATGATAGTTGTGTGATAATGTCTGGTGGGAGTGGAGAGGATCTAAACACTAATGTTCACAAACCAACATCAACGTTGGATTGATTTGTAGGCCCGTTGGGTTGTGGGACCTTTGGATCACAACCATTAGTTCGTGGTTCTTGTGGACCTCCTATGGTCATGTGAGGAATAAATCCCTTCTTTTGATCTCGAGTATCCAATAATGGTATGCCTTTTCAGCCTCTACATTTAGAACTAAAAGTTGCATGATTTTCTCAGAGTACCTAACAGGTGTTCTAGAAACTTGGATACATAAGATAGTGTTTATATCAATGAGGAGGTCTCCTACATCCAACTGTGGGACTAGTGGATCACAACCGAATGTTTGTTCCCTTTCAGGTCCTTCTACAGTCATACGGATGTCTATCAAGGCAATCTATAACTTGGTTGATTTGACCGTAACGCGTGTGCTTTGTCGTCTTCTATATTTAATCCTCTTAACTTGTGTGCTAATTTATTGTAGGTCTACCATTGTTTGGAAGACCTGAATTCGATATTTTGGTCTATGTCGGCTTATTGCTGCAACAAAGATTTGTTTGAGGCATGATTGGCTTCAAAAACGTATTCCCCAGGCACTCTAGGTCCCGTGATTGTCATACAAGATCAATATAAACCTAACTGAAATGAAATAAATTGACTATGCAAGATATATCTACAACATATATGTATTCCTCTGTTTTTATATTTTTTTAATAGAATTTTAAATAGAATTGAAAGAACAAATAATCTAATATATTAAGAAAATGACAACTAATCTAATAACAAAATTAAAACAAACAAAGTAGCCCGGTGTAGCTACTTTCCTGTGTAGTTGTGAGTTTATCCTAAATAACTAGATAGCTAATTGACTTAATCGAAATATTCTCGATGCTACCTCCAAAGTGAGGAATGAATCATAGTTTATCAGAAGCTATCAATCCCCACAGCTTCCCTGGTAATATCGAGAATGAAATTTAATTGAAATGAAATGTTTCACTACTCTATTTGATATATTTTAACTAGAACTTTGATAGATAAAACCTAGAATTTATAGAACAGTGGTGAATCCAGTAGTGTATGACTTTGTCCCCTCAGAATGATCTCCTCATTCCTTCATGTTCACGTGAATCCAGAAGAGTGTGTATATGCTAGCATCAATAGAAATAGGTATTCAAACAATGGCAGTTTGGATATAGACCGAATAAAATGCGAGTAGGAGAGGGAAAACGCAAGAGACAGAGCTTGGAATATGTAATTCCTAGTGGGATTTATTGTGGGAATACAATGCAAGAGTACCGAGAGATTCTAGAATCCACCTTCTGTGAAGAACACAACCTACAACTCTAATGGATGCAATCTATAACTAAAACTACTCTACTCTAAACTAATTTGTATGAACACATATGAACAAGACTCAAGCAAGAAGATTGAATGGCTTCGAAAGGAAAGGAAAAACTAGCATGGATGCAAACATGAAAAAAATGAACTCTAACCAAGAATTGAGAGACTAAACAATGGAAAATGAGAAATTGAGAGGCGCTTTTGAGGGGCCATTTACTTGAAAACAAGTCGGCTATTTATAGATTCCATATTCACCCAAAGGTGATTCCCATTAGAACTATTTTACCATTAAACAATGGAGAAATACTATTCCAGGGACATAAAACATTAAAACGAGCCAAGGCGGTGGAGAAAAGTTGGTAAAAGTTGAAAATTTATGTAAGTTGTGATCAGAAGAATGTGTTTGGAAAATGCGTGAAGGACCGCCACCCCGAGTAGGGCGGTAGAATTACAGACCGCCATCTTGAAAGGGCAGCAGCTTCAACACTAAAGGGAAAAAAGCTAAGAAATTAAGGGTAGAGGAATAAAACAAAGCACAAGGAACATGAATAAAGCATTTGGGATGCTAACATAAACTTCGCGAGCTTTTCTAGATCCAAACACCTTGCGAGGTAACTTGTACCATCATCAGGGCATGTGTAACATCATTTTGAAGGTACAAAGACCCTAAAATTTTGGGTACGTACATATTTCCCCTTTAGAGAAGCATTTTAGCCATGAAGAGGCATAAAACGGTGGGTCCGAGTATGGCGGTCCCAAAATGGGAAGTTAGAAATTATACCCGACACTTCCGTGTGTCGAAATGTCATCATCCAATTTCCTGCTACCTACAAAATGGAAAGAAGTCTCAAGTGTAGATAGACAAATCAAATCAAAAATAAATACTCAATTAGTATGAGATGAGGACTTACAATTTGTGCGGGGATGAGAACTTAACTCCGTTAGCGCTCTAAGCTTGCAAAAGGGGCACTCAAAAATGTGTCAAAACACTATATATATAATGGACCATTTTCCTATTCATTTGGAGATGTTGATTTGATATTTTTTGAGCTCTGGGACCCATGATTATGGTTTTCAACAAGAATATAGTCGAAATGTTTGCATCGAGATAAGCGATCATGCCTCCACAAGCAAAACCTTGACCCACAAAATCTCAGGTTAGTTCTTCTTGATTATTCATTTTTGCACCCTAAATGTAAAAATGATGAAAAAAATTTCATGGGGGGGGGTATTTTTAGAAATGTTAGTTTCAAATGTATCTCTTAGGGGGATGCCTAATGGGTAGGCTTTTGTTTTAGCAAAAATGGTCATTTTTTAGCATTTTTTAGCATTTTTAAGGTATGTGAACCGTTTTGAAATGTAGGACAGACCACCGCCCGAGCAGGGCAGGCGGTGGTTATAGGACCGTTACCTTCCAAGGTAGTGGTTAAAAAAATTCCGCCCGCTCGTGGCGGCGGCTTCTCTCCGAATGCCAAAATAATACTTGTTTGAATTCATTTTTGCATTTCTAGCTTTCTTACCTACTTTAATGATTTTTTTAATGCAATCTTGATACTAACTTGCTCCTTCTTGAGTGATTTTGTGTGTTTTATAGAAGAATAAAGAGTACATCGATGGATCCAAGAGAGAGAGAGAGATTGGCTTCCAAAGAGTGCTAGATGCACTCTCTCAAGGTGAGTAGGATAATCTTCAGAGGGCGGGCATATTGAGGATCACACAGTCCCCCTGTTACACTTGCCAATCACATATTATGTGACTTAATTTCTTCTTTGGGATGCAGATCGGAAAAAATTCTTATTTCTAGGTGTCGGTGGTGAGTGGAATATCACCTTAGAGGATGTCTACTACATTTTGGGAGTCCCAAATATTGGGAGGAGACTTTCATTTGATACAACAAGATCTAAAGCTCAAGTGACACAAAGGGGCCACCTATATGGGAGACACAGCTTTTCTCCACTGGTTTGAAGAAGGGGGTGAAGGTCTGTTTCTATTCCTAGCTTTCCCATCCGTCTCGATCCGTCAGTGCCATCATGCACATCCTTGCTTCGAGATTGATCGGGGACAAAGGAGGGGATACTTCACTCTATTGTTGGGCCCCCATCATCACACATGTATTGAGGCACATGGTCGGATCTATGCTTGGGGAGATGATATACTTGGGACTACTTATAAAAACTTGTATAAGGTGGTTCGCTTATAGGGATAGTCACTGAGCCATCCGAACTTGGTTAGGAGCTAGGTCTATGATCGTATCATCCCTTATCGGAGAGGTATAGAGGTGGCAGATCCCAAAGCCATGAGGGTAGATAGATGGACAGAGATGACGGTGCTTAGAGCACCCCACCAGCCAGTTGATTCCTTGACTACTGAGGATATGGAGGCCACACCTTATCAAGCCATGGTAGGGTTGTGGGGCAAGGAGACCTTCACTTTGGTTTCCTTCTCTCACACAGACAACTTGTGGACGGGGATGGAGAAGGTAGATACACACCCTTTGATTGAGTGCCTCGGCAGCTTCAACCTTGCTTACATTTATATGCCTCCCAAAGTGGTGATGTATTTAGATCGGTTTGGGAGGCTAGGGGCGGTCCTAGGGGCCAGGGTTGGACAATTGTTACTCCTGGTGTCCCTATTGCAGCCAAGAGGGTGGTACACACTGAACGAGAGTCGGTGCTCCTCAAGCACCTTTACTTGGACTCCTCACACGGCCCCACCCACAGTAGTGATGACCTTATTTATATAGACTCTAAGTCTTAGGAGTTCATAGGGGAGAGACAGAGGATATGGAGGTCAACGAGTTGGGTGAGGGAGAGGATAGCGATCCCAAGTGGCATGACACTCAGGAGATTTTACAGGCCGAGAGGGTAGAGAAAAGTGCAGAGAGGGTGACTCTAGTCTCGCAGGAGTTACTTTATCAAGACTTAGCCGAGAGGACGAGTATGTGGTAGGATGCTATGTTTCCCTAGACATAGGAGGAGGACATTAGTCGGCCGATGGCATCCGTGGTGGTGCTGATCCTAGTGATCCCTCTTGGAGGCCTATATATCTAAGTAAGTTTTCACTCTTCTTTTAATATTTGTTTTTAGCTAGGACTTCCTTATTTGCTATCTCTCCTTTTGTTTGTCCTTGGTTTCATCTTTTGATTATTTTCTAACTTGTTTTTCTCCTTTTCTTGTAGAGACTGCTGATGAGTGGCGAGACTTGATTCGCTAGGTATGTACTGATACCCTAATGCTCCCTATGGAGAAGAATCATGCTGAGCTATCCATGGATGCAAGGGAGCCTTCGGCAGCTGGTAGGCATACCGATGTTTTTTCCCCCATTTGGCATGTGTCCAAGATGGTGACTTCCCTCCGTACTCGAGTTAGCTAGGTATAGGACTGACAGAGCACCTGATGAGGAGCCACTCTCATAGCGAGGCTACAGCTACCATTCGGGACCGTGAGCCCTCAGTGCACTTAGAGCACCGGCATAGCCGGAGTCCTAGACGTGGTTGTGCACCTTTTGAGGGATCCCATAGGGATTGAGAGGCCACTTGGCTCTTTTTGTAGTGACTCTTGCTAGATTGTTTATATGATCATTTTGTATTTTCCGTGCTCATTGAGCATTTTGACCATGCCTAGCACATGATGGCATTGGACATAAAACCTAATTATATATATACATATATATATATACATCTTTTTGGACCTAGATCTCTTTTTACCTAGATTTTTAAGATTCATTTTCACATGTATACTAGATGTTTATAAAATTTTGTTTTTATATGATTTTCGAATGTATGAAATGGAGAACAAAATCACAAATGGTTTGTTTTTTTTTTTTTGTATTTCATGATGTTGATATATGATGACACGATGAGCTTTTTGATGTTGAACTTTAGTTTTCATAAGCAATTTTCTTGTACTTCATATTGTTTTGACAAAATGTGATGATGAATTGGTATGATGAGTAGATGTACTCGCCCCACTCCTAACTCCATGCAACTAGTAAGATGCGAGGGCTCACCATTGAGAGCTAGAAAGGGAATAAGCTATGAGGTGTGTTGAAATGGTAATGATGGGAGATAGACAAAGAGTTGATGGAACCAAATTAGGACGATACAAACCTATCTTACTCAAGTGACTCCATAGTGTAGAATGTAACTTGCTTTGCAGTTTATCCAGACTTAGATTCGTAGATGGCCACTTGGTTGACAAAATCTAGTTTTCAAGGTTTTGAAATCTCTTGGAATTTTGGACATCTGATTCATTTGTTTTGACTCAAGGTTTAAAAAGTTTGTTTGAACTATTTTCTTATGAATTTTAACTTTTTTGTCAAGCGAACCCCCTACACCTTGCCCCATACTACCAATAGGAAGCATAGGATTATCACCATGGACAAGGCACAGTGAGTAAAGGAATTCCCATCCTTTCCTAACCCTACGTCACTAGTAAGAGATGCAAGCTCATCACCGAAGGTTGGTAGGGAAAGGAAATGTGTAAAAGTAAAATTTTCTGTTTGATCTATATTTGAATTACTTGAGCAAAATGTCATTATGTTCTTATTTCCAAAGATATATATATATATATATATATATATATATATATACGAGATAGATGTGACACCATGAAGCTTCTAGAAAATACCATAGGTAAGACACCTATCCCGGGAAGAAACCAAAAGTGAGAACAAGCATGCAGCCTTGTATGGCTACCGTTAAGACTTTGTCATATCTAGCTTTAATTGATGAAATGATTCTGAAACAATTGATGATGTTATGAAAATGAAGAAGTATGATTTGAATGCTCCTGTCAATACCATCAGAAGTTTGTAATGAATTTCTTAAGAGAAAGTCCCTTGATCACCAATTTTTATGAAACGAGTGAACAAAATGAACCTATCTAAATGAATATGTAATGTAGATATAATTATACAAATAGTGTTGATGCTTCATGCGTAAAACCATTTAAGATGCAAGGAATTGACTGATTCATTGAATTCCTCACCCTCTAGTGTGCATAAGAGATACGCACCATTTTCGTAGTCTTTCATGACTCGATATGGGCCCAACCATTTGGGTCGGAACTTTCTTCCTTCACTGGTTTTCTTGTCGATTCGGCTGTCTAGTCTTAAAACTAGATCTCCTTCATATATTTCTTGCTCATAGACCTTTTTGTTATACTACCGGCACATCCAGTCAACATAGGCTCTATGCCACTATTTGGCATTTAACCTAGCCTCATCTAGGATTTCTAGTTGGGAGAGGCGTGCCTCCCTATAAGCTTCTTCATCTAGAATCCCTTGTAGCGAGATGTGGAGACTGGGTATTTCAACCTCAAGCAGGAGAACTGCTTCTGCCCCGAATACTAGTGAGAAAGGAGTTGCTTCTGTGGGTGTTCTTATTGACATTCGATGGGCCCACAAGGCTGGATATAATATTAAATGCCAATCTCATTTGTTTTCTTTTACCATTTCAAGGAGAATAGCTTTCAACATTTTGTTTGTCGCTTCATCCTACCCATTGGCTTGAGGGTAGTAAAGAGAGGCCATGTGATGGTTTATTTTGAACTTGATACATAGCTCACGAACCTCGTCATTCTTAAAATACGTGCCATTATTAGAGATAATGACTTGTGGGACACCATACCTACAGATAATTTGGTTCAAAATGAATTTGGCGATCACCGAACTTGGTATGGTCGTGAGAGACATGGCCTCTACCCATTTGGTGAAATATTTCATGGTCATGGGTTATAAAATTATACCATCAGTTGATGAGGGAGATAATTTCCCTATCAAGTCCATACTCCATGTGGATAAGGGCCACAGAGTTGCTATTGGTTGTAGGGATTGTCTTTGGCATGTGAATCTCGTGACGAATTCTTGGCATTTGTGGCACTTAAGTACAAATTCTACCGTGTTATGTTCAAGAGTAGGCCGAAATAGCCCATCCGATGTATTTTGTGAGTGGTGGCGTGACCACCGAAGTGGCCCCCATATATTCCAATGTGGGATTCATGAAGAATCTTCTTGGATTCTTCTATATCGACACATCTTAGAAGCATGCCGTCGAAGGCTCTGCGATAGAGCACTTGGTCTAAAACAACATATTTAGTGGCAATAATGCGTAATCGCCTTCTTTTTTTTGTGACGTGGAACTTTCCGGTGTATGTATGGTTTATGATAAAATTGATGATATTAGTATACCAGTGGACATGTAGAGATGGGGGTCTAGTTTCGAAAAGAATAAACATTCATCGGAAAGTCTAGATCTACCAGTTCACCTCCATCTAGTGGATTGTCAGCTAACTAGTTTGCAATGATTTGTCCTTTAACAGATTTTTGGTTTATGAATGTTAACTCAAATTCTCCCATTAGGGTTATGAAATGGCCAACTTTTTTAGACAAGGACCCTTACATGAGAAATGTCTCAGTAAATGGTTTGTCTTCACAATGACCTTTGTTTCTTGATTTAACATGTAATGTCTTAAACGTTTTGTTGAAAAAATTATGGCAAGGCATTTTCTCTCTACCTGTGTGTAATGTGTTTCATAATTGAGTAATGTTTGGCTAATGAAATAGATCACGCATTCTCGTTTGTCATCATCTTCTTGAGCCAGCATGCAGGCCAGTGAAACATGAGTGGCTTGTGAGTATAGGATAAAAGGGCGGTCTAGCTTGGGAGGCATTAGCGTGGGTGGTGACAAAAATAAGCACTTAACTACTTCGAAAGCCTCATTGCAGTCTTCAGTCCAATCAATACTATAATCTTTCTTGAGTAGATTGTTGATTGGATGAATGGTGAAGCTTAAATCTGGGATGAACCTTTGGATTGCATCGAGTTTCCTAAGAAATTTCCTGATTCCGATTTGTTCGAAGGTGGGATCATTTTGAGAACAACCCGTATTTTGGCTGGATCAACATCAATCCCTCATGAAGATATAATGTATCCTATAAGTTTGCCTCTGTTACACCGAAAACACACTTCTCTAGGGTTTAATGTGACACCATACTCAATTAGTCGTGAGAGGATGATACGAAGCACCTCCGGATGATCATAGCATTTCTTGGCCTTGCCAACAAGTCATCCACATATGATTCTACAATTTTATGGATAATATCATGGAATATATAAGTCATTGCCCGCTAATATGTAGCACTTGCATTTTAAAGACCAAACGACATGAAAACATAACAATAAGTTCCCAGGAGTTATAAATGCAATTTTGGCTTGATCTTGTTTGGATATTTTGATTTGATTATATCCCGAGAACCCATCCATGAGAGACAAAAGCTCAAATCCAGCTATTGCATCAATGATGACATCAATGGATGGTAATGGGAAATCATCCTTGGGACAAGCTTTGTTAATATCCTAAAAATCTATGCAAATGTGTATCTTCCCATTCTTTTTGAGAACGGGACGATATTAGACACCCATTGTGAATAATCAACTGGTTTGATGAATCCTACTTGGAGAAGTTTTATTACTTCCTCTTTTACCATGAGAGCCACTTTCGGCTTCATTGGTCTTGACTTCTGTTTAATTGGCTTCACATCTGGTTTAGTGACAAGATTATGTACCACAACCTATGGTGCGATACCTGTCATTTCTTTATAATTAAATGCAAAAGCCTTTTGATGTTATTTGATGATTTTGGTGTGTATTTCTATTTCTTCCGGAGTTAACAAGGATCCCAACTTCAAAATTCTTGGTTCTTCCTCCATTCCAATGTTTATATCAATGGTTTCTTCTATCAAAGAAGTGTTACCTTCTTCAAACTTAGGTGGGGCTGGAGGTAGTTCCAGGATTTTTCCATTTTCTATCTCATAGATATCGAGATCTTTCTATGGAGGAGACTCTACCGTGGGATTTCCAAAGTAGGAAGAGGAATGTGGTATTAAGGAAAGATCAACTATACTATGAGCAAGGTGTAACTCCACATATGTGTTTAGATATTTGAGAGTAACTTTATCACTATCAATATGATGTAAGATAGGAGATTCATTCTTAGCTATATGTGTTAGCAGAGGGTTTGTTGACGTTTTCTTCACCAAGTGATACTTTGAAACTTGTATCTTCCAACTCATTACTTGGGGTAAAACATGAAGCTGACATTGCTATTAAATTTGTGAGAAGGTTCTATTCTCATGGGATTGCCTCAATGGATATAAAGTCGAATCTTTTGCTTAGATCTAATACCGCTATTTTATAGAGCTGTAAGTGCTCAGCTCTAGTCTCATATACTTCAGATACCTAGTTTGCAACTAACTACGAGTCTCCTAACACTCTGATGTCATTAACACCAATCCTTTTGGCTATGATGAGGCAAAGGAGGAAGGCTTCAGACTCGCCGTTGTTTGTACATTTAATGTCTAACTTAAAAGCAAAAGGTAGGATCTTTCCCTCGGGGGAAGTAAATATTACGCCCGCCCGGCTCCATAAAGATCTAGGTCCATCGAAATGGAGAGTCCAATATTTACTAGGAAATATGGATGTTGGGACATTCTTCACATTTGTTTCTTCTATTTCGGTTACTTCTACCATACAAATTTCCTCCGCTGGAAGAGAGCCAACTCCTAGGGTGCATCCCATACCCGCGGATTCAAATGGTAGGAAAATCGGTAAATCTTGTTCTAGTAACTTGAAATTTTTTGCAGTAGTAGTTCCTAATGACACTGCTTTCTACAATGTTAGCTTCATCCTTGAGGGCCGGATGCCCTTGACTAGGTTCGTAATTTCTAGTTCTATTATAGGTATTAATTTTTCTTCCGGTTTCAAGTCAATTGGTTTGATAAGTTGGTTTTTGGTAGTTCAAACTCAGAGTGAATGCCTGGTATTTTATTTAGGTCTACTAGGTGTATGTGAAATGGTTTTTGGTCACCTTTTGATATGAATATCTTTCTTAAGTGTAAGAATCTTATTTCTTGGAATAACGTAGAGGAAATTGCTTTCATGCGATGTATCCATGGTCAACCGAGGATCATATTATAGTTGGTTTCCGATCTATGATATAAAACTTGGTGAGGATTTTCTTTGGTCCTAAGGTGACTGGTAATATTATTGTCCCAATTGAAGTAGCTTTAAGGCTATCATAACCTCTTAGCATATTTCTTGTTGTCGAATAGTTTTTTTCTCCATATCCTAGCTTTTGAAGGAAAGAGAAGGGGACAATGTTAATTACCGCCCCATCATCTTCCATTGCACGTTTAACGTAAATATTGTAAAACCACACATGTAAATGAAAGGATGGATCACCTCTACGTGTAATTTTAGCATCTGTTGGCATTTTGTTTATGTCAAATATAAACTCGGTATCCCTATCCGGCTGCCCTAGAGGGTGGATATCAAATTCTATATGGTTTACTTGTGTTTTGGGAGGTGGAGTGATGTTAATTAAATGACCTGCACCTAGTGCTTCTTAAAGAGCAACCTTATGGGTAGGAGAATTTTTCAATAAGTCCGAGAAAGGAGATGTGAGAGAAGGTATTTGTTAAGTCATTAATTAAATCATAAGCACCGATAGGTTTTACCAATGTTTGTTGAGTGCTATCTGGTTCTAGTGGATAGATTGGATTTGGTTAAGAAGAATATTCTTGTGTTCTTGTTATGGCTTCTACGCATGCGGTGAGTATCTAACTCCACTAGACCAACTATCTTGGTTCATGGCTGATTTCCTAATTGTGGTGCGACAATTGGATTTAGTGAAGTTGAGGCTTCATGATCATTATTTCCTGTCATTACACCTTTGTTCATCCCATTTGGATTTAATTTATTATTTTTATTGTGATTTGGAAGTTGATCATTGAAGATCTTAAGAGGTGCGTTTTGAGGGGCGCCCGCCTGTGAAAGTATTTGGCATCGGTGTCACAGAATCTATTAAGAACATATCTATGAAGAGTTGTCTTTGTTCTTCTAGAAAATGTTGCATGAACTTATTGTAATCACGGCAAGTCCTAGTGTCATGGCCTCAAATTTTGTGGAAACCACAATATGAGTTGGGATTATAACTCCTAGGTTGTTGGTTTGGCACGTGTTGTGGTCCAAAATTTTGATTGAACTATTGACTATTAGGATTAAAGTTTTACATTTGTTGTCTTTGGTTTTGATATCCAATTGATTTTTACTTGACCACAATGGTCGGATATTTCTTTATTGTTGTTTTCATTGTTGTTTCGGGACGATTGAAATCCACCGCGTTAATTGTTGGGGTAAAATTGTTGTTTTGTTGATTGTTAACTGGTGGTGGAACATTTACAACGTTTGCTTTTTTTGCTTGGTCAATCACTCCATTTGTTGTCACCCCACGGTTTTTGTTAAGGATTTTAGGTCCTTGATTGGCATTTGTGGTAGTAGGATAAGTCGTAGTGTTTTGGTTGGGGACAATTAACCTCCCATTTGTTCCATATGTCTTGCGAATGCTATCTATCGCAGCTTGATCTATTAAGAGAGTGCTCTTGAGCACTTCATCATACGTTCTTAGTGGGAACTTCATGACTTCTTCCTTTATCTCTTTCTTTGAGAGAATGAAGAAATAAATTGCATAGTTCCATTTGATCCATTTTTGGAGTGCTTGCTGAAGAATAGAGGACTGTACACCATCTTTGGATGAAATGAGCAATAGATTCATTGTGTTCTTGCTTAATATGCAAGAATTCCCTAATTCTTGTTCTCAACAATTTGTTCATGTCAAACGCCTTGATGAACTCTGAAATGAGTTGTTTAAATGGATGTATTGAGGATTCGGTATTCTCAGACAATACCAATCGAGGTGATACCCTCTAATGTTTTGGGGAATATTTTAACAACAACTCCATCCCAAGGGAGCAGTTCTCGAATGGCTATGGCATAGGCCTTAATATATGCATTTGGGTCTCCCTCTCCTTTGTACTTGGGTAGATCAGGGAGAAGTATTATAAGCATGATGCTTTTTATAGTGAAGTCTAAAGGTTCTTTCAAAAATAAATCCATATCGCATAGGTTTTGACCATTTATGGTGCTTGTTGAGGGGGGGAGGTGGAATGGGTTGTTTATGTGGCATAGCATATATATTTGTAGGGGCATAAGGGAATCCCTGTGGTTGAGTGAATATGCCAGGAGAAGAGAACATATCTCCCTATGGTGATTTGGAATACATGTTTAAGTATGGAGGAGCATTGCTCAGAAATGGATTGTTTTGTACTAAACCGAGAGGTATCATATTTTCCACTGGAGCGGTGTTAGAAAATGCGGTTCTAGTTGGCGTTTGTTGTGAATACTAAGGAGGCATGCCCAACGTTCCTGTTCCTGTGAGGAGGTCTACTTGGCTAGGATGATGTGGAGGATTGGAAGTTCCTGCCTGCATGAATTGTAAATTTTGACTTGCTTGAGAAAGTTCCAACCCTCTAACTTTCTCAACTAAGGTTGAGATGACCTTGTTTTGTGAATACATGGTATTTTTCCTTAGTGGTGTTTGTTGTATACCTTGAGGTTTCATAGGCATATGGTACCCTACTATGAACTGATCGTTGCCCTGCCAAGTATCACTGAGGGCATTTCCTATAGGTAGAGGAATGGGGGTGTTTCTTTGAATGAGACCTCGGGTTGTATTTGTAAACCTCCTATAGGTGGGTACATACTTTGAGAGTGTTGTTCACTCTTAGCATAATGTGCTAAGTATTCATCATCTAAAAATAGATATGGATCTGATTTTTTACTGATTTTTGGTCTAAGCAACACCTGAGGAGATGAACCAGATTCTCTAGTGACCGTCATGTTGTTCGAGCCTGAAGGATCTGGTTGTTACATTAGAGTGAGCTGATCCAACTCCTCTATTTAGAAAGAAGAACTATATCTAGTCCTTTGAGGTGGAGTTTCTATTGAAAACCGGTTAGTTGAATAGTTGTCACCCCATGCTGAGAGTGAGGGTGATGGTTGTCTATTCAGTTGATCGTAGTATGCTTCAAGACCTAGGAGAGGTCTACCATATGCATCAAATCCTGACATATTTAGGGGGTATATGAATACCCATAGAATAATGGGAAGAAGTGAAGATGGATAAAACTAAAATAAGAGTGTGAAAGTGAAGAAATTGTTTCGTCAATATTAGGTTCACCAATTTTGTTGGTGAAGCTGATGTGAAGGCTAATGAGGTGGAAAAGGTGAAAAGTAAACTAATTGGAAGAAAAAGTAGAAATAAGACTCTAAACCAAAAGGTAGGAAGTTTCATGTCGGGTTCACCAATTTTGTACAATGGAAAAGTGACATGCAAGCATGGGAATCTACAAGTGACTCTTCCTCGCACCCGACCTCCCGAGGTCATGCCAAGACAGTGGTGGGGATGGAATACACGCGGGATGTAGATAAGCTAGTTAGGTAATCTTATGTTTTCAACATGCAATGGTGGGATCTATGAATCTAAAGCAAAGAAGGCCCTCCTAACCTGAACCGGTGTGATAGATCATTCGACGAGGATAGCTTCTCGAAGGCTCTAATCAATATCGAGCTCTTCATTATCTGATCTATGGGTTGTGGAATACGTGGAAGATAACATGTGGGTGCTTTGTATATACCTCTGACAAGGTCATGAAAATGGAATGGCTAAATATGTAGTGGATCTTTTGGTGTTTTATGGACAATTCTCTAGTCTAGTCCAGAAATATTTAGCTTGATTAGCTACTACATTTAATAATGATAGTTGTGTGATAATGTCTAGTGGGAGTGGAGAGGATCTAAACACTAATGTTCGCAAACCAACATCAACATTGGATTTATTTGTAGGCCCGTGCGCGTAGTGGGAAATTTGGATCACAACCGTAAGTTCATGGTTCTTGTGGACCTCCTATGGTCATGTGAAGAATCAATCCCTTCTTCTGATCCCGAGTATCCAATAATGGTATTCCTTTTCAGCCTCTATGTTTAGAACTAAAATTTGCACGATTTTCTTAGAGTACCTAACAGTGTTCTAGAAACTTGAATACATAAGCTAGTGTCTATATCAATGAGGAGGTCTCCTACATCCAAATTGTGGACTAGTGGATCATAAATGAATGTTTGTTCCCTTTCGGTCCTTCTACATCATATGGATGTCTATCAAGGAATCGATAATTTGGCTGATTTGACCGTAACACTTGCGCTTTCTCGTCTTCTATATTTAATCCTCTTAACTGTGCTAATTTCTTGTAGGTCTACTGTTGTTTGGAAGACCTAAATTTTGAGATTTTGGTCTATGTCAGTTATTGCTGCAACAATATTTGATTGAGGCACAATTGGCTCAAAAACGTATTCCCTGGGCTCTCTAGGTCCCGTGATTGTCATGCAAGATCAATATAAACCTAACTGAAATGAAATAAATTGACTATGCAAGATATATCTACAACATATATGTATTCCTCTATTTTTATATTTTTTTAATAGAATTTTAAATGGAATTGAAAGAACAAATAATATAATATATTAAGAAAATGACAACTAATATAATAACAAAATTAAAACAAACAAGGTAGCCCAGTTTAGCTACTTGCATGTGTAGTTGTGAGTTTATCCTAAATAACCGAGATAGATGATTAACTTAATTGAAATATTCTCAATGCTACTTCCGAAGTGAGGAATGAATCATAGTTTCTCGAAGCTATCAATCCCCATGACTTCCCCCGGTAATATCGAGAATGAAATTTAATCAAATGAAATGTTTCACTACTCTATTTGATATATTTTAACTAGAAATTTGTGAGATAAAACACCGGAATTTGTAGAATAGTGGTGAATCCAAGAGTGTATGACTTTGTCCCTCAAAATGATCTCCTCATTCCTTCATGTTCACGTGAATCCGAGAAGAGCTTGTATATGCCAAGATATAAATAGAAATAGGTATTCAAAAATGGTTATTTGGATATAGACCAAATAAAATACGAGTAGGAGAGGGACAACGTAAGAGATAGAGCTTGGCATATGTAATTCCTAGCAGGATTTATTGCAGGAATACAATGCAAGAGTACTTGAGAGATTCTAGAATCCACCTTTGTGAAGAACACAACCTACAACTCTAATGGATGCAATCTATAACTGAATCTATAATCGATCGAAGAATGTGCTAGAAAATGCGTGAAGGACCGCCGCCTTGAGCAGGGTGGCGGTTATAGGACCATCACCCCTGAGCGGGGTGGCGGTTATAGGACCGTCATCCTGCCAGGGCGGCGTTTCATCACTAAAGGGGAAAAAGCTAAGAAATGAAGGGAAGAGGAATAAAAAAGCACAAGGAACATGAATAAAGCATTTCGGATGCTAACATATAATTCGCGAGATTTTTTGGATCCAAACACCTTGCGAGGTGACCTATATCATCATTGGGGCATGTGTAACATAATTCTGGTGGTACATTACCCTATAATTTTAGGTATGTACAGTGATAACATCATTAAATGAACATAACATGACCAGATGTTTATGCATGTAATTATTAGGTATGTGTATTTGATCGAATGCATGGGATGAAATGATGTTAATGCTAGCACCCCCATCAATCATCACATGGCATACCCGTATGTCATCAATGTGGATAGAGATGAAGAGGGCTGGGTCCAAGTCATCATTTTGGTGTGGTGCAATCTCTTCCTCTGAGAAGCTAAGGGAGGCCACTTGGTGGACAAGGTGGGGTGAAAATGAAGATGGTAAGTTGGTGAGAGAGGCTACATGATGGGGTGTGATAATGGAGGTTAAGGGTGTAGGGTCATTGGTTAAAACCTCAATAGATTGAAGAACCTCCATGAGAGATTGATGATGGGATTTTGATGTTTGAATGAGGTCATATAGGGACATTTTGAGAGGATCTTTGGTGTAATTATTTGAGCATGGTGCGATGTGTAACACCATTATAAATGGGGTACATGGGGCGCGGATAACTATTTTAGGTATGAGTGCGAGATGGCATGTTGGGTATAGGATTGGTTGGTGAGTTAGTTGCATTTTCTTTA
The DNA here is from genome assembly GCA_018340775.1 of Taxus wallichiana var. yunnanensis. Lineage (NCBI taxonomy): Eukaryota > Viridiplantae > Streptophyta > Pinopsida > Cupressales > Taxaceae > Taxus > Taxus wallichiana. The sequence goes on from CM031234.1 coordinate 78,469,139, forward strand.
CCCTTGTGTGCACGTAGTGATGTGTATCATGTTTACTTGAGGGGAGTTGGAAAATGGAGAAGGTGTAGGGTGAGTGGTATAACAATATGACAGGAAAAAACCTACTGGAGGAGGAAAACCCTATGAGGTGAGTTGGGTGCAATGACATTTGGGTGGTGGCATGGAAAGTTCTCTGATGCAAACCATGTTAATTTCAAATCTTGGGGGTGGCTCTAGGAGTGTGAGGGTGCGAGGTTGTGGTTGTTGAGTGGGTAGTGTGGGAATGGGTTTCAGTGAAGTAGGATCCTCATCGAGAAAGTCGTCATCGTCAAAGTTGGTTTCTGGTGGACATAATTGGATAAGGATGGTTTTCAAGGACTTGCAGTTCTCCACATCGTGTCCTAGCACATGATGGTATGCATAAATTTTAGTATCATCAAACCCTTTTGGCTTGGGTTTGAGGGGGTCGTAAGGTCTAAGTGGTGGTAATGTGACAAAAAAAGTCTCAAGGAGGTTGGTTAAAATTTTGGCATAAGACCCTGCTAGTGGATCACAATGGAAAGTGAATGTGGGTTTGGGTGTAGGTTTGGTTGATTGTGGAGGAACATTTTTTTAAAGAGGAGGAGTGGATTGAGCTATGGGTTTGGAGTCCGCGTTGTTTTAGGTGTCGGTCATGTTTGTTTAGGTAGGGGTATAGTAGATGGATGGGTAGGAGGGTGTGTGGTTGTTTTGGCTACCTTATTGTGGGGTAGTGGAGTTTTTTTTTGGGTTGAAACTTCTGGGTAAAGGTGATGTGGGTGTATGAGTTCTAGAAGGAAAAGTAGATGGAGGAAGAGGGTGAGTTACCCACAGGGGATAACAGGGTGCTATGAAGATAGATGCCGTGGGTTGTGCTTGAGGTGTGAGAGATAGCAACTAAAGTATAGTGGGTAGTGAAGCAATAGCTGAGGGTATTAGAGGTATGGGTGGTAAAGAGGTTGTAGGTGTAGGTGTAAGTCAAGTTGGGCATCTGGGTAGGTTAGAGGTTTGTGAGGAAGGAATGGGATGTTGTGTTTTTGGTTTATTGGTGGGTGGAGGTTGCTTGACCATGTTGGGCAGTTGAGGTCCTAAGACAAATGGGACAAGTGCAGGTGTGATTGGTGTGGCTGGGGTATGAGTTATATGGGTTTGGTGCTTCTGTTTGGGTGTCAGAGTAGGTGTGGTGTTGACTTTGGAGGATGTAGCTAAATCCAGTTTAATAGGTGGATGAGTAAGGCTGGTGGTCGGGGTGACCCATAAAGTGGGAATAGGTTTAGTTGAGGAAGATATTGTATGTGTGGATTTGGCTTTAGATGTAGGTCAGTTATGGGTAAGGGTGTGGTTTGAGCTATAACAGGTGTCGTGGAAGGGGTTGTGATAGAGGTGGTTGTGTTTGGTTTGATTGGTCAAAATATTTTTGGGTAGATAGTGGAGGTATCAGCGAGGGATCTCTACATCTATGTTGAGATAGGAAGCAAAAGACACCCCCATAGTAAGGCTCTATCCACATAATCTAAGTGATTGGCCAAACGTGAGAATGACATGTCTGTAGGTGGAGTTGATGAGGACCTAATGGAAATCCCCATAAAATGTGTCTTAGAGATGGGGAATTGGCTAGCTTCAGCTTCCGTGGGTAAGAGAGCCGAAAGTAGGTTTGTAGGATTTTGGGTAGCTGATGGAGAATGCTCGCCAAGAGGAAAAGGTATCTCAACTGGGTCTATGATGGGTGGAGGAGATGATGGGAGCTCCTCTATAAGTGGAGGAACGGATAGGTGCTCCTCTATGGGTGGAGGAGGTAATGGGTGCTCCTCTATGGGTGGAGGAGGTACTGTGGGTAAAGGTTCTCTAAGTGGTGAAGCCAGGGGTGAGATGGTCTCAATGTTAGTGGAAGACTCCTCCATAGGTGATGAAGGAGATGAAAGGTGTTCCTCTATTGGTGAAGGAACAGGGGAGGTTGGTTCTGATGTGGAAGGAGGATTTAGGGCTAGGATATCCTCTATGGAAGGAATATGGGGTAGTTGGGAGGCAACAGGTATGTCATTAAAGATAGTGTGAACCTTGCGGGTATGGGTATCATGAGTTAAGGTCTCCCTGGTTTGATCAGACAAAGGGGAATGGTTGAGAAATGGTTTCTTAAATATGTGTAGGTTTTGGTTGGTAGGTGCATTAGGATTATCCATGGTTAACTTGCCTTTTTGAGCATTTATTAGACAATATTTTTGAAAGTGATGAAGTTTCTATCACTATGACCTTTTACTCGATGATAGTTACAAAAGTCATGTTATTTATACCATGCGGGCATGGGCGAGCAGGTCAAAACCAAGGTGTGTTTTTTATAGGTGGAAGGGTGATGGATCCGACTTTGATAATATTTTCTATGAAATAAGAGTAAGGTTCCTCAATTGGGGTATATTTCCGCTTCTCTTGTCTGAATTGAAAAGTCTGGACAGGTGAGAGATTAGATGATGGGGTAGCCTAGTTTGACGGATGAGTTGGGTCAGCCTTGAGTACCATTGCGTTAGTGGTGCCCTTAGCTTTTGAATAATTGGTTTGTGGTTTGGAAGAAGAAGAGGTATCATTTGACTTGAATTCCAAATTCTTATTGCGTAATTGGATTTTCTTCTCTTCGATGGCCCGAATCTCTAACTTTTGTGCCATAGTGAATGCTTCATCAAATGTTTGGAAGGTTTAGACCTACAAGGTTAGTGAGATATGTCTAGTATAAACTCATGTGAAGAGCTCGATGAGTTCTGTTTGTGGTAGTTGGAAGGTAAGTTGGTTGATCAAGCTACGCTAACGAGTGACAAAATCTACGATAGATTTGTCCTCATACTGATGTGTGGAGTATAAATCAGTCATGGTAACCTTCTTGATGATATTGATAGAGAAATGATCTAAGAAGGCTTGGGCTACCTGATTGAATGAGAATATAGAGTGTCTAGGTAACCCACTATACCAATCTAATGCAGGTCTAGTGAGGGACATGGGAAAGGTTCTCAAGAGCAAGGCATCATCATGAGCGATCAGATAACACCCATGTTTGAACAACTACAAATGCTGTTGTGGGTATTATTTTCTATTGAAATGATTGAATTTAGGAATTTCCCAATGCATGGGGTATGAGCAGATAGGAATGGATGGGTGAATGGGCTCGTTACAAATCTCATCATAGGTGAGAGTGTTGCGGGAGCTAGAAACCGATGCCTCCAATGTCTACATCTTGTCCAACATCAATTTAATTAGGTCATTGGTGGGTTGTGATGATTGGGTGCCTCTTGTAGCATGAGAGGGTTGGTTTTGGGCATATAACAGGGGTGGCACTCCAGTGTATGGGGCTACCATGTAGGTTTATTGAGAAGAAGGTAGTGAAATAGGGGGTATGTATCTGTGTGTATAATGGATGAAATGGGAGGTTGTTGATAGTATGTATATGGGGGTGGAAGGGTCATGGTAACCCTAGTGGCAATAGGGGCTAATGATTGTGGAATAGAAAGGACCATGTTCTGAAATGGGGTAGGGGTCACCAACACTAGAGGTGGTAATGTAGCTACGGGTATGTGTGAGACATTAGGGGTAGATGAGGTTGTGTTTGGGGTAGTTATCAGGGTATGGTGGATGTAACGGGTGCCACGGAGGTAGAAGACCCATCGGTTATAGCGGGTATAGGACCTAGCTACAAAACGCATGGGGTAATGTAGATTTGGGCAAAGACACGAGCCGAGATGGGGCCAATGCGGGATTGGGAGCAAGATTCAAGGGGATAGATACGGGAATGTTGTATATCAACTGACCTGAGTCATCTTGAGTGGACAAGTGGGAAAGGTAAAACTACAAGGTGGCATGGTTTTGGTCAAGGAGTCATGTGAACTTCTCATCTCTCGATAGTGATAGTAATAGGTTGGATGGGATCCATGGCTAGTGATAAAATGGAAGGTGGTGAAGGACTAGGTGGGAGTGGTTGACAACTGTCATGAAATACGAGTTTGCTTTCTTGTCTTGGTCAACACCATGTGAACTAGTACTAATCAGGTAGGGCTTCTTCTCTGTAAATGACACAAAGAACAATAGGAACAAGTGAATCTGGTGACAAAAAGTGGATTAGGTACCAAATGGTGGCTAGAATGTGAAACAAGCTAACCGATGCCGATTAGAGTAAACCGATGCCTGTCAAGGGTAATCTAACTGCCACTATAGAAAATGGATAGTGAGTGAAAAAACAAGGTAGAAGGTGAAATATGATAGGTATGCTAAATCTGATGGTGTTTACAATGTCAATGGGTATGATGGTAGTGAAAAGAACAGTGAAAATTGGAAGAAAATGAATAAAATTTCCTTTTGATTAGTTTAGCAAGAGGACCTAGAACTCGACATCGGTTGGGTATAACCGATGGAGGTCGAAGGTGACCTCGATGACTAATGCATTACTATGAAATATAAATAGTGATGAATGAAAAGTGGTTGTGAATTAAAATCTGATATTAGAATTAGACCCGAACTCGAGAATGATGATGGTATGGCCAAGAAACACTCAGGTGAAGCCAGAATACACCAGCTGTGATGAGGAGCATGCAAGGATGAAAAAAGTGAAGAACGTGATCTCTCACCTCAAAATGCAAGCCAAGCAGAAACACTAAGAAAAATGTGATCCTAGGAGTGCCCTTTCTATTATGTTTGTTTAGCTTATGCTATTTAGGGATTGACACATGAATTGTGAAATAGATTTTTTGGTGAGGATGGCTTCCTACAAAGAAGGAGATCTAAAAGGTGAGGTTTTAGGTATGTTATGGTGGGGGCGGGCTTCACTCTAAAGTATGACTTGACAGAGCAACGAGCTGGGTGCCCACTGTACCATGATCATGTGATCACCTATAACTTCTTCCAGGTAGGATGTTGTTTAAGAATGTATCTATTTTGAATTTTTTTGAGGTTTGATAAGACTCAAAGAAAGAGAAAAGGAAAGAAGTGTTTTTCTGATTCGTTTGTCAACCATTAGCTGGCATGAATTCTAGCGTATAGGTTGCCCTCAATTAATGTGAGCTAATGCAATAAATCAAAATGGAATGTACTTATTTTTAAGCCCAAATCGAGATGTGAAATTGGATGACACAATAAGATGAAGAGGAAGAGGGATGCTCTTTCACTACAATGCAGAAAACATGAAGAAATGGTTCTTTTTAATTACACTAAAAGAAAAGTTTCCTTTAGAGCAAATAGAAAGAAGAGGTGGGTTACCAAGGAAGAAAATTAGTGTGTATGCTTTTCAGAAGGAAAAAAACACACAACTTTTCCTAGGAATGAATGAAATGCAAGGAACCCCGGATGGGTCCCACTGGCATGCCAAAATGTTTCACCTTATTCTTAGATCGTTTCTTTGAAGTGTTGATGAAACAGATAGGGTAACGGGCATAGGAGGAATACCTATTCAAATGTTGGTTGATGGGTTTTTACATGTGTATGAATTCTGAATCCATAGCTAATCATGAGAGCTTCCTTTTGGATAGGAGGAACTACCTATAATGTAAAGTAAGACCACTAGAAGGAATTAAACAATATGGGTAGTGAACTACCTAGCATATGCTAGATCCGGGAAGTGTGATACTTCCTAGATGGCTGTCAATCCACTGTTTTAAACAATTTAATGCTATAAACAAAGTAAATCCTATTGTAATTTGAAATGATTTAGGTATCTCACTTAAAACACAATAATAAATAGATATAATCTAATAGGATAAGCTAGAATAGAATCCAAAGGTCAAATGATTGGTTCTGGGTTCTGCAGGTTTGACAGAGGTCTCATGTAGATCATATATGGATGAGGGTGAGATGAAATTTGGAGGGTAGGTCTCTGTTGCAGGGTCATATGGGCAAATACAGAGACCGATGTTGGTTAAGAGTAATCGACGGTGGTCGGTGTGACCGGTGTCGATCTTGTGAAAATCTAGAAATGCCATAGAATAAGCTTTGGGTCTCCTTTGTGATTACACAAAGGACTTTGGTTGGTTAGGATGAGGTATTGGGTGATTGGGGTAGGCTTTGGCGAGGTTTTAATGGGTATATGGAGGAGGAAATGTTGGAGAAGGTCAATAGGTTACTAGGTAAACAATAGATGATAAAATGATAATGAAATGAAATAAAATAGGAAAGTATGACGTTATACTTACTTGGATTCCAGTCCTAAATTCATGTGAGTGAGGGATGGAGGTGCTGATGAGGGGTTTGAAGGCTACAAGTGATCACCAACTAAAGGAAAGCTTCTATATGGGTTGTATGTACATTCCTCTTTGCTTGGTTAGATTAGATCATGGCTGGGATGGTTGTGTAAGAAAAGATGTTTGATCTCCTTCCTTACATGTGGTTTCTCACTGGAATTCACTCTCTGAAGATGTGTTATCTCTCTCGAGATGTGTTTTTCTCACCAAACTTCGCTTCCAACTCCCAACCCGGAGAATAAAGTTGTTTTGGGGTGAAAAGGATAATCGACGGCATGCGGTTCCGGCTTAACGGACAATGGTTAGGGGTAATCGGCATCGGTCAAGGCGAGATTTCCTAGGTTTACAAAACTAGGGAGATCCTCTTGATTTCCTCGGATCTCATGTCGTTAACCCACATATTAGACTGGGAACTTCTTATAAGCATGTGGGAATGTGGTTAGAGGGAATGTAGGCATTGATTTTTAGGGTTTGGGTAAGTCTTAGTTAGTTATGGCAACTCGCTAAGAATAGGTCTTAGGTTGAGTTGGCTTGGAGAGGTGTCTATGTGAATCAGTATGTGTGGATATTATTTAAAATAAGATATTTAAATAATAGATATAGTGAGACTAATTAATTAATTTAATTAAATTAATTAAATTAATATTAGTGGGGTGAAGGGGGCCATGGCTAGGTGAATGTGATGAAGGGTGTTTATTTGTAGAGGGACCAAAGGGGAGTGTGATGTAATTTTAGTGTCTACAGGTTCCTAGATCTCTAACTTGTCAGGAAGGGTCCCAAACTTGTGGTAGCACCTGTAAGAAACTAGCCCTAACTCAAGAAACTTGAATACGCAGCCCCATGGTCTACCTCTCTGCATTGTGGTGAGCATTGCACATATTGGGATAAGGGATGCCTCAATCATGCCCTACTATCACCGACACCCGCCTACCCTATATATCTCTATAATGCAGCTGCAGCTTTCCAAGAAGGAAGTGATCTACCATGAAAAAACAAGCTCTACTCCATCCTCGGCCACTATATGTGCCTATAGGGCCTCTAGATGATATCTCTCTCTAGCATCTCATTAAAATCTCATCAATAATAATAGATACTACCTAGGTGCCCTCATACATCATATCTCATAACCCATGCCATATATGTCGACTCCTCAAGAGCTCGAGAATGCAACGCACCTACGGGGCACCCAATTGTTATATGGTCCTAGAACCAGATCTATAACAAAGACATCAACCCCATCATCTTCTAACGGTGGTAAGTAATCAAATGCAGATCCCAATATAAATGTGCCAGTATGCACTGGCCCCAACAATATCACTCACCACTAAACAATCCATGAACTAATGTGATCAATCCCATCGGAAATGATGTCCCTGTCTTATCAGTGAGTAAGAACCCACTGATAAGAGCCATCAAGTAGAGCAGTCCCTGGTGAATGGTCAGATCAGATATACAATCATGTAACGACACTATCATACCCTCGTGGGGTATCTCATCATGGCCAAATATGTCACTAACTACCACAATGATCTAAATGAAATCACTCATGTACTCAATCACCGAGCTAATTATGGGAACACATAGAATCCTCCACATGTTCTCTAATGTGACAGTCATCTCTCTTATGGGGATTCTGAAGCACTGGCTCTCATTATGCCACCGCTCAATCAAAGCGGTCAATAGGCCATGATATAGAGTAATTGATGGCATCCGCACTACATGGCCTAAACCGACCACCTCTAATAGTACCGCCATATCACGATGATCTCATCGATGCATGATCAACTCCATCTCAGATCTGAAACTATGTCACTCTTGCATTTGTAGTGTTATAAAACCATCTTTGTAAAACACTTTGCATGTATTAGACACTAACAATTCTTCTAAGTTATTCTATTGTTCTTCTTCTAAGTGTCATTTTTTGCATTTTTCCCTCTTATTCATCTCTTTTTGTTCATGCACCCCATTTTGGGCATGTGCACACCTTGTGGCATGTGTTCCCCCTTTTGTGAATGCATGTGTGCATATCTACCTCATGGCACTTGCACCGTGTTTATGTTACTTGTGCATGCGCACAGTGTGTGTGATGTTTGTGTGCCAAGGTTTTGGCACTTGCACATACGCGCAGGTGTTATATGCATGTGCATGGGCATGCATATGATTTTAGGGTGTATGCATGTGCATGCACACTTTTAATATACCTATGCATGTGCACATATGCTTTAGGGTGCTTGCGCCACCATAGGGGCACTGCACTTCCCAGCGCATGCACACATATGCTATACCCTACATCTAACCTAATAATTAATGCATTAATTACAACATTAAATGTGTAATTGACAAGGTCAATCAAACTACTCACAAATAAGACATCATCTATGGGTCGGGCGTACTCCCAAACTCGGTGGCTGCCTCCGCAGAGCTTGTCCTCTCACCATTTTCTTCGTTGCTATCGATTTCTCACGGTAAAATTTTGGTAACAATCGGTAACAAATGAATTGCTCATGATGATTTACCCCCCTAGGTGGGGTATATTAAACCATTCTCACCGGTCATGATTCCTATACGACTATTTTGACCATTTTTTTCTCTAACTCTTCTTCTACTCACCGTGAATAATGATTTTATTGAAATACTTAATTTTCTTTCATTTTTTTATTGTTCTAGGGCATTATTTGCCATCTAGTACTCATTTCTTCTCACTAGGGAAATTTTATTGCTCCTAGGTGATATCCCTTCTTCTACATATCCACCCAATCATATATATATATATATATATATCCCAAATCCAACAAACTTAAAAAATTCTCCAAAAATCCTAAAAATTGTAAAACTTACAAAAACTAGGTAAACCAACTCATAGCGGCTGAAACTCGTGTCTTGTGCATGGTATTCTTTCCATATTTTTCTAGAAATTTCACATCTTCATAGATCAAATGACTCACAGATCATTTGATTTATAACCATTTACAAAGATAATGGGCTTTCTTCATTAGTATTTAGGGCACATCTAGTTGTCTGGTACTATTTCGTGGTGCACTACGCTTTCTCATTGGACCTAATGTCCTTCATCATCTTCCCTTTCATGTATCCTTGCTTGGGGCATCATTTTTAACCCTTTTTTCAATCATGAACATTTTAGAGTATTCATCTTGATAACAAAACATTTGTATAACCATCTTAACCGTCATTGGTTGGAATATGTGTGTTTGTACTTGTTTTCCCTATTAAATGAGCTTGTTTCCTTCTCATATTGCATTGTTTTTGTATGTTGCATTGAGTTGGTGTTTTTAAGCAATGGAAAATTGTTTGTAGTATGGATTTTCATGTCATTCTAATTTTTTTGTATGCTTATATTTTTAATAAGGACCGATGACGTAGATCTTTGGCAATATGATGACACTAAAGTTTTGTCAATACACTGGATGAAAGCTTTCTCTCTTCTTTCCATCTTCATTCCTCTTTTACATCATTCTCCTACTAACACTATTCTTCTTATTAACCTAGCACATTATACCCCTACCCATTCTTCTATCCATTTCTTTCACATTTTTCAATCACCGATCATCTTCTTTCATCACCCCATCAACACTTGAGGGGCATCTCTCACTTCTCCTAATTTTTCTTCTACGCCTTCAAAATTTATCTGTCTACTATCTTTGAAGTGGTGTTACTTACACCACCTAAAAGAGGGGAAAATGTATACAGCTAATATTTAACCCGAGCAATTTAAATATTTAAATTGCGTTAATTATCATTTCTTGCAAATTGATGACATATTGTCAATATAACACATTTCCTCTTCTATCACTCATTAATTAGTTACATTATACTATGTAATTAACCCTTCTATCAAAAATACACCAATTAATGAAATTTCATTAATCAATCCCCATTTCTATCTAGACTACTTAATTATTATTAATTAATTAGCTTTCTCTTCCATTAAATCAGTAAATCGTCATTTATTTTATTAAATCCCTCCCATAATCTAAATCATGTTAATTATTCCTCTAAAAATCTTATATAAGTTTGTAGACCTATTAATTAATAACTTTGATTAATTAATAAATCCCCCAAACCCCATGAGTCACTACAGAAAAACTAAACTCTCTTAAGGTTGACTCAACCCTTTCTAAACCTTCCTTATCCACAACTAACCCAACCTCTCCATTTATCTCACATGAACAGGGATGTATATATTCTTCCATCTATTGGGGTATATAAGGATCCCTCCTCCTACCTTTCTTCTTACACCTAAATGACCATAGAGCATGTATTATAGACATTTTAGCATTCTTCCATTAGAAGAGCTAACCTTCTCCATTTCTTGCATTCATCCACCCAATTTTTAAGTACTGTGGAGATACGTCAAGTGGTCTTGTAGCCATGATTTGACAAGACTCCATTCTTGAAAACCTTGGGATTTCAAGCATACAATCAACTCTTTGATTGCTATAGATCTACATAGGTTCAATCTCATCTCATTTAGCATTCAATAAGAGATAGAAGTTAATTTGTTTAGCATATTAGCTTTAAATGTTCATTTCATGTTCTAATGTAGAGATGTTGATAGGTTAGCTTTGTTTAAGATCTTAGCATGATGATGCATAGGTTTAGTTTAGCATTGTATTGAAGCTACTAGGTGTTAGTTTCAATTATACTTACATAGCTAACTAACTCTTGCATACACTTCTTAATTAAATTGGCCAATAAAAAGTGGGAAGAAAGAGAATTTTCCCTTCCCAACCGGGTTTCCTCGGGAGATTTCAGGATAAAACTTGTTAGTGTTAATGAGTTTATATTTTTCCTTTCCTACAATTGTTGACTCTAAGCATAAGCAAAACTCATTCACTAGCTATCTCTGTCATTTTCTAATTGAAAGTAGAATAATAACGTTTAATTGTGATTCTATGAAAAATTCCAAAGTAGAGAGTTTATAGATCAGTTGTTTTGCTTTATATGATGCTTATGCAAGAAAAATGTAACCTGAAACTTTGGTTTTCAAACAATATTTAGTACTTCTTGTTTTTTTGGAAAAATGTGATGAATGATAAAATAAGAGAATGAACCCACTCCTCTTCTAACTCCACACAACTAATAATATGTTATGTCTCAGCACCAAGAGCTAGAAGCAACATGAGTTATATGGTTTTGATGAATGGAAATGATGAAAGGAAGACAAGGTTTTAACAAAAATCCAACTAGGAACCTAAAACCTAACTCTATACATAGTTTACTATGTAGTCTAGAATGTGATTTGATTCTAAGTTTATCTAGACTTAGATCCCTAGATGGCCACTTGATTGATAAAATATAGTTTTAAGGTTTTGAATCTATTAGAACATATGCATCTAATTTACTTTCTTGGGATTTGAAGTTTCAAATAAATTTTTATTTGCTAAATTACTTATACCTTATTGAATTACTATGAAAAAGATCCCTGCACCTTGCCTCATGTTACAAGTAAGAAGCATGGGATCATAACAAAGCGTAACATATAGGCAAGTAAGGGCAATTACCTCCTTTCAAAACTTCAAACCACTAGTATGAGGCTTGGGCTTATCACCAAAGATTGGTAGGGAAATAAAATGTAGTTTTATTTATAAATAAAATATTTTTACACTTATTTATTAACTTATGTCTTTTTTTTTTAAAAAAATTTTACTTGTGCCTTTGGGAGGGAGATATTTCCCCTAGCCTCAACCCCATGTAACTAGTAAGATGCGAGGGCTCATCACCGAAGGCTGAGATAGGTGGACAATTGATCTAGGTAAAGTGTTTAGAGTGCTTTTGTTACCAAAGAGGTTTTTTGGGAAAGATGTGACATCAGAAGCTTCTAGAATAGACCATGGGAAAAGACACCTATGCTAGAAGAAAACTATGGGAAAAACCAAGTATGTAGGCCTTGGTAGGATTAATGTCAAAACTCTATCTTAATTTGTTGAAATGATTAGAATTGTTGATGATGATATGGCAGATATTTGAAGAATTATGATTAAGTGTTTTGCCAATGTTGAGAATTTTTTTGAAGTTGCTTGAAAAGTAATTTTCTTGACTAAAATGTTTACAATATGATTATGGAAATGATATGGAGTGTGAATGCAATAATGTACATGCGGAAATGTAAATGAACTATGTATGGAAGTATTTAGGGTGAAGCTAATCTGAATAATATTAAACTCCTCACCTCCCACGGTACACATTTATGATCCACATGATCTCTAAATTTTTCATTCTCTTAACAAGGGCCTACTAATTTGGGTTTAAACTTATAACCCTTGCCTTTGGTTGTATATATTTGATCACCTAATCTTGGCATGAATCCATTTATTTAAAAGAGGTCTTTGTGAACCTCTTTATCATGTGTTTGACTTATTATATTCATGTGAGCATGAATACGCTGCTTAGCTATTTTTCCCACATAGCAGTAATGGTTACATTTGACATTTGTTATGTTATTGGGTTATGTCCCATGGACACAACAAGCTTGGCTTTTAACTTATTGGTGTTTAGACCAAGGTTCAAAAAATTTAAAGCCCTAGAAAAGAATTAGATGGGTATCGTTTTATTCTCTAAATCCTCTCCTTTCTTCATTATTTCTATCATGTTTATGCATAGACTGAGATCATCGGTAGGAAGAGAAGCTATACTAACGAGGTTATCCACTTCTTGTGGTTCGAATGGGAGAAGGATTAGTTCATCACTCTCTAAGAGTTTCACAATCTCTACTATGGTTTTGGTGGACACGGTTTTTATAAATTTTGTTTTACCCTTAGATTTTTTCGCTACCTCAAACATTTTTGGGTCAACGAATTCAAATTTTTTTACATTCGGGGCGGTCATGACCAATGTTGTTGATTGAGGCAGTTTTTTCAATTGGTTCGTAAGGATCTCATTTTCTGAAAGGATCCCTAGGTTCTTCTTGAGGTTTTCTAAATTTATGTTGAACAAGATAGGGTCCCTCGAGCAATGAATACCTTTCCCAAGTGGATAACTATAACCTCTTGGAACAATGTGGAGGGAATAGCCTTCATCCGGTGAATCCAAGGTCTACCAAGGATCATGTTGTAATTTTTCTCCTTGTCAATGATGTAAAAATCTATCAAGATGGTTTTTGGCCCAAGGGAGATAGGAAGAACTATAGTTACAATCAAGGTGGCCTTAAGACTGTCATACCCTTGTAACATGTTTCTTGTAGAGGATCAATTTGTCTCCCCATATCCCAAATTATATAATAAAGAGAAGGGAACCACATTCATAGTAACCCCATCATCGATCATGGCTCTCTTAATACAGTTGTTATAAACCAAAACCTACAAATATAAGGAAGGATCACCTATTCAAGAAATTTTTGCATCGAAGGCATCCTACTAATATAAAAACCTAGTATCCCTATCACTCTCCCCCTGGAGGATGTACGTAAAAGTAAATATGGTTTATTTGAGCTCCAGGAGGAGGTGTAACATGGATTAGATTACCAACACCCAATACATCAAGCAACGTAGATCGATGTGTAGGGAAATTTTTCAACAAATTTAAAAATGAGATGTGAGAAAAGGTATTTTTAAATCTAATATATAATCATAGGCTCATACTGGTTTTAAGATTTTAGGAACATCATCATGTGACAAGGAATGAGTGGGGAGGGTTGTGAAACATATTATCTTGTCCAAGTTGCATTAATTTCTTGTTCAACCTCTAGCTCAACTAATCTCAAAATATTTGTATTGTTGTTTAAGCTAAGGTTGGGAGAAATTCGATTGTTATCATAAGTCGAAGCCTCATAGTCATTATTCCCCACATAAATACCATTTTTTATGTTTTGAATATTCAACTTGGAATTTTAAGGATGTTTAGGTAATGGGTCCTAAAAGATTCCTAAGTTTACATTCGAGGTGTGATAGGTCCTGTATGACCAGGTTGCGAGGTTTCTTAAGGATTTTATAAGAACATGTCCACAAATATATTCCTTTGAATCTCATGGAGCCTTTGTATAAACTTGTTGCAATACCTACAAGTTCTAGCATCATGAACAATAAGATGATTGAAGCCACAATAAATATTAGGATCGTAGTCTCTTGGCCTTTGGTTAGATTATTTTTGTTGTTTATTGTAACCTCAATTATAGTTCTGAAACTAGTTATTATAACCATAATTCATTGCCCCTTGGCTAGAATTTTGGTATTGGTTTGAGCCTTGGGCTTAAGATTTTTTAGGAGGGGGATAATTCACATCAACCACGTTGACCGAAGAGGTAGTTTTAGGGCCTCTTTGATTTCCCATGTTATTGTTATTATTTTTATTGTTGTTATTAGTATTACCATTTAATATGAAACCAACATTATTTTCTTGATCAAGTAACACCATACGCGATTGTGATTCAAGACCTTGGGTCCTTGGTTTTGGCTTCATTTCTTTGATGAATTACATTATTTTGATTAGGGGATACCAATTTCCCATTGATATCATAGGTATTATTACTAGTATCAATAGTATCTTGGTCAATTTGAAGCACACCTTCTAAGCACTTCCTCATAACCGCAGAAAGGAAACTTATGGAATTCATCCTTGATCTCTCGATTAAGTGAGTGAAGGAAAAGATCGTAAATTTCCATCTCGGTCCATGTTGGGTTCACTTGTAAAAGATTAAATAACTTGATGCCATATTTGGATTCAATGAGCGATAGATTCATTTTTCTCCCGCTAAATATGTGGAAACTCCTTAATCCCTATTCGTAGCAACTTGTTCACGTAAAATGATGTAATGAACTTAGAGAAACGTTGTTTAAATTAATGTATAGAATATTTCGGAATTGTATAGTACTAATCAAAATTATTTCCTTGAGGGTTTTTATAAATATATTATCCAACATAGCGTCCCAAGGAAGCAACTCCCTAATGCGCGAGTACAGTGCCTTAACATGAGCATTTGGGTCTCCTTCTCCCTTAAATTTTGGAAGATTGGGAAATGGGCGTGGAAGCATGACACCCCATACTGGTAAATTCAAGTGTTTATTTTAGATACTCAATGATAAGTAACCATTGTGTAAGATTCCACCATTGAACCCCCTTGGTGAGGAGGTGGAGGAGGAGGAGTTGGATAGGTCACAGGGTAGGCATTAGCTGGAACATATGGAGATCCTTGATATAATGTATAAGGAGTACGGAAGGTTTATGGGTCAATCTAGGGGAATTTGAATACACATGTAGGTAAGATGGAACAACAATAGGAAATGGGCTAGAGGGTGTGAAAGAAGGGAACACCACATTTCCCGATGAAACGACATTCAATAATGCACTTTCGGCCAGCCCTTACGTAGGAAAAGCATTAGAAGGGTGAGGTCCCATTCCTACGGTATCATATCTTGTGAGAAGATCACCTGGATTTGATTGGATAGGATAACCTTGTTGCATAATATGTTGCACCGGGTTATGTGTTGATAGGGGTTATTTTTATTTGTTACATGCATGGTTAGTGTTGTTTAGCTATTAGAAGCCACATAATCTTCTTGTGCTAGTGTTGTTACTATTTCATGCAATTCATTGGAATAGGATAGTTTGAATTTCAATAGGAAGCCATTAAAGTTACAGGTCTTGTTCAAAACAGATAATTTTTGGTTCTCGAATGTTTTATGTTGTATGACTCACAATAAATCCTGCTAGGAATTGCATAAGCCAAGCTCTTTTCTCTTGTGCTATCCCTCTCCTACTCACATTGTAATTAATCGCATCTTAAGTTGCCATTATTTCAATACCAACTTCGTTAATGCTAACATCACATGCTTTTCTGGATTCATGTGAACACAAAGGAACAAGGAGATCTCACTGAGGGGACATAGCCACACACAACCAAATTTGCCACTATTATGCAAAATCTAGGTTCAAGCTTTCAAAGTTCTAGTTAAAACATATCAAATAGAGTAGTCAATCATTTCATTTCAGTTAATCTCACTTTCGATATTGCCGGGGAAGCTATGGGGATTGATAGTTTCTGAGAAACTATGATTCACTCCTCACTTCTGAGGTAGGATCAAGAGTCTTTCAAATAGATTAGATCAGTTATCTAGTTATTTAGAATAGATTTACAACTGCACAGGAAAGTAGCTATACTTGGCTACTTTCTTTGTTTTAATTTCGTTATTAGTTTAGTTGTTAATTTCTAGATATTTTAAAATAATTGCTCTTTCAATTCTGTTCAATAGTTCATCAGAAAAACACAAAAATAGAAGAATATACATAGATGTATCCTGCACAGTTAGTTTATTCTGTCATTAGTTAGCTTTATATCATTTCCTTTTTGCATGACAATCACAGGACCTAGGGAGCCCAGAGAATATGTGTTCGATCCAATAACGCCTCAGCCCAATCTCATTACGGAAATAACTGATATAGATCAGAATCTTAGAATCCAAGTCTTCCAAAATAGTAGACTTACAACAGATCAACTCATAGTTAAGAGGGTTAAACATAGAAGACGACCAAGCACACACATTTTGGTCAAACCAGCCAAACTACAGATTACCCTAGAAAAATATCCGCATGATTGTAGAAGGGCTTGAAAGAGAGAAAATATTCAGTTGTGACCCTTTGGTCCCACAACCAGACGTAGGAGACATTCTCACTGACATAGACACTAGCTTAAGAATTAAGGTTGCCAGAATGCCTGTAAGGTACTTTGAGAAGATTACACAACTTGTAGTTCTAAATATAGAGGCTGAAAATGCATACAACTATTATATACTAGGGATTACAGATCGATTCCACACATGACCATAGAAGATCCACAACAACCATGAATCTACGGTTGTGATCCACAAACCCCACAACCCAACGAGTCCATAGGTCAATCAGACATAGATGCTAGTTTATGCACATTAGTATTTAGATCCATGCCACTTCCACCAACCATTATCACATAGTTATCCTTGTTAAATATAGCAGCTAACAAAGCTAAGGATTTCTGGACTAGACCGGAGAATCGACCATAGAACCCACTGTACCCATCATCCATCCTATGACCCTATCTAGAGATATACACGAAACAATCCCAGGTCATTTTCCCCATATCCCACAACCTATATATCGGATCACGCCAAAGCTTGATATTAATTAGAACCTTCAAGCAATCATCCTCACTGACCGATCTATCATGCCGCCAGGTTAGGAGGGCCTTATTTTCCTTAGATTCGTAGATTCCATTAGTGTGCATCAAAGACATAAGATTTCTTAACTAACTTGTTTGCATCCCACGTATATTCCATCCCCATCGGCTATCTCTGCACGAACTCGGAGGTCAAAATGCAAGGAAGAGTTACTTGTAGATTCCCATGCTCACTTGTCACTTTTCCATCGTACAAAAATGGGTGAACCGGACATGAACAAACACAGTTATTTTATTGTATTTTTCATTTTTCTTGCATCCACCTTTGCTCTTTCCCATTATTCTACGAGTATTCATATACCCCCGAATATGTCAGATTTGATGCATATGATAGACCTCTCCTAGGTCTTGATGCATACTACAATCAATCGAATAGATAGCCATCAACCTCTCTCTCAAAGCATGGGGAGACAAATATTCAACTAACCGATTTTCAACACAAAATTTTCCTCTAAGGACTAGATATAGTTCTTCTTTCCAAATAGAGGATTTGGATCAGCTCGCTCAAACGCAACACCCAAAGCCTTCAGGCTCGAATGCCATGACGTTTACAGGAGAATTTGGTTCATCTCCTCAGGTTTTTCTTAGACCACAAATTAGTAGACAATCGAATCCATATCCTTTTTTATATGATGAACATTCAGTGCATTATGCCAAGAATGAACAATGCTCTCGTAGTACGTACCCACCTATAGGAAGTTTACAAACACGACCCAAGGTCTCGTTTCAAGAAAACACCTCCATGTTGTTACTATACCTATAGGAAATTCCCTCAGGGAAACTTGGCAGGGAAATAATCAATTCATAGTGGGGTACCGCATGCCTATACAACCTTAGGATATATGAAAACTGCCACTAAGGCAAAATACTATGACTTCACCAAATGAAGTCATCTCGACTTTAGTAGAAAAAGTTAGAGGGTTAGAACTTACTCAAGCAAGTCAAAATTCTCAATTCATGCAGGTAGGAAATTCCAATCCTCTGCATCGTCCCGGCCAAGTAGACCTCCTCACAGGAATAGGCATGTTGGGAATGCCTCCTTAGTATCTACAAAAAATTCCAACTAGAACAATCGCTTTCTAACACCATTCATCCAAAGAAAAATATGATACCTCCCGGTCTAGTACAAAATAATCCATTCCTAGGAAATACTCCTTCATATCTAAACATGTATTCCAAATCACCGCAAGGAGATATGTTATATTCTCCCGGCATGTTCACTCAACCACAGGGATTACTTTATGCCACGCCGTACCAAAAAATCATCCCACCTCCACCCCCTCAGTAGGCACCATCGATGGTCGAAACCTATGCGATAGGGACTTATTTAGAATATTTGAAAGAGCCCTTAGACTTCACTATACGAAGCATCATGCTTCCAAGACCTCTTCTTGATTTTCCCAGATATAAAGGGGAAGGAGACCCGAATGCACATATCAAGGCCTATGCCACAGCCATTCGAGAACTACTCCCTTGGGATGGGGTTTTTCTAAAATATTTCCCAAAAATTTAGAGGGCATTGCCTCGATTGGTATTATAGAATACCTGAAGCTTCCATGCATTCATTTAAACAACTCATTTTAGAGTTCATCAAGGTGTTTGACATGAATAAACTATTGATAACAGGAATCAGGGAGTTCTTGCACATTAAACAAGAACACAATGAATCATTACTCACTTCATCCAAAGATGGCATACACCCTTTAACTTCTCGGCAAGTGCTCCAAATATGGACCAAATGGAACTATGTGATTTATTCCTTCATTCTCTTAGCAGAGAGGTAAAGGAAGAAGTCTAGAAGCTACCACTAAGGAATTACGATGAAGTACTTGAGAGTGCTCTCGGAATAGATCAAGCGGCAATAGATAGCGGTCGCAAGACGTATGGAACAAATGGGAGGCTAATCACCCCCAGCCAAAATACTATGACTTATCCTACTACTGCAAACCAGGGTTCATTTTAAGAGACCTCTTGGAAATTGGAGGTGGAGAATACCTGGCGAATATCCTCGGAACTGGTTTCATGGGAAGGTGAATTTTTTGGGGGTTGTATGAAAAAATTTCACTTGATTGTCAAGTGTCTGTGATAGAAGGCTACAGACACGCGATGGGAAATTTTACTATCACGCTTCAAAAAAAATGCATTGACACACTCAGACAGCATCCTCAGTGACGCGCGTCAACAGACCTCAGTGATGCGTGTCATTACGGTTGTTAACACGTGTCACCGAGGTCCGCTGACGAGCGCCAATGCATTTTTAACGCGCGACAGCAAAATCTCCTATCTCATGTCTACAGCCTCCGACCTCTGCTTTCTCATCAAAAAATCTCCGTGTCGCACATCAACAAACTCTTTGTCATGCGTCTGTTATGTGTTAATATCTATTGTACCTCCTTATCACACGTCAACTATCCATCAAGGTCACGCATCAAAAAATAACCCTCATTAATGCGCGTAATGCACTCGGTTGATGCACGCCATTATGGTTGTTGACGCGCGTCACTAAGGTCTGTTGATGCGCATCAATGCATTTTTTTGACACGCGATAGCAAAATCTCCTATCACGCGTCTGCAGCCTCCGACCTCTACTTTCTCATAAAAAAATCTCCATGTCGTGCATCAACAAACTCTTTGTCGTGCGTCTACTATGCGTCAATATCTGTTATACCTCCTTGTCATGCGTCAACTATCCATCAAGGTCACACGTCAACAAATAACCCTCATTGATCGCGCGCCAATGTACCTCGAATATGACGTGCATCATTACGGTTGTTGACATGCATCACTGAGGTCTGTTGACGCGCGTCAATGCATTTTTTTGACGTGCGATAGCAAAATCTCCTGTCACGCGTCTACAGCCTCCGACCTCTGCTTTCTCATCAAAAAATCTTCGTGTCGCGCATCAACAAACTCTTTTTCGTGCATCTTCTATGCATCAATATCTGTTGTACCTCCTTGTCGTGCGTCAACTATCCATCAAGGTCACGCGTCAACAAATAACCCTCATTGACGCGCGTCAACAGACCTCTTTGACGTGCATCAACAAGGTTGTTGACGCGCATCAATGAGGTCTGTTGACGCGCGCACAATAGGTCTCGCTGACGCGTGTCAATGCATTTTTTTGGCGACGCGCAAAAGAAATATCCCATCACGCGTCTGCAGCCTCTGCCCTCTTCTTGCTCATAGAAAAATCTCCATGTCACTCATCAACAAATTGTTTGTCATGTGTCTTCTATGTGTCAATATCTACAAGATCTCCTTGTCTACAAACCCTCCTTGTCACACGTCAATAACTTACCCCTTTTCATGCATCTATAATACGGGATATATCATATTGTTGAAAAATGTGAAGTAGAAGTGTTCTACCTCGAGAATAATCTAGGTTTATATAGGGGATATTTTTCAAGAGTAGGTGAAGCCGACCCCTAAAAAAATTAAAGTGTAATTTTTAGGCGAACGGTCACCGACCCATGCCAAAAATTCACCTTTTCAAAATTTTCAAAAATGGAATATTCGCCATATTACGAATATTCGCCACTAAAATTTTCCCTTCGCAAACATAAATCAAGGACCTAAAATCCTTAATAAAAATCACAAAGTGTAACCACGATGGAGTAATCGACCAAAAAAAAAAACAAATGTTGTAAATGCTCCACTACTAATTAACAATCAACGAAACAACAACTTTACCCCAACAATCAATACAGTGGATTTTAATCATCCGCAACAACAACAACAAAGGAAAACCTAGACACATGGTCCAAGTCAAAATTCAACTAGATATCGAACCAAAACCAAAACCAAAGACAACAAACACAAAATCCTAATGGTCAATGGTTTAATCCAAGTTTTGGACCACAATATGCGGCAAAAAATAGCAACCTAGGAATTACAATCCTAACTCGTATTGTGGTTTCCAAAAATTCGAGGCCACGACACTAGGACTTGCATGATTACAATAAGTTCATGCAACGTTTACCAAAGGAAAAAAGAAAACTTTTCATAGATATGTTCTTGACAGATCCCGCATCACCAACGCTAAATACTTTTATAGGCGCTTTCCCTCAAAATGCACCCCTCAAGATCTTCAAGGATCCACTCCCAAATCACAATAACAATAAATTAAATCCAAATGGGACAAATAAGAGCATAATGATAGGAAACAATGATCATGAAGCCTCGACTTCACTAAATCCACCTGTTGCACCACAATTAGGAAGTCAGCCATGACCCAAGATAGTCGGTTTAGTGGAGTTAGACACCGAACTACACGTAGAAGCTGTAACAAGGACACAAGAATATTCCTCTCAGCCAAATCCAAGTTACCCGCTAGAGGCAGATAACATCCAACAAATATTAGTAAAACTTGTAGGTGCCTATGATTTAATTAATGACCTAACAAAAACCTTCTCTCACATCTCCTTTTGGACTTACTAAAGAACTCTCCTACCCATAGGGCTGCTCTCTTTAAGCATTAGGTTTAGGTCATTTAATTAACATCACTCCACCTCCGAAACATAGGTAAACCATATAGACTTTTATATCCACCCTCCAGGCAGCCGGATAGGGATACCGATTTTATATTCAAAATAAACAAAATGCCAACAGACGCCGAGATTGCACACGAGAGGTGATCAAACCTTACATATGCAAGTATGGGTTTATAAAAATTACATTAAACATGTAATGGTTGATGATGGGGCAACAGTTAACATAGTTCCTTTCTCTTTCCTTCAAAATATAGGGTATGGAGAAACAAATTGTTCCACAACTCAGAATACGTTAAGAGGCTATGATAACCTTAAAGCCACTTCGATTGGAACTATAATACTACCAATCACCTTAGGACCCAAAACAATCCTAACTGAGTTTTATATTATAGATCAGGAAACCAACTATAATATGATCCTCGGCCGACCATGGATACACCGTATGAAGGCAATCCCTTCTACATTATTCCAAGAAGTAAGATTCTTGCACTTAGGAAAGGTATTCATAGCAAAAGGTGATCCAAAACCATTCGATATACACCTAGTAGACCTGAAGAAAAGGCCGGGTGTTCACTCTGAGTTTGAACTCCCAATAAACCAACTTAACAAGCCAACCGACTCGAAATCGGAAGGAAAGTTGGTACCTACAATGGAGTTAGAAGTTACGAACCTAATCAAGAATATCCCAGCCCTCAAGGAAGAGGCTAACACTGTAGAAATGGTATCATTAGGAACTACGAAAAAATTGTCGAATTGCTAGAATAGGATCTACCAATTTTCCTGCCATTTGATTCTGTAGGCATGGGATATACCCTAGGAGTTGGTTCTCTTCCAGTAGAAGAACTCTGCATGGTAGAAGTAACAAGTGGATGAAATAGATGGAACAAATGTCCCAATGTCCATCTTCCCAATTAAATATTGGACTCTTCATTTTGATGGAGCTAGGTGTCATTATGGGGCTAGGGGCAGGTGTGATATTTACTTCACCCGAAGAAAAATCCTACCATTCACCTTTAAACTAAATTTTGAATGTACAAACAATGACGTTGAATACGAAGCCCTCCTCCTTGGCCTCATCCTAGCTAAAAGGCTCGGTGTTAATGACATCAGGGTGTTAGGAGACTCTCAATTAATAGAAAACCAAGTCTCTGAGGTGTATGAGACCAGAGTTGAACACTTACAGCTCTACAAAACAACAGTATTAGATTTGAGCAAAGAGTTTGACTTCATATCAATTGAAGCAATCCCATGAGAACAAAATCTTCTTATAGATTTGATAGCAACATCAACTTCATGCGTTCACTCCAAGAAGTGAGTTGGAGGACACCCGTTTCATGGTATCCCTTCGCACTGAACCATTAGTGAAGAAAATGTCAAACCCACTTTTAACAAACATAATTGAGAACAAATCTACTAGCGTAGATCACGTTGATAGTGATAGAGCTACTCTTAATTACTTAAACACCTATGAAATGTTACATCTCACCCATCATGTGGTATATTTGTCCTTAATCCCACATTTATCTTCCTACTTCAGGAATCCCATGATAGAGCTTCCCCTATAAAAATAACTCGACATATACATGGTAGAAAATGGAGAAGATCTGGAACTACCACCATCCCTGCCTGATTTTGAAGAAGGTAATGCTTCTTTAATCGAAGAAACAATTGACATTAACATCAGAATGGAGGATGAACCAAAACTCTTAAAACTAGGATCTTTGTTAACTCCAGAAGAGATAGAAATACACATTCGAATCCTCAAAGAACATCAGAAGGCTTTTGCATTTAATTATAAAGAAATGACAAGGGTTTCACCACACATCGCGGTACATAACCTCGTCACCAAATCAGATGCAAAGCCAATTAAACAAAAATTGAGACCAATGAAACCCAAGGTAGCTCTCATGGTGAAAGAAGAAGTAATGAAACTCCTCCAAGTGGGATTCTTCAAACCAGTCGATTACTCGCAGTGGGTATCTAATATCATTCTTGTTCTAAAAAAAATGGGAAGATACACATTTACATAGACAACCGAGACATTAACAAGGCGTGCCCTAAGGATGAATTCCCGCTACCATCCATAGACATCATTGTTGACGCAACAACTGGATTTGAGCTTTTGTCTCTCATGGATGGATTCTTGGGATACAATCAAATCAGAATATCTGAACAAGAGCAAGCCAAAACCACATTTATAACTCCTTGGGGAACTTATTGCTACACTGTTATGCCATTCGGTCTCAAGAATGATGGCGCTACATACTAATGGGCAATGACGTATATATTTCATGATATTATACAAAAATTGTGGAATCCTATGTAGATGACTTGTTAGCCAAAGAACAAGAAGCGCCGTGATCACCCTAAGTGCTCGTATCATTCTTTCATGTTTGGTAGAATACGAGTCACACTAAACCCAAAAATGTGTCTTTGGTGTGACAGAGGGAAGCTCCTAGGTCACATTATATCATCATGAGGGATTGATGTGGACCCACCAAAATTTGGGCTATTATTGAAATGATCCCACCGTCATATGAATTTGGAATCAGGTCATTTCTTGGGAAACTCGGTGCAATCCAAAGATTCATCCCAGATTTAAGCTTTGCCATTCATCCAATCAACAACCTACTCAAGAAAGAGTACAATATCAATTGGACCGAAGACTGCAATGAGGCTTTCAAAGTAGTTAAGTGTTTCTTGTTGTCACCACCTACGCTAATGCCTCCTAAGCCAGACCACCCTTTAATCTTATATTCATGAGCTACCAATGTCTCGCTAGCCTACATGCTAGCCCAAGAAGATGATGAAAATGAGAACGTGTGATCTATTTTATTAGCCGAACATTACTCAATTATGAGACATGTTATACACAAGCAGAGTGAGAATGCCTTGCCATATTCTTCACAACCAAACGCTTAAGACATTACATGCTAAATCAAGAAATGATGGTCATTATAAAAATAGACCATTTACAAACTTTCCTCATGCAAGGGTCCTTGTCTAAAAAGGATGGATGCTTTATAACCTTAATGGGTGAATTCAAATTAACTTTTGTAAACCAGAAGTCCGTTAAGGGACAAATCATTATAGATTGGTTACCTAATAACCCGTTGGATGGAGGTGATCTAGTAGATCTAGATTTTCCCAATGAATGCATATATTACGTCAAAACTAGACCTCCCATCTCTAAATGTCCTTGGTATACTGATATTATTAATTATATCATGGGCCATGCATATCCAGAAGGTGCTACAACACAAAAAAGAAGGCGGTTATGCATTATCGTAGCTAAATACGTTATTATAGAACAAGTACTCTATCGTAAGGCTTTCGATGGAATACTTCTAAGGTGTGTTGACACAGAAGAATCCAAGAAGATTCTCCACGAATCTCATAGTGGAATATGTGGAGGCCACTTCGATGGCCATGCCACCGCTCACAAAATACATCGGATGGGCTATTTCTAGCCCACTCTAGAGCACTGTGTAGTAGAGTTTGTACGTAATTGTCATAAATGCCAAGAATTTTCCCACGAGATTCACATGCCGGCACAATCTCTACAACCAATCGCAACTCCATGGCCCTTTTCTACATGGGGCCTAGATTTGATAGGGAAATTCTCTCCCTCGTCTACAGATGGCCATAACTTCATAATCACAGCCACCGAGTATTTTACTAAATGGGTAGAGGCTATGCCTCTTACCACTGTACCAGGTTCCATGATCGCCAAGTTCATTTTGAACCAGATCATTTGTAGATACGGTGTCCCACAAATCATTATCATAGATAATGGGACTTCTTTTAAGAATGACAAGGTTCGTGAATTATGTAATAAATTTAAAATAAGCCATCATACAGCCTCCCTATATTACCCTCAAGCCAACGGACAGGCTGAAGCAACAAACAAAACATTAAAAGCTATTCTCCTTAAAACGGTAAAAGAAAATAAATGAGATTGGCATTTAAAGTTATACCCGCCTTGTGGGCCCACCAAACCTCAATAAGAACACCCACAGGAGCAACTCCTTTCTCATTGGTATTTGGAGCAGAAGCAGTTCTCCCACTTGACGTTGAAATACCTAGTCTCCGCATCTCATTACAAGGGATTCTGGATGAAGACACTTATAGAGAATCACATCTCTCCCAACTAGAAAGCCTAGATGAGGCCATGTTAGATGCTGAATAGAGGCATAGAGTCTATGCTGACCGGATGTGCCGGTAGTATAACAAAAAGGTCTATGAATGAGATATATATGAAGGAGATTCGGTTCTAAGACTAAACAAATGGATCGATAAAAATACTCGGGAAGGAATAAAATTCTGCCCAAATGGTTAGGTCCATACTAATTCACGAAATACTATGGAAATGGTGCATATCTCTTATGTACACTAGAAGGTGAGGAATTTGGTGAAACTGTCAATTCCCTACACCTTAAATGATTCTATGCATAAGCAACCAACACTATTTGTATAATTATATCTACATCGCATCTTCATATAGTTAGGTTCATTTTGTCCACTTGTTTCTTACAATTTTGTGATCAAGGAACTTATTCTCAAAGAAATTCATTACAAACTTCTGATGGTATTGGCATAAGCATTCCAATCATACTTCTTCATTTTCATGACATCATCAATCATTTCAAAATCATTTCATCAAATAAAGCTAGATATGACAAAGTCTTAACGGTAACCATACCAAGGTCTGCATGCTTGTTCTCACTTTTGGTTTCTCCTAGGATAGGTGTCTTGCCTATGGTCTATTCTAGAAGCTTCATAGTGTCACATCTATCCCGTACGCATATCTCTTTGGAAATAAGAACATACTGACATTTTTCTCAAATGTATAAGTCAAACATAGATCAAACAAAAAATTTTATTTTCCACATTTCCTTGCCCTACCAACCTTCAGTGATGAGCTTGTGTCTCTTACTAGTGACATAAGGTTGTGAAAGGATGGGAATGCCCTTACTTACCTATACTTTTTCCATGGTGATAAGTCCACGCTTCTTACTAGTAGCATGGGGCAAGGTGTAGAGGGTCCTCTTGAAAAATAAACATTAAAGGCCATAAGAAAACAATTCAAATGAACCTTTGAAATCTTGATTCAAAAATAAATGAATCGAGATGTCCAAAATTCCAAGAGAGCTCAAAACCCGAAAACAAGATTTTTTCTACCATGTGGCCATCTACGATCTAAATCTAGATAAATCACAAAGCAAGTATCATTCTAAACTATGGAGTCACTCAAGTAGAGTAGGTTTATAGCATCCTAATTTGGTTCTACCAAATCTTTGTCTCTCATCACTACCATTCAAAAAAATTCATAGCTTGTGCCCTTTCTAGCTCTCGGTGATGAGCCCTCGCATCTTACTAGTTGCATGGAGTTAGTAGTGGGGCAAGTTCATCTGCTCATCATACTAGTTTATCATCTCATTTTGTCAAAAAAAATATGAAGTACCAAACAATTGCTTACAGAAACTAAAGTTCAAGATCACATTGTGTCTACATTATCATATATCAGCATCACGAAATACAAAAAGAAAGGAAGCACTTGTATCATTTGTTCTCCACTGCATACATTATGAAAATCATATAAAAACAACATTATAGTTTACATGTGGAAATGAATCACAAAAACATAGATACCAAGATTTTGATCCAAATAGAATATATATATAAGTTTCCTTTACAATGCCATCATGCGCTAAGCATGGTCAAAACGCTCAAAGAGCTCGGGAAATAAAAATACATCATACAAATAATCTAAGAGATCTAAGTGGCTTTTCAACCCCTATGAGATCCCTCTAAAGGTGCACACCCACATCTAGGACTCGGATATGCTTTGGTGCCCTAGTGCACGAGGGCTCATGATCCTAAGGAGCAAATCATGGCATCGCCATGAGAGTGACTCCTCATCAGATGCTCTGTTGTCTTGTATCCCGCCAACTCGGTATGGAGGGCAGACAACATCCTGGCCACATGCCGCATACAAGGGAAAAAATGCCTGTCGGTATGCCTACCTGGCTGCCGAGGATCCCATTCATTCACGGATAACTCCACATGGGTCTTCTCCATGGGGATCATTAGGGTATCATTACATCCCCGATGAATCAAGTCTTGCCACTCACAACAATCTCTGCAAGAAAAGGAGGAAAAAATTAGAAATACTCAAAAGATAAAAATAAAAGTAAACAAAAGGAGAGATAGTAACTAAGACAATCTTAGCTAAAAAAACATTAAAGAGAAGGATGATAACTCACTCGGATATCTGGGCCTCCAAGATGGATCTCTAGGGTCAGCACCTGCCACAGATGCCACCGCTGACTGATGCGCTCCTCCTATGCCTGGGGCCACATAACATCCTACTACGGACTCATCCTCCCACCCAAGCCCTGAGAAAGTGGCTCCTTTGAAGCAACACTCGCTCCGCCTCTCTCCACTCGTAAGATATCCTAAGTGGCATGCCACCAGGATCGTTGTCCTCCTCTCCACCCAACTAACTGACCTCAACCTCGGTCTCCTCCTCCATCTCTCCCCCTATGAACTCCTCGGACTCAGAGTCTATATCAATGGGGTCGTCACTATTGTGGGTGGGACCGTAGTAATCTGAAGTAAGGGTGCTTGAGGAGCACTAGCTCTCCCTCGAGTGCATACTACCCTCCTAGCTGTAATAGGGACGCTAGGGGTAACAACTGTCTAACCCCGGCCTCTAGGACCTCCCCTAGCCTCCCGAACTGATCTGTATACTGGCACCACTGGGGGAAGCATACCCACATAAGGAAGGCCAAACTGCTGAGGCACTCGACCAAAAGGATGTATCTCCACCTTCCCCGTCCTGTCCACAAGCTACCCTGTGGTGGAGCAAGAGATCAAAGTAAGAGCCTCCTTGCCCCATAACCCTGCCATGGCCTGATAGGGTGTGGCCTCCATGTCATCAGTGGTCAAGGAGGTGATTGGCTGGTGGGGTGCTCTGAGCACTAACATATCTGTCCATCTGGTTACCCTCATGGCTCTGGGATCTACCACCTCTACACCTCTCCCATAGGGGATGAAACGATCATAGACCCAGCTCATAACTAGGGTCGGATGGCTCAATGAATGCCCCTGTAAATGAACCACCCGGTATAGATCATGATAAGTGGTCCAAAGAATGTGAGATCCCTAGGCGTAAATCCAGCCATGGCCCTCAATCTATGTGATGATGGGGTACCAAAAATAAAGTAAAGTGTCTCCTCCCTTGTCCCCGATCAATCTTGAGGCAAGGATCCCCATATTGGCCTGGAAAATCAAGGGGATAGGTAGGCTAAGAATAGATGGGACCCTCACCCCCTTCTTTGAACCAAAGGAGATAACTACGCTCCCATATATGAATCCCACTATGCTATCTCGAGCCCGTGACCCTATTAAACCGACATTTTCAAAAATAATCCCCCCATGACAAAGATTTCACCATTTTAACATTTTGGGGATAAAAACGGTAAATCGAGAAAAACTAACCTGTGATCTTGCAGGTCGGTGTTCCACTCGTGGAGGCATGATCACAATCTCGTCCCAAATGTTTTGACTATACTCACATCAGAAACCATCACCGTGGGTCCCAAAGCTCAAAATCAATCAAATCGACACACGCAAATGAATAGGAAAATGGGCCCACTTTTACATATATAACATCCTGACTTGTTTTGAATGCCCCTTTTTCATAGGTTTGGAGCACCGATGGAGGTAAGTTCTTATCCCCACACAAATGGTACGTCCTCATTTCATATTATTTTAGTATTTATTTTCTGATCTATTTTTCATATCTCGCACTTGATTCCTCTTTTCATTTTGCGGGTAGCGGTAAT
The DNA here is from genome assembly GCA_018340775.1 of Taxus wallichiana var. yunnanensis. Classification (NCBI taxonomy): domain Eukaryota; kingdom Viridiplantae; phylum Streptophyta; class Pinopsida; order Cupressales; family Taxaceae; genus Taxus; species Taxus wallichiana. The sequence goes on from CM031234.1 coordinate 78,498,849, forward strand.
CTCGAAGGGTGTCATTTCAACACATGGACGTGTCGGTATAAATTATAACTCCCCATTTTAGGACCGCCATACTCGGACCCACTTTTTTACACCTTTTCATGGCTAAAACACTTCTCCGAGGGGGAAATATGTACGTACCCAAAATTTTAGGTACCGCACTACCAAAACACAATTACACGTGCCCCAATGATGATACAGTCTCCTTGCAAGGTGTTCGGGATCTGAAAATCCTTCCAAGTATGTGTTAACATCCCGCATGCCTCGCTTAGCCCCGACATGCTTTATTTTCTCTTCTACCCTCCTTTTCTTTACATTTTGGTCTTCAAAGTGACGAAACCGCCGCCTTGCAGGTAGCGAGTCTCATGACTGCCACCTAGTCGTGGTGGCGGTCTTATAACCACCACCCCGCTCAAGGTGGCAAGGGTCCTTCATGCATTTTCCAATGTTCTTTTTAACGTGACTCATGTAAAAATTCAACATTTACCAGTTGTTTTCACCGCCTTTGCTTGTATTTATGATTCTGGTTCCCTAGAATAGTGTTTTGGCGTTGTTTATGGTTAAAGAGTTCAATTTGGTTTTCACCTTTGGGTAAATGGGAATTCTATAAATAGTGGCTTGTGCTTAAGAAAATGGCCCCTCATATTTTCCTCTCAATTTCTCATTTCAATAGATTAGCCTTTCAATTTTTCTTAGGATTCATAGTTTTATTTGTTGCATGCATGGTTAGTGTTGTTTAGTTGTTAGGAAGCCACATATTCTTCTTGTGCTATCACAGTTACTATTTCATGCAATTCATTGGAATATGATAGTTTGATTTTTAGTAGGAAGCCATTAAAGTTGCAGGTCTTGTTCATCAAATAGGATAGTTTTAGGTTATGAATGTTTTATGTTGTATGACTCACAATAAATCCCGCTAGGAATTGCATAAGCCAAGCTATGTTCTCTTGTGCTATCCCTCTCCTACTCACATTGTATTCAATCTACATCTTAAGCTACCATTATTTCGATACCAACTTCTGTTAATGCTAACATCACACACTTTTCTGGATTCATGTGAACACAAAGGAACGAGGAGATCTCACTGAGGGGACACAGCCACACACAACCAAATTTTCCACTGTTCTACAAAATCCAGGTTCAAGCTTTCAAAGTTCTAGTTAAAACATATCAAATAGAGTATTCAATCATTTCATTTCAGTTAATCTCACTTTCGATATTGCCAGGGAAGTTGTGGGGATGGATAGTTTCTGAGAAACTATGATTCACTCCTTACTTATGAGGTAGGATCAAGAGTCTTTCAAATAGATTAGATCGTTATCTGGTTATTTAGAATAGATTTACAACTGCACAGGAAAGTAGCTATACTCGGCTACTTCGTTTGTTTTAATTTCGTTATTAGTTTAGTTGTTAATTTCTAGATATTTTAAAATAATTTCTCTTTCAATTTTGTTCAATAGTTCATCAAAAAAACACAAAAATAGAAGAATATACATAGATGTATCCTGTATAGTTAGTTTATTATTTCATTAGTTAGCTTTATATCATTTCCTTTTTACATGAAAATCATGGGACCTAGGGAGCCCAGAGAATACGTGTTCGAGCCAATAGTGCCTCAACCCAATCTCATTATGGAAATAACTGATATAGATCATAATCTTAGAATCCAAGTCTTCTGAATAAAAGTAGACTTACAACAGATCAGATCAAAATTAAGAGGGTTAAACATAGAAGACGACCAAGCACACATGTTTTGGTCAAACCAGCCAAACTATTGATTACCCTAGACAAATATCCACATAAGTGTAGAAGGGATTGAAAGAGAGCAAATATTCAGCTATGACCCTTTGGTCCCACAAACCAGATGCGGAGACATTCTCACCGACATAGACACTAGCTTGAGAATTCAGGTTGCCGCGAACACCTATAAGGTACTCGAGAAGATTGAACAACTTGTAGTTCTAAATATAGAGGTCGAAAAGGCATACAACTACCGGATACTAGGGATTAGGGACTGATTCCACACATGACCATAAAGATGTCCACAAAAACTACAAATCTATGGTTGTGATCCAAAAATTTCACAACCCAACGAGTCCACAGTCAATCGGATGTAAATGTTGGCTTACTCACATTAGTATTTATATCCACGCCACTTCCACTAACCATTATCACATAGCTATCCTTGTTAAATATAGCAATAACGAAGCTAAGGATTTCTTGATTAGACCAAATAATTGACCATAGAACCCACTTTGTATCCATCATCCATCCTATGACCCTATCTGGAGATATACACGAAACAATCCCAGGTCATTTTCCCCATCCCACAACCTATAGATCGGATCATGCTAGAGCTCGATATTGATTGGAGCCTTCGAGCAGTCATCCTCGTTGACCGATCTATCATGCCAGTTCAGGTTAGGAGGGCCTTCTTTGCCTTAGATTCGTAGATTCCATTAGTGTGCGTCAAAGACATAAGATTTCCTAACTAGCTTGTTTGCATCCCATGTATAGTCCATCCCCACCAGCTATCTCGGCACGACCTCGGGAGGTTGGGTGTGAGGAAGAGTTACTTGTAGATTCCCATGCTCGCTTGTCACTTTTCCATCATACGGATGCCCCATGTTTTTCCCTAATGCATAGGTTGGTTGTGAAGGATGATCACTCTCTAGTTCTCTAATCCTCCAAAATAAAGGGTAAATAACATCATGAGGTGAGGATTGAGTCTCTTGTTTGGGTGCTTGTTATGTAGGGTTTTATTGAGAGGGTAGATGATATCCTCTTATGAATTTTTCAGCGTTTTCATTCTTATTTTCTTTAAAATTAGGAGTCTCAGGATAGGTTGTCGATACATTTTTATTGAACATCTCAGAGGTATGAACCTTCATCTTATCTAAGGAGTCATCTATTTGGCCAAGAGGATTAACAATCAGTGTGAAGATTTCATATTTTTTTCATTGCATGGAAATGTGAGGTCTTGACAAGACTCTAGGGTAAGAATTTGTTCCACTTGCAAAGACCATGTTGTTTGAATTAGGTGGACTATTTTGCATGTTTAAATTTTTATTGACCTCCTCTATCCTCACATGACTAATGGGGTGTGAGACATAACTAGGGGAGGTTTGCATATTGTTGGTGTAATTGTCAGCCCATCTAGAAAGGGAAGGGGATTCTTACAGGATGACCGTTGGTGTAATATATTTCAAATCTAAATGGCCCACCATAATCTCTACAATATATATTTTGGGAGGTATAGCATACCCACTTTGAAATAGGGAAGAAATGGAAAGTTAAGGTAAATACAATGAAATAAAATAAAATAATAAGGATGTAGTATTTCATGTCGTTCACCAATTTTACAACTAAAAAGCAACACGTGACTTTCAGTGCACTCTACCTCCCGAGGTCGTGTCAAGACAACCAATGTGGAAGATTACAGGGAATCCAAATGGGCAAATATAAAATAACGAGGGACTAAGAATGGGTATTGTCGGTTCTAGTAGTTGAGTTGGCCAATGGGGAATCATATGCTATGCATGGGTAGCATGAATTCCCTATTGTTTGTTTTTTATATTTGATCTAAATGTTGAGCTACATTGAAGGTATGATTTTTTAATTAAGAAAATTAAATCTAGCTTAAATAAAAGACATGTGTTTTAATATTTTAATTATCTAAATTCATTCCCGATTAATTAACCAAAAAAATGAATGATTTAATCTACTTATTGAGAGGACATTAATTAAATAAAGGGAATAAAACAAATAAAAGAAAACTAATCTAATCTAATCTAATTTTTTTATTTTATACTTTCTAGAAAAATAGAAGAAATACACAAACAAACTAATTTCTTCTAATTTAATTAAATTGCTTCTATAATAAATCTAAACAAGTAAATAACCAGATATAGTTATTTCCATGTGTTGGATGGATCTAATCTACTCTAAGTAAAAAAATATTTTCCAAATTATAATTATGGATCTAAATCCTTTGTTCCACCTCAGAGACACGGGAAGAAGTAAAAGCTTCTCAGAAGCACTTCTTCCCCTGAAACTTCCTCAGTAGAAGTAAAGAAGGATTCAATGGAGATTGCAGATTGAAATGGAATTGTAATTTCTTTAAACAAATGCATAAGATTTCCTAAAAAAACTTCCCTTACAAACCCATAGGATTAGGAAAGGAAGAAATCTATCACCATAGTATTTATGCGAGACAAAATGAAAGATACAATAGATTCTTTACTATTGCAATGATTTTAATTGAAATGATTTGACTACTCTAGTTAATATTGTGCATATAAATTAAATGGAGAAATCAAGAAAGCTCAAGTAAATCGAAGTACATCCCCAAATTGGAATTTACAAAATAGTAACAAAGCTATTGATAGTTTACTATGATATCCCCTCGGCTTATTTTACAACTTTAATGCTCATATGAATCTAGGGAATTTGTTGGGTAGTGAAGAAGAAGTGTTGGAGCAGCGGTGGGTTATAGGTAATCTGGTAGCAATGTGGGTAGGAGAATAACAATGCAAGAGAACTAGCTTGATTGTATATTTCCTAGCAAGATTACAAGATAACATAGTGATGCAATTCATAATAAAAATATCCGGCCAATTCTTTGGTAAGAATCTTTGATTTTATAGAAAATAGGCTCATAAATGATCCAATCCATTTGGCAACCAAGGAATTCCACGTCACTCAAAGGAGGGGAAGTTAAATCTCAAATAGCAATAGAAGAGGAAGAGGAAGTTGGTACATATCCATCAAGCCTACAAATAACCAATTTGAACAAGATACGTGATCTAAAATCATGTTTTAAGAAAAAAGACGCATTGAGAATGTGCGAAAGAAGACTCTAGAAAAACTACACGCAACCGTCAAAGTCGGTATGCGTAGAGGGGTATTTGTGCAACTACTAAAGCGTTACGTAACTACCCTTGAGGGAAGACTGTGGTTGCATAATTTTTAGGTAATTACGTAACCTTCGGGTCGGTTGTATAACCATCGGGGTATTTGCGTAACCGTCGCGACATTTCCATAACTTAAGGCCAAAAACATAGGGAAAAGTTTTGAAAGAGAAATGAAAGCAAGAAAAGGTTAAGGGATGCATACTAAGCCTCAAATATACACTTTAAATAGGAAATAGGACTCGAACATCATTGGAAAATATAATAATCATAATAGGGTACTTTGAACCTTTTTGGAAAATGTAACACATGAAAAATTGGGTACATACAGGTTCCTAAATCACAACTAGCTTTAATGGAAAAGTTGGAAGCTTAACACACCCAAAAAAGCTGTTGACAGCTTAACACTTAGAAACACATTCAACAATATCTTGGAAAAGAGTGGGCCAATAATACCTTACTCAAAAAATATTGTATGTAGTAACCCTCACTGAGAAGTGACCTATGCATGCTTTATCATGAATTGTTCAAGAAATATCTCCTCTGCGAGATTTATCAACACATTGGAGAAAGACACGATCAATCCCTTTTTCATACAAACTATTATCCCAAACAACAAAATCCTTTGAATTAAGTTTTATGGTTCATTTTTCCTTGCACATAAGATGATTTGGACACTCTCCATATGTGAGGAAATAAGAAATTTTTCTATACCATTCATCCACAAATTTTATAAAGAGAACCATAAGGAGTTCCTCATCAAGTGACAATCTTGCTACATCTTGCTTCTTCTCATCCATCAACTAACAAATACCTCTTCCTTGCACCAAATTTTTTGGCTTAGTATACAAATCATACTCTTTCACCTTGGTTACCCAAGTTCCCCTTAGTATCCCCAACTCTTGTTGCGTTAGAATAGACTTAACTATAGTATCTGACACATATACAACAATATGTGAAGAAAGAATATAGTACCATAATGCCTTGCATGATTTGACAACCGCATATGCATGCTTTTCTATAGGACTGTATTTCAACTCATATTCCTTTAAAGGTATTCTCATAAAAGAAATAGGGGCCTCAATGTTCTCTGCATTCCTTTGCATCATAATTTCTGACATTGTGTATTAAGAGGAGTAAAAATAGATAATAAACACCTTGTTGAAGTCAAGTGACACTAGAACTAGTGCTTCGAAAAGTAACTTTAATTTTTTCAAAGCCTATCTTTCATTATTCACTCCACTTGAAGTCATGTGTCTTTTTCATCATTTTCGAGATATGACAAGTTAATTCAACAAAATGGGATAAACCTTCTCAAAAAGTTAACCTTACCAAAGAATAAGTGAACTCCTTTTTAGAAGATGACAGGGAAAGTTCTAGATGGATTGAACTCTCTCAAGATGTATTTTGGTTCCTTTTTTTGAGACAATATGTCTGAGTATCTTTCCATTAGTCACATCAAAGATTGACTTCTTGGGATTTAGTGATATCCCATGTTTCCTTCATAGAATGAAAACTTCTTCTACATTAGCAATGTGATTTCCTCTCAATTTAGAAAAGACTGTGAGATCATCAAGGTAAATCACTATGCTTTTATCTTTTAGGTGAGAAAATTCCAAATCCATCACCCTTTAAAAAATATCTCCAGCATTAATCAACCCAAAAGGAATCTCTGGTAAGTGAATGTTCCCCATGGCATGGTAAACATTGTCTTATATTGATATTTTGTAGCTACCTAAATTTGATTGTAGCTATAAAAACCATACAACACAGATAACATCTTTGAGAAAGTAACAATGTGGAGGGTATGATCCATAATTGGGATATGATAATTATCCTTTAGTGAAGCTTGATTCAGATTGTGAAAATCCACACATAATCAAATCTCACCATTCTTCTTTCTTACATGCACTATGTTTGCCAACCATTCTGAGTGATGGATAGGATAAATTATCTTTACATCTAAAAATTTTTGAATTTCAGCAAAGATTGTACCTGAGATGGTTGGATTGTGCCTATGAAGATTTTTCTTGAAAGGTTTTTAAATTGGTTGTAACAGAATGTAATGTTGTAATTTTCTAGGCTAATACATCTTTAATTATTTATAAGACAATGCAAAAACATCGATGTATTTATTTAAAAGACTCGTGAAAGATTATTTTTCTATATTTGAACAACACTTACCAAGATTTACCATCTTGGGTTCGTCTTCTACACCCAAATTCAATGTTTGCACATTTGATGAAGAAATTTCTCCACACTCTTTATTTTTCTTTATAAATTGGTCATGCTTATTAAATATCTATTCTAGAGATACCAAACCTTTAGAAATCTTATTCCCTTTTAGCTGAATAGTTCCATGCCTACTTTCGAACTCTTGATCACTCTTTTCAACCATTGTTTGTACGTAGTGAGTTACTTAATTCTAATTACAACTCATCAAATTTGTCTTACTGGTTTAAGAACGCATCTATTTATTTTTCATCATTGAACACATTTCATTGATCTACCTTATCTGAGAACTTTTGTCAAAATATTTTCTCAATTTTATAATCACCTTGTCCAAATATTGTAGGTGGATGGCCAAGAAATCTACCACTGAATTCTACTCTCTAGCGATATAAAATATGGAGAAAGATGTGAAATCCATCATGACAGAAAACACATGGTCTCTATAGTGTCCTAGCTTTTCTTTTTCACTTGATACTTGACCTTATATTTTCTTCATGATGATTTCAATGTCTCCCCTTTCTTGAAGCCATTTTACTCCTATTCTCTTAGTTTTCTCCATTCCTAATAACAACACCTCATATTTTATTGTATTTTTAGTGCTATCAAACATAAGTTTAAAAGAATGATAATATATCTTCCCCTAAGAAGAAATCAATACTACACCTACACCAGACCCAAGAGAACAACAACTACCATCAAAATAAAGAGAAAAATATTTTCCCCCTCTTCATGCAAGTCAAGAGCCTCGATTTAGGTTCTTCATTGTTCAAATATAGATAGTAAACTCCATGATCTAATTCTTGAAAAAGTATCTGAGACCTCGGGTCTTCATATTTAGAGACTATGTACTTGGATTTATTTTCTGGTTCCAACCTTTTATTCACCCCTTTGATTGGGATGTGAGCACAAGACCAATCCATCTTTACTTCTCCACCCAATTCCTTGCAGAAGTTTCTATTAAGCAACATACCATAAGAGATGAGAATATCTGCTACAAAGATTTTCATTTTCAATATTTTTTCTGGGAAAGCTGCCAAAACAACTTGAGAATCCTTGATTTTTCCAATGAGAGGAACTTGTATTTCCATTGAATAACACCTCCCAATTTTTTTAGTTAACATGATCCCTACAACGTCTATCACCTTGGTTGGCATTACATTGTCAGAATCTCCTGAATATAAAATACAATTGCTCAGCTTGAAACCATTACTAAGTAATGAAACATAAAAAGGTTTGATTCTCTCAGATGATGCAGGGGTAGTAGTTGCAACATTATTTTTAGGATATTTCTTATGTTTAGGTAAGATACCTCTTGAAGTATTGTTATAATAATTATTAGATCCATTACTCTACACATACCTTACTAACCTATTTAATTGATCGGGTAAAGCCCTCAAATACTTAGCCTCAGACATCTAGATTTTATTCTTTTGAATATGATCAATAATTTCAAAGGATGGTATGGATACACTTGGATTGGATTCAAGAACATGCCGCACTAGTCTCTACAAATTAGTAGGAGAATAATTCACTTATTTTTCCCTAGGAACCAAGGAAGAAGGAAGTGGACTACCTCTCTTTAGAATAGTAACATCTCATCTTAGATCATCTCTTTCTCTCTGTTGTCCAATAGAATAATATTCACCACCATGTTGTACTTGAGATCTTGTAAATAATGCAAATGTGTGACCATCACTATCTTCAAAAGACTTGTAATAGCCTTCTTCTAATTCTTAATCCAAGTAGATGATATTGGAGTCGCTAGTAAAGTCTACAAAATCTTCATTTTCAAGTGAATCAGTAACATCCCGATCTTCTTCATTCACTTACAAATTATTCTTGGGAGCATCCTCTATTTTCATTCTTTGTGGAGAAACAACAATGTGGTTCTCGTTCTAATTTTTATTTTTGAAACTTTGTGTAGGCACAATTTTAGAAGGAGCGCCATTGTTTCCTTGAGTTAGATCCATTTTCTGTTTTTATTTGTAGCATATCATTAGCCAATTTTTGTAGTAGTGGATCCGAAGTGCTAGTTGAAGTTGAACCTTCAACCTTAGAATGGGAATGCTTGATTTTTCTTACCATGACAAGATTTTCTTCTACTTTGATGGTGATATTTTGAGCTGCTAATAAGTTGGTTGGACCTAATCTATGTAATTGGTATCCAAATTTATGTAACAGAGAATTAATAAAGAATACCTTTTGGTTTCCATCGCTAAGAGCAGCAATAGAATAATTTCATAAAGTATCCTCTGGAACTTTGCAATGAAATCCCTCATTTTTGTGAGGTTATTTTTTTAGTTGAGCTAACTGAGTAATCAACGTACTCGATTCTTCAAATAGATTAAACCTCTTTACGAATCACTCATGCATAGTATCCTAATTTGTTATTACACCTTGAGCCAATATATAGAACCATTCTCCAACCAAATCATGTATATTCTCAATGAAAAGTCTCATAGACATTTATTCATGCTCTACAACAATCACCCCACGTGATATAAAGAAACCAACTAAGTGATCATCGAGGATTTTGTTTTCTATCTCCATAAAAATTTAGAAAAATTTCCTAGAACCTTTGGGAAATTCATGAAGTGGAGGATTCAAATTCAAAGGTCTAAAAGTTGCACCCCATGGAGCTGGTTGTTGCTAATCCATTCTAAAAGAGACATACAAATGTGGATTCAATGGATGGATAATCCCAACTAGTGTGTTGTGCTACAACTAATTTGATGAAGTTTGTACTCTTCCTATAGGTGAAAAAATAACATGGTGTGTCTTAGCTTGAGGAGGATGATTAAAGTTAAATTTCTCTTACATGAGGAGAAGAAATAATCGGCCTGCGCTTGGGCTGAACTTTCCCATGTTAAAGGATGATTTTCGAAATGAAAGACTATTTAAATTTATGGGGCGAGATCCAACAAAGTTTTTTCTTGGAAGAATTTTTTTATTCAAAAGGTGCATAACACTTGAAAATGAGTCTAATTTTATATTATGTGCCTAAATAAAGTAAGATTAACTTGAATGTGAGCAAGGATGTGCATGCATGCAATGTTTTTAAGATATATATAGAAGTCAATTTAGTATAGGCATAACAAACAATCCAAACACCTAAGTCAAACCGAAAATAAATTAGAGTTATTTAACTTATATACCCATAGGATAAGCATAGGTTATTGATTTAATTTCGTTCCTCAATGCGGAGGAACCAAAAATCTGTTGGCTAGATTTTATGCATGGCTAAATATATAACTTAAGAATTCATGAGACAGATCCCATTCCTTTAATGTTGACGCTCCCGTTTGTTTGATTGATTTATTTTATGACCTTTTAATCTATTTTTGGGTATTACTTTAGTTTTACAACTCATGAACCATAGCTAAACAACTCTGCAACAAGTAATAAGATGTATATGAAATAATTGACGAGGAGAAGTAGAAAGAGAATACAAAAATAGAAACAACTATGTAAAGGAAACGTTCTTGGAAATGAGTAGATAATAGAGCTAGTTATGGCCACACAAAATAAATAAATACTTGGTGATTTTCACAATTCTTAGAAAATGAAAAGAAGTGCACTTAGATGAAATTTAAAGATAAAGAAAAGTTTACCATTAGCTTTCATAGTTCACACAACAAGACTTTAGAAGACACAAATTTCCACAAAATATTCCTTCTTCTTATTCAAGTATCAACCATTTACAAAATGAGCACTTTGATTATTTCAACACAAATTTTGAAATAACAATGCATAAAGTATAACAATTATTTGCTAAAAATTTCTCGATCCCTGACCCGTAGGTCTCCCCTTCTATTTATAGTCTCCATAAGGAAAATACAAAAGAGACAATGTCCGTTATACTTCCATAAGTGCCTAACTACAAAACTGCGAGGAGTTGAGCATTTTTCTCCTCAAAATTCTCATTGCATGCCACATGTGAATTTGGAATGTTCCATATTTAAAACAAGAATAAATAACTTGCCACTATCATAAAGTAGTTGACTTGATAAATTGAATTAAAGTAATGATGATTAATCAAATTACTTCAATTATACTATTAATTTTTTCATCTTTTATTTTACCAAACAACCCAAGGCGTGCTGACACATCACCTAGGAAAACCTGAGCACTCACCCGAATCGCATAAGGGTATCATGTCCCTCTTTTATGGAAGATTTGTTAAGGAGTTAACATGATAAGCACATACATAGATATATTCCAGTTCCATAATAATAATGCAAGAATAACCATAAACAGATCTAGATCATAACCATATGCAAGAATAACTTATACAAGAATCAATATTAGGTTTACCATACAAGAACCAGTCACATATATGTCAACAAAAAATATCCAACCACATAGATCCATTGTATTAATTACTGTAAAACATAGAAGATGAATACATACAAAATAATGTCATCATGAGTCATACGCGCACATAAACCAACAACATAACTCTACTACAATATGTCTATAGATCTCTCATACCATGTAAATCAATACATATTTATAGGTAGTGGGAATTTCCCTTCACTACTCATGCATCCTAAAAATAGGCTACATGATAAGAATAGCCATGCACCCTTACGTGATAAATAAAAAATCATGTAAGCTTGCTAATAATAGACTCGTCTAATAATATCAACTGCAGATCTAATCCTAATAATAGCTCAAAATTATGCATGTCACTTTACGTTTCTTTGTATGAGATATTTTCCCAAAATAGACCTTGCTTAAACTATAAATCTTCATGTCTTAATATTATCTTTATACTTTTCTTGAGAGCCACTCTAAGTCTATATTTAGATTCGTATCCCTACAAACTGGAAAAGAGTCTTTGCAATCCATTATTCCTCCTATGTGCATTCCTTTCTAACTCCAATTGCATGACCCTATCCTCCTTATGCACGCATCTTCATGTGTGTTTCTTCTATAATGCCTCCTACATGCGCTAACCTCTGTTCTTAGGGACTTAGTCAATTTTCCATACTCAACATCACCCCACACTAATAATGTTGTCTCATCCTCGACAATATTCGGTCTCAGCTCAATTATTGAATAGAAAATTCTATAAGAATCAAACAATAAATGAATGTCTAACTTGTGCCAAAGAATGAATGAATTTTGTTACTGTGTAAGGAGGATGGGAAAATATTTATTCAATGATGCTTCAACTATATTCCATCCCTCCACTTCAATTTTCTCCTTATTGAACAAATCCCCTATCATTGCACTGATTTCTTCAAACATTAGCTCTTTACCCTTGGATTTAAATTATTTGACCATACATTCTAATTGTTTTCCAAGGTTTGTCATTATATCCATTATGTGCATTACCTGGGATATAACTCCTTTAGCTTATTCTTTATAGAGGTCCTTAAAATATCAATTACTTCAGTCTTCTTCTCAACTTCTACAATGATATTATCATGTTCCACCCAATTTCCTTTATTCTTGGTCCGAAACTACTTCAATTCGATTCATGAGTAGCAACCAGCAAGATTTCCACCCGATCCCGATCTTCACAGTTTTCATAGACAACTTCTACCATGTGAGCTGTTGTTTTCAATGATACCGTGCTTAATGTACTTGAGTTATGGTTACCTCAATTTTTCCTTCTCTTATTGATTCTTCCTTGCCATAACCTCTTTTGAAAACTCTAGTGCAAGGGATTATTGTTGCATTGTGATTATGCACATCAAATAATCCAAATAATGGAGATTTGTCTCATAATTATTTGTAGGGGGTCAAATCCGGGTGTGCTAGTATGATCAAATCTGCTATCAACTCTACCTTCTTATATGCCTCGCACAACCTTCCCTTTTCCTACCATAACTCAACCTTTAACTGTAATAATATGTTCTTTCCCCTTTATCTCCTTATCTCTTTCAATAATCTCCTTATTATTTTCTTCCAATTCCTTCGCATCACATTTATTTTAATATTCTTCTCAAAAAATATCAACTCTACTTCCACCAACACCTTATGTAGTACATTACACACTTGTTCATCAGTTAATTTTTAAGAATCCACTACCAAATTCACTTCCTTGGAGCTCATTAAAGTGTAGGTATCTACTAAGGCTCCCGCACTTACTTTAAATTCTAAATCATCAATATGAGACCGAAAATCCCAAGACAACATTTTTATTGTGTATGGAAGTGCATCTTCTCGATTAAAAGATGAAAAATTAAAAGGCGCTTTCTTTGGTACCATGCTCTAGTAATGAGCACATAATAATTTTGGAATCTACATCATAATACATAGTAGTTCCTTGTGGGGTGTATGCATGTCTACTACTCGTGAGCACACCCTTTGGGAACCCTACCAAAAACTTGTTTCTCCTCCCAAACTCCCATATTTATTTTTCCTTTCTTCCTCTTCCATGTTACATTGTACCTCTTGATAGACCAAGTTTTTTATGATCCCTATGGCTTCTTATTCCATAAAGGTCTCTAACTTTGGGATAGAAACATGTGTAGTCTCTTCTTTATTGGTCCTAACTTTTTATTCTACATATAATTCTACCTTTGAGTGTCCTCTAAAGGTGTGCTCCACTCCTCACTAGACACATACACAATGTATACAAGGAGGTTTTCCTTAGGCTCTTGTTATTCCTCCTCCCCCTCTATCTCTTCGTGCTTCAAGATCTCCATCTTTTCAGAGTCAGAACTATAAACTATCCTTTATTTCTTCTTCACCAGAGACTTATTCCTTTGAGTATAAGTACTTGTACCTATACATGTCTCCTTTGTCCTTGTGACCTGGCATTCATGCACCCTCGGTTCTCTACTCATTGTAGGAGTCTCTTCCCTACCTCTCTTATTTGTCTCCACCTTCTTTCTCTTTAAAGGTTCCTCAGGTATACTAAAATAATATTCTATATACATGCCTTCAACAAAATTTATTCATAGATAAATGTAAACTCTTGTTGTAGTTGTTCCATCAATTAGTATTGTAATTTTCTTGAGAAAATGTATGTCATGTGAGACATATCTTTCTACACGGGCACACTTTTTTGGGTAGACAAGTGTATGACACATCTCACAATGCTCTTGGTTTACCTCACTTAGATCAAATCTTAACTTCTTTTCCTCCTTGAATCTATTAACGATGCTATGGAAATGTTGTGTTATAAAGGAAAATGGTAATTTACACCATGGGCTCTTGGTGCCATTAGTAAGAGTGAACTTGCCAATGCAAAATTATTTAAAATGTAAATTCAGCCTCATCTTTTACCCGATCTATCGATGTTCTAGGATCCTTCACTTAGTGCTTTGAAGGTATCGTGCATCCAATCCTACCATTTATCTATGCATGCCTTATATGTCGGTGTCATAGTATCACAAGTATAAGTAGCAAATCTCTTGGCAAGGGAGGGGTCTTCCTTATGGTACTCCTATTTATTATCTTTCGGCCCATTAGGAACTCCAATCTCAGAGAATACAATATAAGGAAAGATGTTTCCATACATTATCTTATCTCCATCTCACGTGAAATCAATAATATCCTCTGCTATATAGGCCAAAATGTTGTAGATGGTCCCTTAGCTATCTTCATGCATACATTCAACCACCTCTTATTGACTTGGGTCCACCTTTCCTGTCTATTTAGTTTGGTAATTAAGCATGCAACCATCTTAATTAGTCAATCACTGATCTTTGAAATATCAAAGATTCCCCTACCTTTCTTGTACTCATATTCTTTGGATATTTCATTTACAACTTCATTGTCACCCAAGTCATCATCGAATGATTCCTTGGTACAGATGATTCCAGTGAACTTGAAGATCAACTGCAGGGTTATGTGCATTATCCTCTAAGAAAAATGAAAGTATTCTTTATGAATTCATGACATCAGCCACTGGTATAATCTCTCAAGCTTCCCAATAAATGGTAGTTCATAAAGTTGTAATAACCCAGTCTTCTCAAAAACCCTCTACATTAAAACATAATAAACTAGCTTATCGTCGGTTTTCATCTCTCCCATAGGTCAAACAAGTTTGAAGGTCATGTCCTTTTTGGTTTGATAAGTTTGATGGTTATAATCACTTATAACCAATTTCCTTATGTGGGACACCCATTCCATCCCTAATAATATCCCATCTGGGTATTCCATTTCTAAATACACTCCTCATCAAAAAAAAAATGCAACTAATTTTTCCCTATCCTTGCCTTTTTTCTTTGGTGATATAGTTGATTTACTCCTTGGTTCCATTCTTGGTTGGTTAACTTGTAATTTACACCTTGTGTTTTATTTCCCAAAACTAGTTTTCAAAACCATAACTAGAAAAACCCTTATTTCCTTCACACTACACAGTTCAAACCACATAATTTCTTCCATAAACTCACCTAGTGCATATCCATGTTATTCTTTGCAATTTTTCTCAAAAAACATTACCTTCACACTCGATCGTTTGCCAATACTCACAAGGATCGCCAAGCTCACACAAGCTCTTTCTAAAATTTTCCCAAGGTAAAAATGACTTACCACGACCCTTTATTTATATATATGTTATTTTCACCGCATTAATTACAACACCACCTACCACCAAACTACCAAAATTAAATCATCTTTTTCTAATTTTCCAAGCACAATTCTTCCACATGACAAATGTGTGTAACCTCTGCAACCTTCTCGGTGTGTAAACTACACTAATCACAAACCTCATTTCACATGCTCCCGACATAAAATTACATTAACCTCTACATCCTATTCCAAGTAGTTATCCATGCAATTTCCTAACTCATGTTTCCCGTGTGTTCATTCCTTGTACGTGGATTTTTACTTTGGCATCATCCTTATTATCACCATCTTCCTTATGAAATATTGTCACCATTTTTAAACAAATAACATCACCATCACTATGCATGCCCCTCTAGTGCTTAGGAATCCTCTCACATGCTCTTGTTTTCCTTCTATTCCTTTAATCCACCCCACACCAAAGTTATATATGCTCCTCTATGCATGATATTACTTAGAATGTAATCATCCAGCACTGCATGCAAGCATGCTTAGTACACAAAACATTGAATTAAATTGACAAAACATAACAACGATGAAAGGAAACACATATAAAGGAAATACATTAAGGGAAACCTAATCTAATGGAAATAATGCCTTATTACAAACACCAAGAAGAATTATTTATAGTAGGGCTTCAGCCTACTCTTGTTGAAATAACCGGCAACCGTGTCCCATCCATCTCCGTGGCGGTAAGCACCTAAATCAAGTATGTAAGTCACAACATATGGTCCCAACCAATGCACTTTGAACTTTCCAAGGTGGCACAAAACTTGGAATCATAAAGAAGAACCATCTTTCTAATTTCAATATTTTTATCCTTAATATTCCTATCATGTCATGCCTTCTACTTGGCATTTTTAGTCTTTTTATTCCATCTAGAAATGGCGTGCCTTTCATCCAACTGCATCATTTTATCAATGCATTATTCTAAATCTTGTTCATCATCCATACCTCCTACATGTGCAATACGTAGAGAAGGTAACATGAATTCTACTAGTAAAATAGCCTCCACACCAAACACCAACTAAAATGGTGTGGCTTTATTCAACCTCTTGTAGGTTTTCTTGTATGCCGAAAGTATAACATAGAATTTATCATCCTAGTCTTTCCTTCCAACATCACAAATATTCATCAATGTATGTCCCAATATCTTGTTGAAAGCCTCAATAGTTCCATTTGCTTATGGGTAATAGGGTGTTGTTTTATAGTGTGCCACCATAAATTATAACAATAATATCCTGATTGTCTCATTAAGAAAATGAGTGCCCTAATAACTTTTCATACTTAGTGGGCATCCATACCTACTGATAATATTCTCCCATAGAAACCTTGTTACAATAGCTATTTTACAATCCTTAGTAGGTGTTTTTCGCCCACCTTGTAATATAGTCCATATAAGTTATAATATAGCGTGATCCATTCCTACGTGTGGGTGGGGAAATAGGACCCAAAAATTCAATTGCCCACTTTTCAAAAGGTTCTACACTCACAATGGGTCTTAAAGGCATTTTGTCTCTATGCCTGGTTTTCCAAGGCACCGATAGTGTTCAAATGCCTGAAATACTCTTTACAATTCTTAGATGGTGTTTCCCACCACAAAATAGCCAAAAATATTGTGTGTGGTGACATCCCCAACATAATGTCCACCTACAATACCACCATGAGCTTCCTCCATAATAGTTTCACACTCATGCTTAAGCACACACTAGTGTAAAATTTCATCCCGGCCTAGCTTGTATAAATCTCCACTAATCAAAATGTAAGGTGCAACGCATATGGAAAGTTGTTTCTTCTTTAAAATCTTCATCCCTTCAGGCACCACACCTATATGCAAGAAGACAACGATATATTCTAAATTAGAGGGTTCGTGGTTCAATATGAAAAGTTACACATCCAACATTGTATCCTCAATGCTTTGTCCGTACTCACCTAAATTAATCCTCTATAGATGATCTAGTCCATAATTTCTCTTTCCTAGCTTAAGCACCATTGTAAAGTCAAATTCCTAAAACAACAAAATCCAATGGCATATGCACCCCTACAAAATGGGCTTATTCACCAAGTACTTTTGTGCCATGTGATCTATTTAGAAAATAAATGGGGTAACTAGTCAATATTGTCTAAACATATTCAACGCATAAATGATGGACAAGGCCTCACACTCTATATTAGTATAATTATTTTTAGTTGGGGTCAAATTCCTTCTTGTAAAAAAAATGGGATGACCAATAATCCCCTCATAAGGTTGTGCTAATACAATGCCAATGGCCATGCTAAAGACATCCACATACACATGAAAAGGTTTGGTATTCTTTTATTTTACCAAATAGCCCAAGGTACACTGGCACATCACCTAAGAAAACTTGAGTGCTCACCCAAAGTGTGTAAGGGTACTAGGTCCCTCTTTTATGGAAGCTTTGTCAAGGAGTTAGCATGATAAGCACATACATAGATATATTCTAGTTCCATAATAATAATGCAAAGATAACCATAAACAGATCTAGATCATAACCATATGCAAGAATAACTTATACAAGAATCAAGATTAGGTTTACCATACAAGAACCAGTCATAGATATGTCAACAACCAATATCCAACCAAAAAGATCCATTGTATTAATTACTGTAAAACAAAAAAGATGAATACAAAAAAATAATGTCATCATGAGTCATACACGCACATAAACGAATAGCATAAGTCTACTACAATATGTCTCCAAATCCCTCATACCATGCAAATAGATACATATTTATAGGTAATGGGGACTTTCCCTCACTACTCATGCATCCTCAAAATAAGCTACATGCTAAGAATAGCCATGTGCCCTTACATGACAAATACAAAATACTACAAGCTTACTAACAATAGACTATCTAATAATATAAACCGTAGATCTAATCCTATTAATAGATCAAAACTATGCATGTCGCTTTACATTCCTTTGCATGAGATATTTTCCTGAAATAGACCTTGCTTGAACTTTAAGTTTGCATGTCTTAATCTCATCTTTATACTTTACTTGACCACCACTCTAAGTATATATTTATATTCTCATCCCTACAACTAGTGAAGTGTCATTCCTTTCCATTGTTCCTCCTACGTGCATTCCTATCCAACTCCAACACGCAACCCTACCCTCCTTGCACTTGCATCCTCATGCACGTTTCTTCTATAATGCCTCTTACATGTGTTAACCTATGTTCTTGAGGACTTAGTAAATTTTCCATGCTCAAAAATTTCATTACTTAATTACATTAAGAAGTGGTCAAAGAAAGAGAGAAGAAGAAGAAGAAGAATAAAATGAGGAAGAAGAAGAACTATTCTAATTGCAATACTTAGGTCTCCACCTTGTCCTTTTCCTCAGCTATATCCTTATTCTTTTCATGGTACTTGGCATATTGATCTAGCATGTATTTGATCACATTATTATCCTATTTTTCAATAGCCTCCATCTCCGTCTCAAACCCGAATAATTATTTCTCCAAGATTTTACACCATCCTCTTACTTTCCTAATTCTAGACGCAAGTTAATTAACATCCCCTTGAAGATTTTATAATTTTTCCATTGATTCTCAACCAAAGGGAATGCTAGCATTGTTCATTTCTTGCTAAAAGAATTGAAGGAACTCTTCAATGTCCTTACAAGGTTTATCAGTATTGTATTTTGTGATATCATAGATGCCATCATTGAGCTCATCCATGGCTTTCTCTACCTCTTCTTCTAAATGCTTCATATTTTCCATCATTTGATTAAGAATCCTTTTCTAGAATGAAAGAGTAATATCCTATTTTTCCCCTTCCTCACAAATCCTTCGTGATTAATCTTCTATTCAATTAATACAATATATGGGATTGAACCTATTGCTTGTAAATTCTAAAGTTGAAGCTCTGTAATTCCACATTCATTATCAGCTTCTTGCCTTAAAATTTTTAGCTTATCCCATTTATCTTGGCATTCTTTCATTTTTAAAAGTATTTATTTGTAGTCCTCCATAGCTATTTTGGTGATATTAGCTATCCATTCGTCCACAACTTTAGCCTTTTCACCAGTTTCTTCCATTAGTAATCACTTGTGGATTCACTTACTCCTCTGTCACATATTGGATGAGAAGATGACCTGACAACCTTCATAATTATTTCACATAGCTTAGATGATTGTTCTTTTAGCTTGGCATTTTTAGATTTTTCCTCATCAGCTTAAGAAAAAGACTATTAATCAATGTCCATGTATCTTGTTTCGGGCCTTCAGTAGTTACCTCCCTAGAGGCACTCTTGTCACAATTAGATCTTCTTTGGTCAATTCAGTTTTCCCTTACTAGTTATTGGGGTAGAAACTTCAAAAACAATTGTCCCGACGGTTCAATTATAATATTTGAATTCACCTTAGATTTATTAGACATCCTTCCCTTATTTTTATACTCTTCAGAAATTATAAGTATGATTCTTATAAATTAACTTCTTCCTTAACACTACGAAGTGTCTGCGTGATGTTATCCACACATCGAAGACTTGTCCTAAATAGGCTAGGGTACCGAGAATGGAAAACCATATCTTGATAATTTAATTCCTTGGAATAGCACAAAATAATTTCTTGTTGTACCTTTCATTCTTTGACAACATTATCTTATAACAACACCTTTTCAAACTCAACCATTTTATGAATCACCAATTGATTTTCAATATCCTTTTCCTCCTTAGTTTTGTTGTCAACATTACATTCAACTTCCTTTTCTTTCTAAACTCCTTTCTACACTAAAGGATCTTGAACTGAAAAACTCTTGAACTATATCCAAATAAGTATGTCCTTCACCTTCCTTTTCAATCTCTCTTTATTATTTTTCCTTAGTTTCCATTAAGACTTTACCTTTCTCTAATGGTTGAGATACCTCCTAAGTGAGGACCCTTCCATGGAAACATCATGTATTTCCTCCTTCGAGAATTTGATTGATCTTATTAAGATGGAGGATGGGTTTTATTGGTGGAGAGAAAGGAGGAGGATGAGGAGATGAGACATATATCACAATCGAAGGGAAAATGAATGTAGCAGGGATCAAAGATAGCACCACAATCTCTGCATGTGTGGAAGGAACTTGTGTAGTAGGAGTAGCAATAGATGAAGACACCAATAAGGGAGAAGAATCACTTGGATTAACTTCTTAAATTAATATTTTCTTAGAAGGTGTGTATCATGTTATGGTATTTTTACTTGTTTGTTCCTTGTTGACCCCTCGCTACTTTCCCCGTAGTCCTTCTTTCCTATTAGTGCTCTTTTGACTTATTTTTTCATCACAAATTCTTTTAAGTAATAACCTTTTCTAAGAATCTAGTTAGAAGTATAGAGAAGAACCACTGGATGTTCTTTCCATAATTTTTTTGACTTATTCCTTACGGCCAACACTTCGGAGCATAATCCCTCCCTCATAATATGAATTAAAAATTACATTTCCATCATTTGAGATCTTCTTGGGAATATTTTTTAAGCTCGATCTTATAATATGTTACACTCTCATTCTGATATAATATCTTCTTCTAATTTCAAATTCATCCCAACATTCTATCTAAAAATCATCCAATGTTGGTAGATGTGTATGATCCAACGAGACTATTTTCTGTGTAATATTTCTGTAATCAAAATTTATTCTAGCTTTATAATCTTCTTGAGTATAATTGTGGTACATTTCCTTAGAAATATTTCAAGCTTTGTGGATGTTAGCACAATGATAATGCCCAATGACAACTGGAAAGTGAACCACTACTCTATGAAGCCTTGATTATAAATCATGAAGTTCCACCAATTGTCTACATAGTTCAAGTAAAATCCACTTATCACTAGGATACCTTGGGAGCTTTAATGGTTTTCCTAAGAAACCACAAACCCTTAGATAAGTGAAATGAGAGAACTGAATAAAAATGCATCCATATTGAAAAACTACATTCCATGCAGCATCAGACACCCTCTTTGCCTTTATCTCAGTATCAAGCTTGCAGATAACTTCATAGAAAAATAAATCATTGACCTGTCTGTACTCCTTGAAATAACCAGGAAAGGCCAATTGTGGATAATATTCATGAACTAGATTCTCAACTGAGGTACCTTGGCTCTGTAACCTAGAAAAGCACCATTTTCTATTGTAACATATACTAGATAAGAAGTCATCTTGAAATCAAGTGTTTGAATGACTCCCCATAATTGGCTATCAATATTATTGCTAATAATTTCAGCCCAATTAATCAAAGCACTAGGCTTACTAGTCTCAATCATTCTAATAAAGTAGTACATCCATGTAGAGAAATTCTTGAAATTCTTCTCTCCATTGATCCTAGAAAACAGTTGCATTATATCACCTGCCTCTTGGATAAGATTAGATCTTACAATAGTCCTAGGAAATCTTGAAGGATTCTTATTTTCCTTTAAATAATTTAAGTTCATGATCTGAATAACATCAACCATATTGTTCTTCCAGTATTCATTATCTTTCTCCATACTAACCCCTAGTGCTTTAGCTATAGTAGGGATCTTCAAGAAAAAGATAAATAAATGGGGGTAAATCCTTACTACCATATTATCGGAGGTGTCCTTGATTTTCCTTTTTTGATAATCATAATGTTTAACACATTCTAAGAAAGACAACTACTTGTATTGATCTAGTTCAAGTTAAGGCCTACATGAGAGGTGTCTAAATCTTGACCTTAGATATATCAATCACTTCACTAATAGAGACATGCCCCATTTTTGTGTCATTGATCTCAATAATCTTGAATACAATGTAAGACTCAACAGGATATCCTTTATACTCATACTTCATCTTATTCCCTTTAGACTTAGCTTTTCCCTTACCCTTCCTAGCCTCGGGAACTTATTCATTGACAAGATTAGAGTCTTCTTGAATGAAAACAAATTATTCTTCCTCCAATGAATTCTCACTTACTTTAGTGTTTGGGTTAACCATATAACAATGTTTCACAGATCTAAAATCATATAAATCATACAAGCAATGAATACAAAAATAAACTAGAAGATAAACTAAAAAGAGAAAGATAACACCATATTTAATGTGGTGAGCCCAATGTGGGCTACGTCCACCAAGAAATGGCCAATATTATTATTCATTTATTTACAGAGGAAATATAATGAAGATTTTTATCTTCCAACACCTCATAAGATGTTCAATGCTTTTCCCTCACTCAGCTTTACTTTCTTGCTCACTAAGAAAACTAACATGTAGAAAAATTGTTATTTTCTTTTCTCACACCCTCATACAATGCATACATGAATATATATCTATTCTAGGAAACTAACTATGATTTTACAATCAAGAAATCATCTTTAAAGAAAAACATTTATTCTAATTCTTGTCTAAAAAATAAAGCATTTTCGTATAGGTGATCGATGTTGGTCACTACCCGAGTGATGTTGGTCACTTCTTGACCGATGTTGGTTACCTCCTAACCAATTTCAGTCATTGTCGGAACAAAAAACATAAAAGAAAACTTCTTGTGAAGCAATTAAGCTCCACACTCAACAATATCCCACTTGGATATCAATTGTTGCACTGTATTATACATCACCATCCTTGGTTCCTTTTCCTTAGCTTGTTTCTTCCTCTTCAAGTCTCAAACTCGAAGACCAACAGAAGTGGAGTGAAGCTCCAACTTCTCCTTTACCAATGGCTTCATTAGCATATCTGTAGGGTTCTCATCCATATGGATTTTCTCTAACTTCAGCTACCCATCCTCCAACACCTACCATATGAAGTGATACCTCAACTAAATGTGTTTCGTTCTTGAATGAAATGTTGAGTACTTTACTTACGGATGGATCACGCTTTGACTATCACTATATAATGTGTAATCCTATTGATCCTTTCCCAACTCTTTCATGAACCTCATCATCCATATCATCTCCTTGCTAGCTTCGTATCTCCAACATACTCTACCTCTATAGTAGACAAAGCCAAAACCTTCGTAATCTCAAAATCTAGCTAACTTCCACCCACCTCTCAGTGAAAACATATCCATTGGTGCTCCTCTTGACATCTAAATATCCAGCCATATCTAAATCAACATAGCTACATAAAGAAGTATCTAGCCTCCATAACATAACTCCATGCCGATGTCACTCTAAAATACCTAAGAGTCCATTGGGCTATTTTCCAATGTTGCTTACCTATATTAACCATAAAATTTCTCACAACTCCCACTTTGCTTGTGCAATGTATGGTCTAGTACAAACCATGGCATACATAAGAATTCCTACTATCAAGCATATGGAACATGTGCCATGTAATCAACCTCCTGTGTGATGAAGGACACTGATATTTTCTCAATTTGAAGTGTCCACCATATTTGTACTAATAGGTTTTGAACTATGCATGTTAAACCTTTCCAACACCTTATTGATATAAGCCTCCCGAGACAAATACAACTTCTTGTTTTTCTTTTCTCGATGAATTTTCATGCCAAGGATTTTCTTTACAGCTTCCAAATCCTTCATTACAAATTTGTGAGATATCCCTTCTTTAAGTTTTCCAATGTCATGCAAACTAGATCCTAAAATCAACATATCATCCACATAAAGTAACAAAATAACATAGCTCCCATTTTCAAGCTTCTTAAAATAAACACAATGGTCATATTCACATCTCATATAACCATTCTCATGCATAAAACTTTCAAATCTCAAATACCATTTTCTTGGAGCTTCTTTGAGCCCATATAAATTCTTTTTCAATCTACACACAATTTTCTCCTTACCCTTGACTTTATAACCAAGCGGATGTTGCATATAAATCTCTTCCTCCAAATCACCATGAAGAAAAGTTGTCTTAACATCAAGTTGTTCTAAATGCAAATCTTTTGTTGCAACCAAAATTAGAACAATATGAATAGAAGTCATCTTAACTATAGGAGAAAAAATCTCATCAAAGTCAATACCGATTTCTGTGTAAATCCCTTTACCACAAGCCTTACCTTGTACCTTTTTAGTCCACCCTCTTCTTCCTTGATCTTGTAAACCCATTTGTTAATAGTGATTTCTTATCTATTAGAAACTTGACCAAATCCCATGTTTGATTTTTTTCTAAGGATTCCATTTGCTCATTCAACATTGATTCTTCAAATATTTTTGGTTCACCACTATTAGTCAATAATAAATAAGAAAAGGAAGGTGAAAATATCTTTGGAGGTCTACTTACTCTTTGTGACCTTCTCACTGAGATATGGGGTGTTTGGGGCTCATTCTATGCATGTTACACATTCATGTCAATCTGTGTTAATGATCGACATTGGTCTCCTGATACCGACTGTGGTTTTGTAACTGATAGCAGTTCCTCTATCTACCGAACGACTACGATTTCCTTACCGCTACCAGTTTGAGGAGTACCAACACCGGTTCTAGAAGTTGTTTGTTCTGAACCTGATCATATCTTCTCATCTTGATTAACCTAACCGACACCATTTTCTGTAGAAGCAACATCAGTGTCTATGGATGTCTATTTTAGATCCAAAAGTTGATTTTACTTAAAAATCACATCAACTTGTTCATGTTTAGGCACCAAAACTTGATCCCTATACATTATTTTTTCATTCCAATCACTGTCCTAACTCCTAAGAATCATAGAATCTTCTAAATCCCAAAAACGATATCCAAAATCAATAGAGCCATAAGCAATGAAAGTACATCTATTAGATTTAGAATCTAACTTCTTCCTATTTTCCCTATCAACATGTACAAAATCTTCTAAGCCAAAAACTCTAAGAAAAGAAAAATATACCTCTTTTACAGATGAAGCTTCTTTTAGTATTACACTATCCGGTGTTGTTGAAGGCCCATAGTTTATCAAGTACACTATTATATCCACTACTTCGACCAAAACTTCAAAGGAAAATTGACATGTATCCTCATGCTTATAGCATGTCCCATGATTTTTCTATTCATTCTCCTTGTAACTCCATTATGTTGTGGAGTTATATGAACCATTATTTCTCTTCGTATTCCATTCTCTGAACAATAATCATTAAAATACTTGTTGTAGTACTCACCACCATTGTCAGATCTAAGGAACTTTAATTTTAAGTTTGTTTCATTTTCCACAAGGGCTTTCCACCTTTTAAAAGTCTTAAAACATAAAATTTATGCTTAATACAATAAATCCATAGCTTCCTTTTGGCATCATCAATGAAAGTCACATAATATTGGGATCTTCTAATTGAAGCTACCCGAGCCGGTTCCCACACATCTGAGTGTACAAGCTCCAATTTCTGCTCCTTTTTGTTGACCCAACCTTGAGAAATATCACTCTCTTCTACTTTCCAAATATGTAATGCTCATAAAATTCATGATCTAATTGTTTCAAATTTGATAACGTACCCTTAGCCTTTAAGATTCGCATTCCTTTTTAAATCATATGGCCTAGTCAATTATTCCACATGGTTGCATCTGAATTTGTAGTAGATAGTATAGAAAAGGAATTAGTAACACATGTAGATAGATATAAAGTTCCTACCTTCTTACCTCTTTCCACAACAAGAGATCCCTTGGTAACCTTCTAAGAATCGGCTATGAATGTAACCATGCATCTAGATTCACCTAGTTTCCCTATAGATATTATATTTCTCTTAAGAATTATCACATGACTCACATATTTCAATACCCATGGATTTCCATTCTGTAACTTTAGATGAACATCACCTTTACCAGTAATATTACATGGCTCATCATATCCTAAATAAAATTGTCCAAAACCACCCTAAACATAATTTTTGAAATAACCCTTATTAGGGGTAGCATGGAAAGAAGCTTCAGAATCTAAAACCCAAGATTCTAATTTATTATACATGGAGACAATAAGGGAATCTTTTTTTACCTCACTTGCAACATTTGACTCTTTATCTTTTTCTTTACCTTTTTCTTATGTATTCTCTTTGTTTTCATTGGACCAACACCCCATCTTTACATGTCCTCTCTTTCCACAATTCCAAAAAGTAAATCTTTGTACACGAGATCTAGATCTTCCATTTCTTGACTTTGATCTCCCATTCTTCTTTATCTTTAATGCTCTCTCCTTAGATATTCCCATGTTTTCTACATTTAAAGCATTTCCAGATGATGCTTCTCCTGATATTTTCCTACATAATTCCTCATTAAGGATTACACTAACCACATCATCAAATTTCAAACCTTTAGAAGAAGACATTGCATTATTAACAACTATTACCAAGTTATCCCAACTATTTGGAAAAGAAAATAATAATAAAATTTATTAAAATTCATCATCAAATAGAACTTCTACCGATTTTAATTTATTTACAATAGACCAAAAATAATTCAAATGATTAGATATAGATCCACATTCTTGCATCTTAGAATTAAACATTTTTTCATCAAATAAAATTTATTTGAAGCACTATGAGTTTCATAAAAAATTGGTAAATATTTCATCAACTCTATCGTGGTTTTTACATCTATAAAATTTGAATCCACCAATGGTGTTAGGATAAATCTTATAGCTCATAGAGCCTTTATGTAAAGAACCTTCCATTCTTCATCATTCTTCGTGACTGGATGTGCATGCTCATCTAATGGTAAGTATAGATCCTTCTGATACAAATAATCCTCCACTTGCATCTTCCATAGTTGATAATTATGATTGTCAAATTTATTGACTCAATATTTACTATCTTATGCCATTTCTATGCTCCCACTCAATTAAAAAAACCCTCTATGAGTAAAACAACAACACACAAAACCTCCAAAAAAATCTATGATACTAGTTGTTAGGGCTAACCATATAACAATGTTACACAGATCTAAAATCAAATAAATCATACAAGAAATGAATGCAGAAATAAAATAAAAGATAAAATAAATAAGAGAAAGATAACACTATATTTAACATAGTTCACCCAGTGTGGGCTACATCCACCAAGAAATGACCAACATTATTATTCAATGCTTTACAGAGGCAATAAAATGAAGATCTATTATCTTCCAACACCTCACATGATGTTCAATGCTTTTCCCTCACTTAACTACTTTTTCTTTCTTATGAAGAAAAATAACATGTAAGAAAATTACTATTTTACTCTCTCATACCCTCATATAATGAATACATGCATATGTATTTATTCTGGGAAACTAAATATGCTTTTACAATCAAGAAATCATCCTTTAAGAAAAATATTTATTATAATTCTCATCCAAAAAACAAAGCACCTTCGCATAGGTGACTTATTCTCGGTCACTTGGTGATGCTAGTCACTTTTTGACCCATTTTGGTTACCTCTCGACCAATTTTTGTCACTATCAAAACAATAAACATGTAAAAGAAAGATTCCGTGAAGCAATTAAGACCCACACTCAACATTCAGGTGATCCCTCCCTTACCTTAGACATTTGTTTTCCTTCAAGTAATCAGTGTTCTTGAACTACTAGAACTTTAGCAACACCTTACTTAAAATGTAGAACTTAAGTTAAGAAACATTATCTCAAGTCCAACAAGATATTTAGATTCAAACAGTTCATGAAAAGTACATAAAAATCCTCTCGAAGTAAAATCTAGAGTTCACTGGAAGTGATCAAGTAAAACAACTCATTTTGTAATGCATTGCGGGTTTTTAGGATGCTCTTACTTGAAAATTGAAGTCAACAAGTAAAATTAATTCAATTTCATGCAAATAAGAAATAAGTAAGAGGTTCTTGAAACACTACAAAGCATATTTTCCCCTCGGCAATTATTTTCCAAAACATAAACCCAAAATAAAGCAAGGAGTAATAAGCAGCTATTTAGAAAACAATAGTAGGATACTCCAAAATAGGAAAATCATAGTTTATTTGAATCCACAAAAGGAGTAATAAGGATAATGGAAGTATTAACCAATTTTATGAGTGGTGAAAAATTGAGGTCATTTCATCAAAAGGTAACAATGTGTAGTGCCCACTTTCCTTGGACACTATTCATATTCCCGACTCATTGATCATATTTTGATATTATTATATTTTGATGTAGCAGGTGTGTTTATACTAGCTCATGGATTATTATGGACATTATTATGTTTTTATTAGCATGATGGTTAGAAGTTAGACTATGGATTAATATTGATCTGAATTCAGTTATTATGCTTGAGGATCATTGAGACATTTTTATTATTATGTGGATGATGATATACTAGTTGACATGGACAGGTTATTGATGTTAATTTTAGACATGTGACACTGATTATTATGAATAGCTCTAGTATAGAAATCTATTGGATGATGATACAGTTACAAATTGAATTTTAATGATAAATATTGAATCTTGATATTGTTGTGATTTGGATTTAATGTTTATATATCATTTGGATGTTCTGATATGGCCACAAGGCCGAAGGAGGTATTTTTCATTTTGTAGGTTAAAATCACAACAATGATGGGGGACTGGAGACTAACCATATTGGAATTCAGTGTGAAATCAACAAGGTCACCATGGCAACTGTGTTTGAGCTGTATGTTGTGTTTTGTTAGGATTTCCCATGGGGGGGATTTCCATTATTGTGACCATGGGGTATATGTGTGCTTTATTTGTTGTGTCCCTTTTAAAATTATTGTTGTATGTATTTTATTTGTAATGTGCTCTTTATTTTAATTATTTTAATGTGATAGTATAATGTGAGAGTCTTATAGTTAAATTTTAATTAAATTAATTGGGATGTGGAATATAAATTAAATGTTATTGTCTTGGTTGAAAATGAAATTTATTTATATATTTTATAACCATATGGTAATTAAATATATGGTTGTGTCTAAAGTTTGTAATAAATAAATGTCATAGAAATAAATGCATTTTAAAAGAGTTTGTAAGTTACCAAGTATGGGTTGTGTAAGTGAAGTGATAGATTGTGTAAGAAATTGTAAGAGGTTGTAAGAAGATTTTGGAAGGTCAGACACTCCATCTCTCTCTTGAAATTCGAATTTGAGTTTGGAGGATAAATTTGGAGGCTTGTGGGACAAGTTAAACTTGTCCCACACCTCTCAAAATCCTCCACCAACCATGTTTATTAATTTGGAGTCAAAATCAATTTATTTTATTGCATTTTGACATGATTTATTATAAGATTTGTTTGCACTTGTCTTACAAATTTTAAATGCATTCTTTTTTTAGGATGGGCAAAAATGAAGTGTGTAAGTGGTTTGTCATTCACATTTATTGTGATTTTATTGTTTTGATGTTGATTGCTTTTGGATGAGGAAAAATGAGGTGGCATCCCACTTGGAATCCACATCATCCTCTTCCACCCTCTCCCTTTAAAAATGGGAATTTCTTCCTCATTTGAGGTTGTTGAAAGTTTGTTATTGCTTCTTGGGGTGGAATTTTCTCTTGCATTGGGAGCTTGTTCTTGTGGAAGGAGCTTGGACTATTTTGCATGCTCTGCATTTGCTGTTTGGGACTGGTTTTTGTGCAACAAAGAACCTACTGTTTTGGAAACAAGTCTCCATTATGGAGAGGTAGGCTCCCACTCTTTTAAAATTGCTGTATTTTCCTCTTTTAGCATGAATTTGAATGTGTTGTGTTGTAAGTTTTTTTTTAGGGATGGGTAGAATGCTTATGGCATGGTGTGGAGAGAAGACTATGAGGTTATCAGAGGAGGGATAAGGGATTTACCATTATTATTTTTCTTGGGAGGGAATGTTGGTTTGGGATCCACCTAGGAAAGGAAATTACTTGCATTTCCTACTTTGGGGGAGGCATAAGGGATAAATTTGGAGGAGGGATAAGGAGGGGTTAAGGAGGGATAAGGTTTATGGGATTGCTATGATCTTGGTGGATGCCCAAAATTCAACTTGGGAGGCATAAGGAGACCTCCATAGTTCTTGCTCTTTCTTGGCTTGCTTGCTTAGAGAAGGAGCCTTGTGTTTTGTTTCAAAAGAATTGATTGTTGTAGTTGTTTTAACATCTTCTGCTTTTAAGTGCTTATTTGTGTTTGTGAATTTATGCTTGTATGTGAAGAAGCCATGTTGCCATGTGTTGTATCATCATGTTCCATTTCAATATGGTTGGGGCTCGGGGGCCAATGGGGAAAGATGGATTCTCTTTTCCCATTGGATGTCTTGGTTGGGTGGAGAGCGTTGCCTTTCCCCCTTCCTTGTTGTGATCAAAAGATGAAAGATGAAGAAATCATCATGCTGCTGTTTGGAGAAAGAAGAATACAGTTTGACAGTCATCCTTTTTGTAAATTTTAAATGTAATCCTTCCCACTTCAAGTGGATGCATGTAATTGATTCGAGATGGGAAATGTTTACCTTGTAATTTGAAAATTGTAATTGATTGTGAAATGTAAATGATATCCTATTTTTTTTTATTTGAAATGAGAAAGAGTCACTTTCCCTTCCTCTTTAACATTTCAAAAATGAAAAATGATATTATATCTTTAAGTTTTTGGAATGTAAAGAAAGGAGTCCAATTGTAAAATTATTTAAATTCAATAAAGGAATCAAAGTTCTCTTGATATACCTTGTTGTAATATTGTTTGATTAGATTAATGAAATACATTACTTTCCCATTGCATTCTATCTTGGAAATCACATTGTTTAAATTTGCAATTTCCATTTTGAAAGAAAAGAATCTCATGTATAAAAAATATGAAATGAATTAGATATTTGAAATGAGTTGATAAAAGTTAGAAATCAACATTGCATACTATATACATATCTTTGTTGAATTAATTGGATGTCTTAGAAAGAAACTGAATATGTTTTCCTTAATTGAGAATCATATTAAATTTTAAAAAAAAGAAAACCAAATTCGTGGAGAAGAGAACTTTGTTTTAAGTTCAAATTCTGGCATCTTCTTTTTTAAATAAAATGAGAAGTTCGACTTTATACTCAAAATAAATTAAAAATAATTGAAATTTACATGCTTAAGAATACTTGAGGAATCCAAATTCACTAAAATTCAAGAATAAATTCAAAACTCAAGGAATTTTAATTCAGCCCCTTCCTAAGTTATTTTTCCCATCAATCCTTTGGATAAAATTGAATAAATTCAATAAATTGATCAAATTTACACCTTTAAAACATTCTAATTCTTCCCTAAGTTGATCCTCCATGTCTATTTGACATGTTGAGTGAAGGAAGAGTTCAAATTTTATAAATTTGCAAGTTTAAAACTGCCAGTTTGTAACTTAAAACCCTACAGATATATTTCTTAAAATTTACCCTTAAAACTTTACCAAATTCTAAAATTGATGATTTCTGTGCAAAGAGGACTCTGAGATATTTCTGAAAGTCCTCGTTTTCCTAAAATGGAGCTTCCTATCAAAAGTTATGGCCATTTGAAGTTTTACTTCAAAATGGCCATCCCAAACCAAAAATGAAATAATTCGACCTTAGAAAAATTTAAATTTTGAACTTTAGAAAAATTTCAAAAAATTTCCACGGCCCCGCCTCTCATCCTATCGTGTTTCCACTGGCACCTTGGATGGGTGGAAAATTTTCTCTTGATAAAAATCTGTACACCATGGCGGGGAGGGCTTTTAGAAATGAAAACTTAACTTTTTTTGGAAAAAATTTTTTTTCCTCCACTTTTCCCCAACCCAATAGATGTTGACATGTGTCCCCATGGGTGCACGGGTCCATGCAATTCTTTTAACCTTTTAACCCCATGGGCGAAAAATCTAAATTTCCTCCGCCAATCTCGCGCCAATCACAAAGTGCCACAAGCTGTGCCAAGCTTGGAGGAAAAAAATTTCCTTTGGAAAATTGAGACTTTGGTTTTGGGAAAAATTTCAAATTTTTCCCCATGACCCGCCGCCCACCAATCACGTGATGACACGTGGCATTTGGGAAAATTTTCCCAATTTTCTCCCTAACCCCGGACCTCCAAGGGAAAATTTTCCCCTAAAACTCCGCCCGGCCATAACTTGAGTTTTACAAGGAGTTAGGAGGACTTCTTTATATGGTTGGAAAGGTGAGGAAATTTCCTATCCAATGAGCCTAGTTTAGGAAATTTTTGATAACTCTAAGTGTGTGAGAAATCCATTTGAAGTTCAAGGCTTGATAGAGAGCAGGCCTGAGCGATAAATTTCTCCCTGAACCTTAATAAAACTTGTAACCTCCAAATTGGAACCTAGTAAACTTGTTATAAGATAAAAATGGAAATATTGTGTTTGGTTAATTATAATTTGTTCGGAACCTATTTAGTTTCAAACTAGTGTCTTACAACTTGTTTGTAGACCCTTTTTATCAAAAAAATATTCCATAATTTTCCTAGTTTGTTTCTTGGTCTCAAGTGGTAGTTGAAGAAGGCATCACACTTGGTATCAGAGCAGTGGTTCAAAAGCTTGGACCATTGGGTACACTCAAAAACATTGAGACTTGAAACCTAAAACTAGCAAATTGATAATCTAGAAAACAAAACTAATTAAAAATTGAACATGTTAGTAAACTTAGAAAACTAAAGAAAACTCAAGGTAATGAACTAACTCCCACTCTGGTCATGCAGGGAGCTCAGATGGAGCAGGAGGAACATTCACAGAGACTCAGAGTCACCACCACCACCACCTCCACCACCACCACCACCACCACCGGATCAGGGTTTAGCAGCTATCCTACCACAGATTTTGTAGACCCTCTAGGATGTTAATGTTGCCTTACATGGAGGATCAGTAGGAGGGCACTCAGGCAGAAAGGACAGAGATACTTCCATTGAGGGACATGCACCTCCTCCACATGGTGAGGAGGATGGAGGAGAGAATTTTCATGGAGAGTCGGCTAGGTCAAAATCTCCCTTGAGGGGACATGGTGACCATATTTCAGGATAGAGAGAGAGGTCTCAGAGCCCTAGGCTTGGGGATAGGTAGGTAGAGAGGCCCAGAGGCCATCAGACCACAGCTACGGATCACATCAAGGAGATCCTAAAGCTTAGGCCATCACATTATTCAGGTGACACAGGGGATTCCAGGTAGAGGCCTGGGTTAGCTTGAGCGGTTGCTTCAAGCTTTGTCCTTGTTCTAGCAACATGAAAGCTCAGTGTTGTGATCCATCTACTAAAGGATGGAGTTGGAGTATGGTGGAGAATAGAGGAGCAGAAGCTCCACATAGACTCAGAGATAGTCACTTGGGAGCTGTTTGAGGAGAGATTCAGGAGCAGATACTTTCCATGGAGATTCATACAGTAGAGGATCGATGAGTTCCACGACCTTCGATAGGCTTCCCTTATAGTGGCCGAGTATGAGAGTAGGTTCCTGGACCTACTTCAGTACATTGATTACATGCAGGATGAGTAGGTGCGGATCCATAGGTTCATCCGGGGCCTTAATTTGGACATTGGAGGTGCAGTATGGATCCACTACCCATAGACATTAGTAGAGGCCATTGAGAAGGCCTACATTACAGAGGAGACTCGGGGTAAAACCCAGCAGGCTAGAGACCGAGTCAGGAGCCGTATTCAGCTATTACAGGATAACAGATCAAGGGGGTCATCTCCTCCTCCCCGTGGTGGTCAACATTCTTCATAGTCATCTTTCAGGCCACATCGCAGCAGCAACAGTAGTATCCCCGCCCACCTTTTAGGCCTCCTCAGAGAGTTGATGCACAGAGAGGTCGAGCATGGGGCCTCCTAGGGGTCCCACCAGACACACAGGTGGAGCTAGAGCTCAGTCAGCAGGAGCTCGACCACAGAGGCCACAACAGACTATGGCTGGATCATCAGGGTCCACAACACCTACCTCTAGGGCACCTTCTGGTGGTGCTGCAGTTTGGAGGACTTCAGGTGGTTGCTTCGGGTGTGGAGTAGCGGGACACTTTTGGAGAGATTTCCCCCAGAACCCTAATAAGGGTAAGGCACCCATCTCAGAGCCTACAGTTGGAGACATGGGATGGAGTCACAGGATCTATGCAGTGGTTGAGAACCGCTAGGCCGAGCACCAGAGCACGGTCATTGAGACTACAGGTAGCATTGGAGGTGTTCCTACTTCCATATTGTTTGACTTCGGTTCTTCTAATTCATTTATTACACCATCCTTGGTAGAGCGATGTAGGCTGGTGGTTGTTAGACAGGGTCATATTTGGGATGTCAAAATGGCTTCGGGAGCCAAGGTCTTTGTAGACTCCTTAGTAAAGGAGTGTGTTGTTAACTTGGAACCTTTCACCACCACTTCAGATCTCTCGCATACTTCCTTTGGGCTCATATGGAGTCATTTTAGGCATGGATTGGTTATCTGCACATAGGGCAAGGATGGATTGCTATTACAAGACTATATCTTGTGTAGATGATCTTGGAGTTAAGTCGATTATTTATGGGGTCAGGAGACCTTTTTCTATTTGCACATCTATCTCTGCTATGCAGCTCAAGCGATGTGTGTGATGGGGTTGTCAGATGTATGCAATCACAGTCAGTGACCGGATAGAGGATGGGTCTAGTGGGCCATCGCTAGATGACCATCCCATTTTGAGAGAGTATGCAGATGTTTTCCTAGGGGAGCTACTAAGGATGCCACCCCCACGTGAGATTGATTTCCATATTGATTTGGTTCTAGGAGTAGAACCTATCTCACGAGCTCCTTATCGGATGACCACCCCAGAGCTCTATGAGCTCAAGTTGCAGTTGGAGGGCCTTCTGA
The DNA here is from genome assembly GCA_018340775.1 of Taxus wallichiana var. yunnanensis. Classification (NCBI taxonomy): domain Eukaryota; kingdom Viridiplantae; phylum Streptophyta; class Pinopsida; order Cupressales; family Taxaceae; genus Taxus; species Taxus wallichiana. The sequence goes on from CM031234.1 coordinate 78,534,117, forward strand.
GAAAGGCCTCATCCATCCTAGTGTATCCCCTTGGGGTGCACCGTTATATTTGTAAAGAAGAAGGATGGATCCTTGTGGTTGTGCATAGACTACCGCTAGTTGAATAAGGTAACAATCAAGAATCGTTATCCTCTTCCTCGCATCGATGACTTGTTTGATCAGATGAAGGGAGCCACGGTGTTCTCTAAGATTGATCTCAAGTCAGGGTACCATCAGTTGAGGATTACGGAGGTAGACATTCATAAGACTACTTTTCATACAAGGTATGGGCACTATGAGTTCACAGTGGTGCCCTTTGGTTTGACGAATGCCCCGTAGTGTTTATGAGTTTGATGAATGGGGTATTCAGACCTTTTAGATCACTTCATGCTCATCTTTCTTGATGACATTCTAATTTACTCACGTACGTGTGAGGAGCATGAGGGGCACCTTCGATCAGGTTCTTCAGTGTCTTCGTGAGTAGCAACTTTTTGGGAACTTGGAGAAGTGTGCCTTCTTTCAGTCAGAGATTCAATATTTGGGTCATATCATCTCAGGTGAAGGAATCGCAGTCGATCCTTCCAAGATTAGAGCCATTATGGATTGGCCAGTACCCACTACAGTGAAAGAGGTGCGCAGCTTCATGGGGTTAGTAGGGTACTACAGAGATTTGTGTAGGACTTCTCTCGGATAGCACACCCCATCACTTCCCTTCAGTGGAAAGGGAAGAAGTTTGTTTGGTCAGATAGGTGTGAGCATGCCTTCAGGACACTGAAGGAATATCTCACTACAACACCCATTCTTGCAGTGTCGGATCCACATGGTGAGTTCTTTGTTTGCATAGATGCTTCTTTATCGGGCTTAGAGGTGTTCTTATGCAAGAGGGTAGAGTTGTAGCCTTTGAGTCTCGTAAACTCAAAGATCATGAGCTTAATTATCCGACTCATGACCTTGAGCTTGCGGTAGTTGTGCATGCTTTAGTTCGATGGAGACACTTTCTTCTTGGTCGAGATTCACACTCAGGACAGATCATTTGAGTCTTCGCCACCTCTTCACGCAACCCAATCTAAACGCTCGTCAGAGATGTTGGATGGAGTTGCTTTGTGAGTATGACATGGAGATAGAGCATGTGAAAGGGAAGGAGAATGTGGTTGTAGATGCTCTCAGCAGATGGAGGCATTTGAGCATGGCTACTTTAGTGAGCATAGATTTACGGAGTAGGATCCTTCAGCAGCTTCCTCTTGATAGTTTCTACATTGCAGCCCAAGCAGAGATTGAGTCCCAGAGACCCCTTGAGGGGAAATTTGATGGTTTCTCACTAGAGGCAGATGGTCTTCTCAGGAACAGAGGTTGGATTTATGTTCCTAGAGATGGAGGCTTGAGGTAGGACATCTTGATAGAGGCACATCGTGCACCCTATTCAGCCCATCCTGGGGTGAAGAAGATGCACACCACCTTGAGATAGTTATATCACTGGAGAGGACTTCACAAGGACATGGCTTAGTTTGTGTCACATTGTTTAGAGTGCTAGAAAGTGAAGGCTGAGCATCAGCATCCAGCTAGCCTTCTCTATCCTCATGCTATACCAGTGGAAATGGGACACCATTTCCATGGATTTCATTGTTGGATTACCGATGTCGAGATATCACCACGATGCCATCATGGTCACGGTTGATAAATTGAAAAAGTAGCTCACTTTTCACCAGTAAAGACCACATATACAACTAGTGCAGTGGCACGTGTCTACTTGGATGAGATCGTTAGGTTACATAGAATCCCGCGGAAGATCATTTGTGACCATGATCCTTTGTACACTTCTCATTTCTGGACCACCATGTAGTATGTTCTCGGGATGAAGATTAACTTCAGCACAACCTATCACCCAGAGACATAGATGGAGACAGACTAAGAGGGTGAATCAGATTTTGGAGGACATGCTCAGGATGTATGTGATGGATCACCAGGCAAGATGGGAGGAGTATCTGTATCTTGTGGAATTTGCCTACAATAATAGTTTCCAGAGTTCTATAGGCATGGATCCTTTTCAGGCCTTGTATGGTAGGGAGTGCAGGACACCCCTTAGTTGGGATAGATTGGAGGATAGAGTATCCTTAGGACCAGCTCTTTTGTAGGACATGGAGCAGCAGGTAGTGTTGATTAGGTAGAGATTACAGGAGGCACATGATAGGAAGAAGAAGTACACTGATCAAAGCATAGAACCGAGCATAATTTTGATGTGGGCATGAAGGTTTTCCTTCATGTTAGGCCACATAAGATCCCAATCCATTATGGAAAAGGTTCTAAGTTAGCTCCTCGGTTCATTGGACCTTTTGAGATCCTGGAGCATATCGGCCCGTTGGCTTACCATCTAGCATTGCCACCTAACTTGTCTCGCATACATGATGTGTTTCATGTTTCTGTTCTTAGGAGATAAATCACAGATCCTTCTCATGTGCTTTGATTGGGCATCATTGCGGTAGTAGGATCGGGGCGGGTGATGGTGGAGCCCATCCATATCATCGATCGTAGGACCCTGGGCCTTCGAGGTAGAGAGATTGATCAGTTACGAGTGCAGTGGGACAAATATGATGAGACTGCAGCCACTTGGGAGGATGTTACTTCTTTACGAGTGTAGTTTCCACATTTTTTCCAATGACTTCCAGGAGGAATTCGAGTCTAAGGGGAGGGGGATGTAGTGCCCACTTTCTTTGGACACTATTTAGATACTTGATCCTAACTCTATTGATCATATTTTGGATATTATTATATTTTGATGTAGAAGAATGTGTTTATACTAGCTCATGGATTATTATGGACATTATTATGTTTTGATTAGCATGATGGTTAGAAGTTAGACTATGGATTAATATTGATCTGAATTCAGTTATTATGCTTGAGGATCATTGAGACATTTTTATTATTATGTGGATGATGATATACTAGTTGACATGGATAGGTTATTGATGTTAATTTTGGACATGTGACACGATTATTATGAATAGCTCTAGTATAGAAATCTATTGGATGATGATATAGTTACAAATTGAATTTTAATGATAAATATTGAATCTTGATATTGTTTGTGATTTGGATTTAATGTTTATATATCATTTGGATGTTCTGATATGGCCACGAGGCCAAGGAGGTATTTTTCATTTTGCAGGTTAAAATCACAACAATGTCGGGGACTGAGACTAACCATATTGGAATTCAGTGTGAAATCAACAAGGTCACCATGGCAACTGTGTTTGAGTTGTATGTTGTGTTTTGTTAGGATTTCCCATGGGGGGATTTCCATTATTGTGACCATGGGGTATATGTGTGCTTTATTTGTTGTGTCCCTTTTAAAATTATTGTTGTATGTATTTTATTTGTAATGTGCTCTTTATTTTAATTATTTTAATGTGATAGTATAATGTGAGAGTCTTATAGTTAAATTTTAATTAAATTAATTGGGATGTGGAATATAAATTAAATGTTATTGTCTTGGTTGAAAATGAAATTTATTTATATATTTTATAACCATATGGTAATTAAATATATGGTTGTGTCTAAAGTTTGTAATAAATAAATGTCATAGAAATAAATGCATTTTAAAAGAGTGTGTAAGTTACCAAGTATGGGTTGTGTAAGTGAAGTGATAGATTGTGTAAGAAATTGTAAGAGGTTGTAAGAAGATTTTGGAAGGTCAAACACTCCATCTCTCTCTTGAAATTCGAATTTGAGCTTGGAGGATAAATTTGGAGGCTTGTGGGACAAGTTAAACTTGTCCCACACCTCTTAAAATCCTCCACCAACCATGTTTATTAATTTGGAGTCAAAATCAATTTATTTTATTACATTTTGACATGATTTATTATAAGATTTGTTTGCACTTGTCTTACAAATTTTAAATGCATTCTTTTTTTAAGGATGGGAAAAATGAAGTGTGTAAGTGGTTTGTCATTCACATTTATTGTGATTTTATTGTTTTGATGTTGATTGCTTTTGGATGAGGAAAAATGAGGTGGCATCCCACTTGGAATCCACATCATCCTCTTCCACCCTCTCCCTTTAAAAATGGGAATTGCTTCCTCATTTGAGGTTGTTGAAAGTTTGTTATTGCTTCTTGGGGTGGAATTTTCTCTTGCATTGGGAGCTTGTTCTTGTGGAAGGAGCTTGAAATATTTTGCATGCTCTGCATTTGTCTGATTTGGGACTGGTTTTTGTGTAACAAAGAACCTCTATTTTTTGGAAACAAGTCTCCATTATGGAGAGGTAGGCTCCCACTCTTTTAAAACTGCTGTATTTTCCTCTTTTAGCATGAATTTGAATGTGTTGTGTTTGTAATTTTTTTTGAGGGATGGGTAGAATGCTTAGGGCATGGTGTGGAGAGAAGACTATGAGGTTATCAGAGGAGGGATAAGGGATTTTCCATTGTTATTTGTTCTTGGGAGGGAATGTTGGTTTGGGATCCACCTAGGAAAGGAAATTGCTTGCATTTCCTACTTTGGGGGAGGTATAAGGGATAAATTTGGAGGAGGGATAAGGAGGGGTTGAGGAGGGATAAGGTTTATGGGATTGCTATGATCTTGGCGGTTTGCTCTTGGTGGATGCCCAAAATTCAACTTGGGAGGCATAAGGAGACCTCCATAGTTCTTGCTCTTGCTTGGCTTGCTTGCTTGGAGAAGGAGCCTTTGTTTTGTTTGGAATTGATTGTTGTAGTTGAGAACTACATTTCTTTTTTAAATTGTTTATTTGTGTTTGTGAATTGTATGCTTGTATGTGAAGAAGCCATGTTGCCATGTGTTGTATCATCATGTTCCATTTCAATATGGTTGGGGCTCGGGGGCCAATGGGGAAAGATGGCTTCTCTTTTCCCATTGGATGTCTTGGTTGGGTGGAGAGCAGTTACCTTTCCCCCTTCCTTGTTGTGATCAAAGATGAAATATGAAGATGAATCAAGCATGCTGCTATTTGGAGAAAGTTTTATACAGTTTGACAGTCATCCTTTTTGTAAATTTTAAATGTAATCCTTCCCACTTCAAGTGGATGCATGTAATTTTCGAGATGAGAAATGTTTACCTGTAATTTGAAAATTGTAATTGATTTTGAAATTTAAATCATATCCTATGTTTTTTTAATTTTAAATGAGAAAGATTCACTTTCCCTTCCTCGGTTTTAAAATTGAAATTAAATGTGATATGAATTGTATTTCAAGTTTGAAAATAAAATGAAAACATTCCAATTGTAAAAATTTAAATTCAATAAAGGAAAAGTTCTCTTGATATAATGTTGTTATTATTTTTGGAGATAGATGAATGAAATATATTACTTTCCCAATAAATTTCCATTTGAAATCACATAAGAATCTCTAAATTAATGTTGAGAAAGAAAAATATGAAATGAAATTAAATGTTATTCTTTCTTTGAAATGAGTTGATAAAAGTTAGAAATCAAGATTGCTTTTACTTTAATACATGTATTTTGATAATCAATTAGATTGGATTAAGAAATGAAATCAATATGTTTTCCTTGAATTTAAAAAAAAGATATTAAACCAAATTTCGTGGAGAAGAGAACTCCGTTTTAAAGTTCATAATTGGCATCTTCATTTGAAATAAAATAAGCAATTTGACTTTATACTTCAAAAATAAATTAAAAACTTTAAATTTACATTAACATGAGACTTTTCCAAATTCATCTAAACAAGGAAAATTCTCTAAAACTCAAATTCAATTTCGATTTGGAGCTCAATCCCCTTCCTAATTCATTTTCTCCAACTTGTTGGATAAAAATTGCAAACTTGAATAAATTGATCATATTGACACCTTTAAAACATTCTAATTCTTCCCTAAGTTGATCCCCCATGTCTGTTTGACATGTTGAGTGGAAGAAGAGTTCAAATTTTATCAAATTTGCAAGTTTAAAACTGTTAGTTTGTAACTTAAAACCCTGCAGATCGATTTCTTAAAATTGACCCTTGAAACTTTACCAAATTCTAAAATTGATGATTTCTATGCAAAGAGGACTCCGAGAGATTTTTCTGGAAAGTCCTTGTTTTCCTAAAATGGAGCTTCCTATCAAAAGTTATGGCCATTTGAAGTTTTACTTCAAAATGGCCATCCCAAACCAAAAATGAAATAATTCGACCTTAGAAAAATTTAAATTTTGAACTTTGAAAAATTTCAAAAATTTCCACGGCCCCACCACCTCTCATCCTATCATAAGTTCACCACGTGGCACTTTGGAGGGGTAGACCCTTAATAAAAAAATTAACTTTTTTTTTGCTTTGGGAAAATTTTCCCACTTTTTTTCGCCCATGCGGCCAATCGGACAAAGCGCACGTGGCCATCACATGTTGACACGCAGGAGGGCACGTGGATTTGGAAATGAAAACTTTTTTTTCCCTTTGGAAAAATTTCTTTTTTTTGACCCGCATCCCCATCGCCCATACCAATAGGATGTTGACACATGTCCCCATGGGTGCATGGGTCAAATTCTTTTAACCTTTTAACCCCATGGGGAAAAATCCAAATTTCCTCCCACGGCCAAGAGAAAATCACTAAAGCACCACGTGGCCATTTTAGTTTTGCGGAGGCATGGAGGAAAATTTTCCTTTGGAAAATTGAGAAATTTCCTTTGGGAAAATTTAGGAAAATTTTTAACCTAAGTGTGTGAGAAATCTCACTTGATAGTGAGCACCAATCACGTGATGACACGTGGCATTTGGGAAATTTTTCCCAATTTTCTCCCAACCCTGGACCTCCAAGGGAAATTTTCCCCTAAAACTTTCAAACTAGTGTCTTGCAACTTGTTTGTTTTTATCAAAAAGTTAGGAGGACTTGTTTATATGGTTGGAAAGGTGAGGAATCACACAATTCTATTATCCAATGAACCTAGTTTAGGAAAAATTTTAATAAATCTAAGTTTCAAAAATCAAAGGTTAAAGTTCAAAGAAGCAAAGAAGCATGAGAGAAAAAGTACAAACCGATAAATTTCTCCAACATAAAGGAAGGAAAATCAAAAAAGGAACCTCAAATAAAGAACCTTTAAAATTGTTATAAGATAAAAATGGAAATCTTGTGTTTGGTTAATGCATGAATTTGCTTGGGGTTCGAAGATAAAACTACTTTCTAAGTAGTACACAATGCGTACAACTTATCTTCATCACTTTTTAAAGAAGTAAAGAACTCCCAAAACACCGATAAATTAAACTCTTAGTTATGCGGTGTTTGGAGATGAATTTACTTTATTTAATTTACAAATTAAAGTAGTCACAAGTCAACACAAAGAATGAGAAGTAATAAGGTATAAGCTTAGAAAAAGAAGGGATTAGTTTTGAGGTGTTCAAGGATTACTTTACTTCACCAATTTTGACAAGTAGAAGAAAATTTTTAGCACAAAACTAAGAAGTAAAAGCACCTCGTTTTAGCGTAAAAATAAGAGATGAAAATCAACTTTGCGAGGTTCTATAACTACTTTACTTATCAATTTTAATAAGTAAAAGAACTCCTATATATCACAAATATGGAGCACTAGGTGAACTAGGTTTTGGAGGATAAATTACTTATCACTTAGAAGTAAAGAAATTTGTAAAACCCAATTACTTAAGAGAACAAGTGATTGAATTTTCTGGGACTTTTAAAGCATTTTTAGCACATGGGTATCATATCAACTACTCCCAAATAACTTCTTGCAACCTTTTGAATAATTATAGAGCATTCTTGCAACCAAAATTAGTTAAGGAAACAACTTAGACACACTAAAGAACAACTCAAGGAGATACAAACACCATGAAAACAACTCTTCACAAGACAAGAAGACTCAAAATTTTAAAAAGGGGTACCTCGAAATTTCTAAGTGAAATCTTGGGGACACTAAAAAACAACCAAATTCATTTATGATACTATTATCATGATATATATATGTCCCCTAAGCACTACAAGTGATCGGGAAAACATTTTTTAATGTTATCATCAAAGAGCTGCTAGAACATTTCTTACTAAAGCATAACAGAATCGCACCATACCACCCAAAAGAAAGTGGGACAATTTAAGAATTTAATAAGGTATTGGAAAAATTACTAACAAAGATATGTTCACTACAAAAAGTAGATTGGGACCTAAAGATACCAACAACACTATGGGCTTACCACACTACATATAAAAGAATTTGAAAGTACTCCTGTTTCATCGGTATATGGACTCGAAGCCATGATACCCATAGATTTTATAATGCCAAGTTTTAGAGTGGAAAAATATTTTAGGATGAATGAATATCCTTCAGTGCATAAAAGGCTCATTGAATTGGAAAAATTAGATGAAAAAATATTCATAGCCACATATAACCAAACACAAGAAAAACACAGACATAAGGCATGACATGATAGGAACATAAAGAAAAAATAATTTGATATAGGGAATTAAGTACTATTTTATGAAATTAAATGGAAAATACTTGGAAAATTAAAATTCCACTAGCTAGGATGATACATTATCAAGGACATATTGTTATCAAGAGCTAAAAAACTCCAAACTTTACAAAACAAAGAACTATTGGGCTATGTCAATTGAGCACGATTAAAGAAATATCATACCATGGATTGAAAATAATTAAAATAAAATAAATTCATCTTATCTAAAAACTATAAATTTAGCGGATAAGATGAGGAGGAGGATGAATACCCGTAAGGCGTCCTCTTTACCAAAAATAAACAAGGAATAAAATATGGAGGATACAAGAAGTAAATTAGGAAGGATGCTTAAAGAAAGAAAATAAAATACCATAAATAGAAATTATAAACAAAAATATGAATCCCTAGAATTAAAAAAACAATCTAGAGATCAAATAAAAAACCACGAGAGGAAGAGATACTCGAACAACACAAGAAAATCCATGGAGGGAAGAAGTACCCATGTAATGAAGGAAAAGCTACGAGAGGAAGAGATACTGCACAATGAACTAAAATACATAGAGGGAATAGATACCCACACAAAGAAGGAAATCCAAAGAGGGAAGATGTACACATGTAACACATGAAAACCCACGAGAGGAGAGAAGATACACGTGAAACAAATGAGAAAATGTGGTGGGAAGAACATACTCGTCTAAAGAAGAAACAAGACGCGAAGGCATAATGTTCCTTCATAACAAATAAAAAACCATAGAAATAAGTAGTAAACCTTGGAACAAATTACACACTACGTAATGAAGATAAAAGACCTCAAACACATGCAAACAAGGAAAATCCACAAACCACTAATGAACACCACGAAAAGAGAGGAATAAAACCTACGAGATCACAAGCATGTAAATAAAACCTACAAAACAAATAATAAAATTTCCCGCCTAAAAAAATAATTATGTTAGGTGACATCATACAACTATAAAAGCATAAGCCAAGGAAGGGGTAATTTACAAAGGTAAAACGCTAAAGTCTAAGAAGTGAAGTGTAGAACAAGAAGAACAAGAAAGTTAGGAACATGAAGTAAGATGGAAATATGGTGAATCCAACCATTGTTGAACAAAAATACCTCCTGAAGCCAAAATTATAGAAATGTTCAATTAAATCCACCAAGCATGATCTAGCAAGAGAAATTTTCACACATTACTTTCAAATTCATGCATGCCTATGATATCTAAAAATGCATACAATCTACAATTACAGTATGATCACACTCGATTGGATATTGATAAGTAGTTGTTACTTTAGAAAAATCCAACTACGGGGTGATGTAGTATACTAATAATGCAAAGGCTATAACCAAATTGAATATGGATGCATGGAACATAACTCCCTACTTCGCTAGGGTAGACAATACAATTAGGGTTATTCTCATCCACCTAAAAATCAAATTTTTACCTTGATCAACCCTAAAAATAAATATGGTGGTGCGATAACAATTTACGAGATTGGTAGCAATAGGGATTTTGGTACTCATAAAGAAAAATATGTCGATGAAAACTGCAATGTGGCTAATGGGTGTAACAATGTCAAATAAAGGAGTATGAATTAGAGACATAAAAATCATGCCCTAAGGTATGCCACTAAGGCCATTTTCTTGAAAAATTATCATACGAATAGATAAGATGGTGCACATGGATTAAGCACACAAATTTCCCTAGACATGGTGACCTCCCATTCTGAATACAATTTATGCAAAGTACTAGCCACAAATTTCATGAAAAACACTAGAAAAATTAAGGAGGGTAAACACACATTTTTCTATGGGTCAATTTTATTATGCCTTGTAATGTATTTCACAAATACCCTCTCAACAAGAAAAAATCTAGTACAAGTGGAGTTAAGACACATAAATTGTGGAAAAAAGCTGTAATCATGTGAATAAAATTAAAAATAGGTACAACATATTACATGTTTAATAGGATGGAAAAATAAGATAAGTAAGATAATAGCCAATAGATCTAGAATCTCAAAGAAAACAATAGCTAATCTTGAAATTAAAGTGGTCTTTATTACGGATATAGACTACATTTTCATAAAACCCTTCATTCCGTGGATTTCACATGTAGCCCCATTACTTTATGAGAGACCAAATGAGTTGGTATCGACAACAATACAAGAAATATGAAACCTCTTGGTAGACCCTAATAAACCAAGTACCTCCAAAAATTCATGATGTGATTTCGAAACATGGGAGGATTTAAAAAATAAATATATGGAAGAACATGGGAAAGGAAAAACAAGCAAGAAAGTGACAATTACTTACAAAGGAGAACTAAGAAAGAAAAATATTCTCCACAACCAACCACCATATGCCAAAATAAAATTGCTACAAAGAAAATGATAAAGAAGTCAATAATAAGTGATAAAAAAGAAGAATACTCAAAGGTAGAACCAAAGTGGATGTATCATATTCAAGGGAGGAGAAAATTCCATCTTCGTCACTCACACCTCTATCCAAAGAACATAAACAAGAAGTATCAGGTCCCCAATTTACAAAGGAAATTTAATCTTAGGAAGATTCACAGTTATCCTGCATTGCATATAGATTTTATTACACATGTTTAACCCTTGGAATAGTTTCACGAGTATCCCATCAATATGACGTAGGCACAACCACAAAATAGATGTTTATAGTAGAGTCTATAATCCATTGCATGAAGAGATTTTTCGTTGGTAATATAATACATAATCCATCTCCTTCTCCATGAATTTCTAAAAGAAATATGGGGCCATCTAGACATGGATGAAGAAGCAATTTTAGAATATTTTTAAAAGGAACTCAAGAAACCAAGGAAAAAGAAGAAGAAAGCCATCAAATATAAAACCCACATTGATGAAATAGTATATTTGATATAGATAATTGAGAAAGAGAAGAAAGGAAAAGAGGAAGAGGAAAGAAAGAAGAAAGAAGCATACAAGAAGAAATAAGAATACAAGAATAAAAGGGAGGAGGATGAGAAACATAAGGAAGATAAAGAGAAAAAAAAATGAAAGAAGAATAAATAAGGAGGAAAAAGCAAAATATAAGGAGGAGGAATAAGATAAGAAAAATAAGTAAGAAGAAGAAGAGAAAAAAGAAGAAGAAGAAGAAGATTTGAAGAAGAAAAATGACGAATAATATAAGAAAAAGAATCAAGAAGAAGAAGATAAAAATAAGAAAGAAGAAGATAAGAATAAGAAACATGAGGAAGATAAGAAAAAAAGGAGGAAGATAAGAAGAAGGGGAAGAAAATATGAAGAAGAAACATGAAGAAGAAAATAATAAAAAGAGGAAGAGAAAATAAAAGGGAAGAAGAATAAAAATAGAAATAAGAGGAAGAAAAGAAAAAGGAACAAGAAGAGAAGAAAAAGGAAGAGGAGAAAAAGAAGAAGGAATAAGAAGAAAGGAAGAATGAAGAAGTGAAGAAGAGAAGAATAAGAAGGAAGAAGAAGACATGCAAAGGAAAGAAACATAATTAAAACAAAAATAAAATAAGGAAGGGGAAGAGGAAGTGAAAATATAAATAAACCCTCAAATTACTACAACAGAGACAATTGAAGCACCCATGGGGTAATGTCATCTCACTCTTTGCGGGATTCCTTGGAAAAAAATAACTTCAACAAAGGAGACTGATATAGAAAATACAACTACAACAGGGGTACTATAGCGACTCAAGAAGGATACACTATACATTTACATAAGATCTCACCTATAAAAATTTCTACATACACCCAACTATTAGACCAAAGTGCTAAATAGGATTATATGCGAGAGGTGCCTATACATGGAGAAGGAAATGAAAATAATACTAGCCTCTATCAAAATATCCAAACCACAAATCAAGATTGATTCTAGCCTTCCATTAGAAACAACAACTAAACAAGAGGTAAAATAAATTTTGGTTGATATCACCACACTACAAGAAACTGAAAAGAATAAAATTAGAGAAAAGGAAATATAAAATACTAGGAGAAAATCAGACAGACCTCAAGAACTATAAAATCAAATAATGCAAAAGGACATATAAACATCCTTACAAATATGGAGTCAAAAGTTACCAATGACGCGACATATCGCACCTACACCAAGGGTTGACCGTGCTTAACAAAGGAAAATAAGGGGAATTGGATAACTAAGAAAAACTACTTGACTAAAGAGTTCACGAGAATATGATATAACCATATATGTTGATGGTTCTCAACAAACAAAACTTGCATATCTTAAAGAGAAATACCATAGTAAATAATAAGAATAGGAAGAGAAAATACAAGATATGCAAGAGTATAGTACCACCATCGACAGATACCTTGTGAGATTATAACAAGAGTTAGTAACGAAAAGAAACAATATGGCCAACTCCAATTAAATTAGCTACATACAGACATTCTTCTACTTTCTCAAGAAAATACACAGCTACATGTATGGACACAAGAGATAAAAGAGCATTTAGAGTAATGGTATAGTTTTGAAAGAACACTACTACTAAGTATGCAAAGTATATTCCACAAGTTACCACATGAAGAAAAGTACAAAAAGTTTTGTTGGGATGCCATATTGTCCTATAAATCTAGCCCGACAAGTCAAATGGGGGAACACAACCTTATGTCGAGACATTTAAGTTCTAGTCTATTGATGTTTTGGATCTTCCAAGATACAATTTTGAAGATAAATTATATACACACTAATTTTTTTGAAAGGAATATAAGGCTCTTCATATTTTTGTTGTCTCAAGGACCGAGATAATGTTTGAAGGCTAGGGTTGATGTTGAAAGGGTTCTTCATCAATTTTTAACACAATCTGTAGAGTAAAGGAAAACTTGCGAAACATAAAAGAAGCTGCGATAGAAGAGAAAGCCACGAAATAATGAAGAAACCCAAGGAAGACCAAAAAAATATGCTAAACACAAGAAATCCATAGAATCCTATCTAGATCCATGATATGAAGAAGACCCGAAATAGAGGGCAACATAAGATGGCAGATTTGTGACCAAAAGAAGTGTCTTTTGGCTAATATTGTAAGAATTTATATTTATTGTAATTAAGAAAAAGAATATGAATGTAGAAGTGTGTTGCATGTAGTGTGTGAAATGTGGAATATACAAGAATATAGAGAGATTATGTAATAGAGAAGAAGAGAAATATATGATAAGTGTGTATGAGATTAATGTAATTTATATTGAGATATGAACAAAGAGTGATGGTTAATACCATATGTTTACTCTATTACATTATATTACATTATTTCTCTTCATCTATGTGCATTTATATATCATTTCCTAACACATCCTTAGCAAAAGGAGAACTTCTTAACCCTCATGTTATTATTGAGGCTTAAGGTCAACAGTTAGAATATCCATCTTTGTGATATTTGGGGGAAGTGTAACCATGATATTTCTACATGTTGATTTAATGATATATATAAACATAGGTCTCATAAAATAGTGAACTATAAATTCAAGTGGGCTACCCCATTCAAGTGGAAGTGAATTACTTTGACACTCAATTTTTTTAAAATACTTCATAGGTCAATCCTAGAAGAAATGGGGACCATTCATCGTAAAAAAAAGGGTTAATGATCTAGATGAGAACTCCGAGTAAGATTGATCCATGTTGGAATTAATAGGATGTATAAATACATATTTGTAGAAACTACTAAAATTAATCGAGTAAGTGTTGGAGCTCAAATGTGCACCCGTCCCAAATTACAAGAATCTAAGGTTAGACACAACGTGGGACTGTCTCCAAGTTGTGGGACTTGAACTAAGATAGACCTCCAGAGAATTCCAACTTCCTCTACTTACTCCTATGAATTAAAATGTAACTATCTAGCTCTACTCTAACTTTCCAAGGGACTAGGGTGAGAAGGAGATGCATAAAACATAAATCCTAATCTAAAGAAGGAGATAACACCAAAAGTAAGGGGATGAATACTCCAACAAGAGAGAAGATGAAATAAAATGATGGTGAAGAGGGCCAAACGAAGACCATAGATCAAAATCACATTCAGGGTTCCACCTCCACGATGCAAAATGAACACCAGTTCTAAAACAACACATACAACACACCTGCAAATGAATGAGAGGAAAGAGAGTACAATAAAACAATAGCCAAGGTGGAAATGAGCCACAAAACTAGAATTTTATTACCTGAAGATCATGCACAAATCATCACGATATAGGAAGAAGATGCAAAACATTTACAGAACTCAAGTCTAAGGCATGCTACCCTTAGAACACTTGTGCAACATAAAATGATGCCTTCGCATTCCAAAGTATCCAATGTTAAAACAAGGCATCACTTTACAATATATAGAAAGATAGAAGGAGAGAGAAATGTAGAGGGAAATTTGAATTTTGAATTTCTCCCACCAGCTAACCACCTTCATTTAATTTCTCTACATGCTCTAAGGAAATGCCTGAACACTTTTGCAAATCCATGTCTACACGCCATCTTCCTTGCTGAAGAAAGAAAGAAACCCATACTGTATTTAATTCTGGTGGTTGAGTCATCCTGAGAAGACATTTTGCATGTAGGAGAAGCTTCCTTGGTTTTTGTCTATTTTCCTCGATTTGATTCATAAAATCTGATTTTATTGTATAGAGAAGAGAAAAATCTTATTATATTTGCAAATATTTTGACAATCAAATCAAAGGCAGATTGATTTTTGGTTCCTAAAAAAATTATCATTCTACTTCATTGTGTGGTAATTTTCTCTCAGTCTTGCACAACTATTTGATATCCACGGTGACTCCTTTATATTGTGATACCATAGGCTCCCACAACTTTTGAAATTCTGTGGCATGCCCTGATAATGTTGCTTCCTTGTGACCCGCACTTCATCTTTTATTGTTTCCTTATCCCACGACACTTTCCATTGTAGTGTGGCCTTGAATATCCATCCACGTATCCTTTCTTCATTCTATGGAACT
The DNA here is from genome assembly GCA_018340775.1 of Taxus wallichiana var. yunnanensis. Lineage (NCBI taxonomy): Eukaryota > Viridiplantae > Streptophyta > Pinopsida > Cupressales > Taxaceae > Taxus > Taxus wallichiana. The sequence continues at coordinate 78,549,454 of CM031234.1, forward strand.
TTCTCATCACCAAGGCTCTGCGTAAATCCTCCAAGGATATGTTCCTCCATCTGCAGCATACTCAAAACCTCTATGGCCTCTCCACATTCATCTCTGAATGTCTACCAAGTCTAACACTTATGTAAGTTGCTCAAATTTTGCAAGTGATGTAAAATTGGGAAACATTTTTGGCAACTCATAGGGGTCATCTTCCTGCTAGATGGATGATCAGTAGCCTTAGGCATCCATTGGGCATGGAGTCAAGCTGATTGATTTAGTTTTCCTATATTTGAATCCTTTAATTAATGAAGACTAATCATTAACACCTTGCACTTCAAATTTTAATAGTCTCCTATGAAGACATGGAACTTGTGCAACAAGATCCTCCAAGCAAAAAAACATGTGTAAAGAACTTAGGGGAAGGAAACCTACACTACCAAAAAAACAATGTGCTAAAAGGACTTGGAGGAATTGAAATCCTAAGCTACTATGTACAAGATGCAATGAAATTTCTTAATGAGAAGGTTTAAGATGAATCCCATTGATTGGGATTTGAAACACATTCCCATCAAGATCATACAACTCAAAGGAGTTATCCACCTTACAAGAGGTGATATTATATGGTTCACTCCAAATAACATCAAATTTAGAGAGTCTCCCTATTTTATCTCGATCCAAGTACCATTTCAAAACTAGATCTCCAACCTTGAATGTCTGATCTCTATCTTTTCTATCGAACTGATATTTCATTGACACTTGATGTTGTTCCATCATGGCCATGGTGGAATTTATAGTTTCCTCTAGTTGCACCAATTCTACCATTTTGATTTCTCTTTGATCCATGCCTTCAAAATCCAATTGTTGTGCTAATTCAATTGAAGACAACTCAAGTGACAAAGGAACTCTAGCTTTTTCACCATATACCAGTTTGTAGGGAAAACTGTCAATGGCCTTCTTTATTGTTATCCTATCTTCCCAAAGATAATTCTTCACCTTTGTATGCCACTATCTTTGATTGATGTCCATTATCCTCTTCATGATTCTAATCATATTTTTGTTAGTGGATTCCGCCAATCCATTACCTTGGGGGTAATAATTGGAAGAAGTTTTAAGATAAATCCCAAGTTCAAGCCCAACGAAATATTAGATCCCAAAAAGGATTTAGCATTGTCAGAGATAATGGTCTACAAGACATCAAACCTTGTGAAAATTTCTTCAAGAAATTCCAGGATGACTGATTCAGTGGCTTCCTTCAATGGCATGGCTTCAGTCCACCTGGTGAAATAATCTATGGCTGTGAGGACCCATTTGTGACCCACACTAGATGGTAGGTTGATCATACCAATGAAGTCAAGACCCCATTATGTAAACTGATTATATTCTTGGATTGGATGAAGTGGCAGAGTTGCCAATATTTTCTTTCTAGTGAAGAGTGCACATTCTTTGCACTTCCTCACCCACCTGTGAGCATCCACGAACAATGTAGGCCAGAAATAACCTAATTTTATAATCTTCATGGTTGTAGCTTTAGTAGAGAAATGTCCACCTGAGAAACCATCATGAAATTTGGCAAAAACCCTATCACATTTCTCACCTTCAATGCATCTGAGTAGTATGCCATCAATTTTCCTTTTGAACAACATGCCACTAATCAATGCATAAGGAATAGAATACAGCCTTAGATGTCTCCTCTTTGTTTTGTTCAAACCAAGAGGGTATGCACCAATAGACAAAAACATTGACATATCAATAATCTAGTTGTGATCATTGAATACATTCATTTCATCCTATTGTCACTCAACATCATGTGACAATTCATCATTTGAAGGCACTTCATTTATGAGGGTGGTCTCTTGAGGTTCTTAGTGTCAGAGCTATCTCGCTCACAAATTTATCTTGCTTTTACCAAATTTGTGGCCTTAATGGTCACATCATATTCCATTATTTTAGTTATCCATCCAACTCATTTCTCGTTGATCGGTGCTCCCATAGTAAAGTCTTTAATCCTATAATTTTCTACCAAAACCTTTACATGGCTAGCAACAATCATGATTTTGAATTTCTTTAAGGATCTCATTATTGTAAACACATTCTTATCAATATGACTACACTTGAGCTCATAATCCTTTAGTGCTTGGCTGAAAAAGCTACAAGATGCTCCTTTTCTTGATCATTCAGCTATGTAAAAACTCGGATATACTAGATTCTGCCCCATGAGCATAAAGAATGAAATCTTTGGTGTAATCTGGATTAATCAATGTTGGGGCTTGAGAAATATCTTGTTTTATCTTTTCAAATCTATCCTTCCCTTCCACGATCCATTTGAATACTACATCCTTTTTGAGCATGAGAGTAATAGGTCTTACCAAACCCAAAAAGTTAGGAATAAAATGCCTAAAAAAGTTGATCCCAAGGAATGACTGCAAAGATTTCTTGTGCACTGAAAAGGAAAGATCCATGATGGATGCAATTCTCTCTAGATCAATGGAAATGCCTTCATGTGAGACAATATGCCCCAAAATATTTCCTCTAAGAATTACAAAGTTGCACTTCCTAGGATTTAGAGATACACCAAACTCTCTGCATCTTTCAAGTACTTTTTCTAGGTGTTTCATGTGATCCATGCTCTGCTTGGAGAAAATAGTGATATCATCAAGGTAAACCAAGATGAATTGATTGATATATCCTTTAAAGGAAATATCCATTTCTCTTTGGAAGGTAGCACCTGCATTTGATAAGCCAAAAGGCATCTTATGATATGCATACATTCCCCATTTGGTAGTGAATGTGGTTTTATATTGATCCTCCTTTTTCACTTTGATTTGGTTAAAACCAAAATAACCATCCAAAGATAGAGAACATTTACTGCCTGCCCTCGCTTCTATCTACAAAATCTGTTCCATGGAAGCAAAGGGATACGATATTTAAGAGAGGCCCCGTTTAAATCCATGAAATCCTTGTAGAGTTGTACCATTCTTCTTTCTGATCGGGACCAAATTTTCCACCCAAGTAGAATATTTGATTGGAAAAATTATCTTGGCCTTGATGAGTTTAGAGAGTTATTTCCTCATGAGGGGTTCAATCTTGGGGTTGATTGGTCTCTATTTCTGTTTGACTAGCTTGATGCTGGGATCAAGATCAATAGAATGTTGGGATATATCTGGATTGAATTCCTTTAAATCTTCATAGTCCCATGAAAACATGTCATTGAACTTCTGACACAAGGAAACAAAATCTTGCCTTTCATTTTCATTACATACCTTTCCAGTAGAATCTTCTTGCCTGGGAAAATGAGATTAGCTAACTTTCTTCATCCTTCACCGACATATTATTTTTCATTCCTCTGAACTCATCATCTAGGTTGAAGATGTGCTCTAGAGTGACTAACCCCTTTGGCAATTTGTTTGTTTTTAGTTACATAATCTGATCCCCATAGACCTCCTACAAATTAGATTGCATCTTTGAGGATAAATCCACCTCATTTGGGATGAACTACAGAATGTTTTCATCACTTCCAGGATGCTTACCATCAAGCTTGGTTATCTAGAAAAGATGGCCTGACACCATTTTTATGTGTTGGGAATTCCCTTTGATTAAATTCTCTGTGGGTGAAAATTGAGAACCTAGAGTGGCCATTTGATCTGCATCTTTATTTATTTTTCATGGCATGACCTGTAAGTTGATGGCATCAAATCTTTCCAACATATCCCATGCCCTGTGTTTATAAACCTTCAATATCTTGTTCTTTGTTGCACATTTTCTGTAGACTTGGTGGATGAACAATTTAGTGTCCCCAAAGACTTGCAATTCCTTAATCTTCTTATTTTCTCGTGATCAACAGACCATGCACTAATGCCTCATATTCCACCACATTGTTAGAGCATGAAAATTATAGTTTATGAGAAAGAATAAATTTTTACCCTTTGAGGAAATGAGCACAACACCTACCTCAACTCTATTTCTACTTCTAGAACCATCAAAGAACATATTCCATAGCCTAGAATCATTTTCCTCTTGCTTGAACATCGCGGGAATGGTAGATTCTTATTGAATAATGGAATAGGTTCCCAGACCAATCTCAAAGGTTTTGAGTTCTTCATTATAAGGATCAAACTCATGATCTCTTTTTCCCATTCATCTAACAATAACTCAAGCATGCAAGGAGGAATAAGTTGTTCATCAGAGACCAAGCCTCACTCAATTTCTTCTTGAAGTAAAAATTTGATTGGATGGGAGTGAGGTTATATGGTTTAATATGGTAAGAAAATATGGGCTCAACTTGTATTATGAATCGGGAACCATATCTAGTTTTCAGAAGCATGTGAGTCCAATATGAGGATAGATAGCCACCTACTTTAGCAGTGAAATCTCTAGACAAGAAAATGGAAAACATGGGGGGTAGGTTAATGAGATAAATGTGATGAGTTATAGTGAGGCTTTTTCAGGCATGAAGTGTCAACTCAAGATATTTTACTATGCCCAGGACATTCACGATTGACCCATCAAGCTGTAAAACTCCCCTAGATATAGGATTGTATTTGAAACCTAGGATATCAACAATTTTCTCAGGCATTACAGGTGTACTAGCCCAAACATAAATCATAAAGTTATGAAATAGGTATTTATCCACAATTATAGAGATTTAAAATGGTGGGTTCTTAATGGTTTTACGTACTTGCTCACCTTTTTCTTAATAGACATGAACCATGGTATGAGTCTTTTGCATTACTACATCTGCGGAGGAAATTTCTTAAGGGCTTCACACAGAAGATATTGCTGAGATGGAATGGAAAGCACATCCCACATTGAGATGTTGACATTAGTATTATTTATTTTCTCAACTATGTTGAATGGGATACCCATGGATTTTTGCATCTGCGATATGTTACTTTTTCTTTTGTTGTAGCATTATTTGAACATGTAGATTTATTCGAACAACAACCTCCTCTTACACGAAATTTTATCATGCACTTTGCAAGATGCTTTGAAAAACTTTCTAATTCATTCTGTGATTTCTCATGCCCTTTTGTTTTTTCTTCAATCCACGAATTTTCCTTAATCCCTCCAATGTCTTTTTCTTTTCTTGCAAGATTTCTCTAATCCGAAGGAGTTGAAACTGAGCTTCTTGCATTCTTTTATTGTTCTACATGTTGTTAGAAACATTCATCTGAGGTCTACTGGATCTTTCAAACACTTGATTGAGTACACATAAATCCTCAACTTCGAAAAACATGAGGTTAGCATCAGATGCAAATTGTTGAGTTTCTTCCACACCATGATTTTGTGCTTCAATAAGTGGTTCTTGCTGACTGGAAGAACCTTGAATCATGTAGGCTTGGATATGTATTTCCATTTAAAAAAAAATTGGTTATGAGGTAGATTACATGGAAAACAAAATTATATTTCTTGTGCCATATTGTTTTGTACTGGAACTAAGGCTTGACTAGAACTAGAGGCAAGGAGTTCTGTGGAGGAGGAATTGTTGCCAATGGAAGAGGAGCACTTTGAATTTTTCATCTATTATTTTATTAGTTTTGTGCATATATTTGATTAGACTATTGGTTTTTATATGGATGATATCCTTGATTTGAAGATTGCCCTTGATTTTGATAATTTCTATATGATTGGGCTTGCTATTTTTCTAGGGATATAACTTTGTTTTTCAAGTTCTAATCAAATATTTCATTTCCTCATCTTCCTTTTGTTGTGTGGGGGTTTGTGATGTGGAAGCAATAGGTTACGAGTTTAGTTGGGGAATAGGAGAAATGGAAGGTTGTGTGGCTTGTGGAAATTCAGGGGATAATGGCATAGGTGGCATGGGAGCTAATTTTCCATCTTGAATTAAACAATTTTCAGCCCTAATGGCCAATGCATAAGCCGTGGGTAAGGTTATTCCTCCCATTGATTGTATCATAACAATAATATCAGAGTTAAGATCTTTTAGAAAACAAATAAAGGAAAATTCTATTGCGGGTCTCACGAGAAATGGAATTTTATCCCAGGTTCTCTAGAATCTGAAGTTAAAATCCAGCATTTATTCATTAGGTGTTCTTTTTATTGTAGTCAACTGCTCCAAAGAGACAAGTTATCAGCTCTTTCCCCAAATTGATTGTACAAGGTTGTGCACAACTCATTCCAATTCCTGATTGAGCATGTTATTAAACTTCTAAACCATTGCAGAGCCTTTCCTTTAAGTGATGAAGCCAAAAGTTTTACTGCCACATCCATTTCAGAAATTTCATGGATAGCACAGAAATTTGTAATGTCTTGAATTTGGTCAGCTAGAGTAGTTTGATAATCTCCAGTAAAATATGAAATATTTTTCAAATTTGTTATTGGGATAGGATTTTGGGAATTCAAGGAAAGCATGCTACTACCTGTGAGGTTTACAAATGGATTTTGAGGTGGTACCATTGTTGATGAGCCAATCTGATAGGTATGAGAACTCTAGTGGTCTACAAGAAATATATACCAGGTAGAGGTGTGGAGAGATTTTGATTTAGAGGAGATGGAGATCTTTGAATATGTCTTCCTCTTCTCTGTCTACCTGGAGATAACTATAAATACTCAAATATGCCTTCTTGTCTTGTTATAGACCTTGTTTGGATCCTTCTCATGAATTAGGGACATGTTTGGATCACCAGTACTTGTAAAACTAGTTGATATTCTAAATGGAGTCACCAGATGTGTTATTGCAGAGCCTCCAAAGGCTAGAGTTTCATCAAGATACACACCAAAACTTGATAAAACTAGAAATATTGATTTCAAATGTTCCACCGGGTGTGCCAAAACTATTATAGCTCAAATGTGTACTCATCCCAAATTACAAGAATATAAGGTTTGAGACAACATGGGGTTGTGTCCAAGTTGTGGGACTTAAACTGAGACAGACCTCCGGAGAAGGCTAACTTCCTCTACTTACTCATAATGTTAAACTACTCCTATGAATTGAAATGCAACTATCTAGCTCTACTCTAACTTTCCAAGGGACCAGGGTGAGAAGGAGATGCATAAAATAGAAATCCTAATCTAAAGAAGGAAATAACACCAAAATTAAGGGGATGAATACTCCAATAAGAGAGAAGATGAAAGAAAATGATGGTGAAGAGGGCCAAACAAAGACCACAAATCAAAATCACATTCAGGGTTCCACTTACACCATGCACAATGAAAACCAGTTCAAAACAACACATACAAAAGCCTACAAATGAATGAGAGGAAAGAGAGTATGATAAAACAATATCCAAGGTGGAAATGAGCCACAAAACTATAATTTTATTTCCTGAAGATCATGCATAGATCATCATGATATAGGAAGAAGATGGGAAAAATTATAGAACTTGAGTCCAAGGCATCATACCCTTAGAACACTTGTGAAACATAAAATGATTCCTTTGCATTCCAAAGTATCCAACATTAAAACAAGGCATCGATTTACAATATATAGAAAGATATAAAGAGAGAAATGTAGAGGGAAATTTGAAATTTGAATTTCTCCCACTAGCCAACCACCTTCATTTAATTTCTCTGGATGCTAGAAAGAAAGGTGTGAATGCTTCTGAAAATCCATTTCTACATGCCATCCACCTTGCTGAAGAAAGAAAGGTTCCCATACTACATTTAATTATGGTGGTTGAGCCTTCTTGATAAAAAAATTTGCGTGCAAGAGAAGCTTCCTTGGTTTTTGTCTATTTTCCTTGATTTTATTTTATAGAGAAGAGAAAATATTATTAGATTTGTAATTATTTTGGCAATCAAATCAAATACAAATTGACTTCTTGTTCCAGCAAAAAATTATCATTCTACTTCCTTACGTGGTAATTTTCTCTTAGTATTGCGTAGCTTTTTGATATTCATGGGTGATTCCTTCGTATCACGACACCATTATGCCAAGTCTAACACTTATCCAAGCTGCTCAAATTTTACAAGTGACGTAAAATTGGGCAACAATAAGATTTATAAAAGTATATTTTTAGAAATTCCTAAAATATATTTTAACATGTTTTTTTAGCATTTGATATTTTACATGTTTTAGGGTCTTTAGAGAATTTATGAGCATTAAACTATACAATAATATCCATGACAAGGAGAATATATATATATATATATATATATATATATATATATATATATATATATATATATATATATATGTATATATGTATGCATATATGCATATGCATATATAATATTATTATTTCAATATTTTTCCTTTTCTTCCCATTTTAATTCTCCCTTATGTGAATGTATGTCATATGACCTTTCCACATGATATTACCATTTGGAAAAATCCCTATCCTTGTTGAAATATCAAACTCCACAATTGGCCATGTTACAAAGCTTCATGTCCTTCGGTGTTTGGTAGATTATTTTGATTTGGGAAAGATGTCATGTATTATAATAGATATAATTTAGTGTCTAATCCTTTTCACACTAGTACCAAATCCTCATAATAGGTTTATTACTCATTAAGCGAGGTCATGAGGAATAAGGAAAAAATCATGGGAACGCATGATGCATCATTTAATAACATACAATATCATATATAAAATGGATTTTACCTTTATACTTCACTATTTTTTTAATCGAACTCTCCTACTTCAGGTTCATTTTCCCTTAGATGGTGAAAAATTTTAGTCATATCCTATTCTCCGAGTATCTCATCTTATATAAGGATATTGTATCACCATAGCATTACCTTATTTCTTCCTCTTTATTTTTCACTTAAATTATTCTTATTGATTGATATTAATAGTAGTTGACCACAATTTTATACCATTTTCACATCCTACTATTTATTATATAATATTTCCCACTTTACGATCTTGGAACTAATGCCATAGATTTATGGGTATGCTTATAAGGCCTTGGTATTTTCTCAAAAATACATCCTTTGTATATCATCTTCATTCATACAATTCATGAATTTATATGGTGGTGTTTTATCTCTAGAGAAAGCTTAGTGCAAACATTAATTGTGATTTTATTCATCTTAGTACTTCTTTTATCACAACTTGGATTTTATTTGTCCATTTATGAAATTAAATTTGACATTTATTATCATTTTTTAAATCATATATTACGATTTCAATTCCCATAATTTATGTTACATTTTATATTTATTACAACCTTACTTTCACATATTATAATTCTTTGATTACTTTCTTATATTTCTTTATGTGTCTTACTGTTAGAGTAGGTATTTACCTTATCTCATGTTCACCTAGGTACTTTAGTTACCTTTATTGTATTTATCCTCACCCACTTATGTGTGTGGATATTTCTTTTATCTTATTTATATATTAGGAGATATTATCTAGTTGTTAGGTATAGTTCTTTCCTTGATCTATGGTATTGACTAGATCCTTGATGTCTAGTTCTCTCCTAAATCTATGGTCTTGACTAGCTCTTTGATGACTAGTTATTTCCTTGATTTATGGCTTGATCTACGACATTGAATGCTTCTTAGATTATTATTCCTTGCCTATTTAAGCAAGACCCATTCTCAATGTATTGCATTGAGTTCCATAATAATATATGATATTGTTGCTCATTTGTTTGCAAAGGTTGTATGTAAAGCTATTCTGGTGAATTTATTTCATCTTATTGATCGTGGTGTTTGATTAGCATTTGTGTTCTTGGCTTGGTACGATCTAGTTATTGTTCCTTTCATGGTATTAGAGCTGGAGATTGTTGTTGGCATCCATCTGTAAGTTTTATTTTGCAAATAAATTCATTATATATTCATATATTTGGGATTTGGTCATATTTTTCTCTCTTGTGTGTTTGTGATCTTTCCATTAGAGTTATTTATTTTGAGACTTGAACTATAATTATAAAGTGCCAAATATGGAGGAGTGTTGTAATCAATTGTGGATGTAATTTTTATTGAGCCTGACGTCCTAAATTTTTGGGAGTTACAGTTTGTACCTATCATGGATTCTGATAATGATATGTTTTTCTCTGAAGTATGTGGACTTCAAGAGGATATTGTAAAATTTGTGGAAGAAAATAGATCACTCAAGAAGCAAAATTATCTTCTACAATCACTCATTCACGATAAGGATACAATAATACACTCCCTACAGAACAAACTTGCTAGCCTACAACATCACCATCATATTGTGGACAACCATATCCATGCTCCTAGTCCACTTACAGTTGTTGCTCTTGTACCGACTAACATTGATCTACCAGTCGTTGAGCCTGAACCTACTTTTGATGCTTCTAAACATGTGAGGCTTGTTACTGCATGCTCTTCCACATCTGTGCCTATTACAGTACCACATGTTGTGTATCCTACTTCTTCTCAGCTACATGACTATTTTAAGAAGCATACCACTACATTTAGTTCTCGCATGCTCTGTTCTACAGGTCTCATTAGTAGAGTCATTGACAGACATTCACAAGGTATTATTTCCTCTATTCCACATGTTAAGTGGAATTTTCTTCATGACATTGGTTTTCAAGTAGATACTTCATTGGGATCACACATTGACAGAGCTCCTTTTTTTGTTCACTCGACTCTTTCTGAGGATCATGAGCAATACATGAGTTCTATACCTTCACTCGGGCTTGAGAAACCTAAGATTTTATCATCGTCGACATGATCAACTTTGACATACATTCTAATGTTCTTTTACATGCACCCATTTTGCATTTTACACCAATTCATATGCAAGAATCTTCTTCATCCATCCATGTTGATTTGGGGTGGATATCTGATCACTCGTGGTGGCGACATAGGCATTCATTAAGAGGACTCTACAGGTGTGGCTCCTCCATCATTCGGCCTCTTGCTCCAATTTCTATACCTTATACATTGTGATGCTTCTTGTTTTGAGCATTTTTCTTTAGTAGGTGTAGTGTATCTCTCTTGTTTGTTGAGAGATTTAGTATCTGTATTTTCGACACTTTTGGCATGTTGACAATATCTCTTGTGGGGATATATTCTGGTGAAGTCCATTTTTATTTTGTCATTGTTTGAGTAGTTGATTTTGGGAAACTCATACAGATTTGTAGTGTCACTCCACCCATTCAGTAGTATGGGAGGGTGTGGTGTTGATCCTGCTTCTTTAGGTTTCATGTCCTTGCCTTGTTACCTTGGCTTTTCTTGGATTGTGACACTCTAGAGTTTTTGTCCTTGCCTTTTTGCTTTGGTTATTGTTCTTGGATTATGGCACACCTATTTGTAGTACTTGATCAAATTATGTTTGGTGTTTTTTTACACTTTTGACATCACTCCATTGACAGTCTCCTTGTATGGAGCTGTTCTAGCGGAGCCCAGTGTCATTTTTTTAGTTTTGTGATCGAGTAGTGGATTTAGACCACAGTGCACACCAAAATTCTTTAGCATTGTATGAGTTTTTGATCCGATATTATTGGGATGCCTTGGTGTAGGTCTTTACTCTCTTTACTTTGTTATTACTGGTTTTGGGTACCTTGTGGTATCCCTTTTTCCTAGTTATTGTACATGAGTACCTCATCAGGCCTAGTTACTAGGACTCATATTGTGGACATGCCACATCTATTTTGGCCCCTAGCTTCACTTGAGGGGGTGTTAGAGTAGGTATTTACCTTATCTCATGTTCACCTAGGTACTTTATTTACCTTTATTATATTTATCCTCACCCACTTATGTGTGTGGATATTTCTTTTATCTTATTTAGATATTAGGAGATATTATCTAGTTGTTAGGTATAGTTCTTTTCTTGATATATGGTATTGACTAGTTATTTCATGTCTATTTCTCTCCTAAATCTATGGTCTTGACTAGTTCTTTGATGACTAGTTATTTCCTTGATTTATGGCTTGATCTATGACCTTCACTGGTTCTTATATTGTTATTCCTTTCCTATTTAAGCAAGGCTCATTCTTGATGTATTGCATTGAGTTCCATAATAATATATGATATTGCTACTCATTTGTTTGTAAAGGTTTTATATAAAGCTATTCTAGTGAATTGCTTTCATCTTATTGATCGTGGTGTTTGATTAGCATCTGTGTTCTTGGCTTTGTACAATCTAGTTATCGTTCCTTTCATGGTATCATAGCTATACCTAACAACTAGATAATATCTCCTAATATCTAGATAAGATAAAAGAAATATCCACGCACATAAGTGGGTGAGGATAAATACAATAAAGGTAAATAAAGTACCTAGGTAAACATGAGCTAAGGTAAATACCTACTCTAACATCCACCCTCAAGTGAAGCTAGGGGCCAAAATAGAAGTGGCATGTACATAGTATGAGTCGGAGACTAGGCCTGATGAGGTACTCATGTACAATAATTGGGAAAAAAGAGACACCGTAAGGTACCCAAAACTAGTAATAACAAAGTAAAGAGAGTAAAAACCTACTCCAAGGCATCCCAAGCTCGGCTCAAAAAAAATATACCTAACAACTTACCTTTATTTACCTTTATTGTATTTATCCTCACCCACTTATGTGTGTGGATATTTCTTTTATCTTATTTAGATATTAGGAGATATTATCTAGTTGTTAGGTATAGTTCTTTCCTTGATCTATGGTATTGACTAGTTCTTTCCTTGATCTATGGTGGATGAGGATATTTCTTTTATCTTATTTAGATATTAGGAGATATTATCTAATTGTTAGGTATTGTTATTTCCTTGATCTATGGTATTGACTAGATCCTTGATGTCTAGTTCTCTTCTAAATCTACAGTCTTGACTAGTTCTTTGATGACTAGTTATTTCCTTGATTTATGGCTTGATTTATGACCTTGACTGGTTCTTCTAGATTGTTATTCCTTGCCTATTTAAGCAAGGCCCATTCTCAATGTATTGCATTGAGTTCCATAATAATATATGATATTTCTTCTCATTTGTTTGCAAAGGTTTTATGTAAAGCTATTCTGGTGAATTTCTTTCATCTTATTGATCGTGGTGTTTGATTAGCATCTGTGTTCTTGGCTTGGTACGATCTGGTTATCGTTCCTTTCACTTACAATGCTTTATGATGCCTTATAATTTTTATTAGGTTTCTTATCATCCTTTATCATATCCTTTGATTTCCTTGATTTATTTCTTAGATACCATCTTACCTAACTCATTGCCACATCTTTTTATTTCTATAGTTTTCTATATTTTTTCATTAGGTTTCTATTTTTACCATTTATTTTATCCTTTTCATTGTTAACCATAGATTTCATCACATTGGTGCAAAAATATAAATGAAAAATAGGTAATCATACACCTAAAATAAAACAATCACATAATCCATGTAGAAAATGAGTCAATTGTTGTCATATACACATAATGTTTCTTAATAAGTGCAAATTGACAAATGATTAGGTTGACCTAATATTTATAATTTTCTAATTGAAAATTTTGATCCTCTTCTTATGACATCCATATTTTGTAAAAAATCAATATATTTTAAACTATAACTTTGATTTCCATTATAAAGGAAATATCAAGACTACATTCTCATAATGTTCATACAAAATTATATTGTGCATTTGAAAATTTTCAAAATATCTATTTTCTAGCCTATGATCCTTACCTATCTAGTTCTTGTTCACACCTTATATCCTAACTTTCACATATTTTTCACACCGTTATTCCTATTATACCATATTCCTCTTATCAATTCTCCTTACACCATATTTATATCCTCTTAATTTAGTTTACATATACTCATAACCTATTTCTATTTTTTACCTTCTTATTTGACCCAATCCTATCATCCTCCTCAAGATCCAATTATCCTAACATTTATAACTTATTTATCTAATATAGGTTATAGTGTTTCTTTTCAATTTTATATTACTTGATTTTTCTCATTAACAATTTCTAAATTATGGTGATCCACTATGGGGACACAATTACAAGAAGGTAAGAATGTTTTATTTGAGTTCATGTTTTTATAAAATTTATCCACTCATTCACTTCATTCATTTTGATTTTAATGTTGGATTTTTGTTCTTGAAGGCCACATTGTGTACAATTTTAATGGAACATAATGATCTTCATTGGGGGATATGTATACAATTTATTTTTAACTCTTACTAAATTTTTATTTTCATAAAAACTATTAGCACATTGAACTCCCTAGAGTGATATCCTCAATGATATTTTTAGGAGCAAGGATACTAGGAAAAGGGTATATGAGATTGTTAGTAGTCGTACTTGTGAGAGATATTTAACATGTAATAGATGTTATGATACCTTAGATGTCCTTACACTCTTATAATCATATTTTTATAACCTCTATATGACATCACCTTATTATAATATTATTGTCACCTCCATATCCACTTACAACATAATTATAACTATTTTATATCACCTTCAACATCTCCAAATTATTTATCCATCCTTTATAATATCACCCTTGGACCATGTTGATGATTATGTTTACAGATGAACCATCAGATTCATGGGATACCTTAGGGAAGTGGGATGTGTGCCCTAAGATAACCTCCATATTTTAAAGAATCGACTCTTATCTATAGTGTGGGGTAAGTTTAGATGAAAATTAAAATCAAGTACAAAACTAACTAAGGCAACATGCCAAAACTGATCTTAAAAGACATAGAGATAGATATTGGGAAACTACTTGAAATAGCCGAAAAGTGTTTAGCATGGTCTACTATTTTTAGAAGTATATTGGATTATCAGAGGCCAAGAAGGTGTAAAACATAACAATATGTAGATGATAGATGCATATAGAAAACCCAAGGGCATATAGCATGATATATCTTCATAATTATCTAAATATTACAAACAATGAAAGATGAAAGACACAAAATATTGAAAGCTAAAATGCATAGAACAAGAACTCTTTATTCATAGAGAAAATGATACATAAGGCTGATATGGCATAGATTACAACTTCCTTCTACAACAGAGTCTTGCTAAGGCTAGCCAATACAATAACTAAGCCTAGAATCCATTTTTGTAGCTCTAGTATGTTTTATTTTCTATTCCCCCTTCCTATATTTTTTTTTGTTATGGATCGAACATTCCTTTATAGTTCCCCTTAGCTCTTATTTCAAAGTCCGGAATCAGACCTTCCACCAACAACATTCAATTTTGTTACAAGATATTTCATTTTTGGGTCAATATCTCAACTTCCTATTGGTGATATTTCTGATTTCCTTTAATTCGTCCAACTTGCACTCCTTTGGTTGGTGATGATTCTATCTCTACCATGTGGAGGTCATGCACTTGTTTGAGGGCATTCCTATGGATTTGTCTTAAAAAATGCACCCAAGTGATGCATGAAGGATGCACAATTGGTTAAGGGCATTCCTTCTTTCTCTTTATTTGAAATTATGCTCAGGTGACATGTGGAGATCCTGTGTCTTTCTACTATACTCTTGATTTTTCAACCCACCTAGGAAACTTTATCGATCCTAGGAAACATGGGTGACATGGAATTTTTTTGAGAAAATTCCTTCTCCACTTCATGCCCCAAATGCACCAAAGTGACACATGGACATCTTCAACATTCAACTTCATACTTAGTCAAATTTAGGCTCAAGGTAATAAAAATAAATAGGGTCGGGGCGATAAAAGGCGGTGTTCGATAAAAGAGTATTATACAAAAAGAACTCTAAAGTTATGACAAATCACTAAGGGACTCTGTGCTAGTCATGGAAGGATCCAAAATCCTCTCTGCCTCAAAATTCAAAATGTGGCTTATGAAATGCCACTCAAAGTTGTTGCAAAGTAGTCTGATATCTAAGCCATTCCACCTCTGTAGGGTAGGTTCTTTGTTCTGGCACTGAAATCTCGATCCAACTTGATCATATCTTTGTGGGAAAAATTTTGGAGACATCGCACTACTACGTGCAAATGAAACTCCAAATGCACTATTAGTTTTAGAATGGCTTCCACCTTGGTGACACTAAAGATCTCTTTTAAAGAATGAAATTTAGTATTGTTTTGTCATTTGATAATCAAGAGCTATTAAATTTGGTCCTTTGATAGGACTTTAGAGTCATCGGGGAAGGGGGAGGGGAAGAATAACTAGACTAATTCATTGATGATTTTCTTCCACTCTTTGATCCCTTGTTAGAGCTTGGTCAAGAGATTATAACATTTCATGGATGCTTTGTTGTAGCTCAAGATCTCATTGATTTTTACAATGATCATCCACATTAGTGATTCCTTCCCCTTATAGGGTGGAGTTCGAAGCATCATAAAGTTTCTAAATCAAAAGTAATGATTCAGGTACCTTGACATCTACAATGCTACTAATGATGGAGATTTTGGTCTCTGCATTTGATCATAACCCTTGTGCATCGCATATAAATTGAAATGTAGGGTGTAGATTCATTGTTGCGGTGGCAATTAGGTCATAACAAGAGGCATATAGCTCCTACACTAATGTTACAATTCCCCCTTTTGGGGTTGTCCTAATTTATGGGTCAAGTCCTTGACCACATCCTCAGATGATTTCAACCTTGTCTAGAGGATTCCCTTTTACTTTTGATGGTGTAAAATGTTTCTGGGAGTAGCCACCTCCACCTTTCTTGAATCAACCTCCTGTTGGAGGGATATTTTCTCTTGTGAGATCAAATTGGCCAAGGCCTCGGACATGGAAATTTTAGCTTTTAGAGTTTTAGATTCCACTTATGAAGTCACAAGGACTTTTTATGATGGATCTTCCTTCAATTCCTTGTGGAGCTATTTGATATCCTTACCTTTTCCTTTAATATCATCTTGTTGGTTGGCCATAGTTGCTTCCATGATGTAGAGGCTAGATTGTGCCTTTCTCAGCTAGCTATTGAGTTTAAGGTAGTCTATCATGACTATGACCACAATTTCATTTATTAAATCGACCTTATCCTAAGGCTAGAACTCTGAGAGGTCGACCATGATAGTGTTGATAGAATACTCATCGGGATGCATCAATTCTACAAGTTTGGATACTTGGGGAACTAGCCGCACGATGGTCAAGGAGCTCTATTGATGGTCATATAATGACCACATCTACTTTGTTTCTCCTGATGGCATTTCCTTATTCTTTTACTTTTCCCTTCTTCTATCTCAGGCTACCTTGGTGGTTTCATCTTGACTCAAAACTTCGTCGAGGGATAAGGGAAAACCCCACCCACAAATGGGAACCTGGGTAGCAAACCATATGAAATTGTAATTTTTGGTTGAGGAATTGAAGTTACTAGAGCTGAAGAAGGTCCTGTCACCATGTAGGGGGAGAAATTTGGGATGATGAAGGGAGGTTGAGGCAAGATAGGGGCTCTAGGTGGAGGGAAATTATGATAAGGGGTTGAGGATAAGGGGATACCCCTTGTAGGGGAAAATGGTGGTGGAGAAGGGGATTTAAAGTGATCCCCAAGATGAGGTAGAGGGGGAGGAGATTTAGGGGTCACAGTCAACTTTAAATTTTTACATGGGGTGCTCGACATCAATTCCTCCAAATCTTCCCCACACTAGAGAACTGATGCGAGCTATGGCATGGGATTCTGAACCAAGGACCTTGCTCGAAAATGGAGGGAAGAGGCATTACTATCAATTATTGTTAGGAGGGACTGAAGGATTGTGTATTCAATCGCATGGGCCTATCTGATGTGATTGTTACTATGTCCTAACTCTCTGTGTTGGATTCATGGTCCACATGCCAATACTCGTCCCATTGGTCATCACTTGATACACGTATAAAATTGAGGGTTTTTATCGATCTCTTTCTTATACTTCCAATAGGATTCAATATATTTTGTGCTCTAATATTTCTTATGTAGGTTTATTCTAAGTCATTTTTTCATGGTGAGGGTGGGATCATACTTGTGCTTAACTGGGTGGAACGACTCCAAATATGGAATTGGAATGTTCTTGAGATCAATAAATATTTTAGGTGACTCTACCCATGGGGACCGCCTTTCTTCAAAAAAAAAAAAAAATCCTGGGCTCATGCTTACAGAGTCTGGGACCTTGTTTCGAACTAGAGTCATGGCCATCGCTCTGTCTCGAGTCATACCTCAACGAGTCTTGAATTAGGGATAATTCATAAGAAGCTAGGTTTTTGTGAGGCTATGCTCTTCCTTTCTTTTAATCACAATAATTCCACCCTTACTCAAGGGAGGTCAAAGAATTCCTTATTTTTTTAAATGGATTTGAATCCAATATCCAGAGTACCACTTTGCATCACTATCTCAAGACCCACCACCCATGTTGTGAGGACCCTCGAGAGCATAGAATATTCATCTCAAAAATCGTGCGGCTAAATCATCAAATTATCTTCCCTAAAACAATAATCATAAGGGTGTAGGGGATCTGCAAGGATAGACTGGACAAAGTTATTCATTCTGTTGTTGACCCCTTTCGGGTCAAATTTGAGTAGGAGGGGCTCCAAAAATAATTAAAAATTCATATATGTCAAATGAGTGGGACAATACGTAGGTCCAAGAAGACACTTTGGAATGATCTTTTGGGATCAACCTCTGCATCCCATAGATTCAGAGTCATGAAATGGATGAGGTATTAGGAATTTTGATACAGAATAAGGTGGAACAAATATGAATAATACCTAAAGGTGGAGTTTACCGTAGAAAAGCGACAAGCTACTCACAAATAGATTTCGTAATGACTTTGGAAAATTCAAAGTGATACGCCTTCTCTTTCTTTGAGACCACTTTCGAACAAGGTCATCATCTTCCAATATTGGATGTTCTGTCCAAATATTAGAAATAAAT
Organism: Taxus wallichiana var. yunnanensis; assembly: GCA_018340775.1. Taxonomy (NCBI): domain Eukaryota; kingdom Viridiplantae; phylum Streptophyta; class Pinopsida; order Cupressales; family Taxaceae; genus Taxus; species Taxus wallichiana. Next base: position 78,568,117 of record CM031234.1, read on the forward strand.
GAACATCAACATGGAGTAGGCATCTTGTGAATTATCCATAAGTGACTTCAGGGGAATGGGGACTCCTGTGATTCATGAACCGCCTCAATCTGTCTACCTTAACTCCCTATTAAGAAATGAATATTTATTCTGGCATTGAGCCCGGATGCTTTAGGGCTTGGCCATATAATAGAAGCTAGTTGTTGGGTCATAGGTTAGATCAAGCATATCCCTGACAACTTGTGGTTTAACTACCACCTTTATGTTCCTACCCTGGATGTTATTGGTGTCAGATTCAAACAACCCATGCACATCTATATGAGCTCTGGGTATGGGTACATGAGAGGGACCATATATTGGGTGAGTGTCATGATCTAGATTCTTAACCCAAAATATTCATAATTTCCCGGATAAGAAACTTGACATAGGATTTCTCTCTTAGAGCTTTGGGCTTCTTGTTGAGAATAGGGTCGAAGACATCGTCAATGAAAGTCAAAAACCATAGAAGGGTTACTAGACCGAGACCCCCATCAAGGAACCTCAACCTTGGTTGAAGAGGGCATGGGACTGTAGGTTTCCCTATATAAGAATTCACTTGTGGTGGACTTGGAAGTCACTATGGCATTTTCGGGACTAGGAGAAGGCTCGATTCTTTTACTTCGACACTTAGAGACTGATTGGAAGACTCTAACATTTGAAATGAACATGTTGGATGCTCCCAACTATCTTAAATAGCCACATTAACTTATAGAGTAATGACTCATGTGTATATAGAGTCACATCACATAATGGCATTTTTCTTAATTAATGACCCTAAACACAAAACTCAACACTTTTCGAGAGATTCTATATCAATTCTTAGTCTTTTTCCCTCAAATATCCTAGGAGGATGTTGGATCATTAATTTCATGGAAAATTAGGAAGGTGCATTCCCTTAGAAATTTCAAAAAGAGGAAAGGGGGATCCATGAGGGACATGTGTCTGAGATAGTTACAAAAGGGACAAAAACAAATAGAGAAAAAGTGCAAGGAAAAGAAAAACTATACATATCATAAAATATTAAAATGAAGAAACTCAAAAGAAAGGTTTAAAAAAATCATGTTTACCGGAATCATCAAGGGTCGCCTTCCATAGTTTCAAGTTCAAAAGAGTTTTTTTACTTGCATGTGCTAATTTTGAAGGGTCCCATACATAAGGGATCAAAAATTCCATGATTTCTAGGCTTGGGGGACCTTGCATCCCATTTCAAGACCATAGTACTAACTTGGAATTTTGGTTTCGACATATTTTTATCAAACCAAGTTTTCACCACCTGCTGGAGGTTGATCATGGCTTCATGATTGGAATCCCACTTCTCTTAGAGATCTAATAGCTTGGTGAGTCTTACTTGCATCACCCCATTTTCCTCTATATCAATTTGTTTCAATAGTTGTAATGCGGTATTTCTGGGGAAATCAACATCACAATGCTTTTCCTGTAAACTATCTCATATGGTGAATCTTTCAGGGATCTATTTAGGTGTGATCTTATCAGCCCATAGGGTTATTTTTATATCTTCATGTCATAACCTCTTATGCTCATTTCCCATTATTTTTCTGATCCTAATCAAGTTTTTGTTAGTGCATTTTGGTAGACCATTTTCTTGCGAGTAATAATTGGAGGATGTTTTCAAATAGATCCCATGATTTATGGTGAAGGAAGATAATTTGGCCCCCAAAAGGCCTTAGCATGATCTGATGTAATAGTGTAGTGGGTTCCAAAGTGGGTAGTGATATCCTGTAGGAGTCCCGGGATCACATACTCGATGGCCTTTTCGGTGGAACTGCTTTGGCCCATCGGATGAAGTAATCGGGTCTTTGTGAGGATCAACTTGTGTCTAGTGCTCAAAGTTGGGTTGACCATTTTGATGAAGTCTAGACCCCATTGTGCAAATGGTTCCTTAATTATGATGGGGTTAAGAGGCAATGCCACATTCCCCTGAAAACTCATATAAACTTGATAAACCTTACATTTTTTGTCTTTGCTTGATCAGTAAGCAAATAGGATTAGCCAAAAGTATCCTGCTTGTAGGATTTTTATGGCTATGGTTTGGGTAGAAAAATTTCCTCCTGAGATCCCATGGTGCAATTCACGTAAGACTCTTTCAGATTTTTCATTCTCCAGAACCTTAGCATAATTCCATTAAAGTTCGTTTTAAAAAGGAAATCATCAATCATGGTGAAATTAGGTCCCTATTACCTATAAAACCTCATCTTTTTAATGAGAGATGGCTTGGGTATTTCCCTATCTACATGAAGTAGATCCTATCCAAGATCTAGATACACGAGTCACTTTCTTGAATATAGAGTATCTCTTTGAGCTAATCGTTAATCGGGGCATGGGGTCTTGTGTTAGGTATTGACATAGGCCCCTTCCCCATACTATCTTTGTAGGTTTTACCTCAATGTCATATTCAAGGATATTAGTGATCCAATTAGCTCTTTTATCTATTATCTCACCCTCTATTATGTATAATTTGATGCTATAGTGTGCCACCATAACCTAGATTTTACTATGAGTGACGAGGCTCCTAAATTTCTTCGGACCCTTAACTATAGCATAAGCTTGTATTTCTAAAATGTTATACCTCATTTCATAGTCATGGAGAGTTTTTGAGAAGAAGGCAATAGGATTTTATTCTCCTTGAGACTCTCTCCTCTTTGTTATCTTAGATGTCACATTGTGTTTATAACCGTATACATACATGATGAAATCCTTTGAGAATTATGGGTTGCATAATATCGGGGTGGATGTGATAGCCCCTTTAATTACCTTAAAGGCTTGATGACCTTCAGTGGCCCATTTGAAGTTAATGTCCTTCTTAAGCATTACCATGATCAGGCAGATTTTCCTGTCAAAATTGATCTTTCCTAAGAAATATTGGATTTCTTTCTTATTGAATGGTAAAGGAAATCCCAAGATGGCTTTAACTCTTTCTAGATCAATAGAGATTCCTTCCTTTGAAATAATGTGTCCCATGAGTTTTCTTTGGGGTGCTCTAAAAACACATTTCCTTGGGTTCGAGAGATCCTAAATTTTTGGAATTTCTTGAATATAGCTTCCAAGGCATCAAAATGACCCTCTGCTATCTTGGTAAACACCATGATATCATCTAGGTATATAAGAATTACCTTATTGATCAATTCTCCAAACGTGGAGTCCATGGATCTTTGAAAGGTAGCTCCAACATTTTTGAGTCCAAATGGCATTTTTGTGTATGCGAAGGTTCCCCATTTTTTTGTGAAAGTGGTCTTATGTTGGTCCCCTTCCACAAGCCATATTTGGTTATAGCCTAAAAAACCATCCAATAGAGAAAACCTTTCTAAGCCTATAACTATTTGCAATATCTGCTCCATGGAGGGTAAAGGGTAGTGATCTTTTAGGGACACTCTATTTAGGTCTCTAAAATCTACATAGAGCTTAATTTTTTAATTTTTCTTTCTTACCGGAACTAGGTTAGAGACCCATGTTGTGTGCTTGATAGGAAATATTATTTTGACCTCTAGGGGTTTTCTCAATTTCTCATCCATTAGGGATTATATTTTTGGATTTGCGATCCCCCGATTTTGGTGCATGGGCTTAGTTCCTTCTTTGAGGTCGATGGTGTGTTGGATGATATCCTTGTTGTAACCATGTAGGTCATTGTACGTCCAAGCCATCACTTTTTCATACTTATGGCATAGAGCCACAAGTATTTCCCTTTCTCTTTGAGTGACTAATCTCCCAAATTTTATCTTTCTCTCTTTAGTCACTTATAGCTCGACATAATCCTCCTTTACCGCTGCAAACTTCCTTCGATCTAAACTAGCATCATTAGAATAAAAAGGCTTTCTAGTGTTATTAACCCTTTTGGAAGTTTTTTCATCTTCAACTGAATAATCTAATCTCCATAAGCTTCTTTGATCTTGGGTTGGAGTTGGTTTGCAAACTGGTTAGATTGCTAGAGGAAGTGTATAATCTATCGGTCACTATTAAAAACCTTCCAATGATCAATGTTATCAGGTATAGAAGGGCGATGATCAATTTTATGGTACTTTCATTTATTATCAAATCATGTATTGGGTTGAATTGTGACCCAATTAAGGCCATCCTATTAGCCTCTATATTTTTGTCTTGGGGAATAACCTTGATATTAAAGGCTTAAAAATATTCAATGAGATCCCACACCCTATATTGATAGGACCTCATTCGTGGATTTTTTTATGGTTGAAGTGTTCCTTAATTGTGTCGCTATGAACTCTGAGTCACCAAAGACTCTCAACTGTTTGATTCCTTCCTTTCATGTCACGGCCAAGCCATGTATGAAGGCCTCATAATCTGCTTCGTTACTAGTATAGGATAACTGGAAGAAGAATGCCTCGAGTATCTTATTTCCTCTTGGGGATAGAAATCATATTCCAGCTCCTAAGCCATTTTTTAATTTATCCCCATCGAAATGTAGGATCCATATCTCGGGAATCGATGATGGGATTTCCTTCTATTTTATCCTCTTCTATTACTACCTTTAGAATCATAGAGTCCTCATCGAAGATGACGTAAGTACCCAAAACATTAAAATCAAAGTTCCTAAAGGGATCTACAGGGGGGAGGTTAACTAAATGACTGCCACTTTGAAGACTACCATCCTCTGTATATGATTCCTCTTCTTTAGTGATCATAGTGTGGGAATCCTCAAATCCTGAGACCGTTAGGTCCATTATATGTTCCTTAGAAAGGGGTTATGATAATACCTTCATCTTAGATCCATACTTGGTCTGCATAATCAAGTGGGACCAATCAAGAGACATATAACCTCCTATTTTATCCCCTGAAATCATGAGAGAGGCATAGTCCGAAGACTAGTGGAACGTAAATTACTACTATTTCCTATAGAACGGTTATGTTTAAGAAGGAATAAAGATGGAAAAAGATTCCCTTAATAGATCCTATGGTTTGGACTAATTTTCCATCTAGTTGCATGACTCCTTTCTTTAAGGGCTCATATTCAATTCCCAAGGCGTCTGTAATTTCTTTGGGCATGACTATAGTGCTTGCACCAAAGTCTATCATGGAGTTATGTAATAATTTCCTACCTATGATAAGATTCATGAAAAATGGGTTAGGCCTTGGTTTACTTACTTCTCTCTTCGATTTAATAACACTACCTCTATTGGGGCTCCAATTGCTTTTACTGTTCCTTCTCTTTCTTGGTGGTGGTTGGGTGTTCATTTGATTTAAGTGCATCTTGTAGAAAATTGTAGTGCCCCACACATTTTAAAAAATTAAAAATAAAAATAAAATAATAATAATACATATATAATTTAATATAAAAATAAAATAAGACAAATTGGAGGTAGGGCGAAAAAGCTCAAAAACATGTCTGTTAGGGTTTTGCTTTCTTTTGTGTTTTGGAATAGGTGAGTTGGGGCGGTACAGAGAAAAACCAGAGACATTTTGTCTCACCCTCCTCCACCACACGCCAGGGATCAAAGTTGGAGCTGGGCATGGAGGTTTTTTTTTTTAGAAAACTCCTAAGGGAAACATGGTTTCACGGATTTTCCAGTCATGCAAGTTTTACTCGAATCTTTACACTTTGGGTGTTTTTTGTTTTTGTTTTGTTTTGTCAAAATGCCTGGCCAGATGTCATCTCGTGGAATGCCTTGGACTGTGCGGCTTGTGTTGGCTTTCTCCGAGCCTGCGTTAAGAAAAAATGAACCCCCCCTGTAACTTGTGTGGATAGCTCAAGCATAAAAGTTAGAGGATTTCTTTCAGATGTTGTAGTCACAAACACTTGGGGCGCGGTTTCATGTTTGACCAAATGAAAGAATGAGATAAATCTCATGGAATATTCTTACAGTGTACAAAAGACACAGATTCTCTCTTAAGGAAGTCACATTGTTTTACCATACGCAAAAACAAGTCTACAACCTAAATAGGCTGCAGTGGCCAACATACTCCTGCCTACGTGAATTGGGAAAATGTAACAGGATTTGTTCATCCATCAAAGCGTATAGGATAGAGGAAGATTGTCAAGCATGGTAGTTGCAATGGCCTTGGTAGACTTGTATGCAAAATGTGGGAGCATAGAAGAGGCAGAATGCCTCAAGAGATGTTTTCTCATGGGCAGGGATGGTTGTGGATTACACACAAATGGTTTGTTGAAAAGGCTTTAGAGACATTCAAGCAAATGTAATTTATCTGTATGTATGCATGATTAACCTTCTTACCGTGTTGGCTATCTTGTGGGCTCCCTAAACTTTTTATTAGGATGCCATTTAAACCTGTGGTAGTCGTGTGGATTTGTTTGCTAGTTCTGTGCAAAATGGGTTTGTTGAATACACCTTGGAACCTTTAAAACAAATTCTGCATCCATTGCTAGCATCCTCATGCCAGTTTCTTAAATAGGAGCTTTGTCAGGCATAGATGTTGCAGGTGCTCGGTTATATATGAATGCAAAATGTGGAAGTATAGACAAAGCCCATGAACTGTTTGACAGAATGCCTCAAAGAAACATTGTCTCATGGAATGCCATGATTTTAGGATATGCACATAATGGATTCAAATGTTGCAGATCTCGAGCGGGAGGCTTACCCTGTATTGGATGAGCTGGCCAGAAATGTTAGTACCAAGAACCTTGGACATTTGCATAGCCTGAAAAGCAATCTTACTCATCTCCTTGCATGGGTGCAGAAGGTACAAGATGGGTTCATTGGGAAAGCTTGAGGATTTTAAGCAAAGGCAAAATGGTAACATTGTGGATGCTCATGATTTGTTCAACAAAATGCTTAAGGGAGATGCTAAACTGAATCCTGCGGTTTCAACTAGCTCCATTCCTTCCAGGCATGGTTCATCTCTCCTCATCTCTCATAATTTATGTTCTTTAGTTTTTCTTTTGCAACAAAATGAAAATTTATAACCAAAGGATTTTCGTATATTATGTTGTATAAAATAAACTTGTTTTAAAAATAGTAAAACCTTGTATCGTAATGTACAAGATCCAATATTGCTTGGTAGACAATAAACTTGTTTCTCTCATGTCATGATGATCTAGTAAGCGTCATAACCAAACTAGATTTCTACATTACCCGTTTTAATTGATAGACTAAAGTTGAGTTCCCTATAAATGACTTGACCACTCCCTTGTTTAATTAGATAAATTGCAATTTCTGGGGACTCACAAAGTAACCTTTGTATCTCCGGAAAAGGGAGGTTAATATTTCTTCACATACCTGGTTATGTGAGGTGTCACTTTAATCCTTGGATTGACCCTGAATGAACATTTGTGATCTTTTTTATGCCCTTATAGGATCCATGTTACACTGTTTTGTAGGGATAGGAAGTTGTTAAATCTAGAAAGTTGGCTTTCGTTCTGGACCGCCATTTGAAACCTGGAAAGAGAAATCATTTCCCATCTTCACAAACCTCTAGTGTTTATACTAGACAATTGCATGGAACATTCAATTTAGGGAAAATAACTCTTTTGGATAGTTTGGAAAATCCATTTTGTAGGCCTCTGGTCACAGTTTGACGAGGTCAAACTGGACCAATTTTCGACTTGTCACTCCAAAAAACTTGTCGCCATTTGAAAATGGTTTTCTAGTTCTCAGTCTTGTCGACTCTGATGAATTCTCCTCATATAGGGGAACTTGTAGGAAGTGTCTCGTTGCATGCTCATCCATCAAACGTCAGTTATGGACAGTTTTCTGGGCCCTTGAGCTAAATTTTGTTCATTTGTAATTGGGTTAACTACGATCAGTGGCCTCGGAGAACTAGCCGCCAAACGTAAACCGTTCGCTCTTTCCCATTTCTGTCAGTTGCTTTGAACTCTTGGTATATTTGGGGACATGTAGAAAGTTGATTATGGTGTGCGTTCTCATCGAAAGATAACTTTTGGAAGTGGTTTCTTAGCCTTCAAGCCTATTTTGAACGTTTTGTAGCTAGTGAGAAATTGTAAATATAAAAGGCTGCGGGACCCTCGTAGGGTTGCCAAATCACCCTGAAAACTTTGAACATATGTAAATAATTGTTTAAAACACTATAATGAAAATTTTTGTGTGCATTAGAACTTTTGACAAAATGGTGTTTTCTCTCTCTACCCTTCTCTTTCTCTCTCCTGGGTTACAAAAAGAAGCAAAATGAAATGTAATGAATACATGTCTCTAAATCTTTTTATTTCAATTGTAAAATGTAATTATTATCATATGTAAATGGGAAACTGAAAAATGATAATTTATGTTAGATTAGGGTGGATGCCATGCCAGCGATTTATCACTGATATCTTGCTCTCGTGGTTTTTGCAGGATGAAAGAGTGAATAAGTAAAGACGTTGAGTAATTCATTGTTTATTTTTGGTAATATATTGAAAGACTTATTGTTGAAATTGGTAGTATGTAAAAGTTTCTAGATTAATAAGTGCTTGAGAATTTTTGTATTTCTTTCATGGATGTTATTTTGATCCCAAAATTTTGATGGTAAAAGTGGAATACAAATGTCAAAAGGAATTGCAATTTATAACTTGTAGTGAATTTTAATTATGCTATTATTGGTTTAATAATCGGTGTTGTGTTTCTTACCTTGAAAATGTAATAAAGGAACCTAACCAAAAAAGTCAACCCTAGTTCAAAATTTTTATATAACTAGCCTGCATATGTTAATCCCTTAGCGTAGAAAATTGTGACCTTCAAACGAACCTTTACAATCGATGGAACATCCTAGTTTAGGCAAGATAAGATCCCAAGAAAGGGGTTGATCATCTTAGTAGATACGTTTAGTGACATCGACATAAACCAGACATATAGGAGCAACACGAATCAATTAAATCTTCTGCATCAAATGACCTCTTAGCTATATGTACTATATTTGGCTAGTGACAATGGAGTGCTTTGATCTGTTACGAGAGGTTTTATAGGGTGAATATGTTTTGAATCTTATTCTAATCTATAATAGAGTGTAAAGCCCTAAGTGAAAAATTGGAATTAAACTAAACCCTAGTGGATTAGGATGTTAACTTGTGGGTAGAAAACTATAATTTAACTCCTTGCATACAAAATTGAGTTGAAAGATGTTGATTCTAGAGAACCTTAGAAACTGTAATCTTGTCCCTTAATCCCTTGTTATGTCATTTTATGGCATTAAGGAATAAAGAATATTTCTTATGCGGAATCATGCAATGCAAAGATATGGGATCTTTGTGAACATAGATCACTTGTGTTCATGTGTAGTTTATAATGCTCCTAGCCATGTACTTCCTTAAGATGTCAGACAAGTGCTTTCGTAACTCTTTTGTTTTAAGACGATGCTAAGAACGAGACCATAGTGCGATGTAAGAGCATATCATATAAGATGAAAACGAGATTGGAGATTAGGATTAAGGTCACTCTTAGAGTCCTTATAACTTAATTAAACATTTTCATGTATTGCAAAGAATATAAATTGCCTTGGTGTGACCAAACTTTGAGAAAACAAAAGATATATAAATATAAATGGAAGTCCATAAGTTATTGAACTTTATTAACTATGGTAGTAAAATAACTATTCCGTGATCGATGGATTTTCTTGGGGAAAAAGTTATCTTGAATATATGTTTTCCTTAATCCCAAGATTTCACCTTGACATCACGTTAGTTTCACTTGTGTAGCAAGGGTAAATTTTAAACATTAAATAAACATTTGAGAAGCATATTCTTAACATAAGAACACGAGATAATTAAGTATTGTATATGTGATTTGAATTGTGCCAAATAAGCAAGTAAGTTATCGAAATTTCCATGAAACATAAAGGAAGCCAACCTAAATTGGTCAAACTTTAAATGAAAAGTGGAATGAACTTAAGATCTTGTAGATGGAAAAAGGAAAAAACTATCCTTGCACAATAATGTTCTTAGAATGTTAATCGTAACTAATATGCAATTAAATAAATGTTGTGTTGTGGGTTTTCCGTTCCTGAAGTCATGTTTCTTGTGGTTCAGTCATTGCTGATATTCCTTCATTGTGAGAAGTGTGGCATCGACATGCCTATGTCGTTTTCATGCGTGTATGTGAGTCAATTTTTTTGTACTTGGAGCCTTGTTGTGTTGTTGTGTTGTGAGCAATGTAAGTCAAAAAAAAAAAAATTATCCTGGTATTTTACTATTGCAATTGTGTGTGTGTAAAATGCAGGCATGAAATAAAATCCTTTTATTTCTTGAGTTGAACCACACTAATTGGTTTGGGTGAAGATGTCTTGGATAATGACTAGTGTTTTACTCCTTAAACTTTGGGATGGAGGGCATCCCGATTCTAGACAGTTCTCAAAGCTTGTTTTACGATCGTAGGCATTGAGACCATGATGGTTAGAGGTTATTTTTTCATCTTGCTAGTCGTACTTGGGATTGGAGCGTCTGTCTCTATCATCATTTTTTGAAGCGAGTGTTATAATTAAATTTAACAAGTTTGGAAGAAGTTACCTCATTCATAAATATGAATTCCTCTCCTTCTACCTAAGAGAAAAGTGTGTTCTTTGGTGCAATCTTCATTTCCTGTTCTAGGAACATCCCTTGAATCTACGTAACAAAGGCCAAATTTTGGACTCCGAAATGATTTTTAAGGTATTTATGTGTTAACATCATAGCCTTCCCTTGCTCTTTGTTCAACTACCTTTTATTGAAAATTTCCTTTGGGACAGTCTCTTGGCATGTTGGAAATATTATAGGGGAAACACCATGCAATGGGATCTTATGCCAAATTGTTGTTTTCTAGGTACCATTTCTCTTCGCTATTGGGTGGGATAGTCTAGAGTGGTGTCGGCCTTTGGGACAAGCTAGTTAGATGAATGCATAGATGACAATATCTTAGTATTATGATGTTGAGAGGGATAGGTAGGCTGCCACCCCGATAGATTTGATATTTTTTCTAGGGTAAGTGCTCGATTCCTTTTAAGATTTATTATCTCATTAGATAATTTTACGAGGATATTTTTGACTTCCTCCATTTCAAGAGAAGAGGATGATGACGTTGTAGTGGGAATTGGTGCTTTGGATGAGAGGATGGGTAATTATATAGGGATGTAGGGGCTTGGATAGAGCTCGATACCTGTGGTTGTGGAAGGGGAGATATTTAAGGGTACATTGGGGAAGCTTCCCAACATCTATTAAATTATTCTCAGCTTGGATCATAATATCATATGCTTGTGGTAAAGAGTCCCCTCCTAATGATTGAATCATCACGAAATATCCAAATTCAAATATTTTAAGTAAAAAACAATAGCCATACCTACAGGTGGCCTCGCTAGAATAAGAATCCTTTGCCATGTTTTGTGAAATCTAGTGTTAAAATCAGTCATAAGCTCTTGCAGACCCTTCTTGATGTTGATAAGTTGTTGTAGGAGCGAGGATCTATCCCCTTTCTTGCTAAATATTTCTACCGGGATATTTCCCGGTTGGTCCCAATTACGATAGAATTAGGGGTTAGGGATCAGTACCAATCCAGAGTCTTCCCTTTAAGGTAAACAACTAATAACTACAAGGCTATGCCCTATTCCCGATATAGTATACATGTGCATATTTTTACTACATCCTAGACATGTTCCTTCGGAGTTTTGAAGTCTTCTCTACTAAATTTGGAAAAAAAAATTAGTGCATTAGCCAAAATAGGATTCCACACCACCGGGGTGTGGGTAGGATGAGTGGACTCCCTTGATTCCATGAAACAAACTACATCAGGGTTTGAGCCTATAGGTGGGCTATTAAAATAGGTCTGAGAATTCTAGTTGAGTGTAATAAGGGCCTACCTGGTGGAGGTGTTGAAAGAGTCTGGTTTGGAGGAGACGAAGACCTTTGAATGTGTTTACCTCTTCTATTATGCGGCAAAGAGAATTTTAAGTATTCAAACACACCTCCTTCTCTTGTCCTCGCTCTTGTTCATATTCATCTTGTAAACTAGAGAATACCAAACTTAGTACTATTAAAATCAATAGATTTTTGATGATGGAGTCTTAAGATGTGTAGGTTTTCGTGTCCCACGGCAGGCTGAGAAAAATTTTGATGATTATCTTTGCAAATGAACCATCGAGTCGTGGGATACCTTAAGGAAATCGGACATGCACCCTAAGATAACCTCCATATTTTAAAGAAGATGGCTCTTCTATATGGTGTGGGGTAAGGTTAGAGGAAAATTAAAACAAAGTACAAAACTAACTAAGGTGATGCGTCGAAACTGATCTTAAAAGATAGATAGATATTGGGAAACTGTTTGAAATAGCCAAAGAGTGTTTAACATGGTCTACTATTTTTAGAAGTATTTTGGATTATGAGATCCTAAGAGGGTGTAAAACATAAAAATATGTAGATGATAGATGCATATAGAAAACCCAAAGGCATATAACATGATAGATAGTCAAAAATATTTTAAAATTACCGAAATGAAAGATGAAAGACACAAAATATTGAAAGCTAAAATGCACAGAACAAAAATCTTTATTCATAGATAAAATGATACATAAGGCTGATATGGTAGATGTTACAAATTCCTTCTACAATAGAGTCTTACTAAGGCTATCCAATACAATAACTAAGCCTATAAACCCTTTTCGCAGCTCTGTCGTTTTCTTTTCTATTTACCCCCGTAGACACCTATAATTATGCCCAAGCAATTTAAATACTTAAATTGCACTAATTATCTCCTTTCTCACAAATCGATGACATATCATCAAAAAGTGCTCATATTCCCTCTTATTATCGTTAATTAATTACAATATGCTAATTGATTAAGTCACCTATCTAGCTAACAACCTAATTAATGACCTTTTGTTAATTAAATCACCTCTTCTATCTAGATTAATTAATTATTATTAATTAATTAGTCTTCCCCTTCATTTAACTAGTAAATCAATATTTAATTGATTTAATCCCTTTTTAATAGCCTAAATCACACTAATATTCTTCTAATTGGCTTCTATAAGCTTACACCTACCTATTAATTAATCACCTTTGATTAATTAAAGCACCCCCAACTCCCATGACTTGCTAAACATGTATTAAACCCTTCTAAAGTAAGGTTACCTTTAATAAAGCAACCTTATCCATTCCTAATCATGTTTTACCTTTATCCCACATGTAAAGGGATGAAGTGTTTCCTTTATCCATTGGGCTATATAAGGAGCCCTTCTTCTACCTTTATACCTACACCTAAACTCCTTAGAGAGCAAATGCAAAGCATATAGCAAAAAGACTAAGAGCTTGCACCTTGTTTTCTTGAGAGTTCATCATCTTGAAGAGTTAAGCTTTTAGCCTAAAGTGCTTAGGTCATATGAGAGGTGTCAAAAAGGGTCTTGTAGCCCAACTTTGATAAGCTCCCATTCCTAGGTTCTTGGAGATATCAAGGAAAACCAAATATTGATTGCCATGGAACTTATTTAGGTCCATTTACTTATTTTTTGGTAATATAGAGAAGTAGAAATTTAAATACTTTAGCATTGTTTAATTCAAAGTTAATGCATTATGCTAGGTATTAATCTTGTTTAGCTCTCATCTTTGATGGTGTTTAGATTTTGTCATTAGCTTTGTTATAGAACCATTTAGGTGTTATTTCTCATTCATATTGGCTAAAAGGAAAAAACCATGCAAACATTTGCCACACTTGGTGGGACTTACTCCATTGTCATTTGTACTTAATTTCAAGTTTTTGTAGTTAAGTTTCATTTTTGGTTACTAACCCTCTTTTACACATGTTGATCTAACTTGTTTTTCTTAACTTGTTTTGTTGAGTTTGCATGTGTTGAGTCTTCCTTGTAGGTATAAAGGAGGTGAAGTGCTATAAAAATTGGAATTGATGGGAAAATTTAAAGATTTCTCCATGTTTTCATTTTTAGAGCTTACTTTTTTAACATTCTACATGCTAGTTTTGTCAATTTCTTGAAAATTTTAAATTCTTGAGCATGTAGGTTAGTGTTTGATAGTTTTGAGTCTTATATTTACATATTAATGTGGTGGGTTGCTGTCAAAATTTAATCTTGGTGAGAAAATTTCAAGATTTCATCATGTTTTCATTTTTAGAGCTTACTTTTTCATCATTCTACATGCTAGTTTTGTCAATTTCTTGAAAATTTTAAATTCTTGAGCATGTATGTTAATGTTTGATAGCGTTGAGTCTTCTATTCATATATTGATGTGATGGGTTGTTGTAAAAATTGAATCTTGGTTGGAAATTTTTTCCCATTTTACAGATTAAGAGACATTTTTTTGACATTTTTTGAGTGCATGTCAAGTGCATACCCGTGAGCATAAGAGCATATGCGTAACCCATCTTCCGAAGGCCATAACTTTTCTCTCGAACTCGAAATGAATCCATTTTTTTGTGTTGGAAAGGTATTGAAGTTAAATATGTAATGAAAATATAAATTTGGGATTTATACTTACAGAAATTTTAGGTTTTTCTGTTAGTTTAAAACTGGTCATTTTCTAACATGTCTAATGTTTTGATGAATGTTGTATTTCCATGCTTACTTGATTTAGACAAAAGCATGTGTATGCTCTTATATTGAACCTTTTGGTGATATTTATAATCAAAAAAAACTTTGATATCTATATTTTTAACATTGGGATTAAACTTGGAAATTTGATTATTCATTTTGCTTAAGGGAATGAACCTTTTACAAAGTATTTTTCAATGATCCTTTGATTTGAAGTTTTCCATTTCTATATAGTTGGGATAAAGTTTGTGTATGCTATGATCTTTCACCTTAGGGTGATCTTGAGAATCAAAAGTAACTTTAGTCTTCATTTTATAACATTTGGTAAATTGAAAACTTCATTTTTCACTTTTGGTTTAAGGGAATGAACATTTATCAAGAATTTTGTATGGTTCATTGATTAAAAAGTTTTTCTTTAATTTTTAGTTGGATTATTTATTGTGTATGCTCTTCTCTTGCATCCTTGGATGATCTTGAGAATCAAAATCAACTCTTAATCCTCTTTTAAATAATGTGATTTTCTTGGAGAACTACTAACGCTTGAGTGCAGGACCTAAAAACGCTTGTCAAGGAAATGAGGAATAAAAACGAAGTCAAAAACTACTAATATAATTGTTATACAAGTTGCCAAAAGGTGTTCAACCAAACCACACCTAATTAAACAAGATAAAAAGAAAAACATATTCAAAACATTGTATTGCAGGTTTCAGAAAAGGGTACGTCCCTCTCCGCTCAACTGGAACATAACTCCTTTGGCATAATGCCTTAAGATACAACAATGGGGGTGGTTCCAGGAACCCCAAAGTAGTCCACACAAGAGGGAACCTTGTGGATGAAATAGGAAGTTCTTTGCACTACCTACTTGATTAGTGATTCCTTTGTGAGATAGTGTTACAAGTTGTCCGTTGTGGTGACCCCAGTGATAGTACACATAAACGCACTAGTTGCCTACTGTTCTTGAAGGAGGTAAAGTAAAGCCGAGATATTCCCAAACTAGTCAGTGTGACTTTTTGGGTAAATTGCACTCACTCGTGGCAACTTTGTAACACCTAGGGCAAGAGAACCACCTAGGAGAATATACTTTGGCCAGGAGCCCACTTTGACCAATCTAAAATAGTGTTGAGTTGTGAATCATATTTTCATTGAGAAACGTGTGGCGCGTTACTTTCACCTAGTTTTTACTTGCCTTAGGGTGAGGTGAAACTCTGCCGAAGTGAAGCTAGCATTTTCATCATTCTTTTGATTTGTTTCCTTCACATTCTTTTGACACTTTGTTGATCAGAAGGAGAGTGACTACCTTTGTGTTACCAATCGATTGTCTCTACCACTTTTTTGTCCGTTTATGCCCATCCATGTTTGTGGCTAGGTAAGTTAAACATCTAAAGTGTGCGGAGGCATATTTATATCATTGGTAGCCTTTGTGATCTTGATACCCACGTCAAGATCATCATCATAGTTCAGATTAATTCATCATTTGATCTCCCTTTGACGTGTTACCTTGTGTGCATTGTCTCGACACAATTAAGATACTTATGTCATGTTTTTCATAAATGTGATCTAAGTATCTACATTGTGGCGTTACGCTACACACATTTTAACACATCCTCAATATACCTTGACTTGGTTTGGCTTCAAACATTTTCCAAAATCTTGAAGAGTGTTGCTTACTTTGTTTGCATCGTTTCAATACCACTTTGACACTAATATCTCACTTCTTCATAAAGCTTGATTAACATGTCCAATTGGTGTGGTTACGTGGCTTACATTTGTAATCCTCACCCTTTAACATTTAGGCCTTGTTGGTTGTTAAACTTGTCATGGTATCCTTTGATTGGGAGTCACATCTACCCTTTGTTAATATTTATGCCTTGTTCATTTTGAGCTTGATGTAAATATTGCCATTGTGTTGATCATTTTACATCAGACTATCACTTTGCACATGCATTTTACATAGGGAGTAGTTCCTTGTTGATTGGCTTTGTGTTTCACACTTTCGTGATTGTTCTTTATGATTATTCATTCAGAAAACTTGTTTTCTAGGACAATCCCTTTTGATCTCATTGAGATTGCATCATCACGATGTTTATTTTCCTTAGCCCCCTTCAAAAAATCACACACGCATCTCTGTACATAATGAATGTCTAGTTGGTTACCATTGTGTTGCCCAAATCGGCATGGAGCCTTCTTCACTTTGAAGAAGTTTGATCACACTATCTAGGTCTAGACATTTGTGCTTAAATGACACAAGAGATGACTGATTATCGTGTGGTTCCTCACACTTACGACAATAAGGAATCCAACTTTCGGCGTTCACATCAAAGGATGCCCATCATGACCAAACCTCAATTGGTTTTTGACTGCTAGAGAACCCATTCGGGTAACTCGTTCCCCACCTTCATCTCATAGTCGGTGGTATGATTTGGACACGTTTGATCCAAATTATTATTCAAGTTCCCCCCACTCTTCTTCTAATTCTAATCCAAACATTTCCTCTTCTTCTGAGGATTCCAATCCAAATATTTCCTCTGACTCTTCTGAGGATTCAGATCCAAACTACTATTCAGATTCATCTAATTCGACTCCTAAGTCATCTAATGCAACTCTTATATTGCGGTCCTCCCTTTCTTTGCAGGACCCCTTTTACCAATCTCCCCAATGATGTCTTCTTCCTTTGAAGATACACATGACTTCAAATCCCTCCAATCAAAAGTATAATACAATTATTGAATCACAAGATACTCCCCTTCTTTGCAGGACCTTCTTCATAAATCACCCCCACAGAATCTTCCTTCTTTGAAGATTCATGTGACTCAAAGTCCTTCGAGAAAAATGTCTGACTCGACCCATGCATCGCAATCTACAGACTTTGGACTTAATCCTACTATTTTACATACAACATACCATTGTATAGGTAGGTCCACACCACCTTCTTCTACTCCTGAGCCATCTAGCTACACATATTCTTCGTCCCCCACATCATCTTCTTCTATCAATAATCATCAAACATATTCTAAGTCTTCCACACCAAGTGAACCTATTTCTTCCAATCAACCCCTAGGGATCGATCAACAACTCATACTGATTGACCTCTTTCAGAATGAAGAAACAATCAGGGCATTTATAGGGGCACATGAAGATATTCCTCTAGTAGATTACGAGGAAGGTTTCTCTTTAGACTTTGATGCGTTCGTGTATTGTGAGGAAAAGGTTGATTCCTTTTATCAAGAAATGGAGGAAGAGCCTTAGATCATGCAACTTGATCCTCCTCTTATTCTTCCATCTTCACATTCTTCATTATGTGATGAAACTCCTTGGTCTTGCATTGATCCATGGCCTATCTTTTCATCACCCAATAACTCTTTGTCTATCATAATTCCTCAATCACAATCTCTTATGGGGTCAACGCCAAGTATCCCTTCATCTTCATCTAGGTGTGGGTCACATTCTAGTAGCCCTCCCTCTGCTATTTATGGGACATTTTTGAGTAGCCCACTATCTTCTATTCTTGGGGCACGTCCAACTAGCCCCTTGTCTTCTAGGTATGGATCACCCCGGGTAGTCCATCATCTTCTATTCTTGGGCCACATCCTAGTAGCCCATTATCTTACATCTATGGGTCATGTCCTAGTAGCCCTTCTTCTTCTATTCTTGGGCCACATCCTAGTAGCCCTTCATCTTCTATCTATGGGTCACATCCTAGTAGCCCTTCTTCTTCTATTCTTGGGCCACATCCTAGTAGCCCTTCATCTTCTATCTATGGGTCACATCCTAGTAGCCTTTCTTCTTCTATTCTTGGGCCACATCCTAGAAGCCCTTCATCATCTTCTATCAGTAGCTCACCTCCTGGTAGCCCCTCCTCTTCAATTCTTGGACCATATCCATTTCATCCATCACATTATTCTTCTACCAAAGATGGTGGCAAGCCCATGGTCATTTCTCGCATCAGTTCTAAACATCCATGTTCACTTTCTTCTCCTTCTCGAGATCAAACAAGTCATGTGTTAGCTTATAAGAAACCCAAATAGGTTCATTTTCAAGCTCAGTTCAAAACTTGCAAGAGCTCAAAATCACCCAACAACTCGAACAATCTCAAAATTCTAAATCAAGCATGATTCAAGAATGCACATCAACGTAACCATCAAGTATGGCGCAAAGTGCATAAACCTATGGATAGGGAACTCAAGCTCCCACATACAAAATCCATGTTTTAGGATAAATCACAGTCCTTTCTTGAGTGTGAACTCACCACGATCATCGAGATCGGGAAAACATGACTCTTGATAAACAAACACGCTTAGTCTCCCTTATCAAGGAAGTCACAAACATCGTTGTTGGATCCTATCACATAGAGTGAATTTGTTAGTCCCAACGGTCCAAAAACTATCAAAAATCTAAAAAAATTAAAAAAACAAAAAAATCAAATGTACAAAGATCAAACATTGCAATCAGGTGTTGCGTACACATGGATATTTCTTTCTTACCTTCCTTTCTATTCTTCTGCAATTCTTCCTACCATTTTCATCCCTTCAATGATATTTTGGTTAGCTTATTCACACACATTTTGTGACATTTATCTCTATGGTATCTGTCTATCCCTGGTCTTTTATCACCTTGGTAAATTAAAGAACGACTGACCTCATGGAGATCCTATCACATTCAAACATCTAATAAACTTGTTGCGAAGAAATTTTGGACATATTTGTTGACACTAGCCAATGTCGTCATCGTAAGCATTTCCACCTCCTTCCATCAAGCCATCAGTGGTTCTTAACCCCTTGTCAAACAAGAGAGCTGAAATAAGTTTTCAGACAACAAAATAATCAAAATCAATCAAACATCAAAATCTAAAAGCTACAAAGAAAAAGCAAATTGATATATAACTCTCTCTTGGGGTATTTCCAATAATCTCTATCGGGGCTATGGACGCTAGCCTGGCAGCAGAGCAATGTACAGCCTATCCTTTCACCATCCATTCACAAAATCACCTTTCATAATAAATCATTCCTACACATTGGCTAGGGTGTCATCATCTTGTTGTCTTTTAAATCTTCCCTTCAAGAGGTAATAAATTCCACGTGCACACACTGGATCTCTATGAGTAAACATGATTAGTATGTTACCAAGTGTCTTTTTGACCTTGTTCAGACTCTTACTCTAGTCCATATCTTGTCTCACAATTTGTGCCTTTGGCTAATCAATTCTTCCTCGTAAGGCTTCTAAGCTACATTCATATCATTCACATCATTCTTCTACTTCATTCAGAACATCCATGTGTATAAGATTAATTTTTTTCCATGTTTTCGACACCTTTGTCCCCTTCCACAAAAATAATCTTCTCCTTCCTTTCTATCACGTGCTCTTAGGCCAACTTACACTAGGGGCATCCTTGCTTCTTCCCAACATTTCATTGGTTTATGTTCATCATCATGTTGAACCTATCCATAATGGCCTTGGGTCCCGCTTCTACCTATGAAGATTTTACCTTTGAATACTCCCACCTTATCATTGGGACATTTTTGCATCTTCACCTTTCTGGTATGCACATGGCCTTATGCCCTTGTACATCCCATCTATCACTGGGGGCATCCATGCTTCCTTGTCTTCCTGTACATAGTTTCATAAAACTTTTAAAATAAACCAAAACATTCAAATATGTTAGAAAAATCATCAAAAACATTCAACTATGTTTCAGAAAACTTCTAAAAATTGAAAATCATTCGACAAAACGTCACTTTTTGCTTCTCACTTGTTCATGTGTGCGACTTATGGATCATCTTGATCTACCTCCATCAGCAAAGGCTAGGTTTCTTACTTCATCTGTACTCTGGGGCACAACGAGTTGCCTAGTACTATTTTGTAGTGCACATTGATTTTCCATCGGACCCAAGTGTCCTCCGTTATTCCCCTTGCATGTATCCTTGCTTGGGGCACCATCATCAACCCTTGTCATTAATTCACACAAGTCGTCACTGAAGCTTGATAATAAAACCATTACATTATGTTTCTATGTTAGTTTAGCTTGTTTACTTTCTCATATTGCATTGCATTTTGTATGTTGCATGGAGTTAGGCATCTTTCACTTTCTCGTATTGCATTGCATTTTGTATGTTGCATGGAGTTAGGAATCTTTCACTTTCTCGTATTGCATTGCATTTTGTATGTTACATGGAGTTAGTGTTTTCAGCAATGGACAATTATTCGTACTATGGCTTTTCATGTCATTCTACCTTTTTCGTATGCTTATATTTTTCATAAGGACCGATGATGTAGTTCCTATGGAAATATGATGACATCAAATTTGTTCCAAATAAATAAGTGGCTAGAGGCTAAGCTCTTCTCTCCCCTCTTCCTCATTTCTTCTACTTCACTTCCCTTTCACCCCTAATTTTCTCTCTCATCGGGGCATCCTGCCTCCTCCCATTCTTCTATCTATATCTCACCTTTTTCGATCGTCGATCGGCTTCTTTCATCACCCCATCGACACTCGAGGGGGCATCTCTCCCTCCTACTAATTTTTCTTCTATCCCTTCAAAAATTTCTTCCGTCTACTATCTTTGAAGTGACGTCACTTACGCCACCCCAAAGAGGGGAAAATTCAAACACATATAATTACGCCCAAGCAATTTAAATACTTAAATTACACTAATTATCCCCTTTCTCACAAATCGATGACATATCGTCAAAAGCGCTCATATTCCCTCTTGTTATCATTAATTAATTACAATACGCTAATTGATTAAGTCACCTATCTAGCTAACAACCTAATTAATGACCTTCCATTAATTAAATCACCTCTTCTATCTAGATTAATTAATTATTATTAATTAATTAGTCTTCCCCTTCATTTAACTAGTAAATCAATATTTAATTGATTTAATCCCTTTTTAATAGCCTAAATCACACTAATATTCTTCTAATTGGCTTCTATAAGCTTACATCTACCTATTAATTAATCACCTTTGATTAATTAAAGCACCCCCCAACTCCCATGACTTGCTAAACATGTATTAAACCCTTCTAAAGTAAGGTTACCTTTAATAAAGCAACCTTATCCATTCCTAATCATGTTTTACCTTTATCCCACATGCAAAGGGATGAAGTGTTTCCTTTATCCATTGGGCTATATAAGGAGCCCTCCTTCTACCTTTATACCTACACCTAAACTCCTTAGAGAGAAAATGCAAAGCATATAGCAAAGAGACTAAGAGCTTGCACCTTGTTTTCTTGAGAGTTCATCATCTTGAAGAGTTAAGATTCTAGCCTAAACTACTTAGGTCATATGGGAGGTGTCAAAAGGGGTCTTGTATCCCAACTTCGATAAGCCCCATTCCTAGGTTCTTGGAGATATCAAGGAAAACCAAATATTTATTTCCATGGAGCTTATTTAGGTCCATTTACTTTTTTGTTAGTAATCTAGGGAAGTAGAGGTTTAAATACTTTAGCATTGTTTAATTCAAAGTTAATGCATTATGCTAGGTATTAATCTTGTTTATCTCTCATATTTGATGGTGTTTAGATTTTGTCATTAGCTTTGTTATAGAACTATTTAGGTGTTATTTCTCATTCATCTAACTTAGCTAAAAGCACAAAACCATGCACACAACCCCTTCCACTCTTTTTTTGGTTATGGATTAGAAAATTTCTTTATAGATCCCTTTGGATCTTGTTTCAATGTCTGGAATCATACCTTCCACCAACATGATTTAAGTTTCTTACAAGATATTTCATTTTTGGGTTAATATATCAACTGCTTGTTGGTGATATTTCTGATTTCCTTTAATTTTTATAACTTGTGCTCCTTCTATTGGTAATGAATCTATGTCGGGCACATGGAGGTCGTGCACTTTTTTGAGGGATTTTTGGGGCTTTGTCTTCAAAAATATGCCTAAGTGACGTGTGGAGGGCACACACTTGTTTGAGGGTGTTCCTTCTTTCTCTTTATTTGAAATTACGCTCAAGCGACACATGGAGATCCTGTGCATTTTTACTATACTCTTGACTTTTCAACCCACCTGGGAAACTTTATCGGGCCTGGGACACGTGGGTGATGTGACACAAGTTTGAGAACATTCCTTCTTCGCTTCATGCCCCGAGTGCACCAAAGGGACACATGGACATCTTCCACATTCAGCTTCATACTTAGTCAAATTTAGGCTCAAACGAACAAAAATAACTAGGGTTGGGGTGATAAAAGATGGTGGTCGATAAAAGAGTCTTATACAAAACTATCTCTACAGACCCCATGATGAAGCATTACCTAGAGGCGATGGCATCAACCATGTTTGATACCATATGGACTTTATTTTTGACAACCGAATGTATCAACTATGGATGATGTAGAGGGAATGTAATTCCTAATCATTATTCTTATCTATAGATGAATTTTGGAGATCATTTCTCATCACATCATCATTGGTCATTTGGTATGATTTCACTCTCTGAGCTATGCTTAAAGGTCTTGAATTTAGTCTTGCTTATATTTTGGAGCCTACTCTTAGATTATTGGGTCCTTATTATTATAAATAATTTTATCCTTTGGAGTTCCCAAAAGTATCTTTTTGGTTTTGTTATATCCACTTGTGATCACCCATATCAAATCTCTCATTAGGTGATGTTAATTCTAGGGAAAATTAATGTACTAATGGTTTTTTCATGAAAGACAAGTATTTCCACCCTCTCATCCCCTTTATGCTATTTTAGATTTGATTTTTATTTTATTGGTCCTACATAGGTTCGATAGAGTAGAATATTAATTATATTATGAATTATACTATATATCATTTCTTTCTTACAATCCACTCTTTGATATTTAATACTTATTGATACCTACAATCCATGTTTACAACCCTAACATAATTATCTCTATCTTATACAATCAATCTATAGTTAGGATTATAGTAATATTCCACACTTATTATCAACATAGGTTTTAGAACCCTATATCTTAAATAGATTATGTTTTACTATTTTTTTAGATCCACAATATTATAACCTTACAAACCCTTATGTGTGGTCTTATAATGGTCCCATTCTTTTCTTAATATATATTATAAAAAATAAAAAGTGGATATTTTATCATACCATTCTTAGCTTTCATATGTCTCCAGCTTCAAACTCTTTAGGAGTTAATTTCATATAAGCATAGCTATTTTTTCAAGGCATCTTTGAGTATTTTCTTGATCATACACATTTTCTCATCATAATTTTTCAATTCATAGTCTAGAAGTGATTATATTATTAGATTCGTATAAACTAAGTGGAGTTATAAAGTTTCTACCATAAAGAGCTTCAAATGGAGCCATTTGAATAAATTATTTATAGTTATTATTTTAGGGAAACTCTATAGGATGTAAGTAATCTTACCACTTAATTTTCTTATTCAAAAATAATATAGGAACATATAGGTTCATGAGAATTCCCACATCGTCTAAATAAATACTTATTTAGTGTTGTTCCAATCCTAAGTAGGCTTTGCATAAATTCAATTCCTTAATCATTATTTCAAAATATATGAAAGCCTACCTATGTTGTGAAATAATTTGGTTCTGTATATAACCTAATCCAACCTATGCAACATGTCAAAATTGCACATAATCGCTAGGAAATGTAATTCCTATAAAAATATTCCAAGCTACGAATAATAAACTTATGCGTTGAAGATGCTCATGCCTTATAAAAACTACCAAGCCTTAGCTATGAAAGATGAGTATTATCCACATTGCAAAATAATTCCTAAGTCACATAACACTATCAAAGTCGTATAACATTTTCATTCATGATGAATCACAAACATTATTTTCAATGATGAAATATATGTTTGGTAGGATATCTTGTCAACATCAATACATTTAGAAAGAAGATCATGTGGTTATTAATCCATAATCATTTAAAGATACCAACCACATGATCTAATTCAGATCGATCTAACGGAGGATAAATTCCAAATTAGATCAATGGTGATTTGTGTGGATCTCAAATATATTTTATAAAGCATATTCACTTTCAAGAGGAATCTTTATTCTTTCAAATGAACTTATATGAATTATCTATAAAGGAAAAAAATTATGATTATAAGCATCAAGTCCTAGATTGAGGAAATAAGAGACTATCCATTTGGGGACTGGATTAAATGTGTGTGTGTAAGCATATGATAGGTATAGGATTTGAGTTCTTCTAATAGTTATTGGAGATTATTTTTATAAGATTGTAATTGAGTGTAGCTATATTATTATCAATTAAATAATATTTCCATGCATTACTAAAATAATACTAATTATTATCTTATTAAAGAGTTGTGATAAATATATTTCTTTGGTAATATCTAAATCTGATATATGTTGTGTGGTGTAAGAGATATTTTCATTGGGAATGATAATTGTGAGTACTCCATTTTCTATCATAGTATAGATTTAAAATTCCTACTATAGAGATTTCTATAAACATCAATATGGCATGTGTGAGTAATCTTGAAATTTTCTAATTTTTATACTAGGAGTGTGGGTAGAAAGTAGTTGTGGACAAATTCCAATATTTTATATTTTTGGGTAGAAGGTGTAGGTCAAAAATCCCATTTTTAAGAAATTGTAAAAACAAAAGAGATGAAACACAAAATATAGTTTTATTCTAGAGAAAAAAATAACAAGATTTGTAGAGTTGGTTAATGTGATGAGATTAATGTAATCGTATTTGTAGGTATTGGATAATGTGGAATGTACAGGATTTTTCATTTATGAATATTTAAGTGATAATAAACATTGAGTAAGGGAACCTATAGATTAAGAAGTTGAGATAGAGAAATTTTATAAGAAATAGGGTTAAGGATTGGAAGTTTTTTTCATATAAGCTCAATGATATTATAATTACTTATATTTATAATATATTATTGAATGGATCATATAAATGGAGAAATATTTTTTTATGAGGGTGTAGAAGATAAAATATAAAGTGAAACAAATCCTTTTGGTGAGATCATGTACAAACCGTGAGAGTTAAAAGTGCAAAATATAAGATCAAAAAGTGGGATTAAAGGGAGAAAAATTTGAAGGAAACTATCATGTATATTCCTTACTAGTGTCATTCATTCAATAAATTTCATAAATTTTGTTATAAGGAATTGACTGAAAAGAGTAAATCAAGGCGCTTTATCATCTCAATGTCAGAGCTAGACATGGAGAGGAAAATGCAAATAATATCTCAAGTATTTTAGTTTATTTCATATTTTCATTTTATACGAAATCAATATGGTTATGTTGATATCTATGGAGAATATTATCAATTTACATTGAAGGAAAAGGAAAAATTATCTTGAAGGAAACATAGAAACCCATAGTGGAAAGGGAAGTTCTCATTAAAAGATGGAAGCTTGTGTAGTGATGTAAAAACAATGCACATGAGGGAGAGACAAGTAGTTCACATGAAATAATTCATGCACATAAAGGATGAACAAGAGGATGAGGACACAAAAGAGGAAGAGGATTTAGTAGAAAATGTTTTTGTTGTGGAGAGAGTGGAGATCATGCATTTGATCTTCCACAAGATACACAAAAAATATGATAAAATGAGGAATAATGTTAGTAATAACGTTTCTTATAGTTAATATGTAGAATTTCAAGCATCTAAAAGTATTATAGAAGAACAAAAACATGAAGAATCACTCACGATGAAGAGGGTGTTATTGATAAATGCAAAGGAGGAAAATATTACTACATATAGTAGGAATCTATTGAGATGAATTTGAAAATATGGAGGTAAGTTCTATAAAGTCATCATTGATAGTGGTATCACTAATATTATTAGTTTCTAAATATATGTTTGAGAATGTTGGTTTCAATTTAATTGCACGCCTAAAATATTATAAGGTATTATGGTTATACAAGGGGAATTAATTTATTATGAATGAGAAAAGAAAATTGTGTATGAATATTAACACATGTGAAGATGAATTACAATGTAATATCATTCCCATGGAAATGAAATGTAACTTTTGGGATGCAATGATAGTATGACAGAAAAATTATTCACAAGGTTCATGGAAATACATACACACTAGTGAAAGACATATGTAAGTACACTTTAAATCCATTAAAGGATGTGAGTGTAAAATTAGAGAGGATTAATGAAGAGGTGGACAAGATTTTACCATTTACCCATGTACAACTAGTTTACTATGTAATGTGATCCAAACTATCCATAACATACCTCCAAATTTTCATGAAAATAGTCATTCAAAACTTTTGTTGGTGTTTCCAACCTTTCTCATTAAATTTTAAACTCCTTGTGTCAACCCCGTCTATTCAACTCACAAGTCAGATTAGAGATCATATAGTTTGATTATAGTTTATCAAGTACAAAAAGTATCTTGAACTTCTTTTCATTGTTCTTCAATGCTACTACAACTCATGAAATTATATTTCCCACATGAATCCACAATATTCTCCACCCAAACTTCTATGTTCACTTATTAACCTCATTGTACTTCTTGGAAAATGACCCTCTTGAGTGTCCTCATAGGTTTCTGCCACATATTCACTATGTCTTCTCACTTTATCATGCATGAATATAAAGTCCTTTTGTTTTAATATTTTCTATAAAATGTATAACTCTTTATACACCCTGCTACCAACTCTTATACGAATATAGACTTCAAGAATATAGCTTGATTATACTAGATCTGCACCTTCCCTATTTATCTTACCAAACCTTATTGTATTTTTACTCTAGTTTTATCTCCACTCTTAACATAGTCTTGGAAATACATTCTACCATTTTAGTGGACCACTAACACTTGGTTTTGTTCAAAATAATTAAAAATTTAATATTATGTCCCAAACTCTTGATCGATTTCTTCTCCTTAAGTCATTAATTCTTGTTTACCTTAATAACCATGAATTTGACTATGTCCTCTTTCTAATATCTAGCACTATATATTATAGTTTCTGGATCCTAAATCCATCTCATGAGTTATCAATACATGTTAGTGTTAAGGAAGTCATTTCATTGTTTTAAGAACATTCATAAATTATATGTCACGCTCTAAAATATTATAAGTCTCTCAATCTCCTTGTACTAAACATAACTTAAAGTCAAATATTCATTTAAAGGTGTCACAAGACCATCATCCTACCTTCTTAAATTTACTTCTATGATCACATACTTCATTTAATGATGAAAACATAAGAAAATAACATTTAAGTATTATTCCCTCTTCACTCTGCCCTCATAGTCTAGTAGCCCCATAACACATGTTTTTTTATTTGATTACTTTTTCTAAACTTTGGTTCTCAAATAAAAATGATTTTAATAAGACACCCATTAAGCCCTTTCAAATCACCATGAATACATGCCAAATATTTATTAACCAAAAAAATCAAATATGACCATTTTCCTCTTAATTAGGTTTCTATTCCACACCTAAGAAGGATTCCAAAGAAATCTTGGGATGCACAATATCATAATGAATTAAACCACAAAAATCTCTTAAAACATTTTGTATAGAATATATGTTCAAGGTTTTAGAAAATTCCATCCACAAACTCACATGTTACATCGGTTTTAACATTTTAGCCCTAATATAGGGTTTCTCTAACTAGAGAAAGAGTATTATTCATTACTTGAAAAAATTAATGATTTAAAACATAATTCTTAACTCTATAGCTTGGTCTTGAACTCCTCCATCTTAATTATTTAGATAAAACCTACTGAACCTTACAATTCGATCACAATAACAAGGTTTGATTGATTTTGCTTAAAGAAACCATGTTTTCACACACACTTTATCTAGTATATACACTTATCCCATTTAATATTACTATTAAATCTTGAAATACATTCTCATACTTGTTAATGCATTCATTGACTCACTTCAATCTCTAATTCCCCCTTTCCTTTCTTATTTTATCAGTCATTCTAAGAATGCACCAAGAAACATGCTTATTATGACTTAAATCGAGAACTTTTTGTCTTTATATGACCTCGGACCCTAAAAGGGTTCATTCAAAAATTTAAGAACCTTACTCACGTGTTAAAAACATGTGTATAATCAATCATTCAATACAACCACTTCTCAACCATTACTAAATCACATCATATTCATCAAGTTCTCAAGCTATTCATAGCAAATACATTACTAATGCATCATTACTAGCATCTAGAACCATTAATATAATGAAATCCACCTTAATATGCCATTTCAAACTCATGAAATACAAATATACATAGATATAGAATAAATAATTCATTACTATTCGTAAATACAAAAATATTCCATATTTACATACAATAATCTTGTTTCTTTATAATTATCATCCTTAGAATAACAAGTTTCCTTCCTTCTCGAGGCTTCTCACCTATTCTTGAACCTTTATTTACTCTCATATTCTCTTTCTCTATATCCCTATTAGAACTCTATGATCATGAACCAAAAGGTGAGAGAAAGTAACTAATCTACAACCCTAACCATGGTGTAAACTAACCACAACATGGTGATCTAGAATCAAGCGTTAAAAAACTTGAGATACATCATACATAGTCATTTAGGACCTCTTACAACTTTCATGACTCTTTCATACAATATTATGCCTTTTAAGCCAAGCTTTATAATTCGATATATTCAAATACTCATTTTGGAGGGAAACTCCAAAATGGTCATTAAACACTCACCAAGGGACTTAGGATGACTAAGGAGGATTCACGAACACCTAAAAAGGCTCTTAAGAACACCAATAAACCAAAAACTCGTTGCAAACGAAAATTTCTTATGTACAAGGTTAATGCTCCTACAACATTCTACCTAAGTTGAATAATTTGTGTGCTTTCTTAATTATTTTTCTTCTTATTCTTCTTCCAATTATATAGTTCCTTTGATTTCTTTCTTATTCTAGATGTGTCTTCTTTATCTTCTTGATATCTTTTTCTTTCATCTCTCTCTTTTATCTTCTTCTTCATGTTCTTTCTCTAAAAATTAAAAGGTCTCTCATATCATATTCATTTGATATGTTTTAAGAGATTCTTCTTTAATAATTTTCACCTCCTCATCTAACATACTTGCACAAACACAGTCACACCAAAGATTAGATGAAAAATATGAAGAATTTTGAGTCTCCTTTAATGTTCTTTGAACATATTCTAGTTGTTCCAACTTCAAATATGCCTTTACAATAGTTTTATCTTCATATTTATCTTCATTTCCACTTTCTTTATCTCAGTACTCTCTTTAAGATAATCTAAGAGTCTATCTATAACTTCCTCTTCATAAAATTGCTGATTTTGTACATACACAACCTCATTGATGACCTCTTCTTGTTTGTTTTGCTTCTTCTCTATTTACTTTAGATTTTTCCCTTGTTTTCTTATCACTTCTCTCATCTGCATTCTTTGTTTTATCTTCACAAGTAACCCTATAGGCCACTTATCTCTTCTTCTCATCACTATTTAAACCTCTTGGTTTTCTTCTCCCATACTCATTATTTCTATCAACAAATCTAGTTGCTCCACATGTTTTCTAATATCTTTAATTATTTTCAAACCATAAGTCTCTCTTTCTTGCATCCTCTTTCCTCTTTTATTAGTTCTTCTTTCTATTTGTCTCCATGTTTTTATTCTTATGTCATAGTAATGTAATCAATCCCTTCACTATCTCTTATTTCTCCATTTTCTCTTTTTCTCTCTCTAGCAAGTATTTTCCACCTTACCTTATGTCTCACCTAGGTTATTTTCCACACCTAGTCTCTTGACATTATTTTTTTCTTCTCTTTCTTTCACTTCTTATTCTTCTCAGGGATTATTGCCACTTTAGTACATTCTCTCTCTTATCTCTTTCCTATGCCTTCATTCATACATTCATATAACTTTTGGTTAGAATATAAATCATTAAAATATTAAGATCAACTAATATGATACCAAATTGATGTATAGGTGGATAAGATTCTACCATTTACCCATGTATAACTTGTTTATTATGTAATGTGAGCCGGACTATCCATAACATACCTACAAATTTTCATGAAAAGAGTCAATAATCACCTTTGGTTGGTGTTTCCAACCTTTTTCATTCAATTTATATCTCCTTCTTGTGTCAAACTTATCCATTCACCTCACAAGTCAAATTAGAGAACATATAGTTTGATTATAGTTTATTAATATAAAAATTATCTTGAAATTCTTGTCATTGTTCTTTAATGCTACTACAACTCATGAACTTATCTTTCCCACATGCATCCTCAATAATCTCCACCCATACTTCTATGTTAACTTATTGACCTCATTGTGCTTCTTGGAAAATGACCTTCTTGACTATCCTCATAGGTTTATACCACATCTTCAATTTTTTTCTCACTTTCTCATGCATGAAGATGAATTCCTTCTATTTTAATCTTTTCTAGAAATTGTACATCTCTTTGTACACACTTCTACAAACTCTTATAGGAATATATAATTCAAGAATATAGCTTGAATGTACTAGATCTACACCTTCCCTATTTCTCCTATCAAGTATTATTGACTTTTCACTCTATTTTTATCTCTTATCTTCCCATAGTCTTGTAAATACATTCTACCATTTGAATGGATCACTAACAATGAAAGAACTACATGAGTATGATATACAACAACAATAATAATTAATCATAGAAAAATTATCTTCACTCTATTATCAATATTCAGAATCAATTACACATATATAGGAGATATCAATCCTATAAACAAGGAGTTAACAACTATACACGAGAGTTGTTAAAACAACTCTTCTAATTAACAAATATCCTATTTTTGTGAGTTTGGTAAAACAACCCAACTTTACGTATTAATATCTCACACACAATATAATATTAACGTGAGCACTAATTAATTAATTCCTAACATTTCCCCCTTAGTGCGAACATGGGAAAACCTACCTTATAATTGCACTTGATCATGATCTAGTGACTTTCACAAGATAATAAAAAACCTAAAGGATGGTTTTACAAATAGTTGACCAAAACCGAGAATGATTGTTTTACATTGTGAGTACCACAAACCACAAGGAGATGGTTTTACGAATGGTTTACCAACAACCAAGAATGGTGGTTTTAAAATTAGTTTACCATAAACAAAAATGAATGTTTCAAGTGGTTTACCTACAACTACATCATTATGTGCCAAGTAATATTATCAGCCCTCATCAATATATCACTATAGGGGATAGCATAGGAAATTATGTTGAATAATATTTCTCACACAAATCAAACTGAAAATTAGAAATGGAACATTGGATGATGTTCCCCCCCTCAATGTGGAATTTCCACTTATTGAAAACAAGAAAACTGCAAAATGTAACACACCACACACAACTGAAGGAAACACATAATTGAAATAAAATGTGCCACCAAACCATTGATGCGGCCCCATTGTAGGTGATTGATGAGAGGTCATTGATTAACCTCCAACCTCTATTTTCCTCCATCCGCACTAATAATTCGTATGAATTTGATCATGATGCTTATTGTATAGTTTATCCCCACAAGATGGACATCACATACAAGTGAAAATGCATTCGATTATTGAAAAGTGAGGTTATTTTTACAAAAAAATTGATTTTCACTCTCAAAATTACAATACTTGATGAATCTTGAATAAATGACTTGACAAATACAAAATTACCAAGACATTTTTAATATACTTTTAAGCATACATTGACTCTTAATTTTCATGAGAGCCTAGGCCTAAATGATACTTTATTTTGACAACTTTTGACTTTGACTATAACTCAATATACTAACAACTTAAAAGACTCACCTATAGAACATACTATATGACTCAACCATAAAACAAAAACAATTATCATGTTTAAATTGTAATGAAATTAAACTTATAATAATATGACCAATGCTGAAAAAAACCTATGAAACTTAATCGACTCTAGATACCGTAAAAATAAAATTGAATCACAATGGTGAAGATTTCCACGTGGAAATGGATGATTAATTTAAGGAGGTTGTGAAGTAAAAATCTAGATTGAGCTTGGACATTGAAACACATTTCCTTTGGTGCATATCTATTCCTGCCCTTCTTAATCCACTTATTTCTCAAACATAAAAGCCTTATAAGTCATCCATCCCATCGAGGAAAAAAAGGTAGGATTAAGTCAATTGATCTTACCTTCTCTCTATATTTTTACACTACCAATGACAATTTAAAAAAATGGATCTGATAGTTATATTGTTTCCAAATAAAATTTCATCAACAAAAATGGTGGGGAGAGAGAGCTCCAATGAGATACACTTAGAAGGCACGTGACATCTACAAGCGCATTACTAAATATGTAGAGATAGGTGGGCCACATCCTCTACTCAAGAAAGACACCAAATCTCAAGATGTTCCAATGTTTCTATAGAAAATTACAAGTTGGAAGATATGATAGATCTCAAGATATGGAACTTGTTGTTCAAGTAAAATCTGCGATCTTCGTACATAGTCTCTAAGCTCCAAGCTCCTCAAATGTAAATGTGATTTGGAACTTGTTGTTTATGTAAAATCTATAGTCTTGGTACATAGTCTCCAAGATCCAAGCTCCTCAAATGTAAATGTGATCTGGAACTTTCATGGGTAAAATCTATAGTCTTGGTACATAGTCTCCAAGCTCCAATTCCTCAAATGTAAATGTGATCTGGAACTTGTTGTTCGGTAAAATCTGCAATCTTGGTACATAGTCTTTAACCTCCAAGCTCCTCAAATGTAAATGTGATCGCTAAACTTGTTGCAAGAATCTCTAAGTAGATAAATGAATTTGATTCAATCTGGTGAGTCCTATATTCCAACACGTATAGTAGGATTAGAACAAAGCTTTACGAATGCATGGAAATTTAGACGAGAGACAAGTTCTAAAACTGTTGGTGAGACACACTTTGTCTTAGAACTAAGAGGAAATGACTATGAAGGGAATGTAAATAAAATCCTATGATAATAGAAATGGGATGTACGAATAGAGGAGACAAAGTGCTAGTAAAAACCTATTATAAAATCATTTCATAAAATGATGCATAGAGAGGGAAAAAGAAAATAGTGAAATTTCCCTTAGTTATACTTCATAGAAAGAGGATTTAAAATGCTTAAATACGAGATGAAAGAACTACATGAGTCTCATACATAGTAACAATAATAATTAATCACAAAGTAAATGATCTTCTCTCTATTATCAATATTCAAAATCATTTACTCATATATAAGAGATATCAATCCTATAAACAGGAGTTAATAACTATACATGAGAGTTTTCAAAACAACTCTACTAATTACCAAATATCCTATTTTGTAAGTTTGGTAAAAAAACCCAACTTCATGTACATTAACATGAGGAATAATTAATTAATTCCTAAAAAAATTGGTGTTGGTCAAAATAATTCAAAATTTAATACTCTTTCACGCATCGTAGACCGGGTTCTTCTCCTTAAGTCATTACTTCTTGTTTACCTTAATGAACCTAAATTTGACTATGTCCTCTTACTCATAACTATCACTATATCTTATAGGTTATTTCAATATGGATTATCAGGCCATCTCCTAAATTATCGACACATGTTAGTGTCAAGGAAGTAATTTCATGCTTTTAAGAACATTCACAAACTATGTATCATAGTCTAAATTGTAAGAATTCTCTCAATATCCTTGCACTAAACATGACTTATGGTCAAATATTCCTTCAAAGGCATTATAAGACCTTCATACTACCTTCCATAAGTTACTTCCATGATCAAAACCTCATTCAATGATGAAAACATAAAAAAATAACATTTAAGTCCTATTCCCTTTTCACTCTGCCCTCACAGTCTGCAATCTTGGTACATAGTCTATAACCTCCAAGCTCCTCAAATGTA
Organism: Taxus wallichiana var. yunnanensis; assembly: GCA_018340775.1. Classification (NCBI taxonomy): domain Eukaryota; kingdom Viridiplantae; phylum Streptophyta; class Pinopsida; order Cupressales; family Taxaceae; genus Taxus; species Taxus wallichiana. The sequence continues at coordinate 78,602,406 of CM031234.1, forward strand.
AATGTGATCACTAAACTTGTTGTAAGAATATCCAAGTAGATAAAGGAATTTGATTTGATCTAGTGGAGTCCTATATTCTAACACGTATAGTAGGATTAGAATAAAGCTTTTTGATTGCATGGAAATTTAGGCGCAAGACAAGTTCTTAAACTGTTGGTGAGACACGAAGTCTTAGAACTAGGACAAAATGACTATGAAGGGAATGCAAATAAAATCCTATGAAAATAGAAATGGGATGTACAAATAGAGGAGACAAACTCGCTAGTAAAAACCTATTCTAAAATCATTTCATAAAATGATGCATAGAGAGGAAAAAGAAAATAGCAAAATTTCGCTTAGTTATACTTCGAGAAAGAGGATTTAAAATGCTTGAATACCGATGAAAGAACTACATGAGTCTCATACATAGTAACAATAATAATTAATCACAGTAAAATCATCTTCTCTCTATTATCAATATTCAAAATCATTTACTCATATATAAGAGATATCAATCCTATAAATAGGAGTTAACAACTATACATGAGAGTTTTCAAAACAACTCTACTAATTACCAAATATCTGTTTTGCAAGTTTGGTAAAAAAACCCAACTTCACATACATTAACATGAGGAATAATTACTTAATTCCTAACAACAAATTGGTGTTGGTCAAAATAATTAAAAATTTAATACTCTTTCACAGATCAGACCGGGTTCTTCTCATTAAGTCATTACTTCTTGTTTACCTTAATGAACCTAAATTTGACTATGTCCTCTTACTCATAACTAGCACTATATCTTATAGGTTCTTTCAATATGAATTCTCGGGCCATCTCGTGAATTATCGCCACATGTTAGTGTCAAGGAATTAATTTCATGCTTTTAAGAACATTCACAAACTATTTATCATAGTCTAAATTGTTAGAATTCTCTCAATATCCTTGCACTAAACATGACTTATGGTCAAATATTCCATAAAAGGTGTTATAAGACCTTCATACTACCTTCCATAACTTACTTCCATGATCAAAAATCTCATTTAATGATGAAAACATAAAAAAATAACATTTAAGTCCTATTCCCTTTTCACTCTTGCCCTCACAGTTTAGCGGTCTTGGTACATAGTCTGTAACCTACAAGCTCCTCAAATGTAAATATGATCGCTAAAATTGTTGCAAGAATAACTAAGTAGATAAATGAATTTGATTCGATCTAGTGGAGTCCTATATTCCAACACGTATAGTAGGATTAGAAAAAATGTTTCGATTGCATGGAAATTTAGACGCAAAACAAGTTCTTAAACTGTTGGTGAGACACGATGTCTTAGAACTAGGAAAAAATGACTATGAAGGGAATGTAAATAAAATCCTATGAAAATAGAAATGGGATGTACGAATAGAGGAGAAAAAGTGCTAGTAAAAACCTATTCTAAAATCATTTCATAAAATGACGCATAGAGAGGGAAAAAGAAAATAGCAAATTTTACCTTAGTTATACTTGATGAAAGAGGATTTAAAATGCTTAAATACCAGATGAAAGAACTACATGAGTCTCATACATAATAATAGTAATAATTAATCACATAAAATGATCTTCTCTCTATTATCAATATTCGAATCATTTACTCATATATAAGAGATATCAATCCTATAAACAAGGAGTTAACAACTATACATGAGAGTTTTCAAAACAAATATATTAATTACCAAATATCCTATTTTGTAAGTTTGGTAAAAAAACCCAACTTCATGTACATTAACATGAGGAATAATTAATTAATTCCTAACAAAAAATTGGTGTTGGTCAAAATAATTCAAAATTTAATACTCTTTAGCAGATCAGACCGGGTTCTTCTCCTTAAGTCATTATTTCTTGTTTACCTTAATGAACCTAAATTTGACTATGTCCTCTTACTCATAACTAGCACTATATCTTATAAGTTCTTTCAATATGGATTCTTGGGCCATCTCCTGAATTATCGACGGATGTTAGTTTCAAGGAAGTAATTTCATGCTTTTAAGAACATTCACAAACTATTTATCATAGTCTAAATTGTTAGAATTCTCTAAATATCCTTGCACTAAACATGACTTATGGTCAAATATTCCTTCAAAGGTGTCATAAGACCTTCATCGTACCTTCCATAAGTTACTTCCATGATCATAAACCTCATTCAATGATGAAAACATAAAAAAATAACATTTAACTTCTATTCCCTTTTCACTGCCCTCACGATCAGTCTTGGTACATAGTCTGCAACCTCCAAGCTCCTCAAATGTAAATGTGATTGCTAAACTTGTTGAAATAATCTCCAAGTAGATAAATGAATTTGATTTGATCTAGTGGAGTCCTATATTCCAACACGTATAGTAGGATTAGAACAAATCTTTCTAACCGCATGGAAATTTAAACACAAGATGAGGTTCTTAAACTATTGGTGAGACATGAAGTCTTAGAACTAGGAAGAAAGCGACTATGAAGGGAATGAAAATAAAATCCTATGACAATAGAAATGGGACGTATGAATAGAGGAGACAAAGTGCTAGTAAAAACTATTCTAAAATCATTTCATAAAATTATGCATAGAGAGGGAAAAGAAAATAGCAGAATTTCCCTTAGTTATACTTCACAGAAAAAGGATTTAAAATGCTTAAATAGCAGATGAAATAACTACATAAGTCTAATACATAGTGACAATAATAATTAATCACAGCAAAATGATATTCTCTCTATTATCAATATTCAGAATCAATTACTCATATATTAGAGATATCAATCCTATAAATAGGAGTTAACAACTATACACGAGATTTTTCAAAACAACTCTACTAATTACCAAATATCCTATTTTGTAAGTTTGGTAAAAACCCCAACTTCACATACATTAACATGAGGAATAATTAATTAATTCCTAATAAAAATTGGTGTTGGTCAAAATAATTCAAAATTTAATACTCTTTCGTAGACTCGTAGACCGGGTTCTTCTCCTTAAGTCATTACTTCTTTTTACCTTAATGAACCTGAATTTGACTATGTCCTCTTACTCATAACTAGCACAATATCTTATAGGTTCTTTCAATATGGATTCTCGGGCCATCTCCTGAATTATCAACACATGTTAGTGTCAAGGAAGTAATTTCATGCTTTTAAGAACATTCACAAACTATTTATCATAGTCTAAGTTGTTAGAATTATCTCAATATCCTTGCACTAAACATGACTTATGGTCAAATATTCCTTCAAAGGTGTCACAAGACCTTCATCCTACCTTCCATAAGTTACTTCCATGATTACAAACCTCATTCAATGATGAAAACATAAAAAAATAACATTTAAGTCCTATTCCCTTTTCACTCTTCCCTCACACCCAAGCCCTATGACACATGTTTTTATTTGATTATTTTTTCTAGAATTAGTTTCTCATAAAACAATGATTCTTCTTAGACAACCATTAATCCCTTTCAACTCACCATGAAGATATGAAAAAAACTCTTAACCAAACCACAATAAATTGACAATTTTCCTCTCAATTAGGTCTCTATTTCACACCAAAAAAGATTGTCAAAGATATATTGGTCCATATAATATCATAATGACTCAAACAACAAAAATATATTAAAACATTATGTACAGAAGATATCTTACAAGTGTTAGTAAATTCCATATAAAAACTCACAAGTTACATTAATTTTTGGATTTTATCCTAATATAGGGTTTCTCTGGCAGAGAGTTTACTTCTTATCTTGAACCTATTAATAGTACAAACCCTAATTATTGAATCTATAAATTGGTTTTGAACTCCTCCATCTTTCTTCTTTAGAAAAAAGCTCCGATACCTTACAAATTAGTCACACATGGTGGTGGTAATTGTTATGTCACATATAGGCACCGTTTGACTAGTTTTGATCCCGAATTTGGTTAGTTCCTTGATATGTTTATGTTTTTACCTTTATGGATCATCTTGCTCATATATGATTGTATCGGCCTTATATTCTTTATCCTTGTCAAGACCATTCCTTGTTTGAAATTTTGAGGGAGTGGTGGCTGGTGATTTTAGGTTAATGCCGAGAAATTTGGTTGTTCTTATGGTATTGAAATGTTTTATGCGGATGAGAGTTTCTCCCGATACACATGAAATAAAATACTTGAAGCAACTCGAGTCATAAGAAAAACAATGTCACACTTTTCACCCTTTATATGTTCATGTGGAATGTAAATTATGTTCTGAACCCTGAGGTTTATTTGTGAAAATGGATGTGTGGCAGGTGGTTAGGAGCAGGGTTAAAGAAGTAAGTTACATCATGCATCTGTATGTGTTGGTGCAAAGTGAATATTTGAATCCAGAGCCTAAAAAGGTATACCGAGTCAACTGGACACATGGCGTGTTTATGAGACTCGAAATAAAATAACATATGTATTACCCCGTATTTTTGGGAACTTTTTGTGGGCCCGATTTACGGTCTTGTTACTAAATAATACATGGCATCATTTAGGGTGTAGTTATGAAATAATGTCTTGTGTTTTATGGTGGGACCTAAAACCATTTGAGCCTTTATTGATGAATTTTATTTTGGGATGCTTTGAATTTGGTGATGGTGAATACGATGAAGGGTATTGTTCAAGGAGTTATTTGTATGAGTTCATTTTATGTTAAAATTGTGTATGATATTGGATTAATTTATTAATTTGAAAAACATTGAAAAAAACACTTCATCAAGCGAAAAAAAGAAAAAAATGAAACTTGAGAAATGAGTTTGCAAACAAAATGGGGTTCTATAAAGGGGACCTTACCTTTGGTAACATATAGAAATATTTAAGTATACATATAGGCAAGAGGTTAGTTACCTATGGTTAGAAACTCTTTAGTAAACAATGGAAGATGTGCCAAAATATTCTCCCTAAGTATTTCATATTCTTCACCCTTTGCTCCACCAAATAAAAACTAGATCTCACCAGTCAAGCCCCTCGACGTGCCCCTCGCCATGATTTCTTTAATGCTTTGATCGGTGGCCCGCTAAGTATTTTTCGAGCTCCATATTCTTCTTGAGTGAGTTCACCCACTCAAAAATATTTAGGCCTCCTCTCAAATAATCCTTTTTACTTTAGATTCTTTCTGATTGACTTGTAGGGACTGTATAAGTTCAACAGTTCGATTGATTCTGCAGCCATCTCTTTCTTTGGGGAGGGGTCCTTATTGTCACCTCCTCATCTTGAAATTTTGTCATGGTTTTTGCTAGAGCTGAGATAAATTCTTTGGATTCATCCATCTACCTACCGAGGATGGTTCCCCTATTGAGTTGTGTTTTCTCGATGTATAATGGGGAGTTGAGTATCAAAGAGGGAAGTATTAAAGTATGATTTGGCCAGTGTGCATCTTCCCATCTTGGAGTATAGGGAAACTTCGGGACCACAATTGTTTTAGTTTTTCTATATTTAGGCGGCCTTAAGGGAAAAGGAGGTGGAAGAATGCAGAACTTGGAAGATGGGAAAAGACATAAACATATCCGTAAGATTTTTAATGAAGGATATCAATAATGCATTTTGGGATGAGCCCTTTAGAGGATGAACTTGGGTGTTCGGTACTCCAAACACTAACCTGATGAAATCTTCATCGGATGGAAAATTTCCTTCAAATTTTTAGGTTTTAATTTTGAAGGGTTTATTCTTAGAAATGATGACACCATGAAAAAATCAGAATTTGTCTTTGAAAAATATTTGGGTAGGCTTACAAAATGTGCTTAATAGACTACAACCCGAAGGGATAGTAAGATTAGTTTAAATAAAATAATGTTTCTAAAGTGATTTATGTGAGCCATTGATTAACATTTAATTTTCATATTTTTTTTGAAACATTTGGCACAAGATAACATGAAATGAGGTAAATCATTCATGAAAAAACATATCCCCTAGTGGTAATTGAGAATTAATGCACTCAAATGGTCTAGTCTATTAATTTCTTTTTATTTGGCCTATCATAAAATACTATCAAGTGGAAAATAAAATTAACAAATTTATGGCTGTAAAAAGCATCGCATGGTCACGTGAAGGAATGAGTGATCTTGTGGAATATTTGAAGAATTCCTTTTATGACTAATGTTGTATAAAATAATATTTAAGCTGGAGGAAGAAGAGAGATGTTTTTTTAGAGGGGTGAGAGATCTTCGAGGATCTCTGTGTGAAGATCGAATAGGTTCCTTTGTTGTGGGAAATTTTCATTTTTGTAAGCTCATTATAATATTCATTATTTGTGATTTATACTAATATTTTTGTAGTTGTCAACCATTAGTAGGATTTGAGAGCATCTGTATATGTATCCCTTGTATTCCCCTATGAATGAATATGTTCAAGTAGTTTTTCACACTTATTTTTGTCATGCTCTTTTATTATCCGATCTAGATGGTGTATGATGTATGTTTTCCTTATAAATATTGTATGGGTTATGACTAAGAACTTATATGATATCATGCATTTAGTGGTCATGTGATCTGGGTGGTGAAAAAAATAATACCTCTTAGTGGTTCTATTAGGCATCATTATTTGATTAAGTAAAATCAATTTCTACTAATCACGATGGATAAATTGTCTGCTCCTCTTAGGGGTCCATTGTTTCTTGAATATCTAGCATAATTCATACATGGGGTTCCAGTCTCGAGGGCCCGAGTTAGATCTTTAGGGGTTATTATTATTTTGTTTTCCTTGGAAGTTCTTGTTAGGAAATAAGGGATAAAATATGTGGAATAATCCCTCAAATAATCACAATAGTAGAAACTAATATGCACAAATTATTACAGATCTCAAATAAAAGAGCGAGAATAAAATAACACAACACAAAGAAATAGTATTTAACGTGGTTCACCCAATTTGGGCTATGTCCACAAAGAATCACTTGCTTAGATTTTATTACAAGCCACCAATCTCTCAATACAATACCTAGATCCATTTGGAGCTATGCTCAACAAAATTCTACAGAATTCATAGCGGAATTCAAAACACATCTGCAATGTTTTCATATCTCTACCATATGCACAAAACCATATAAATATACAACTACTTAATTAGTTTTACAAAACCGTGGGTATCAAAACCATGGACCAACACTATCCCATAAACCTATGGGTCAAAAAACCTGCCCATAGGATAAAATCATGTTTCCCGATGTATCGGGCACGTTTTAAGGCCCAAAAAAATATTTCGGGGTTATTTCCTAGACCCCCACTTGGGGCCTAGCCCACCCCCAAACCTCGGTGAGACAAGCTGTTGAAAGTGTATAGTACTCTTAGTGTATAGTCTTCAACACTTTGTCACATGAAAACAAGCTCGAAAACCTAATAGTTCTTTATGATAGGTAACTCTAAGAAAGATGATTTTCTCTTATTTCTATATTAGGAGATGATAGAGGTTTCATGATAAGGTGGTCAACACAATTTTTAATCCCTTTACACTCCCTTATCCTTCAACCCTTATTCTTTGTAGACCCATCCCCATCTTATATTTTCAACAACTTTCATGCATACCCTATGTGTACTACATATCTCATCACCATGGCATGCTAATCATGATATTTGTTGGCAAGACACACACAATGTGTATACCTCGAGTGTTTCAACTTTGATATTCACTATGAAAAGTACCAAACATCATCATACATAAAATAATATGCAAAATATTTATTGTTGATGTTTGATATTATCTAAGAATTGTCTCTAGTAGCTTGTATCGAGCTCCCAAGTGTCTACATTGTTTCATGACCACTCTTTTGAGTTAACATTGCATTTGGCCGGTGCATCCTCGGCCTATGATTGACCTTCTCAATCAAGTTTGGAGGTCTATGAACAAACTTGTGACCTCCTTTATCTCAAGTTGTACCTTGGGTCCTCTCACTCTAGCTTAGGCAAAGCTAGAAGTAGTAGGTGGAAATCTACACCCTCATTCACGTTCCTCCCTATCACTCCTAAGAAGAATTGATTGTGTGAGTAGACGAAGACCCCGTCTCTGGATACAAGATGACAAATCAAGTGGTTCTCTCCCTTCCCCTCACCCCTTCATTCATTTTGGGCCTTCTCCCCTAGGGTTGTTTTATTGGGATCGAACATGGAAGTTATTTTCATTGTTGGGGACTCACAATTTTCACCATGATTTCAAGTTTGATTCATGATACTTTGAGTTTTCAGTATTTTTGAAGTTATGAGAAAGATTGTTGGGTTGAACTAAATTTTTAGTATCGGAAGGATAACTTAATTTCCTATAGTTTTAACTCTAGTGGTGACTCCAATGTCATTTGGTTGGGTTAGACTAGTTTTCTTCATAGATATATTTTGTTAATGGTTTATACCTTTAGGTTTGTAATGATTTCAGATCGTCAACCCCGGTTTGGGTTTTGGGACAATGCCTTTTTAACATTTATTCATTTTTGATAAATCCACTATTGACAAGTTTTAATAATGACATGTCATATCCCTCTCCTAGAGCCCCGTTTGGAGTTAATACTTTCAAACGTATAGAATTTAGGGGCATGCATGGGTATCTAAATAAGATCCTTAATGGAATCAGAATTACATTACCTTGTTTTCAAAGATATGACAATATTAATGGGGAAAACATATTATTTTTTTTTGAATAAATTATGTAATAATATGAGGTAGAACAGAAGATGTTTTCATGAAATTGTTTGTTCATACATTAAAAGAGGATGTAGGGGATTGGCTCAACACGTTTCCTTAGGGATCATTGCACTCTTGAGATAAAATGGTAAGAATGTATAGAAATTAGTTTGGTGTTGACCCTAGAATTCCTTTCTTTGAATTGGATTGTATTGGAAAAAAAATTGTTCTTGAAATAACAAGTCGAGCACTAAGAAATGAAGGATATGAAACTATAATGAAATTTTTTTCTACAAATGTAATGGTTGAGAATGATGTTAGAACAATTGGTAAAATTCTTGGCCAAAGATGTGGAATTTCAATATGTGATAGAAGAGGATTTATTAAGAAGTCATTAGATTTAGATAAAAAGGTCATGGATCAAAATTTTATCAAATGAGAATGTATTGGGAGTTAAACATGGTGATCATGTTATTATGTGTTGTGGTAAGTACTTCATGTCTCACACTCCATGTAAACAAGATGGATTATTTGACATTGCAAGGTGTAAGTCTGATTTTTAAGTAAACCATACATTGGCTAATCAAAAAAAAATTTAAAATGGGGTTTCCTCAACTAATCTTCTGTGTGATAAGACAATGGATGAATTCTAGATAGTCCTCATGAAGGTATGGTGTTCTCCCTTAGAAAGTGATGATGTAATGGAATTAAAAATGGGTTATAGTTCCCTCAATCATGACTTTTTTAGCAGAGAATATGTAATAAAAGGCACACAAGAGGTCCACATGGGAAACATGGCATGTTAAGAGTTGCAAATGGATAAGGGAAACACGTGCGTGAAGGATAAGTTCATATTTCAGGACTTAGCCATTTTTGCACATGAGGATCTATTTTTAGAGATGGTGTTCGAGCACATAAATTATCCAAAGACTTATGTGCCATGCATTGGCTATTTTTGGAGGATCGAATACAAAGAACTTTGCATGGATGCGGGCTAAGAATAGGTTTATCACTGTCAGTTAACTAAAGGAATTCTATTATTAGCACACTTGCATGTGGGGCTCTGAATGTAAAAATTGCGTAGCTAATAATAGCATGTAACCTATTTCAGGATTGCATAAGTGGTGAAGGGAAAGTCTCCACCATAATAAATATGTATTGAGCTACGTATTGGAGGATATATATACATTGATGACTAGAGAGATATAGATATAGGTATGTATGTGTGCAAGAATGGACTAATGTATCATATTTGTGCACATATGGGCATAAAATTCCATTACTGTAAGAAGCTTCTGTGTAATTTTCATATTTAATATAATGGAGGATATTGGCTGAATCTACATGTTAGTTCGGGTGTATTTGGATCTAGTATGTTCTTGATTTCATCATGGTTAATACTTAATTTTGTTCCCCTTTAGAAATAGATCTGGCATGCTCTGTAGAATGATGTATTAATAATGGAACCACATGTATTAAGTCTTCATCATGATAACATCCTACAATAGAAACCCTAAGGAGGGACCTAATACCTTTGCACACTTTGGATGAGCTCTCGAGTCTATCTTTGAGTGATTTTCCAGTCTGGGGTCTTATTCGTGAATTCTAGGCCGCATCATTGGTTATGTTTTAGGGACCTATTTTTAGTTGATTCTAGGATGGTTCGTAATGAAGACATACCGGTTGAGACTAACAAGTGTTGAGGAGTGGATACATGACCTGGAAGAAGAATACGCACGGAGGTTCAGTACTAGATTTGATTTTAACGTATGCACTTGGGTGGAACAAAATTTGTATGAAAGTTTGTATAATAGCTTCTTTTCTATTTTCCCAGTAGATTTGTATGAGTGGCTAGTTGCATATGCATTTATATAAAACTGGAGATATCGTACACTTCTTTGGACACATGAATAATTTCAGGCCCTTTATGATGCTAATATGATTTAGACTCGAGATGTGGATATGTGGTTTTTGGTGTTTTAAATAGTTATATTTTGGAGTATTCAATTTCCACTTATTCATGTCTAGAAGTAGCTAAATTCTAGTTTTTACCATATCCAAGGGGAACTTACCTGCAAGGCATTCCACTAGCGATCAAGATCCTAATGATAACTTTGAATCTAGAGAGTAAACCAATGGCTAACTAAACCCCACCATGCATGGAGGCAGGAACAGGTTTGGTAAAAGATGACATACCTAGTGGCAGCAAGGAAGAGAGAGGAAAGGAAGCTTAAGTATAATGAGGTGTCCAAGAGGGAGATCGAGAAGTAATGAGAGGTTACATAAAACATTACATTGTGGAGAAATATTGTTGGGGAAGGAGTTGAAATTCACGTATAAGACATGTAACACAAGCCTCAATAACTCCCCCATTTGGCAAAAAATTATAGGGAACCCTCCCCGGCCTCATGTAGAAGTGCACTAGCAAAGATAACCTTAGTCATGAGTACGCATCTGAATCCCACTGATAACCTTTCCCTTGCGCTTGGTTTTCTAGCATCTAGTATAACAAGTAGTTAACAAACTAATTCAAGCAATGGAAGAGTAGGAGTGAGTCTTATGAAAGGTATAATAATGGTAGTGCAAATGGTTTCATTATTCTATGGGAGTACTTTTTTAGGTCTATCATTAGTGCAAAATACAAGCAAACCAAATTTCTGACTAACTTCTGGGAGTGGTAACGCTTCACAGACTGTCAGGGTACAATTCAGTTATACTATTGGGACACAGGGAAGTACATATTCTGGTCCAACCCCAACCATAGGTTCGGGATCAAGAGGCATAAGTAGCTCAAGTTCTGGTGGATCTAGTGGTTCGGAGGCGGGGAAACATAAGAGGTTCTGGATTAGGTGGAAAAAGGTCCGTAGCAATCCCGAGAATATTTAAATCGAGATGTCTCTTTATCTCTGGAGTATATATGCATATAAGATGATGTTGAACATGTGCACATGCTTGAAATATTTTGGCACATAAAAGGGATCACGGTTTCAGAGTGTAAGGAAAGCCAATTTGCTATCACATTAAAGGGACGTACACACAATTATTATAGGAAGTTTGACCCTGATCAAAATTGCGTGGATTATGCAACATTGAAAGATGATTTCTTAAGAGAGTTCTATATCCTAGAATTTGAGCAGAAAAGTATAAGCACAATCAAGGATATCAAACAAGGCACTACTGAGAGTGTACGTGAGTATGATGCATGGTTTAGGACACTTCTATCGAAGCTCTATTATGATATTCATGCAAGCCAACATGCATACTGATTCTTTAGAGGATTGATTACACCATTTAGAAGGGCGTTGTCACATAAGACATACACTGATCCGCGTGAAGCATTGGAGGCAGCTCTCTGCATGCCGAGGCAGCTCTATGTCTGAGGAAGTTAGGAGTATTGACACTAGTGTTAGCCCATTCTTAGAGGCATAAATTACAACTATGGCAAAGCAGTTAGAGAAACTATTGGAAAATTTAGCCCATGAAACATGCTCAAGGATTTGGTGTACAAATTGTGAAGTGGAAGGTCACACCAAGGATAGTTTCCCAGTAGATCCATACGTTCATTGCTATTAGACTATGAGATCTATCATTTGAATCATGATGCTAGCCACTGTCCTTTGTTACAGTGCGCAATAAGGAAGAATGTATCCTGCTATTGTAAAATTTTCCGGTCCACGACCCATGATATGGAAGATTGTAGATTGATCGGTCAGATCCATGATGCCATAGACATTGGTGTATGATAGACAAGTGTAATGAATAATTTCAAAAACAAGAATCGGTACTAGGACTAGGATAACAAATCAAGCGCGCTATGACAGGAATGAGGGGTGTTTTGAGGGAGGTCGTGGAAGAGGACGTGGTTATCAAGGTGGATATGGAGGATGAGTACATCGTGGAGGAAGAGACGAGTTTCCTTGCAAAATGTGTTATACATGTGAGTATCCTAACCACTATAGGCATGAATGTCCCCATAATATTACATGTTCTTTCTACGGAAAGAATCATAGCTATGAGGAGTGCCTAGAATTGTATGAGCATCTTAGTAAGCAGCATAAGCAGGAGAACAAGGGTACAAGGATGGTTAGAATCTAGCACATGGTGGAAAATCAATGGATGCCCAAGTTATCACCAAAACCTGAGGCTTTCACCATGAAAATTACCACACGAGTTGAAGTGGCATGCGCAAAAGAGGTGTTGCATCAGAAGCCTACAATCATTAAGGAGGAATTTATTCATGCAAGGTGCTCGAGATCCCGATCTTCGAAGGAGGTCTATCAAGAGACCATGGAGGTCCTCGAAATCTTCAAGGTGAAATACAATGTCTAAAAGAGCAATCACGGAAGATAGAACAAAAGAAGGAAGCGGGGAGGCCCCATCTGAGATGGATGACATAAAATAAGTATGCAAAATGTTGCGCCAGGAGAATATTATTCCATTATTAGGGGATTGGTTGAAGGGGAACACTCCACATGCAAGTACTAAGAATGAATGACAAATCCTGCATGAAAATATTCCACCGATGAATCTTGAGAAATATATTGATTGATATAAGTGTGGAAGTAAATGTTCTTACATTAGATGCATGGGTGAAAATGGGGAGACCTCCATTACAACCATCATCTAATGTGTTGTTTATGGAAAATAGGACTAAGGCCACTCCCATAGGAGTTTTGAAGGATGCATCTATAACAATACAAGGGGCCAAATTCACTGGAGATTTTGAGGTATTAGCACTCGTGGAAGCAGATAAATTTCCATCTTTACTTGGGCACCCTTGGTGTTATGCAAATAATGTTGATTTAAGGTTCAACAAAGGATACATCAGTTTTGAAAACAAGGAGGAATGAGTTGTAATCCCCTTAACAGATGGAAAATCTACACCGTATGTTGAGCCTTTGAGTGAAGAGGACTTAAATAGAATTTATGTGTACATTATTCAAGACCCAGAGGTCATTGAGCCATCAAAGGAGGGCATCCTTCAATGGGAAGACTCTCAATCTATTAGTGATACTACAAGTATTTCTTGTGACAATTGGGCTCGTAGTACTTATGAACTAGTAGGGCACAAGGTAAGAAGTGTGATTACACAGAAAAATGGACTTTTCTTGGTTTGACATATAGGTAGCTCAATACCTTGGTATACTGGGGTGGAAGATCTTCCAGTATTCTTGCAAACCATGGAAGCACAGTGGATAGACCAAGTTCAGAGAAGGAACATGTTAGCATATACCCTGCATGGGATAATAGTGTACTTGGTGGGTGGTTCACAGAGGTAATCTTATGGAATGGAATGAAATCAGGATCATGCTATCTACTTGGTTCTACTGGAGAAATGCACCTATGTAAATCTACACTTATCATGGTAATCAACTAGTTCAACATCACATCCAACAGTGTGAGAGACTTTGGATAGTGGGACAGAAGCATTACCACCTTCACTCTAGGTGCATAAATTATATTCCACCCTACAAGGATGTGCACACGCTTGGTATGTATATGCAAAGCTACATAGAGAAACTAGAAATTAGTAGAATTTGATTATAGGAATGATCTAGACCTTTGACTACTTCTTTTCCAAACCTCCAGTAGAAGAGGCATTAAAATTTGTCAAGCGCTTAACTATGGGGGATAATGCAACAACGAAAGAGATTATTCATGAATTATTTGGTGAAATAGATTCAAGAGCGCGTTTTAAAGAAGAAGAAAGCATGAACTCCATACTACAAGAATGCACTTTCCTTTTGAAGGAAAAAGGAAAGATGGTCTATATAGTGGATGACAAGGAAGTTGAAAATCTGGATGTCGATCATTCATAAGGAATGCACGAGGTCTTGGACAATGTAGATAAGGATACGCACACATATCATGAACCAATGAAGACAAAGAAAGTAAATATAGGGTTAGAAGTTGAGCCTAAGGAGGCCATAATTGGAGACTACTAGTCAGACTTGGAAGTGGCTAAAATTATTGAGTTATTACAGGATTATCAAGACTTGTTCCCTCAAGGGTATCATGAACTTAAAGGCGTGCATGAATCACTAGGGGAGATGAAGATAAATCTTAAAGAAGGTGTACGCCTAGTTAGAAAGAGACCTTATAGAATGAACCCTAACTTGCATGAAAAGGTAAAAGAAGAGATTGATAAAATGTTGAAGTCAGGAATCATTCGACCCCTGGATGAGTCAGAATGGGTTAGTCCAATGGTGATCAGTATAAAAAAGGATGGACAGATTAGAATCTATGTGGATTACAGGGAGCTAAATGTTACATGTGTAATAGACCCATTTCCTACATTATTCACTGAGGAAATACTAGAAGGTGTGGCAGGCGCGAAATCTATTTGTTTATAGATGGGTTTCTGGGTATCATCAAGTTAGGATTTCCCAGGAGGATCAGGAAAAGACAACTTTTACTACTGAATGGGGCAGTTTTGCCTATACTATGATGCCCTTTGGACTAAAGAATGCACCTATTGTATTCTCATGGATAGTGGTTCAGGAATTCAAAGATTTTATTCACAACTTCTTGCAGGTTTATTTAGAAGATTTAACAGTATATGGGCTTATTAAGGATCACTGTGATAATTTGTGCTTAATGTTTGAATGATGTAGATAGTTGAGTATCTATTTGAACATCAATAAGTTCATATTTTCTACACCATTTGGAATACTGTTAGGTCACATAATCTGCAAGGAGGTTTTGCTAGTTGATGCAACTAAGGTTGCAATCATTCTAGGCATAGAATCACCTACCACTCAAAGGTGTGGTCGCGGATTCTTGGGTCACACAGGGTATTATAGAAAATTCATAAAAGGATATGCCAAAGTTTCTACACCTTTGGAGGAGTTATTGAAAGGAAAAGGTACATTTTATTGGGAGAACCGCAATAATGTGCATTTGAGATATTGAAAGAGAAACTTACTACCGTGCCTATTCTACGTTTTCCTTCATGGGATCAACCATTTCATGTACATGTGGATGCCTTTGGCATGGCCATTGGCATGGTGTTAGCTCAACCTAGAGAAGGTATTATAGATCATCCTATCTATTTTGCTAGTAGAAAGTTGACTCTTGTAGAACATAATTACACAACTACAGAGTATGAAGCTTTGTCGATGATCTATGCATTACATAAGTTCGATAGTATCTGCTAGCTACACCATTTGTATTCTATACAGATCACATGACATTGAATTATTTGGTAAACAAACCCATTTTATAGGGGCACATATGTAGATGGGTACTATTATTTCAAGAATTTGATTTCATAGTTGTGGTAAAACTAGGGAAAAATAATTCTGGACCAGACCATCTATCAAGAATACAATTAGGAGAAGAAGCATAGGAAATTGAGGATACCATGCCAGATGCACAGTTATATAGGTTACAATGTGTGCCATCAAAATTAGAGGACATTGTTATCTTTCTACGGACTAGTGTGGCACCAGAAGGAATGAAGGCCTTAGAAAAGAAACAACTTTCTATATGCGCGACACCTTTTATGTTGATTAGCGGTGACTTGTAAAAGTTAGGCAGAGATGAGGTATTACATCGTTGTGTATTGGAGCATGAGCACACAAATATTATGGAGGAGACTCATGGTGGTATTGTAGGTGGCCACTATGCAGGTGATGTTACTACGTGGAAGATCCTACTTGCTAGATTATGGTGTGAAACCCTAAATTAAAGATTGTAAGGTGTGTGATCATTTTCAGCGTCTAGGAAAACCAGGGCAAAGAGATGAGATTCCTTTAAGACCTATTTCTAGTGTAGAACCATTCGAGAAATGGGCTATCAAATTTGTAGGACCTATTTCACTAGCCATGCGTAGGACTAGATTGCGCTACATCATTACTTGCACAGATTATCTCACAAGGTGGGTAGAAGTAGCACCTACAAAGGATTGTACGGTAGCTACAACAACTAGGTTTCTATGGGAAAATGTTCTTACATGGTATGGATGTCCTCTAAGTCTGACAAGTGATAGGGGCACACATTTTTTGAATGAGACAATAAGGATATTATTAGATGAGTTTATGGTTGCGCACCATAAGACTACACCTTACCATCCTTAGGAAAATGGAACTACTGAGGCTTTCAACAAGATTTTGAGCCAGACCTTGAAAAAAATTGTGATGTTGGAAGAAAGGACTGGATGATAAAGTGTCTGTTGTACTTTGGGCATATAGAACAACTTATAAGAGGTTGAACAAAGCCACACCATTTTAGTTAGTGTTTGGCACAGAAGCCATTCTTCCTATGGAATTCATGTTACCTTCTTTGTGTATCATGTGCGCTGGAGGTCTAGCTAATGAGAAAGCTTTAGAAGAACAGATGGAAAATATAATCAAGTTGGATGAGTGACTAGCCATAACACGTAGGAGTCATAAGAACGAAAAGGCCAGGTAGAAAGCATGACATGACAAAAACATAAGGAATAATAAGTTTGAGATTGGAAAAATGGTGCTTTCTAAGTTCTTGCACCATCCATGAAAAATTAAGGTACATTGGTTGGGGTCGTATGTTATTAGTTACATCCTTGAAACAAGAACTTGGTAGTTATAAGCACTTGATGGAACATGGCTCCCTAGTTACTTTAACGGGAGTACGTTGAAGCCCTACTATAAATAAGTCTTCTTGGTGTTTGTAATAAGGAAGTGTTTCCATTTAGGTTAGGATTTAAATTCTGTATTTCCTTAATGTATTTCCTTCTTTGTCACTATGCTTTGTACATTTTGTTTTTGTTCTTGTGTAATAAGTATATTTGTGTGCGTGAAGCTAATTACTATCTAGAAGCATTTTTATGTGCAAAGGACTACACATAATTTTAGTGTGGGGTGGTTATTGATATCCAAGTACAAGACTCATGTTAGAATTGAAAGGTGAAAAGAATAAACTACTACGGGTGTCATTCGGTGCTATTCAAGTTAAAATATTGCTTCTAAAAAGTGACCAAAGATGGAGATGAATGAAGGGACAGTATAACACGAGGTAAGTGGAGGCCATAACAACTACCAGTGGAAGGTGCAGTGACAAGGTACTCGTGTGCAAGGAAGCGCACCAAGATAATTATATGACCAAAGGGGTAGGAAGGTGCGCTATAATTTTATAGCTAGGGCGCAAAGATGTACCACATGGAATGAATGAAATTGGTCAATAAATGAGAGGAAATTGGGTAGGTGAAGGAGCAATAAATGCATCAAAAGTGTGAAAATATATATAAGGATGGGATGTGAGTTCATTCTTACCATTGCGATTAAGAGAATTTGGAAAGATATAAGTGTGAAGAGCCGAGAAATTGTGTTGAGGTGCAAAGAGTGTGAAACCAGACATGGAAAGGAGGTTTGTGTGAAGGAGAAGCTTGTGTTCCCACAGGAGAAGGGTTTGAGTGAAGTAAACGGTTTACAAACAAGCTAGGGCATGTGATTTCCACTAGGGCACGGAGGTTTGATCTAGGGTTTTAGTTACACATTCCATAAGTCAAAAGACAAGTATTTTCAAAGGATTAGTAGGGTAGAAATGGCACCAAAGAAGGCAACTACAGTAGGAGTTAAGGGAAAGTAGAAGGTGGTCATGGAGGAAGAAGAAATGAACCCGAGAGCAATTTTTCGAGACACAATATCCATAGGGGATTATATTAGGCCTAGAATGGGATTCCCACATTCGGAGAAGCAAGATAAGTGAGTACAACCATTGTACCATAGAAAATAAGGAGTTGGATGCACTGTTGAACATGAAGACAAATAAGCGCACGATAGAGGACATGTTAGTCTATGACGATGTTGGGGAGAAGTTATTGAAAAATATTGGAGTATATCAGTTATACGAGCTCCCCTACTTTAGTAAATATGAGCCCTTGTACCAATGGCTCATGAGCAAAGTACATGAAGACTTCTTCTATTTTGCAGGATGCAGAGTAAGGATTTTAGCCACGTTGATCTCCACATTGATAGGGTTAAAGGCTACAATTAAAGACCTCAAAGGGGACTTAACAGACAAGGCTGCAATTCTGGAGACTAGGAGGGAGATGGGGTACACAAGGGGTTTGTACAACATGGACATAGATAAGCTGAAAAAGTACCCAGTTGTGTAGGCACACACCTTGTAACAAAACTAAATGACCAAGAGAGGTGGTCACAAGTGAACACCATGTGGTTACACGTTGCAAAGAATATGTCTGAAGGGGTAGTATACAACATTTCAAATTACATTACGGAAACTATCGTCAAAGAAGCATGTTCAGGAGGAAAGATCAATTTTGGGGCTGTTCTATTGTCTCTAGTATTCATGGAGATTGGGGTGCTAGATGGACCAAAGGAGAAGATTTGGGAGTATCCCATGGACAAAAAATCACCTACAAAATAATTCAGTAAGTACTTTTGTGAAGTATCGATGATCGAATAAATCAAGCAGAGGGCTAAGAAGTGGTACAATAGGCTCTACACACCATTTGAAGAGGAATGGCACATCCCTAAAGAATTACCTTTGGTGGTGGGTAAGGCAGTATAGTTTGTAGTATACCATCAATTTTGCATTACGTGATTTGTAATGAAGGACGGGGCTTGGAGCCCATGGTGTAAAATTTCTTATGCCTTCACAGTGAGGTATTTTCAGGCATCAATTCATAAGTTCTCATATGCGTGTCACCTAACATTCAATGCGAAAAGGTAGATTTTGCCTACCACACACTCTGAGGAAGAAGTATGGATATCTAGGGCATAATGCATATACCTTGAAAGGCTCATATTAGATGTGTTGAGCAAAAGCCAATAAATTTGGCTATTAGAGACATTAAAGCAACACTTGTATACCTTCAAATGAAGCCCAAGCTGGAAAATAAAAAGTATGTGAAAGATGAGTTTGCACTCTCAAGGCCAATGGTAAGCATACCATGGAGAACATTCTAGTGCCTAAGCCCACAGAGACAATCGAAGTAGAGGATGAGGAGGATGAGCATGAGGATAGTGGTGGTTTGGAGCATAGGAGGAGGCAGCCATCAGATAAAAGGGAATCAAAGCACATAACTACGCCAACTCATGGGCAGGAAGAAGAAGAGGATCCAGAAGCAGTTCAAGGAGAGCACCACTTTAAAAGAGTATTCAGGTGAACAAGGACTCAAGGTGCTACTCCAAAATTAGTGCGTAGGTCACCTTGACTATCTCCATAGAAGGAGACAACTGAGAAAATAAGAAGGAATTTAAATTGGGTGAAGAGGTGGAGGAATCCAAGGAAAGCGTGCCAGGTCTCCTACACCACCTGAATATGAGGAGGAACCATAGAGCAGGGAGGAGCCACAAGAGGAATCAAAGGATGAAGGAATGAAGGATGGGGAGGAAGGAGAAAAGGAGACAATAGAAGCCACGCATGAGACTAGCTCAAGGTATGTCAGAACAAACTCCAAATATTGGAGCCCAGTTCCTAAGGGGCCTAGAACAAAGAGAATGAGTGGAGAAAACAGTACACCAATCATGGGCTACACTGAGGACATAGGTAAAATTATCTGTTCCCATTTTCAAAGACTATAACAGAAAAGGATTTATTTGGCTCAAAGTTTATGGATGAAGATATGGAAACTATGTGCACAAGGAAGAAAAAATTTTGGTCGATGCTCACGCATATGGATGAACCAGAATTTGATGTGTGTGAGGATTCATGCATGTTGAGGAGGTTGAAAAATAATCCCCAAGCTAGACACATAACAGTAAAGCCTACTTTGTTATGTCTAATGAGAAAGTAAGTAATGCATTGGTAAAGGTCTCCATAGAGGTGGCTCGTAGGAACATGGATAAGGCCGCAACCATCAAGGCACTGCGAGGGGAAATTAAAACAAAAGATGTAGAAATAACATGCCTGATCTAGGAAAAGGATTTGGAATAGAAGAAGAACCATACCTTTATCAGCATGGCAGAGACTATTAGAGACCATGCAATGAAATCACACCCACATCTAGAGTCAAAGGTACCAGAAAATTTCCTTCAGCAATGCACTATGTCAAGACTTTTGTGGATTTGGTACTTGAAGATGAAACCATGTGAATTCTAACACAAAATAATATAAAGCAAGAGGAAGAAAGGGCAAGGGCTATAGTGAAGAGAAAGATTTCATCTTATGAAGGATTGTTGCAAGCGTTGTAGGAAGAACTAAAGAAGGAAGACCAAGCCTTGAACATCTATACAGCTCTAGAGGTGCTCATCAAAATAAAAAACCTTGGAGGAGGACAATGGGGTCTAGAAAGTGATGAAGGATGACACATTGGGCAACGCCTAAAGACTAGCACCTTTGGTTAAAAATAAGTGCAATGCCCTTGCAAAAACACAAGAAACACATAAAGGATGACTAGATGAGCTTGGGAAAATCATCGCATAGAAGATGGATTTTCTAGAGGGAAGGATGAATGCAATGTCCAACATTGTATGGGTCTTACATAATGAGAAAGGATAGATTACACAAGATGAAATGGATTCTATTGCTATGGAAATTTCATAAAAAGAAGAGAAATAACTCATTGAGTGCCAAACCTTGGAGGCCGAAATAAAGGAGGAATATCTGAAATTAATTGTTTAGGTTGAAACAAATGAATCTGCATAGTAACATCATTCTCTTGTACATATAGATTCGTTAATATTATTTCCATTTAGATTCTTTAATTAATTTTTAAGAAAACCATTTCCGGGGTGGAAATAGAAATAGTGTAGGGTAATGTTGAGTAGAGAATACTTAACAAAAGGCACACAAGAGGTCCGCACGGGAAAACAGGGAATGTTCGAGGTGCAAACAAATAAGGGAAACACGCACGCAGAGGATAAGTTCATATTTTGGGACTTAGCCATTTTTGCTCATGAGGATCTATTTTTAGAGATGGCGTGTAGAGAACATAAATGAGGAAAATACTTGCACACCACGCATTGGCTATTTTTGGAGGATTGGCTACAAAGCACTTTTTATGGATGTGGGCTAAGAATAGGTTTATCACTGTTAGTTAACTAAAGGAATTCTATTATTAGCACACTTTCATGTGGGGCTATGACTGTAAAAAGCACGTAGCTAATAATAGCATGTGACCTATTTCAAGATTAGATAAGCACTTGAAGGAAAAGTCTTCACCCTTATAAATATGTAATGAAATGTGTATTAGAGGATATATATATGTGGATGAGTAGAGAGATATAGATATAGGTATGTATGTATGTGTGCAAGACTAGACTACTTTATGTATCATATCCATGTGTGGGTATGGGCATAGAATAGAATTATTATAATAAGCGTCTGTAATTTTCATATTTAATATAATGGAGGATATTGGTTGAATCTTCATGTTATTTCTAGGTGTATCTGGATCTAGTATGTTTTTGATTTCATCATGGTTAATACTTAATTTTGTTCCCCTTTAGAAATATATCTAGCATGTTTTGTAGAATGATGTATTAATAATGGAACCACATGTATTAAGTATTCATCATGCTAACATTATACAACAATAGCCGTAAAGAGGGACTGGTGCCTTTGCGTGCTTCGAGTGAGTGCTCGACCCATGTTGAGTTATGTGGCGAGTGCCCGGGGTCTTCTTGGCGAATTCTTGGCTACATCAACTTTACATGGTTAATAAAGAAGATGAATATTAAGTATGAAGGGGGAGTTACTTAAAAGGAAGATAAATTATCATTACTTGATGTATTAGTGGAAGAAGAAAAGTATTGTAAAATAGGGGATAAGTCACTAAGGAAACCTTTTTTCCTCTAAAAACAAACAAGGATTTCCCTGGTGACCTTGGAACACACGCTTCTATTCTCCAAGTTAATATTGGATCTAATGAGTTAATTGATTATATTGGAGGTCATCATATGGATCATATTGTGGATATTAATCATTTTGAGCATCTTATGTCATATTGCAAAATTTAGGAACATATCAACATACCTTTGTCTCATGAAGAGGCATACATCAACTTATTCAAAAAGCCATTTTTAAACAATAGTAATTCCTCGATGTCTGGTCAATTAACCAATATTTAATCATTACAATGTGTTTCTAAGAAACAAAATGAAACTTTTATCATGGGAGTGACATTCAATTAAGAGTAGACCCTATCTATATGTTAGTAGAAAAGGGTGGAAATTAAGTTACTAGTGATGGTCCTTTACCTAGGGAATGGGCGTCCTATGAAGTAAAATTTCCCCCAAGTAAAAATAAAACTGATGGGATTATGTTGGATCCAAGAAATGGGGAATATGTTAACTTTAGTATCAATTATTTCTTTGGAATTAGGATGGTTTGGTTGAATTATGATTTTAGATACGGGGTTATATCAAGCATTTTGAAACATGCCAAGATTTTTGACATGGTCATATTCTAATTTATTTGAAAAGGAGGAAGATATTGGTCAACATATTCTAATAGGGGAGTATGAATCATCTTCTGATTTGTTTGGTGGTGATCTAATTATGACTCTAACTAGGTTGTATCTTGAAATGAACACACAATTTTTTGGACTTTATTCCAGGTCAATATCATGAACTTTTTCATTCTCAATGTCCGGTCGGTGGGTATTTCCTTGGTTCTTGCATCTTGATTGAGGATTCACAAGTAGTATAGGATCCATGGTTTTTTTGGTAAGAACTTTTGGTCCTCTATACCACAGAGATTCATTTGTATAGTGTACCGTTTCCTTTCTTTGTTTTTAGTTTTCTTTGTTTGTTTTTTTGTCATTTTTGGTGGTTTGTGTTGATCGTTTTGTCCTTGTTATGTTGGAGTCATGTGTTTTCTTGTTTGCATTTATTTACTAATGGATATGTGTATGGTATTCTTATTCTATAGATGTTTCTATGGTTCTTCATACACTCGTTGGGGATCCCATCCTTGAGCTATAGATAATGTTTATGCCCATAATTAGTACGCCACATTTAGGAACCGTTTGATTGGTTTTTATCCCAAATTTGGTTAGTTCATTGTGATATATTTGTTTTTAACTTCATGGGTCATCTTGTTCATTTGTGATTGTATTATCCTTGCAATCATTATTATTTTCTATACCATTTCTGGTTTGAAATTGTGAGGGGAGTGACAACCGGTGATTATAAGTTAATACGGGGACATTTGATTAATTTTACAGGATTGACATGTTTTATGCAATTGCAAAATTATCTCTGATACTAGTAAACTAAAATTATTGAAGGAGATCAAGGACCATAAGAAAATGCATGTCACACTTTTCACCCTTTATATGTTCATGCAAAATTCAAATAATGCTCTCGACCCTTAGGTTTAATTGCAAAAATGGATATGTGGTGGGTGGTCGGGAAAAAAATTTGGAAAAGGGAAATTATATCGTGCATCTATATGTGTTGGTGTAAAGTTCATATTTGAATCTAAATCCTAAAAAGGTACACTGGGTCAATTGGACACATGGTGTGTTGTGAGACTCGAAATAAAATTTCATACGTATCGAACCATTTTGGTGGAAACTTTTCACAATCCCGCTTTAAGGTCTTTTTATTGAATAATACTTTGCATCATTTTAGGTGTTTTTGTGTGTATTGAAATTATGGTGAAATTTATTATGGTTCTGGAGGGGCCTAAAACCATTGATCCTTTAGTGATGAATTTTATTACGGGATGCTATGAATTTGGTGATGGTGAATGAAGTGAAGGGTATTATTCAAGGAGTTATTTGTATGAGTTCATTTTATGTTAAAATTATGTATGATATTGGAGTGAGTTATTATTTTAAAGAAATGTTGAATCAAAACACTTCATAGAGCATAAAAAGAAATAAAAAATGAAACTAGAAAAATGAGTTTGCAAATAAAATGGGGTTCTATAAAGGGGCCCTTGTCCTTGGTAACATATACAAAAATGGAAGTATACATATAGGTAGGAGGTTAGTTTCCCATGATTAGAACCTTTATAGTGAAAATTCAGATACATTTCAAAAGATTCTCCTTATAGATTTTGAATTCTTCATGCCCTACTATAATAAATACAAACTAGATGTCATCAACCAAGCCCTTTACCATGCCCCTCTCTATGCGTTCTTTCACACCGACCTCACGTCCTATTAAATATCTACTGGATCTCCATCTTCTTCTTGAGAGAGTTCACCCACTCATGAAGAATTAGGCCTCCTCTCAAATAGGGATTTATACCTTGACTTGTTGGTGATTGACTTACATGTACCCATATAAATTTACCAATCGGGTCAATTCAGTGGTCCTCTATTTCTTCGGGGGAGGTATCCATGTTGTTACATCCTAAGATTGAAATTCTACTATGGTTGTTTTTAGATCTAAGAGTCTTTATTTGACTTCATATATGCACCTAATGAAGGAAATTTTCCCACATTTAGTTGTGTCTACTAATGTATAATGATGTATTTTAGTCTCCAAGAGGGAAGGAGTAAAGTATGCTTTGGCTAGGCACAACTTCCCATCTTGGATTCTATGGTGGTGTCGAGACCACAATTGTTTCAAGTATTTTGTATTTATGTTTCTCTAAGGGAGGAGGTGGAAGAGATGAACTTGGAAGATAGGAAAATAGATACACCTCTTCGAAAGACTATTCGTGAAGGATATCAACAATGCATTATAGGATGATCCCTTTGGAGGATGATCTCAAGTGTCCGATACTCCAAACACAAGCCCGATGAAATATTCATCAGGTCCAATTAGATGGAAGAATCTCTTAAAATTTTAAGGTTTCAATCCTAAAGGGTATGTTCTTAGATCAAATGATGCCATGATAAAAGAAGAATTTATGCGGAAAGTTCTTAAGGAGACTTATCAAATGTTATTAATGAGATTACATCCCTAAGGGATAGTAAGATGAGTTTGAATAAGTGAATTTTTTTAAAGTGATTTGTGTGAGCCATTGATTCACATTTATTTTACATATATTTCTTAAATAAATTAGCATGATATGGCATAAATTGAAGAAAATCATTCATGAGAAAACATATCCCTGGGTGGTAATTGAAAATTAATGCACAAAAATGGTCTACTCGATTAATTTAGTTTATTTGCCCCTTCATAATATACTTTTAAGTAGAAAATAAAATCATAAAAAATATGATGTGTAATAAGTATCCCTTGGTCATGTTGGCACAATGGTGATAGGGCTAGTTGGGACAAAATTGAAGGTCGTCTAGGAGGAATATTCTCTATATTCCTTAGTAAATCGGAATGATGGTCCAACGTGGAGGAATGGGTGATTCTTTGGAATATTTTAAGAATTATCTTTGTGGATAATGTTGTATAAAAGTATCTTTGACTGGAGGAAGAAGAGAGGTGGATTTTATGAGAGAGGGAGAGCTCTTTGAAGGATATCTGTGAAGATTAGATGGGTTCCTTTCTGTGGGAATTTTTCATTTTGTTTAAGCTCTATTAGACTGTTCATTATTTATGATTTTATGCTAATATGGTTATAATTTTATAACAATTAGTGGGATTTTAGAGCATCTGTATATGTATCCATTGTATTTCCCTATGAATGAATATGTTCAAGAAGTTTGTCACACTTATTTTTTCCATGTTATCTTATTAGCTGATATGGAGGGTATATGATGTATGTTTTCCTTATAAATATTGTATGGGTTATGACTAAGAACTTATATGATATCATGCATTTAGTGGTTATGTGGTTTGGGTGGTGAAAAGAATAATGTCTCTTAGTGGTTCTATTGGGCATCATTCTTTGAGTCTGTAAAATTCCTTTCTACTAATCACGATGGATGAATTGTTTGTTTCTCTTAGGGGTCCCTTGTTTCTTGAATATCTAGCATAATTCATACATGGGGTTATAGTCTCGGGGCCATGAGATGGATCTCTAGAGGTTATTATTTTGTTTTTTTTTTTTTTTTTTTTTGTGGAGGGTTTTTGTGATAAATGACTCTAGAAAAGGCGAGTTTTAATTTTTCTAGATCAATAGATGACAGAGGTGTCATGGTAAGGTTTTCACACAATTTTTAATACATTTGCATTCCATTATCCTTTGACCCTTATTATTTGTAAAAACATCCTTATCTTATATTTTCAATGATTATCCTACATACCATGTGCACACTACAAATTTCATCACCATTGCATACTTTGCATGAGTTTTTTTAGCAAGACAGAAAAATGTAGTTAACTTGAGTATGTCTGCCTCAATATTAACTATGAAAATTTCTGAATACATAAAATAATATGTAAATTATTTAGGTTTGATATTTTATACTATCTAAGATCTCTCTCTAGTAGCTTATATCGAACATCCCAAGTGTCTGCATTTTTTTAAGTGACCAATATTTTCAAAGTGAACATTGCATTTAGTGGATTTACTTGGCCTCTAATTGACCTTCCCAAATGCGTTCATAGGTCTATGAACACACCTCTAGCATCCTTTCTATTGGGATCCACCTCGGTTCTTCTCACCTGTCTTAGGAGAGCCACAAGTAGTAGGTGGATAGCTACACCCTCGATTACATGCCTCCTTGTCACTCCCAAGAATGCTTGGTCGGTGAGCAAGGGAAGACCTCATCCCTAGCTATAACATGAAAAACCATGTGGGTCCCTCCCCTCCTCTTATTCCCTCATTCATTTTGGGCCTTCTCCCCAGGGGTGCTAGATTGGAAGATAATAAGACCAACAAGGTTTTTTTGATTTAACTTAAAGAAAGCATGTTTTCACACATAAATTCTATTTGTATCTACACCTCTCACATTTTATTTAAGTCTTAACTCTTGAAATACATTCTCATAATTTTTTATGCTTTCCTTAACTCACTTTAATCTCCAACTCACCCTTTCCTTTCTTATTTTATCCATCATTCTTAAGAATGTACCAAGAAACATATATATTATGCCTTCAACTGAGATCTTCTTGTCTTTCTTTTACTCTAGACCCTAAATGGGTTCATTCAAACCTTTAATAACATTTATCACATGTTAGAAACACTTGTATAGTCATTCATTCAATATAAAAACTTCTCAACCATTACTAAATCACATCATATTCATCACGTTCTATACCTATTTGTAATAAATACATCACTAATGAAACATTACCAACATCTATAAACATTCATATAGTGAAATCCACCTTAATACACCATTTCAAAATCATGAAATACAAATATAAATAGGTATAACATCAAAGATTCATTATTATTCGTAAATAAAAAAATCTCCATATTTACATACAAGAATCCTATTTATTTGTAATGCTCGTGCTTAAAATAACAACTTTTATTCCTTCTTGAGGATTATCACATGTTCTTAAACCTCTATCTACTCTCATATTCTCTTCCTTCTCCCTATTCGAATATCTCTATTATTATGACCTAGAAGGTGAGAGAAAGTAATTAATTAACAACCCTAACCATGGTGGAAACTAATCACAACACGGCGACCTTTACTAAAGGATTGAAAAGAACTTAGATACATCATATATAGTCATTTGGAACCTTTTACAACTTTTCATGAATCTTTCATTCAATATTAGGCCTTTTAAGCCAATCTTTTCAATTCAAATATTCAAATACTCATTTTATAGGGAAAATCCAAAATGGTCACTAAATGCTCACTAAGGGACTTAAGATGACGATAGAGGATTCAAGAACACCTTAAAAGACTCTTAAGAACTAAAAAAACCAAAGAATCATTACAAACCAATTAGAAGATAAAAGTAATTTTAGGAAAGGATTTTGTGAGTACTATAAAGGGGGTTAATGATTATTTTTATTTTTTAAGGATCTTACAAAAATTAGAGGAAGGAAAAGTGTAAAAAAGAGGACATTATACGCACCCAAAATTGCATGGTTCTAAATTGGCGTAATTGTAAAAATCCCCTATGATGATAAATTTTGTTTCCACAAAAATGATGAGTTCCAGATCTCATTTCCTTGTCTACAACATCCCTTTATGAATTATTCTTCATTATTTCTTAGTTCCTTAGATTTTCTTGCTTTCACAAATGTTTTTGTCCCTTTTCCTTAGTATTTTATTCTTTAGGTATGCAACCATTGTGTTGGTTTCATAACCTTAGCTGAAGTTATGTAACCATCGGTCTACCTAGATTGGTGATTATGCACTTGCAATAGTGGTTGCATAACCGCCGGTTTGTGCAGACTAGTGGTTCCATGTGTTTTAATCTGACACTCTAGACTGTGAGTTCTATACACATGTTGTAAGCTTCTCAATGTCTTTATCACATGTTTCTTGAACATTTCCCTTGATTTTAAGCTTTTTGGATATGTATGAAACTTCTCTTCCTTCCTTAATATTCTTATAATGTTTATTTCCCATTCCTAGGATGATCTGACATTTCTTGATTCCCAAGTGTGCTGGAATTCTTCCTATTATTTTCATATAAAAACCCAATATTTTTCCCGAAGCATTATTGATTTTTATTGTCTTGTTACTCTAATAAAATATTGGAAAGAAGTATAAAAGAAACTCGTATCATTTTCTTGTTTCTTCATTACTTGCATTTGAGACCAGCTAGCCTACAACCAGTCTTTTCCAACATCTTCAAAATTTCTTCTACAACCTACCAACACTGTTCCTTGGACCAATTGGACTCATCTTTGGAAAATAAGCCAAGCGGATAAAGAGAAACATAACCACTCTTGGGAATCATCTTAGTTCTATGATAACCAGGTTAGCGATCTTGTTTCTAAATTTCTTCACATATTTTAATCTAGAATCAATATTTCTTGTTAAATCAATAAAAGTAAAATATCTTGTTTTAAAGGGATATAATTCATTGTTGTTTATTTCCTATAAGAATATTTCATTGATAATTCCTTCTCATCTTATCCTTGTGGATTTTACCTAGAAAGGATATGAATGAAGTTCATGTGCATCGGTTTTCTTATTTCTTCATTCGAATATCTATAAATGTCATTTTATTTATTAATTAGATTTACGTGCATATGAATAATATTTCAATGAAAAAATTCTTCCCTACTTATCTCTATGGATCTAATAGGGAAAGAATCTTGAGGAAGATTTTGTATCTATTATTTTATTATGTTTCTTCAATGTTAGTGATTTTTGTGCAATTCATTGCTCTATTAGGGATGTATTAGGGGAAGAATATATTAATTTTGAGCATCCTTATTTCTTCCTATGATTATGAGGTGAGGTAGTTAGAAGAAGTATAAAATCCACAATTACAAATTAGAAAATACCTCTGTTTAAGTTAGATTAACCTTCACATCCTGCAATGGAGGAATAACCACATCCAACTATTCCCTATTTATTTTATTTTAGTGTAGAAGTAGATTTTATTAATTTAGAAGCAATTTCCCTTGTTTGTAGATTTATTTTATTTTATTTCTAGTAAACAAAAAACCCAAAAACATATATTAGAAGTTAATTATATTTACTTTATTTATTTGCATTTAAAAGATTCTTTGAAAATACAAAAAAAATTAGATAGTTTGTTTTACGTTTCTTTAATTAAATATTTGCAATCAGATTTAATTGAATTAAAGGGGAAATAAATCAAATTTATTTAATTCATATTTTATTTATTTTTGTATTTACAGGTAGGAACTTAGATTAATTATATCTGGGATGAATAAAACCCCCTTTTTTCCATAGCGGCCTAAGCTACCAAATATTAGCTTTAATTACCTTTGGTTGCTTGCATTCTTGTTTATTTACATAGTTTCATGGTTTTTTCCGACGTGACCATTACGGGTCCATGACAACCAATATGTAGAGTTTGCGACCCAAATATGCAACAAAAACATTGATACATGCTCCTACGACCATTTCTTAACCTCCCAAAATTTAAGGTAGAGGGTGATCCAAATGCCCATATTAAGGCATATGCCACTGCCATTAGTGAGCTACTCCTTGGAATGTAATTTTCATAAAAATATTTCCTAATAATCTTGAAGGGATTTCCCTTGAATGGTAATGTAGAACACTAGAACCTTCTATCCATTCCTTCAATAAACATGTATCCAAGTTAATTAAGGATTTTGACATGAACGGGCTATTGAGAACAAGGATTAGATAATTCTTACATATCAAACAAGAGCAATGAGTCTTTTTCTCACTTTCATTCGGAGGTGGTAGAAAATATTCTATTCTTTTGTTAGTGATCCTAACATGGATCAAACACAGCTTTGTGACTTGTCCCTCCATACACTTAACCGAGAGACCAAGGAGGAAGTCAAAAAATTTATTCTTCAGAGATATGAAGAAGTTTTAAAGCACACACTTCACATTGAAAAATCGGTAATAGACAGTGGATATGAGAATTATGGCCCAACAAGGAGGTTTTTCACCCCCAATTAGAACAATTCTAGCTATAAAAATGGTTCAAACAAAAATCTAGGACCTAAGGTCTTCAACCAAAACCACAATGTTACAACATATGCATAACTCCGACCAACCCAATAAGCCAAATTTTTCAAACACCAACAATGAGAATATTAACAATGCTAATGTGGATAATCAATGGAACAATAACCTTACTCCTTCTATTGATGAGGTTGAATTTATTCATTCTCCCGTTCGATGAGTTCGGGCCCGGGCATGAATCAATACCCGAATAAATACCAAAACAAGGGTCAAAGGCCTCCAAACTATAACTATAATAACCAAAATCAAAATAAAAATAGGAATTATGGACCAAAAAAAAACCAGAACTAGAGATCTAGGGATTATGATCCAAACTTGTATTGTGGATTCCATAGAGTTATAGGTCATGATCCTCAAACTTATAGGGATCAGTAACAAGTTCATACAATGTCTTTCGAGAGGATCAAAGACATCTCTTCATTGATATTTCTTAGACAACCCCACATAACCTACACAAGGTACCCATATGGAACTTTTTTCTCCATAGAATACTACCATTGGGATTTATAGAGATCCTCCCCTGAAGTGCCCCGAAAATGAGAAATTTAATCTTCATGGCACAAAAAGGGTACTCTTATAAGGACTAATGATCACGAAGACTAATATTGTGGGATTAGTCAAATTGGAGATGAAACCAAAAATCCATGAGGTTACAAGTGCTCGTGACTACACATTGCAACCTCTCCCTCTTTACCCTTCAATGCAATATGATGCACCAATAATCCCCAATCCAATAGGGGCTTACTATTTGATTACATACCTAACAAATACCTTTTCTCATATATCCTTCTTGGATTTGTCGAAGAACTCACAAGTGCACTAATCTGGTTTGTTAGAAGCGTTAGGTCTTGGTAACTTAGTTCATGTTACACCTCCTCCAAAAGCCCAAATTAACAAGATAGATTTTTATGTCTATCCTCTAGGTGAACATGAGAGAGACATTGGGTTTATTTTCAATCAGAAGATTCCCATAGATCTTAAGTTAGCACGAAGAGGTGATCTTGTTTTGTATTAACAAGTATGGATCTACAAAAATTATGTCAAGAGAGATATGATTGATAATGGAGACAGAGATTAATATTGTCCCCTTTTCTTTCTTACATATGCTAGGTTATGGAGAAACAAATTTTTATTCAACTCAAAACACGCTGAGAGGATATGATAGCCTTAAATCCACATCTATTAGGACTATAGTTCTCCCAGTCACTCTTGGAAATAAGATAATTTTAAGCTGAGTTTTATATTATAGATAGGGAACCAACTATAATGTGATCCTTGGTATGTCATGGATTCATAGATGAAGGATATTCCCTCTACATTGTTTCAAGAATTAAAATTCCTTCATCTAGGGAAGGTCTTTGTGGCTCAAGGTGATCTGAAACCATTTAAAATTCACCTAGCTAACCTTAAGAAGAATCTTGGGGTCCATTCAAATTTGAGCTCCCAGCGAATCAGTTGAACAAACCTATTCCTTCTAGAGGACCAGTTCCCACATCAAATCTTGTTCCAACCACTGAGTTAGAGCCACCCAAGGAAATTGAAGGGGTTGATATTATTGAAAACAAGGCTGGTGTAGTAGAAATTATTCCAACAAATAGTGAAACACTTATAGAATTATCTACCGATTATTATCCTATTCAATTATTTTGGCATAGTTCATGCTCTTGGGATAGCCTCTCTTTCAGAAGATGGCCTTGGAGAGGTTTTCATGGTTGAGGTTTTTGAGGTTTAGGAAGAGGATTCAAATAATGATGAAACATCTATCTTTCCTGACAACTATTGGACCCTCAACTATGATGGAATAAATGCCACTATGGCGTAGGGGCAGGGGTGATTCTCACTTCTCTAGAGGGGAGAGTTATTCCCTTTGATTTTAAATTGAATTTTAAATGTATGAATAATGGAGTAGAATACAAATGTATAATTATTGGTCTCATTATGGCCAAGAGGATGGGTGTGCATAATTTTAGAGTCCTAGGTGACTCACAACTTATTTTGAACTAGGTCTTGGAAAACTATGAGATTATAGTAGAGAACCTTCAACTTTACAAGTCCATTGTGTGTGAACTATGTAAATATTTAAATTTTATTTCCATAGAATCTATTCCTAGATAACATTATCAAATCACTGATTCTATGGCTACTTATTCCTCTTGGTTTTATCATAACAAAGATTTAAAGGAAACAGAGTTAACCATTTCAGATGATTTGAACCCTTGGTTTGTAAGATGCATAGAAAAATAATTTTGGCATATGTAGAGATTGAAAATGAGCCTATTACATTAGATTTTATGGAGAATGATGAGGTAATATTAGGATACCTCCACACATATACTGACCTTCATCCCACACATCATAAGAAAGTATTTTCCCTTACCCCTCACCCTTATTATTACTTTGGAGATAGAATGATGAATCCTTCCTCATCGAAGGGTTTGAAATTTATGAAGTTAATGAATCAGAACTATAGCTACCTTTAGCTCCTCATGGGTAACACTTCCTTAATCAAAGGAACCATTGACATTAACATTGGAATGGAAGAGGATCCTAGAATTTTGAAGCTTGTTTCTTCATTGTCACATGAAGAAGTAGAAGTACACACCAAGGTGCTCAAAGAACATTCCAAATCCTTTGCTTTTAGTTATAAAGAGATGATAGGTGTCACTCTTGATGTGGTAGTTCATAATTGTGTTACCAAAACTAATACAAAGACTATAAAACAAAAATTGAGACCTATGAAGCCTAAGGTCACTTTAATGGTCAAGGAGGAAGTGATGAAGCTCCTTTGGTAGGGTTTATTAAACTAGTAGACTACTCTATGTGGTTTTCCAACATCATCCTGGTCCTTGAACAAAATGGGAAGACATGCATATGAATTTAATTTAGATACATTAACAAGGTCTGCCTTAAAGATGATTCCCTTTTCCTTCTATTGACATCATTGTTGATGCTACAACTGGTTATGAGTTATTATCTCTTATGGACATATTTTTAGATACAACCAAATAAGGATTTCCAAGGAGGGTAAAACTAAGACTACTCTCACTCATCTTTGGGGGTTATTTTGTTATGTCATCATGTTATTTGGTTTGAAGGATGTTGGAGACACGTATCAAAGGGCCATGACATATATTTTCATGATCTCATTCATAAGATTGTAGAGACATATGTTGATTATATCCTCACAAAATATAAGAAATGGGGTGATCATCCCTAAGTTCTTCATATTATTCTCTCATGATTAATTGAATACAATGTAACCTTAAATCCAAAAAATGTGTGTTCAAAGTCACAGGGGTAAATTATTGGGTTATATCATTTCATCTTGAGGCATCGATGTAGATCATGTGAAGATTCAAGAAATATTATAAATGACCCCACTTGAAGGATGAGTGAATCATAAGATATTTCTTGGAAAATATTGGGGAATTAGTAGATTTGTCCCTGATTTGACATATACCATTCATGATATTAATGTATTACTAAATAAAACATGTTGTAAAATATGGACAACTGAATGTCATGAGGCTTTTGAGTCGGTAAAGAATTTTCTCATGTCACCACCTACACTCATGCCACCCAAAGTTGATCATCCTCTAATTTTGTATTCTCAAGCCAAATATACGTCTCGATAGTGTGCATGATGGCACGGAGGACACCAATGGTCATGAATGGGCCATATATTTTATTATTCACACTCTCCTTGATTATGAAACATTGTTTAATCAAGTGGAGAAAGAGTTCTTGGTAATTTTCTTTGAAACTAAGAGGTTAAGGCATTATATGCTTAACCAAGAAATGTGGGTAATTATTAATTTAGAATAGTTACAAAAAAATTTGACCCAAACAACCTTATCTAATAAAACTAGGATATTTATCAAGTTGATGGATGATTTTGAACTCACTTTCATAAATAAGAATTCTATCAAGGGAAAAATTATTGGTGATTAGTTGGCGATAATTCTATAGAATGCAAAGAGCTATTTGATCTATATTTCCTTGATGAATGTGTTTTCTATATAGAAGTAAAACCTCCCATTGCTTCATTTTCATGGTACTATGACATATTAAATCACGTCATAGATCAGTTGTATCCTAAAGGAGTGAGTTTACAACAAATATGATGACTACATTTCATAGCCATAGAGTATGTAATCGTAGAAGAAGTGATTTATTACAGAGCCTTTGACATGTTGTTAAGATGCGTTAATGAATAAGAAGCGAGAAGATTCTCTTTGAAGCCCAAAATGGAGTCTGTGGTGGCCACTTTGGAGGGAATTTGACCACTCGTAAGATCCATCGAATGTGATACTTATTTACCACATTATAACATGATGTTGTATAATACGTGCGTAAGTTTTAAAAATGTCAATATTTCACATACACTATACATATTCTAGCACATAATCTATAGTTGATTATTACAGCTGGCCATTCTCTACTTGAATTCTTGATCTAATAGGGAAATTCTCTCCCTCCTCATCAGATGTACACATTTTCATCATGACAGCCACATAATACTTTACAAAGTGGGTTGAGGTCATGCCTCTAACCACTATGCCTAGGTCAATTATCACTAAGTTCATCATAAACCAAATCATCTATAGATATGGTGTCCCACAAGTCATTATCTCAGATAATGGAATTCCCTTTAAGAATTAAGAGGTGTGTGAGTTGTGTGCTCATTTTAAGATATCTCATCACAAAACCTATTTATACTACCCTAAATATAATGGACAGGTTGAGGCTACTAATAAGACTTTGAATTCCATCCTCCTTAAGGAACTTAACAAGAATAAGAAATATTTACACATAAATCTATCTCCAAACTTGTGGGTTTACAAAACCTCGGTGTGAACACCTCTTTGGGGCAATACCTTTTTCTTTAGTTTTTCAATGTCAAAGCAGGTCTTACTACTATAGATAGAACTACCAAGTATTCATGTGTCTCTACAAGGAATTATCGATGAAGATGCATACCAAGAAGTAAAAATGTAAGAATTGGAAACCATTGATGAAAAATGGATTAGATTGGAACAACAACATTGGGTCCATCCTGACAGAATTTGTCATCAATACAATAAGATAGTCTATGAACAAGAAATATAGGTAGGAGACCTTGTGTTAAGACTTGACAACCGAATAGACAAAAATGTCACCAAAGGAAGAAAATTTAGGCCAAAATGGTTAGGGACTTATCAAGTAATGGAAGACTATAATAACGATGTTTATTGTTTGTTTACTTTATAGGGTGATGAATTTGGCGAGTCCGTAAACTCACTTCATCTTAAATGATTTTACATATAGCCACTTGCATTCCCACATTGTAAATTATTGCATTCATACCACTTTTTAATTTGCATCATCATCTTGTGAAATTGTGAACTGGAGACTTACTTTTCAAAGTGACTTTTAAAATTTCAAACATTGGAACAAATATTAATCATACATCTTCAACATTCATTATACATCTTCAAATAATGCAATATCTATTATCATCTCTACTCATGAGACAAAATTTTGACATTGATACTACAAGGAATTATATGCTTAGTATTCTTTATGGTTTCTCTCAATTCAGGTGTTTCTTACACATATTTTTCTCTAGAATATTCTTCCCTAAAACATTCTCTTTATGATAGAAACATTCTAAACATTTCACCTGCAGGTATTTTTCACCTATCTCAATCTTTGGTGGTTAGCCCTCATCCTACTAGTTGTGTGGGGTTAAGATTAGGGAAATTATTCTCTCCTAAAATCACAACTCAAAATCAAGTAAAAAGGGGGAAAAGATAAATAAACAATAAACACAAATTTATTTCATTTACAAATAAAACTACACTTCTTTACCCTACCAACCTTTGGTGTCGAGCCCATGATTGTTTATGGTGGCATAATATTTGGAAAGGAGGTAAGTTCCCTTACTCGCTGATTTATTTTCCTTCGTGATGAGCCCATGCTTCTTACTAGTGGTATGGGGAAAGACATAGGTGGTCACATTAATAAATCACAAGTTACAAATAAACAAATGAATAAAAGTGATTCTAAAAATTCCCATGAAAATGAATTAGATGTGAATGTTAAGAGAGAGTCATTCCTAGAAACCATGTTTTGTCAATCAATAGGCCATTAGTGAATATAAGTCTAGTCAAACTTGCAAGAATAATTCATTTCAAACTAGGTAGTTTATCTTGGTTAGGGTTGAGTTACAAGTTTCTCATTGGATCTTTATCAAAGTCTTGCCTCTTGTTCATCATCCACGTTCACATTATTCAAGTCATATAAGTCACATTCTTATTGAATCTTAGTGATGAGCCCTTATATCCTACTAGTTGTATGGATTTGAGAGTGGAATGAGTTCATATTTTCATCATACCACATTTAACACAAATTTCCAATGAAATAGAAATGCTAAATATTAATTGAGAAAAAAAGTGTCCAAATTATAATTTTTGTCATATACATAGTCATACAAAATAATTTTTTCTACCATATTGCATCATCATCCATAACATACATTTTCAAACATAAAAACATTAGAAATTCCAAAGAATCTAAGAGTCCATATATGAAATAAACCATAACGAAATCAAATTTTACAAGGAATGCCAAACCAAATACATGTTTATATATATGAAACTTCAAGTAAATCATGTACAATAACATCACACCATAGATTAGGTGTGGTAAAAAATGCTCAATCATGATCCCAAAATATAAAAAAATCAATATACGTGTCAAAAATTGCCTCAAGACAATAAAGGCCTTAGGCCTATCCCTCATTTATAAACCCCTCTAAAGGGGAGGAGTAGCGAAAAGTCTCTTATTATGGCTCACATGATGAGAATGGATTGGTGTAGCTTGAGAGCCTCTATGTGTAGACTGTGTGAGAGTGACCATACAACTTGCCCAGTGATTGACCAATATTGGTGGCTCCACTACGTCAAGATCGCTTGCCATTATCCCTCTCAATCCTTGTGCAGAGTGATATCAATCCTCATCTAGGTCATCAAATCTGCAACATGCTAGGTTGGCATGAACACGTCGAGTATGGTGCCTAGATTTTCTAGATTACTTGTATCGATTATTAATTGTTCTTGAGTCATCTTCTAGGGGATCACAAACATGTTCAAAATTATGTACTAAAAAGATCTCACCATCCATCTGCAGGTGGTTGTAAAGTGCAAATCAATAATGACCGAGTTAGAAAACTTAAAAAAAAAAAAAATTTAGAATAGATCACTAACATATAATACGGGAAGTGACTCTAGGAAAGGAGTGTTTCACTCACTCGGATCCCTAGGTATCCATCTTGGATT
Source organism: Taxus wallichiana var. yunnanensis (assembly GCA_018340775.1). Lineage (NCBI taxonomy): Eukaryota > Viridiplantae > Streptophyta > Pinopsida > Cupressales > Taxaceae > Taxus > Taxus wallichiana. Next base: position 78,640,657 of record CM031234.1, read on the forward strand.
AATATATGGTGCTAATGAAGGAGTTGGTACATCCTCCTCCTGAGCCTCAGCCTCCTCCTCCACCCTGTTTGGGTGTATGGGTGCCTCATATGTATCTTATGGGTACACTATTTCCTCCTCCATGTCTACCTCAACTCTATCCACCACCGAGGCCTTTTCTGTCCCCTTCCACTTTGTAAGTATGTATCCTCCTTCAATCCCAACTCTATCTAAACCTCTTCCTCATCACTCTATGCTGGAAATGTAAAAATCTAGAGCACCTATCTTAGTCGACTACTTCCCCAATAGATGGATCTGGGTGTGGCACTGTCGTGTACCCATAGGAATCCCATGAGTAACAATTATTAACTCTAACTTTCCTCTATGAGCTTCTCTCAACTCCCATAGCCCTCTATAAATTTTAGCTATCACTAGGAGAGCATATACATAAGGTAACCCAAAATCTTGGGGTACCTTGAGAATTGGATGAGTCTAGAATATACTAATCAATCAACCAACTAAACCATATTGTTGCACGTAGTCAAAGTGATGTTTTCATGACCCCATTTTTGGCCATATCCTTATATGTTTATATAATAATTTACGTTGTGGTTAATGAAGAAACCAAGGAATTATGACCCCGAGTGTAGAACCATATACACCCACCTCACTGATCTAAATATTGTGGGATCTGTTATCCCAACTTCACTCTAGTAAGGGATCATCCTCTCATACATCTAGGACATAAAAAGTGTGGGATGGTTGAGGGACTTAGCCCCAATATAGAAATCCTATAAAGGTCATGATATGTAGTCCCCAAAATTTATACTCCCATGCGTATAATTTTCTATATAACTTGATACTCGAATAAATAGGGATCAACATAACAATAACCTATCTCCACCCTTATCCTCAATAAGATGAAAGCCAAGATATCGATGATGGCCTTGTAAATAGTAGGGATAGGTGTTGTGTCAACTGAGACCAATCTAACACCCTACTTAGCAATTGTATTGGGTTCCTATGCATCTCTTATATAAGCATCCCAACTATGAGCCTCAACTAGAAAAATAGCACTCTTGACACTAACTTCCGTTGATAATAAGAACTCCAAGAACATTTTAGAAATCCTCCAAGGTAATGGTTCACTCACTTTAACTCAGAAAACTTGAATTTGTTCTAATCTACATCTAAGTAATTCAATAAATCACAAAGTATGTGACTCATGGGAGCAACGAGTCATCTCTGCAAAATGCTCCAAAGACCATCTCTCCCCAATAAGTCCCTCTCATCTTGAGTGAGTCCCCGTAAGATCTGGGGTAACCAATCCTGCTCACAGGCTCTACTCCATCTAACATAACCTCCCTGAATCCATAAACAACAAAAAAATAGAAATTTATAACCTCATAAATACATAAAAATCTCACAAAAACAATACATATGTAAGTAAAATAAAAAATACCATACTTAGCGATAAAATATAAATTTCCTTAATAGTTATAGAACCGTCACTTATATTAGAGTGGTGGTTTTGTAATCTGCTACCAGAAAGCTTGCACATTCATCACTCTTCCTTACTGATGGTTACATTATTGTTGTGGTAGTTTTGTAACCTCCTCTTTACACAAAGCGATGGTTGCATAATCGTCGTGGGTAGTTCCACCCAAAAACTTGGGTTGTACCTAAAAGCTAAAAATTCAAAACAATGAAAATAATGTATCAAATTCAATTAAAAATTTATATATCCTAAGTGGTTCCCACCTTGTGATCATTTTGACTAGAAAAATATTTAAAATTACCCCCTATAACTAATTTTGATTAAATCTTACATTTTAGGGTAAAAAGAATAAATGCGAGATAACTTACCTAATCATGACCATCTCTTGTTGTCGTTGGTTATGATGCCATCATCTCTGAATTCTCATCAATTTTGTTGTACTCTCACACAAAATTGTCACATGTAATCCATAGCTCCAAAAATCACTAAGCCGGTGGGTAAAAATGATTTCTATAAATATTAAACAAAAATTGATATTTATAGTGTTTTCTAAGATCATTTCTAGTATGTGTATGCGAAGGATGGAGCATTGGAACATTTATATTTCTTATCTTAGTGGATATGGTAAGTAATATTTTCATTTTAGTTCAAATATTTTTGTCAATTATGTTTTATATCTACACTTGATTCTCATCTTTATCTTGTAGGTGGTGGGAATCTTAGATTGGGGTGGTTTCAACACACAAACGAATGAGGTATAATTTCTAACTATCCCATTTGGGAGTTCCATACTTGGAACTTATGTTTTATACCTATTTATAGATAAAATTATTCTCTAATGAGGCAATATGTACGCACCCAAAATTGCAAGGTACTACATCGGCGAGAATGGTAAAAATCCCTATGATGATAAATTTCATTTCCAGAACAAATGATGAGGTCCATATCCCATTTCCTTGTCTACAACATGCCTATATGACTTATTCTTCATTATTTCTCAATTCCTTATCTTTTCTTTCTTTCACAAATGCTTTTTATCTCTTTTCCTTAGTGTTTTCTTCTTTAGTTACGTAATCACCGCATGTGATTCGTAACCTCCTATCTACATAGACCAAAGGTTCCATGCACTTTAATATGAGACTCAAGACTATAAGTTCTATATCCATGTTGCAGCTTCTCATTTTATTTCTCTAATGTTTCTTTACCATTTACCCTGATTTTAAGCTTGCTAGATATGTATGCAACTCCTCTTCCTTACTATTCTTATAATGTTGACTGCCCCTTCCTAGGATGATCTAATATTTCTTGATTACCAAGAGTTTTGGAATTCTTCCTTGTTTTTTCTATAAAAACCAATATTTTTTTGAAGCATTGGTTAGAGATTCTTTATTTTTGATTACATCATTACTTTGTTAAAATCTGTACAAATACACAAGCATCCAAAATCATTTCCTTATTGCTTCATTTTCTCTATTTGACACCGAGATAACCTGTAACCAGATTTTCTTTGACTTCTTCACAATTTCTTCTCTAACCAACTAACACTTTCTCCTTGGACCAATTGGACTCATCTCTAGAAAAAAATCTGAGGGGATAAAGAGAATCATAACCACACTTGGGAATCATCTCAATCATATGATAGCTAGGTTGGGGATGTTATTTACATATCTTCAAATCTTTTAATCTAGAATCAATATTTGTCTTTAAATCAATAGAAATAATATAACTTGTTTTAAAGGGGTGGAATTCATAGTTGTTCATAATCTTGTTAAAAATTTCCACGATACTTCCTTCTTATCTTATCCTGTTGATTTTCCTGAGAAAGGATTAGAAGGAAGTTATTGTTCATCATTTTCCTTATTTCTTCATTTAGAATATTTGTAAATTTCATTTTCTTTATTAATTATATTTACGTGCATATGAACGATCATCCAATGAAAAAATTCTTCCCTATTTATATCTATGGATTTTCTAGGAAATAATCTCGAGGAAGCTTTTGTATCTATGTTTTTATTGTGTTTCTTCAACGTTAGTATTTTTCTATGTAATTCATTTCTCTATCGGGAAGTCTTCGGGAAGAAGAAATTGTTTTTGAGAAGCCTTATTTCCTCCCGTGATTCTAAGGTGAGGCAATTAGAAGAAATAGAAAATCCACGATTACAAATTGGAAAATACCTTTGTTTAAGATATATTAAGATTCACATCCTATAATGGGGAATATCAACATCCGGCTATTCCGTATTTATTTATTTTAGTGTAGAAGTAGATTTTTTTAATTTAGATTTAATTTACCTTGTTTATAGATATATTTTTATTTAGAGTAAACAAAAAACCCAAAAAAAAGATTAGAAGTTAATTAGATTTACTTTATTTATTTGCATTTAAAATCTTCTATGAAAATACAAAAAAATTAGATAGTTTGTTTTACGTTTCTTTAATTAAATATTTACAATTAGATTTAATTGAATTAAAGAGGAAATCAATCAAATTTATTTAATTCATATTTTCTTCCTTTTTTATTTAAAGGTAATAAATTAGATTAATTAGATCTAGAATTAAAAAAAAAAAAACCTTGTTTCCACATAAACCTAAGATACCATATATTAGCTTTATTTCTCTTTAGTTTCTTATGTGCTTGTTTGTTGTCATAGTTACTTGGTTTGTGATTACAAGACCATTCAAGTTCCATGAAAAACAAGATGTATATTTTGTGACCTAAGCTGTTTCGTAACCAAATATTGATACATACTTAACAGAAATTGACCAAGGCTTACGTCGAACTTGTTTTGAGAACAACTCTAGTTCCACCTGATATTATTCAATAGCTCATTACTTTAAATGATGAGAAAGATACTTGCCAGAGGATTTCTAGGAAAACTAAATAGGTAGAGATTAAATTTCATGATCTCTGATTTTATCTTACCACAAATTTTGTCATATCTTTATGACCCTCTTCAGAGAGGATTTTGTAGATGAAGAAGGAAATTTCTCATTTTCCACAACCAAGTTGAGACTTGTTTGGTTCTACCAAAATTTATTGTGACTTGCATACGATGATCATCCTTGATCAAAGCATCACCCCTAAATTAGTGAGACATTATATTATTTCCCTCAATGAATAAATACCCATTTTCCAATTGAGAACATGAGTTTTCCTTGATTTATTGTTATCAATTCCATCTATTCCACCTTCATCCTATTTACCTATCATATTACCATCCCATTCATTTCATTCGGCTATCTTGATATGACCTTAGGAGGTCGCGTGTGTCTAGGAATCATGTGTTGATTCTCAGGTGTACAAACATCCCATAAGAAGTGAATATGATTCTAGGTGAGTATGTGTATAATGTCCACGGATATTTCAAAAATATTATGACCTACATGTAATATTAATCATCAAATTTATTTGATGTTAGGAGATAATTTACCAAAAAGGATGCATATAGATTGTCACCTATGATAAATGAAGTGATGAAAAGGTAAATGAAAATGTTTCTTGAAAGGATGTTGTTAAGAGTATATCTAATCTCATTCATGGTACCAACAATATTATTACAAAATAAATGAGGAGAATATATATTGTACATGGATTCCAAATCCATTAATAAGATCACTATCAAGTTCAAATTTCTATTTTCATACATGAATTATTTGATGGATTGTTGTAGTGGAGAAAAGTACTTCATGAAAATTTGATTTGAAGATTGCTTATTTCCATATCACAATTAGGGATGGAGATGAATGGAAGATGATGTAGGAGAATCCTTGTTCATAGAAAATATTGTATCAACCAAAAATAAATTTGAAAAATTAGATTAAACAATGTTGCATTATGTAGAGTGCACAATTCCATTGTGACATGTTTTTGAGTGCCCAATTACATTGCATCTTTGTTAGGTAGGTTACACACATATTCCAATACATAAAATCATCTACATAATATTGTACTAGTCATGATTTTTAATAATTGGATGCTTGAAGGACTAACTTTTGGAGAATGCTAAGTGGATTTGTTTTAGGTCTATTGTTGGGTCCTTTGAATTAACATTTGAATTCCACAAGTTTAGGAGTCTTCATATGGGAAAAAATGACTATATAAATAAAGTGTGATTGTCTTAGTAGGTATCTTGCAAGGAAGTAAGAGATTATAGTTTTCTTTAAGGGAAGAGTAGGGATACGAGATTAATGATCGAAGAAACATTTCCATATAAGATGATCTGACGTGACATGTGTATTGTGATACATTGTATGGAGGATTTACCATATTGAATGAAATGACATAAGAGGATAATTATTATATGAAACATGTTGTATGAGGTGTTATCATTGGATATCAGTATAATTTTGTTACTACCACAGTATATATCCCAAAAAAATATTTTTTTCTAAATATATGTGTTCATTTTATGTTTCTTATAGTGCATTAATTATTTCCATTTTTTTCATTCTACATGCATTTTGAGGTATTAGAGAAAGAACTATTTTACTCATGAGTGGAGAAACAATAAATAGTTATAGGTTTCCACATTATGAGTGTGTTGGTAATAAATCGTTACAAACATCTTGCAATGGGTAACTAGTAGGTAGAAGGCGTGAGGTAATGACACAATAATTTTTCATGGTTTTCCATTTCAATACAAGTGGGAAGAAAATCATTCTAGGAGTATTATAGTAGGAGGATATATTCTAGAAGTATGAAGATGCATATCTTAGGTGTGAATATCTAAGCCAATCAAGTGTAGTGTGGAATGAAGAAGATCAAGACTTGGGATAAACTAGTGGAAAAAATAAAGTTGAAGTTTTTCTCTTAGGCTACCATTTCTATTTATTGAGGATATTAGAGGGTTTGTGATAGATATATTATTTTGAATGAATATATTAAGAAATTTGAATAACTCACCATTACATAAGGACTATTTGAGGACGACGTCGAGAAGATCACTAGCTACATGAATAAATTTCAAGTTACAATTTAGGATGCATTTATTATGTTTCAAGTTTATTTCATGTGATGATCCCATCAGTATGCTCTAAAGTAAGAGGATAATATGGCATGAAAACAATAGATTATCAACTATGAAAAAATGAAGGCCATGTAAAGTTGCAAATACAGAGTAAAGAAAAATAAAATTCTATAAAAGGTGAAGGTGGGTCATGTTTGATACCAAAAATTTAGAAATATCTCAAGGAGGTGAAAATACATCTAGAGGATGAGGATCATTTTGATGTTGAAGAGGTCATAAATTTAACAACATATGTTACAAGTGTAGAGAAATATATCATAGATCATATGAGATCTAAGTAAACAAAAAATGGTGGTAAGTGAAGTGTTAAAATTATGAAAGGAAAGTTATATAGACTATAAATTCATGAATAATAAGTATAGATAGGATACATTATGATGTTTAAATTCATATTGTTGAAACCAAAGAAGGAAGATTCTGGTTCTGAGTAGAGAAGAAGTTTATTAAGAAATATATGTAAGGTAATAGTGGAAAGTGGAAGCAACAATAATTTTTGGTAGAGGAAATGGTGGATAAATTAAGGTCTAAAATAATTGATTATCCAAATCCATATATGGTTTCATGGAGGTATAAAGGACCCCATTTTTGGTGAAGGAACAATATATAGTTAAATTATAGATTGAGATATGAATATAAAGTGATGTATGACATCATTCACATGGATGCATGTCAAATGATAATTGGCAAGTCTTATAAGTTCAAATGGAAGGTGTAATATTATGGCCATGAAAACACCTACATGGTGGAAAAGGATGGAAATAAGCATACTTTAAACCCATTGTGGGAGAAGAGTGAAGCAACACCAAAATTTGTGTTTTCGCTTTGTAAACAATTCATGTGTAGTGAAATAAAATAGTGTCTATTATGTGCTAATAGTTAAGAATGCACAAAGTAAAGGAGTGGAGGAAGTGGATGAGAAAGAGAAAAAATGTTGTGAGAGGTGAAATAAATGTTGTATAGTTTTTGGTAGTTGTGTCTATTGAGTTACTTAAAGGGTTACCACCTATGAGAGACATTAGTCACTACATGGATTTAATTCTAGGATTGATTTTTCAAAATATGAAAACTTATAAGATGACATTGTAGGAAAATGTGAAGATACAAAGGAAATTATAATAATTTTTAGGTAAGGGGCTCATCAATGAGAGTTTAAGTCTATATGTAGTGCTAATAGTTTGTGGACTAAAACATTCGGTGAGTGGTATATCTATACTTGATATGAGATCCATACTGATTATTACCATCAAGTACATATTTCCATTACTATGCATGGATATAATTATGGACTTACCTAGTTGAGAAAAGTATTTTATAAAATTTAATTTGAAGAGTGGATATCATGATATTAGTATAAGGAAAGGGGACAAATGTAAAAAAATGTTTAAGATTCAAGAAGGGTTGTATGAGTGGATTAAGATGTTACTATGTTGAGAAAATTGCCAAGTAATTTTATGAGGTTGATGAATCAAGTCTTGAAACCATTTTTAGGAAAGTTTGTGATCATGTACCTGGATGATATTATGATTTTAGAAGGACATGTGAAAAGAACTTACTACATATTAGCTAGGTGTTACCGAGATTGTGAGAGGAGAAATTATTGCTTAAATTGAATAAATGTAGTTTAATGTAGGAATATTTATTATATGTTGTCATGATAAATGTTTAGCAAGAAAAATTGAAAACTTTGGCCATGACAACCTACCCTACCACTTGAAAATTTTCTTTCTCGTTCGTTGTAAACCATTCCTCCAACCATCCTATAAACTTTACCACCCCCATTCTGTTTGAGAGGAATTTAATAACATGTTTTCAATTGTGTTTCATGTTTAAGGAAGTATATATAAATGGATTCATCAAGCTATTCATCTATAAGGAGGAATATTTGTTCTATGAGGCATAAAAGGGATAGCTTTAGCCATTTTACGACAAAATAATACTCTTTGAAGGATAGTGGAAAGATCTCAACCCATATAGAGATTGTATAGATGCGTATTGAAGATATCCATGGAAGTTTCAAATAATTTTATGAATACATGTGGCGTCGGGAACCATTTAAGAAACATAGGGTCATTGATGACACAAGGAATGTGAGCTTTAATGGAGAAAGTGATCTTGTTAAAATTCTAGGAGTTTGGGGAAAATTTGTAGGTCAAACAAATAATTAATGGAAATATATTGGAATAAATTAAATGGTGGATATATCAATTTTGTTATAAGTCTTTACCATCCTTTTTTATATTCAAGGTCACTGTTGATGCTCCTTTGTGCTAAAAGAGTGATTGGGCCTGAAAATAAAATTACATTCAGAATTGGATATTGTAGATGGTTAGAATGAACTCACAATATTTTTTGAGTCAAAATCATATAATGTTTGGCATCCAAACTCCAAGATCTACTCTTGGGATCGGAAAAGACATTTCTTTGTTTTATGCTCGCATTGGTCGATGACATCAACATATTTTATAAGCTTGAGCACACCTTTTGTAGTCACCTATACCTTATTCCTTATACCTTAGTGTAAGGGGATAATGGGGACTTAAAATTCCTCCTATCAAGAAGATAAGGTGTGCCACTTAAAATATCACAACTTGCTCCTTGGGTCACCTTACAATCACAAAACATGACCACATAACCCCATGGTTTACTTTTCGAGGTTAGATGTCCCTTGTCCCTTAGTGAAAGGTGGAAAAGGGTTAAAAAAATTTCCACTTGTTTTTTTTTTTACCTCACTCAAGAATTAACAACATCTTTCTTAAGTAAACTATATGATTTTTATAATTCAACATGTCCCCTCCTCATGAAAGATGGACCCATGGCACACTTTTCAATGTATTTTTTCCCTTATGGAAGTTACATGTAGAAAATCTATTAAACCCATACAAACAACTCATTTATTCATTGAGGCTTTCAGATCCCAATATGTGGAAGTTGCACACTCAATAGTTATTAAAACCATGGGAGAAATGACATAGGATGATTATGAGATGACCAAGATATATTAAGGAAGACCAAACACAAGGGAGATGTGAATTATTTCAAAGAGTACATGTAGCTCGATTAGTTGCAATAAATGAGGAGAATAATTCGACTATGGAACAAATTAAGGAGTAGTGAGAACCTTGTCCTCTTATGTGTATTCATTATTGGAGGCCAATGTGGCACCTCATACTTTGGTTGGAATTATCTCCCTATCGTAGATTTTATCCCCAGTGATCAAGAGAGATCAATGGTACACTATATAAGGGAGATCGATGATAAATGGGTGGAGAAAATCCTTTAAAAATGGAAGGTATTATTGCCTTAGATTCTCTCTATTAAATTTTCCCACCACTATTTCCAACATGAAAATGACAAAAATGGAGATTGAGAAAGAATGATACCATTGGGATAGTGTTTTCCCATTTGTATCTAAGATGATTTATCTTGATTCTCATTCCTTGGTGATAAAAATGTTTCCACATCCATCTATGATAATTAATCTCTCGTGTGGTCACAAATGATGAGTGTCGGTGTGATATGATAAATGATGATATTTTGGCACTTGATTCTTGTGGGAACATGCATCTGAGATATTGAAATAAGTTATCAAAAGTATGCGAGAATATTGGGTCACCTCCACTCAAGCAACATTCATCCTTAGAAAAACTCCTAAATTCTCTCCAAGAATTAGTCCAAAAAGAGGTAGGATATCCCTTCTCTTTCAATAATGATATTTTGGAATCCCTTGAGAAGATTAAAGGATAAATATCTAATACCACAATATATAATGAAATTTGGTTCACACAATGTAGGACCATTACTAGTATTCTAGAGACTTTGATCAAAACTTTGGGGTATGTCGCATCTTGCATGCGGTGAAGGTTTCACTCACAACAACTCATTTCAATGAGGAAGTCAAAGGAATGGATTTCATCCTAGGGAATTTCCATAGAGTTCATGAAGCATAAACTCTTCATCATCGGAAGCATCTTCATCCTCAAATTGATCATTCTCTTCTTCTCTCTCTTCTTCCCTCTCTCTCTACATTCTAATTCTTCATTGGGAATGTAAATTTTTATTTTTCATCTTATTCACTTAAGTGACCTTTTAATTTTACATTGTAAGAGTTATTTTTCATTAATAAGAAAAGGAATCATCTTTATTCCTATAGGAATATAAAAGGTCACAAGTGGTAGGAATGTGAAAATTCACTTGGGGAGATGAAGAGACATTTTGTAAGGCTATATATTGGGATGGTTTCTCCATTCCAAAGCATTGATAGATTTTATTCTCCTAGTATAAACAATAAGATATTTCTTCTATACCCTTGTTTATGTTCTTCTACTTCCTGGTTTTCTACCATGCGAAGCTTTGTAATCTTGTATAGCCAAGAAATAAATTTGTATCTTTAAGTAATAAATCAATAGAACTCTGTGTCTTTGATTTGTTAATCTTAATGTAGCTTACTTAGTTTTTTCTCTTCATAGTGGATGTGGGCCTACTCTGGTTAATGTCGGTGAAGTTTTCTAGTGGCTACTCAATACCACTACCTCCCCTCTCTATATTTCTATCTTCCCTTCACCTCTCCCCAAGAAAATTCCTCCCTTGTATTTATTAAAAGAACATTTTCATAGATTTTGTGGAGTATTCATGTTTGATCCCAGATTAACAGCCACCACAAATTTAATTTTTCCCACAATCAATAAATGGGAGCCTCCCCATTCCAAAGAGGAGGTACCTAGTCTCAAGATCGTTTGTGAAAACAACTAATTTTCCCTTGTGAAAAGTTATCTTTCCAACACTTTTTTGTGCCCACTTTGGGGAATATTTATATTTCTTGTAATAAAAGGATCCAAAAAATTTACAAAAAATAAAATATTTGAAAATTATAAAAATCCAAAAAATAAAAAACTCATAAATATGGAACTCAAAACTTAAAAATACATTGTTGATTTCTATAAGGAACCTTTCATTTTCCAATAAGCAAATTCGATATTCCTTTTTGAGAAATTTTATACAATTTGGTATACAATATCTAATAAAGAAAGTGGATTAATTAACCCTATATTCAAATAACAAAAATAATCGGATTTCATACTACTTATTGCCTAGAAAACAAGATAAGTTGAGTAAGAATTCTTCCCTATATTTAACCCTTAATTTCCCCTTAAATATCGCATTTAAGTATCAATTACAACACCCTTAGATTTAATTCCTCTAAAAAAGAATAATAATAATAAGAAGATGAATAAATGGATATACCTATGTCATGGGGACATAATACATTCTTGTTGGCTCGACCTCTCCACTTCATGAGTTACCTAGAGGATCTTGGAAGAACTTATCCAAGTTCAAAGGGGGTGGAAAACAACACCCAGATGAACATATTGTTGCATTCATCAATTTTTTTGGTGTGTTAGGAGTGGAAAAAGAGGATATATCAGTAAAATTATTATTTGAATCATTGAAAGATGTTGCTAAGGATTGGTTCTCACGACCGTATAAGGAGATCCATCACAAATTGAATGCGAGATGAAGAAAAAAATTGAGGCTATTCAATATTTCTAAATATTCTCATGAATTAATTGCATAATGGTCTCGATTAAAAAGGAATGAAACAAGGATATGAGGGATTATGTAGCTAAATTCAATAGGTTTCTCTCTAAGATTCTGAAGCTACAAGGCCTATTGAATACAAAAAAATTGAGGTTATTAATGAACAATCAATTGCTTTGGAGGTGGGATTCATGCACAAAATATCTCAATCCACTACCCTTGATGAGGCCCAAGAACTTGCAGTTGATGTAGAAGATGACTTCATTATATCTAGAAAAAATAGGAAAGGGTTACACAAAGATAAGGATCAAATTTTAGTTCGGGAACTAGAGACCCTTTAGTGTAAAAATGTAATGCCTTTGTCGTGTTGATATTTGTACTTTCTTGATGTGGTAAGTCTACAAATGTTGATAAGTGATTCTTATTACGAGTTGAAATACTCTTTGAAGCTGTTAGTCATGTTTGTAGAAGAGACATCCACTTTGCCTATTAAAATCTTATGTTAATCATGCCTTAGAAATTTTGTGCTTATGTATAATTATCATCAAGTGCTCACTTGATTTGGATTCTGAAAATGCACTATGGGATTTCAGCTGGTAAGAAGTGAATGGAGTCTTTTAGAGCCGTATAGGTAAGTCATCTAAGTTTTGTTATGAATTCTTTTCTTTATATTATGGTATATATATTAGAAGTAGGAAATACATTGGATCAATTTCATTGATCCAAGGCATACCTTTACTCGATATATTATTATGAGCATATTGTTAAGTCAATTAACTTCATTATGTTTCTAATAAACCATCATGTTCGGGATTTAATGAATATAAGGTTGCTTCTGAATGTTTAGTAACATCTTATGAATACATACATACTCTTGATTTATCTACTTTGATTCAATAAATTGCAAATATTGGCGTATTTTTGTTTAATTGATTTATATCCTTAAACTATACTATTTTCTATTTCAATGTTGATTTATTTGATAATAAAGGCTATTATGAATTATTTAAAACTTAATCTAAGATGCCCTAATTGTGGGGACCTAAATTATATTATCCCGATCTAAAGCTATACTCTAAAATATCCTAAGGTATTAATTATTATTATAACCTAAGCTAAGGTTAGTATCTTACATTAAGGTGGTCTAAACCTAAATGGGAACCTAGACCTAACATACAAATCAACTATGGTAAAAAAAAATACCTAAGGGTCTAAGCACAGTCATTGGGCACCCACCCATGATATACCAATAATTTAAGGATTTAATGTTTCATTATCACCACCTTTGGAAAATACCAAGTTAAACTTGGTGGGAACTATAATCTAGGTAACTAAGGAATAGCCTTGCATTGTTTAAAACATTTAGTTGTTACTAAAGTTGAATGGAAGTGGGCAGATTCAATTGGATAAATGGCACAATTTCATAGCATTTATTGATCTCGGTATAAGCAAAAACTACTTTGGAAATGTAAAGATGGTTTTAGGAAAAGGAATAGAAGTCGGTATTTACTTTTCATTTGGTTTAACGAGCACTATGGCTTTGCATGTTAATATTTTGTTGTTCAAATCGGTTGTTCGTTTCTGCTTCATAAATGAACTCTCCGTTGCATGGAGAATATAGTGGAGAGGAGATTGGGATTTTGGTTATATAAGGAAGATGAAGTCTGATTCCTTAGACATTTCTTTATAAGTTTTTGGAGAAATCTTGCATGAAACTTGGAAAGAAAGTTGGAAAGCTTGGAAAGTAATTTCGAGATCACTACCAGGAATGATAGGCTTTAACTCATTATGATAACTTTCTTTATTTAATTATTTCTTAAAAAGAACTCTACTCTTCTTATGAAATTGTATCATGAGTTCCGGTTTTTTGTTTTCTATATGATTATACTTTTCATGGTTTTTATCTTGTCATAATAAATTACATGGTTTTTAGTTGATTAAATTGACTCTGGTTGCATCCATGGATTTGTGGGTGATTATGTAATGATATAATGAATTTATTTATTTTGGGTTGTGTATTATTGGTTGAACTTGACTATTTTAGTACTTTTCTTGATACACCTTGAATGATTAATAATGACATTGTGTTCATGTATGAAATCCACCTATTTTGATTTATTTAAATCTTATGGAAATATCTTGATCCTGTTACTAGTTGTCTGGACAATATAAGTAATGGGTTTGTTTGTTCTTGGGTAGGATAGTTATATTAATACAATCTTATTAATTTGGTGATATTACACTATACACTATGATCATTGTTTGGTTACGGTAAAACACTTTAGCACAAGTTCACAACCACAGGGAGTCTTAGCATTTTCAAAAGTTTAAATCTCTCTAGTGAGGATAATGAGACTTGGTATTCTTATGAGGGTTTTTAAGTTCCCTCTATATGTTTTAGCAACATTGTCTTTCCATATTAAAAACCACCACTGGATGGGTTTGTGTGAGTTCTATTTTGAAAATGGAAATACTCGGTTTATTAACCTTCTTTGTTATTTCATTTTTACTAAATGGGTATTTAACTTGGATTTGGGTCACTGAATCTATCCCCGAGGTTTGTATTTTGTGTTCTAGTTCGATCCTTTCCTTGAATCGATATCATAATCAATATCTTATTTAGATATTTGTTTTTATTGTGATTAACTTCTCGTCGAGTCAAGGAGCTTTATTTGTGAATGCAATTGTATCGGGTTGTAGTGAAATTATTTGTGTATAAATTAAATTGGTGCTTAACCTAAAAGAGTTGAACCCGTTATCCAAATAGTTGTAGGTTAAAATTAATGGAGTCGAGAGAATTCAACCCATAATCTCTCATATTTAGATTATGTCTTAACCTTTAAGAGAGGGAGTTTGTACTTTTGGCTTTGTTTTTAATCCTTTTCTCTATTGACTATGAATATCATAATATGATCTTTTGTATGAGCTTTTTATGCAAAGTGGAATGATAATACCAACTGTAATTATTATACTTTTGGTTCATGGTCTAGTTAAGACTTTTTTGGTGGACTCGGTTATTAAATTATTGTTGAATAATTAAGACATAGCTCCTTGCTATGGTGTTAGGTAACAATACTTCTTTTATTTATCTATTGACTTGATCTACATTCTCATGAAAGTTGGTTGTGGTTTTGAATTTTTCTCTTTGATATCATTAGTGTTATTATTCGGTTCATTGTGAACCACTCCTCTTTGATAATAATAACATTTTATCAATTATGTTATGGGAACTTTGTTGAATGAAAAGAAAAGAAAATAACTTGACTTATTATATCAAGCTATATTTTATTGTTTGAATAGACATTAATATATTCTTAATAAGTTGTATCCACTTGATTTAAGTAACATAGGATACCAGGTGGGACAACAATTAGATTATATGATAGTTATGTAATGGATCTCATTCTACTTATTTTGACTAGGACATTGTCGATAATTGTGTGTGTGTCTCGTGATAGGTTACCTAGGTAAGTAAATATTAAATGAAGGACAAGGTAATAGATTTCAGCCACATAATTATGGGATTACATAGCTAAGATCCAATTACTCTTGTATTCCTATTCTTGAATTTTATGGGACAAATGAAATTGTCATACCCTAATGACTAAACTATTATTGTTAGAGATATTCAATCTATGGATATGACTTAAATTGAATTCCTTTCCTGGATTAATTTATTATGCCAATTACTGCATGCTTTTAAGAGTTATTACTTTGGAATTTTAGAAGATTTTCATTAAAAAATAGTGCTCCTTTATGAAATAGTTAATTAACAAAGCATGTTGTTATAAATATTTAGTACTTATCATGCTCAGTTCTTGTGAACTGACACATGCTAACAATCTTGCAGATGGATTTCGTGAAAGGTGAATTAAGAAAGACTTATAAGAAGATGCATTTATTTTATTGTGAAGTTAATTTAATTCATATGCATGATTGTTGTAAAATTTCTTGGAATGATTCTGTTTGAGAACCATGAATGGTCTAGAGCCATATTATTTTGTAATATTTGGAAACATGATGTTATTGAAGATTGAAATATGTATGAGGATATTTATAGTTGAAAGAATAAAATGAATTTTGTATTTAATTGTTCAAGTAACTTATTGAATGCTGAGATTTGAAAGATAGCCTTTTCTCTTGATATAATCAAGGCTGATTTATTATATAATTATATGTCAAACATTGATATGACATAATAGATACTATGTGACTTGATGCGTTGATTAGGTAAAGGACTATACATAAAGTCCATTAATAAATTGAGCTAATGATAAACCAATATGAAAATATAAGGAAGAAATGGTAAACCTTATTCTGAATTTGTAGTAATGTAATATTATATTTTTTTAATATTGGTAAATAGTTTTTTGAAAGGGACTATACCCTTGTGTACAAAAGGAGGCCTAAAAGCCGAATAAGAGAGAGGAGAGAGAGAAGGCAGTATCAAAGCACAAAAGTTACTGACAAAAGAACACCGAAGCCTAGAAACAAGAACACAAACGAGACTTATAGGTAATGTAATATTATGTTATATGGAATGATATTATGTTATTAATAATGGTTATACCATAATGTGTCATTATGAGCTTATAGGTAAGATATTAAGCCCTTAATGGAAGAAAAGGAAACAAATTTATTAAGATGGAAAAGACTTGTTATTTGAATCCTAAACCTATGTTGATATTTATATCTATAAATTTTGTCAAGTAAAAGAACATAATAAATTATGACCCAATGATTATGTAATTAGAATGATAAAAAGGTGATGTTAGGACAAGGTGAATTAATAAAGATGTTACATAAACTAACATATAAGTTATATGAATCGAGTTATACTTACTAGATGGATATAATAAAATAATGCTTAAATGTTGTCCTATACATGTTATAATAAGATTGATTAGTGACACTTTGAATGGACCTTTGGAAAATGAATATTTAACTCATTGTACTTAACATAGATTTGATCTGCACACCTTTAAACTATAAGGAGTGGTGTTATGATTACGGTAATCATATTCAACCTAGTTGATCCTTAGGAACAACACCTAATGATTAAAAATAAACTTAAATGAAATCAACAAGATGGGACTTAAATAATTACTAAACTTGTTAAGTATATCAGTTCTATTTATTATAACTAAGTGGACTATAAAAATATTTTCTCTTGCACAATACCCAATTGATGACACAGGTCATTAGGTGGATACTGTGGAGCAGCCACTATGGCGCGATATTCCACTCAACTCCTCTAAACACAATTGTCATAAAAATGGGATTTTAGGTCACTATTCTACACTAAACAATGACAAACATATGACCTATGGCCGATGTCATCTTATGCTGACTAAAGGTGATTAAACGGATTCGAATTGGTGTAGGTAAATTGAGTATAAATAATTACCCTTAGTCACCATAAGTAGATTGTTAGCACTAGTCCATGTGAGTTGTTCCTTTTTAGCATCCAACATGGACTTGAAAGTGGTTGATAGTAGTCAAGGAATTCTAATCTAGATGACAATTTTGAGTGGGTGAAAGACATATTCCTTTTGATGAGTATGTCATATAGGAATAAAATCATGACATACATGTCTTTAAACTTTGGCCAAAGTATCACAAATAGTTGGTTACATTTTCTTGTGTCACTGGACTAAAGAAGCATGATATCAAATGTCATCGATAACATATACTCAGATAGGCTCCTTACACATTAACACTTGAATGACCCTTGTTGGGTAAGAAAAACAAAGGTATAATTTGTACACACATTGGTATGATGAAACATGAGAGATCAGTTTTATACCAAGTCATTACAGTTGCATATGGTTTACTATTATGTGATGGATTAGTAATGGAATGTTTTGTTCTAAATTATGTGAATTTAGAATAGTGAACATTATGTTTTAAAAAAACATTTCCCCTATTTACTTGAAGTCTTAAATAAGGATGTTACATTTTGGTATCAGAGCTGAAGGTTGCAGCTCTTGGACCTATTTGAGTCCATCTTTGATAAAAACTTAATTTTATTGTTAATAGAAAATGGTTAGAATAAGGGGACGTGCTGCAAATAACTAGCCTCTTATTGGTGAGGAAGCTACAACACAAAAACTTGATGAGATCCTTGCTGCCCTATTGGACACAAGAGATCATCTTGCTATACTTGAACAACAAGTAATGGGAAATGAGGAAGAGGATGATGTTGATGATAACAATCAACCACCTCTAGGAAACAATGTTAATATTGGAAATCCCGATGGGGATAACAATAATAATGCAACAAATAACAATGTTACAAATGTCAACAATAATGTTGCAAATGCGAATGCAAATGCACCTAATTAGCCTGAAAATAAAAAGGAAAGGTTGACATCTGAACTTACTAATGACATAAAAATAATAATTCCACCAAATTTTGACAGGATTACTACACTAGGGGATGGCACTTTGAGAATTAGCTCGGTGAGATGGAGAAGTACTTTACAATAAGGAAATTCTCAGAAGAAACCTAAACAATATGGGGATATTAACAAATTTCACATAAAGCATATTCCTAGTGGGTGTAGTGCCCACATTCTACACACTTAATTACAACAGTAAAATACCAGGATAATTTTTTTTGACTTACATTGCTCACTACACACAACACAACAAGGGCTCCAAGTACAGAAACTCGACTCGCATACAACAATCACATAAGCCATTGACTCACATAGACACATGAAAACAACATAGGAATGTCGATGCCACACTTTTTTGATGAATGGTTACTAGTAATGACCCAACCACAAGAAAAATACTTGATAAAGGTGAACCCACAACACATCATTTCTTTAATTGTATTTTAGTTACAATTAACATCCTAAGAACATTATTGTGCAAGGATGACTTTCTCTCTCTCTCCTTTCTTTCCCATCTACTGAGAGACTTTAAGTTCATTCCACATTTAATTTGTAGTTCGACTATTTTAATTTGGCTTATTATTCTTTACAAAATTTTCCATAACTTGTATACTTATTTGGCATAATTCGGATGAAAATAAAATACTTAATTATCTTGTTCTTATGTTAAAAATCTTCTTCTCGAACATATATTCAATGTCTACCTTCTTACTCTTACAACCCATGTGAAAGTGACTTGATGTCCATATAGTGATATTAGGATTTAACGGAGATTTAGATGCGAGATATCTCATTTCCCAAAACATACCTCGATCACGGTACAGTTATTTCCCTACCATAGTTAATAAAGTGCAATAACTTAATGACTTCCTTTTATATTTATATATCTTTGGTTTTCTCGTAGTTTGATCACAACAATGCAATACATATTCTTTGAAACACATAAAGATATTTAAATGAGTTATAAGGTCTTCAATAGTGGCCTTATTCCGAACCTCAACTCTCGTATTTACTCTTATATACTTTATTTTCTACATCACAAAAAGGTCTTATTACTAGCATTGTCTTTAAAAAAGAGTTATGAAGAACGTTCCTAACCTCTTGAGGACATATATGATTAGAAGAGTTGAAGTTACACATGAACCCTAAGTTAGCTTCCAAATCAACTGAGGTTTAGATTAATTCAAACTTCACCTAAGGGTCTACCCCTCAACTAAATATGAGTTTTAAGCGAGAGGACAAATTTATGCTAAAAAACCTTCCCAAAAGGACCACGGTGTTATGTTGAGAGAAATCAAGGTAACACATTTAGTTGAGTGGCGCTAAGGGGTTCATTAACAAGATTATAAGACCTAAAATCAACTAAGTCACAACCTTTATCCATGTCATCTAGATCCAGCCGGGTTTTCACTCACTGAAGAAATTTAATTTTAAATCTATCTTTGAATGACAAGGTAGTCCGCTAGGCTACGAAGGAGGGGTTAGCTCTACACACTCCAAGAAAAGTTTTACTGCATCACTCCTATCAGATGGGTTTAAGACAATGTCACTAAACCTCCTGACTAAGATGATAAGCCCCTTTTTGGGCTCTTGTTTACTCAAACTAGGAGGTTCCATCGAGTGTAGAGTTTAAGTCCATCCTACGATTTTCAATTTCTTCTATGGTAAGGATTATCACACGTGAAAAATAAGATTATCCTATGATATTAAACAAGGGTAGGGTGTTTCAAGTAAATCTCTTTATTTCATTTACAAAGTATGAATACACAAGATGACTCGTTAATCATTTATTGAATATTGAATATGCACTATAAGATATTACTTCAAATTCATTTACCTTATATAAATATCAAACCTTTTTACCAGGTGTACTATAAATCAAAATTGAACTATGATTAAATGCACATTTCCTAGATGTCCTTAAAACTAGCATCTCGTACATATCAACAATTATCAAAAATAACCTTCTGTAACATGAGACTACAGTATACATTTATTCATTTAACCATGAACTATATGAATTACAATGATATGTAATGCATTACACAACCCCTTTTTGTCATCATTCTTTCATCCTCAAAAACCACGTGAGCATGATATCAAGGATAATTCGTTGGCATGGCATCCACCCTAATCTAACATAATTTTCAGTTTTCAGTTTTCCATTTACATATGATATTAATTACAATTTGCAATCGAAATAAAAGGTTTAGAGACATGTATTCATTACATTTCATTTTACTTCATTTTGAAATACGGAGAGAGAAAAAAGGGAAGAGAGAGAAAACATCAGTTTGTCAAAAGTTTTATTTTACACAAGCTACACTATAGAGTTTTAAACAGCTTATTTTCATGTGTTCATAGTTTCCCGGGTGGTTTGGTAACCCTACAAGAGGTCCCGCAATTTTCTATTTTTACATTTTCTCACTAGCTACAAAATGTTCAAAACGGGCTCACGAGCTAAGAAACTGCTTCCAAAAGTTATCTTTCGATGAGAATGCACATCACGATTAACTCTCTACGTGTCCACGGATATACCAAGAGTTCATAACAACTGACAAAATTGGAAAAATGAATGGTTTGCATTTGGCGGCTAGTTTTCAAGGCTCACGTGGTAGTAGCGACCCAGTTCCCAATGAACAAAAGTTATCTCGAGGGCCCGAACACCACGTCCATAATCGACATTTGATGGATGAGCACGTAATGAGACACTTCCTACTAGTTCTCCTATATAAGGATAATTCGACAGAGTCGATGGGATTGAGAACTAGAAAACCATTTTCAAACGGCGACAAGTTTTCTAGAGTGAAAAGTCAAAATTGGTCTAGTTTGACCTCCTCAAACTACAATTGGAGGCCTAAAATGGCTTTGCCAAACTATTCAAAAGAGTGATTTTCCTAAGTTTGAGAACGATCCATGTAATTTTCTAGTATAAACACTAGAGGTTTGTGAAGATGAGAAATAATTTCTCTATCCAAGTTTCAAATGGTAGTTCAAAACGAAAGCCAACTTTCTAAATTTCTGACTTTCTCTTTATTGTAAACCAGTGTAACAGGGCTCCTATAAGAGCATCAAAAATATCACAAATGTTTGTTCAGGGTCAATCCAATGGTCCAGGTGATTCCTCACATAACAAGGTACACGAATGAAGCCTAACATCTCATTTTCAGAGTTCCGAAGGGTACTTAATGAGTCTCTGAAAAATGCAAAAATTAACTATTTAAACAGGGAGAAGGTCAACATTATTACTGGAAAGTCAATTTCGTCTGGTCAATAAGACAATGTTGTAGCAATCCAGTTGGGTAGGAATTTTTCTACATCACCTCAGAATGAGGGTGGGAGTTCATGGTTTAATGCAGAAGAGTTATTTTGATTTTGTGAGTTACAACACAACCTTTCATTGTTTTTGTAACAAGTTGATGTAAACATTTAACTGTATTAAAAACCTAATATTTTAAGATTCTATTAATTTACAAAAGAGAACTAAAACATGAGAATTATGAGAGGTAAGGGAAGATGAACCATGCTTGGAGAATGAAGTCGGTCGAAACTGTGGGATTTGGTTCAGTAGCTTGCTTGGGCACATCATCAACCAGATCACGAGCATCCACAGCTCCACCATTTTACATACACGTCTATCATAAAATCTGTAACGACATATTTGAAACCATTCCGCTACTCTGATCACATTTCTCCTACCTTCTGGATTCGACCCACCACTTGTTGAGCATGATCAAATGTTTTCTTATTGTTGTTGTTTGGATAAAATGAGATCTTCCTCCTTTTGTGCATAGCCTCAAATCTTGCAACCATGAGACCATGATTTTTGAAGGCATTTTGTCAAACACTTCACATGCCTTAAGCATGCCTCCACATTTTCACATTCTCATGTGCTCATAAAACACCAAGAAAACATATCCACACACAAATTACCGAGAGGGTGGATTGGCATGTTGATGATACAATATAGGGTTTCCTCAAGATAACCGACATGGCCAAGAATGTCAATCATGCAAACATAATGATTAATTCTAGGCATGATTCTATAAGAGGAACTCATGCCATCGAAGTATTTACAACCCTCATGCACTGAACCTACATGGATAAATGCTAATTAAACAAAAATGAAACTTACATGGTCAGGGTATGTTCCATAAGACCACATCTCTTTGAGGTATTTTTTCAAATAGTTGACTTGCCTTGTGTAAGCTTCCGCAATTTGCATACTTGTCTACTAGTGCACTTGCAACTAAAAATCCTCTACCATTATGCTTTGACGGTTGTCCGAGGCCTGCTCTAAAGCTCCCATTTTGACAGAGGTTGGGAGGATGTTGGAAAAGGTTGTGGAGTCTGGCTTTACACGTACCAATTGCATTTTCTTGAAAGTTTCCAAGGCCTTTTCAACAAACTCATTTTTGCACATCCTGCAATCATTGTAGTCCATAAAGCACATTTCTTTTAGGCATTTTCAAACAGTTCACATGCTTCCACATTTTTCATATGTATCTGCTAGAGTACTTGCAACTATAACATCGACAAAATCCCTAAATTATTTATGCTTTGATAGTTGTCCACGCAAGAACATAGGTTCATATTTTTGACGTAGGAAGGGGGAACTACTTTTTATAGGTCGCAACAGCCATAGCACTTGAAGATATGACATCTGTCATGGCACTTATTTGAAAAGAAACTAGAAAAAAAAACACCCTTAAGAAAAATGGATCCTTGTAAAAAAATGGTGACCAACGCATTACATGAAGCCACATTTCCTGCAGGCATTTTCCAACAGAGATATCCCTTCCCTATGCATTTCCAGCTATATATCAGACAAAACCTCCTTCTACGGTTCTTCATTGGGATGCAAAACTCTGATACACTCTTATCCTTGGCTCAACAAAGAGGAAACGTGACAAAAATTTCCCTGGTTTTGCTTCTGCCGCCACCCCAAACTCGCCCATTCCAAAAGCATGAGGGACAAACCCTAAACTGAAAATTTTAGAGCTTTTCACCCTAGCCTCCCATTTTCACACCCCTTTTTTAATTCTTTTACTTTATTTATTTATTTATTTTTTTATGTTTTAATCTAAAAGGGAACATAAAAACCCTAAAACAACTCATCTCCACATGCAATTCGAGTCTTGGTCTATGGGAGTGAATGGGGCATTACATTCTCCTCCCCTTAAGAAAGTGTCTTCCTCGATGCGACATACAATGATGAAAGAGAAATGGGAAGAACAAGGAACAATATGGGTGAAGGTATGCTCTAAGGTTAAGATTTCAGACACAGAATCACGGCCATGGGGTGGCCCTGGGAACATCTGGTAGAAATTTTAAATTTTAAGGTTCTGTGAAGATTGGTAGTTCCATTTTACCTTATTACTTAGTTAGCATTTTCTTTTACATTATTTCTTATCTCAAGATTATAATATTCATTGTTTATAATTTTTTCAGTTGTCTTAAGTTCGTGGGTGCCCAACAATAACTAACATCAAGATGTCACACAAAACTTAACACAACACAAACAACCCACGAGACATCTTGCTACCTACTTTCATGATTGTATCATATTACAAGGTCTTTTAATTCCTCCATGGAATGACAACAAGTAGTCCACATAGAAAATAATTTCGACAATTATGTCCTAGACATAGATCTAGTACACACATATGACTGACAAACATAATCATCACACTGATACAAAGGTAATTGGTATCACATGTCTCAAAACCATGACTGTTAACAACATAGTTCCAATCCAATATCCAATAGTCAATACAAATGGAAATGTCAATCCTCAACCATAACAATGTCTAACGAGACTCACAAGAGTACACATAACTCATTATACCAACTCCACACATCACAAGGCATCACAAAACAACTCCAGATATCTCCAAAAGCAACAAAAAAGCAACTCCATATACCTTCCCAAAGCATCACCAAATAACCTCCATATACCTCTCATAGAGAAAGAATCATCATGCCTAAACCAAGCCGGGTCACTCAACCATAGAGCCCCATCAAGAATATCAGGTCACTCAACCATAGAGTGCCATAAGGAATATCAGGTAACTCAATCATAGAGGCCCATCTCCTTTCTCCTTTTAAATGAGGCCGGGTCACCCTATGGCCCTAGGCACATAGAGCCCCATCACCCCCAACCCAAGTGACATAATAACTCGTGGTTCAATAACCCACTAGTTATCTGTAACTCCTTAGGGCGTACCCCCATACAACGAAGCGGGTCCATAGGTTCAACCACTCCATGGTTAATCCCATGACCCTATTCTAACACATTACGACATTAGAACTAGCATAAAAATCCATTCAAATGCCAAGTGGCAAAATCAAAAGCCTTGGGATAGGCTACAAAACTTTTAAATATGAAAAGAAAGTTTTAAAACTAAGAAAAACAAATGGCTAATTAGCCATGGTTAGTGTAAAATCCAAATGTTAATGTAACAATCAAATAAATGCCCAAAATATAAGAACATGTCAATCAAGAAACAACTGGTTCTAGCTAAAAGAAAAAGATTAATTTATGAATTAAATATGTAATGAGAAAATAACACATTACAATCACTATGTGGCCTCATACACGCCACCAAAGGGGTATTCATCGAGTTCTTTGACACTCGACATCGAGCCTTAACTCGTAGAAACATACATGAAACCAGAAATGAGTATATCAAATAATGTAACTGTCATCATCTCTACTTGAATCATTCCTCCATACTCCCACAAGGATTAACATAGTCAAAATTACATAGGATTATTCAATGAACAATCCAATAGGAAAGAATAGGGAACTCTAGTTGCATAAGTTGAGCCTAAGGTGGTGTGCACCCACAATATACTGAGAAATCTTGGAGTATACTAAACAGATAGAAGTGGGTTTTCAGTCTATATAAGACTCCACTTCCTCACTCGTACTTGGCTCAAGATTATGAAAACTTGGTCCATGCCTCCTCTCTCCACACATACACTCTTGATAGTTTATCCCCTTAGGGTCGTCTAGTGTAAGGTTCACAACATACACATAACTACATCACTAACACAATGTTGATTCATGCACATTGACCATAACATCTTACGCATGGTATTTATATACAGGGTATAACACAACTAATACTTTCATGGGCTACGATACATCACATTACTACATCCTGCACCCAAAGTACAATCATTGTACACTAGGGATCATACTCATCATATTCCCTAAATCATGACATGAATCATCACATATTACACAAATTAAACGTATGAGGAACACAATGTCTAACATTATGACATAGATTCAATTGTAATAAAACACGATGATGCAAACAACAAATCAAAATATGGTGATGACATCATGATAAACTGTGATTCAATTTACATCAATTTTTCCATGCAATACATCAATACACCTTCACATCACATGAATCCAACACGTTTTAACCCTCTCAAAATCCACATTAACATTTTGTTCACAAACAATAATGTGGTACATCACACATTGATTCCTATTGAATAAACAACATAGAGAGTGTATTCTCTCATCACAAGCACATCAATATGATAACAAATATGCACTAAGTGACATGCACCACATGTGCTTCCGTAAGTCACAATTAAGACATAGTTCACATATAACCATATATTACATTACTCTTCCAATATCCACCACCATCATGTAGAATCATCACAACTCCAATCCATCCCAGAGGTTTGAGAGCATGAACCTCCACTCTGATACCATATGTAGTGCCCACATTTTACACACACAATTACAACAGTAAAATACCAGGATAATTTTTTTGAATTACATTGCTCACTACACACAACACAACAAGGGCTCCAAGTACAGAAACTCGACTCACATACGACAATCACATAAGCCATCGACTCACATAGACACATGAAAACAACATAGGCATGTCGATGCCACACTTTTCCCAATGAATGGTTACTAGTAATGACCCAACCACAAGAAAAATGACTTCAGAAAGGCGAACCCACAACACATCATTTCTTTAATTGTATTTTAGTTATGATTAACATCCTAAGAACATTATTATTGCAAGGATGAATTTATCTCTTTTTTTTTAATCTACAAAACTTTAAGTTCATACCACATTTAATTTACAGATCGACTATTT
Organism: Taxus wallichiana var. yunnanensis; assembly: GCA_018340775.1. Classification (NCBI taxonomy): domain Eukaryota; kingdom Viridiplantae; phylum Streptophyta; class Pinopsida; order Cupressales; family Taxaceae; genus Taxus; species Taxus wallichiana. The sequence continues at coordinate 78,667,238 of CM031234.1, forward strand.
TAATTTGGCTTATTATTCTTTAAAAAAATTTCCATAACTTGCATACTTATTTGGCATAATTCGGATGCAAATAAAATACTTAACTATCTTGTTCTTATGTTAAAAATATTCTTCTCGAACATATATTCAATGTCTACATTCTTACTCTTACAACCCATGTGAAAGTGACTTGATGTCCATATAAGCGATATTAGGATTTAACGGAGATTTAGATGCGATATATCTCATTTCCCAAAACATACCTCGATCACAGTACGATGTTATTTCCCTACCATAGTTAATAAAGTGCAATAAATTAATGACTTCCTTTTATATTTATATATCTTTGGTTTTCTTGTAGTTTGATCACAACAATGCATTACATATTCTTTGAAACACATCAAGATATTTAAATGATTTATAAGGTCTTCATAGTGGCCTTATTCTCAACCTCAACTCTCGTATTTACTCTCTTATTACTAGCATTGTCTTTAAAAAGAGTTAAAGAAAAGAAGTTCCTAACCTCTTGAGGACATATATGATTAGAAGACTTGAAGTTACACATGAACCCTAAGTTAACTTCCAAATCAACTCGAGGTTTAGATTAATTTCAACTTCACCTAAGGGTCTACCCCTCAACTAAATATGAGTTTTAAGCGAGAGGACAAATTTATGCTAAAAACCTTCTCAAAAGGACCACGGTGTTATGTTGAGAGAAATCAAGGTAACACATTTAGTTGAGTGGGGCTAAGGGTTCATTAACAAGATTATAAGACCTAAAATAAACTAAGTCACAACCTTTATCCATGTCGTCATAGATCCAAATGTAGGGTTTTCACTCATTTTGAATTTAATTTTATATCTATCTTTGAATGACAAGGTAGTCCGCTAGGCTACGAAGGAGGGGTTAGCTCTACACACTCTAAGAAAATTTTGATTAATATCACTCCTATCGGATGGGTTTAAGACAATGTCACTAAACCTCCCGACTAAATGATAAGCCCCTTTTTGGGCTCTTTTACTCAAACTAGGAGGTTCCATCGAGTGCGAGTTTAAGTCCATCCTACGGTTTTCAATTTCTTCTATGGTAAGGATTATCACACGTGAAAAACAAGATTATGCTATGATATTGAACAAGGGTAGGGTGTTTCAAGTAAATCTCTTTATTTCATTTACAAAGAGTATGAATACACAAGATAACTCTAAAATGCACCTAATCACCTAGAAATAAAAAAGGAAAGGTTGACATCCGAACTTACTAATGACATAAAAATAATAATTCCACCAAATTTTGACGATACTACACTAGGGGATGACACTTTAGAATTAGCTCGGTGAGATGGAGAAGTACTTTACAATAAGGAAATTCTCGACAAGAAACCTAAACAGATGGGGATATTAACAAATTTCACATAAAGCATATTCCTATGGGTGTAGTGCCCACATTCTACACACTTAATTACAACAAGTAAAATACCGGATAATGTTTTTGACTTACATTGCTCACTACACACAACACAACAAGGGTTCCAAGTACAAAACTTTACTCGCATACAACAATCACATAAGCCATTGACTCACATAGTACGCATGAAAACAACATAGGAATGTCGATGCCACACTTTTTTCCCAATGAATGGTTACTAGTAATGACCCAACCACAAGAAAATACTTCAGAAAGGCGAACCCACAACACATCATTTCTTTAATTGTATTTTAGTTACGATTAACATCCTAAGAACATTATTGTTCAAGGATGACTTTCTCTCTCTTTTTTTTTCCCATCTACGAAACTTTAAGTTCATTCCACATTTAATTTGTAGATCGACTATTTTAATTTGGCTTATTATTCTTTACAAAAATTTCCATAACTTGTATACTTATTTGGCATAATTCGGATGAAAATAAAATACTTAATTATCTTGTTCTTATGTTAAAAATCTTCTTCTCGAACATATATTCAATGTCTACCTTTTTACTCTTACAACCCATGTGAAAGTGACTTGATGTCCATATAGCGATATTAGGATTTAACGAAGATGTGGATGCGAGAAATCTCATTTCCAAAAACATACCTCGATCATGGGTACAATTATTTCCCTACCATAGTTAATAAAGTGCAATAAATTAATGACTTCCTTTTATATTTATATATCTTTGGTTTTCTCGTAGTTTGATCACAACAATGCAATACATATTCTTTGAAACACATCAAAATATTTAAATGAGTTATAAGGTCTTGAAGAGTGGCCTTATTCCTAAACCTCAAATCTCTCGTATTTACTCTTATATACTTTATTTTCTACGTCACAAAAAGGTCTTATTACTAGCATTGTCTTAAAAAAGAGTTATGAAGAATGTTCCTAACCTATTGAAGACATATATGATTAGAAGACTTGAAGTTACACATGAACCCTAAGTTAACATCCAAATCAACCGAGGTTTAAATTAATTCCAACTTCACCTAAGGGTCTACCCCTCAACTAAATATGAGTTTTAAGCGAGAGAAAAATTTATGCTAAACCACCTTCCCAAAAGGACCAAGGTGTTATGTTGAGAGAAATCAAGGTAACACATTTAGTTGAGCGGGGCTAAGGGGTTCATTAACAAGAGTATAAGACCTAAAATCAACTAAGTCACAACCTCCATCCATGTCATCTGGATCTAGTGGGTTTCACTCGATGAAGAAATTTAATTTTAAATCTATCTTTGAATGACAAGGTAGTCCGCTAGGCTACGAAGGAGGGGTTAGCTCTACACACTCCAAGAAAAGTTTGACTACGTCACTCCTATCAGACGGGTTTAAGACAATGTCACTAAACCTACTGACTAAGACGATAAGCCCATTTTGGGCTCTTGTTTACTAAACTAGGAGGTTCCATCGAGTGTAGAGTTTTTATCCATCCTACGGTTTTCAATGTCTTCTACGGTAAGGAGTATCACACGTGAAAAAAAAATATTATGCTCCGATATTGAACAAAGGTATGGTGTTTTGATTAAATCTCTTTATTTCATTTACAAAGTATGAATACACAAGATGACTCATTAATCATTTATTAAATATTGAATATGCACTATAAGATATTACTTCAAATTCATTTACCTTATATAAATATCAAACCTTTTACCAGTGTGTACTATAAATCAAAATTGAACTATGATTAAATGCACATTTCCTAGATGTCCTTGAAACTAGCATCTCATACATATCAACAAATTATCAAAATAACATTCTCTATTATGAGACTACATTATACATTTATTTAGTTAACCATGAACTAAATAAATTACAATGATATGTAATGCATTACACAACACCCTTTTTTGTCATTTTTTCATCCTGTAAAACCACGTGAGCATGATATCGCGATAATATTACGGCATGGCATCCACCTAATCTAACATAATTATCATTTTTCAATTTCCATTTACATATGATATTAATTATAATTTGTAATCAAAATAAAATGCTTAGAGACATGTATTCATTACATTTCATTTTACTTCAGTTTGAAATCGAGGAGAGAAAAAAAAAGGGAAGAGAGAGAAAACACCATTTTGTCAACAGTTTTATTTTACACAACAAACTACACTATAGAGTTTTAAACAGTTATTTACATGTGTTAAAAGTTTCCAGGGTGGTTTTGTAACCCTAAGAGGGTCCCACAACTTTCTATTTTTACATTTTCTCACTAGCTACAAAACGTTCAAAATGGGCTCGGAGGCTAAGAAACCACTTCCAAAATTTATCTTTCAATGAAAATGCACATCACGATTAACTCTCTACGTTTCCTCGGATATACCAAGATTTCATAGTAACCCATCGATGGAATTAGGAAAAAGTGAGCGGTTTGTGTTTGGTAGCTAGTATTCCGGGGCTACTTGGTTATAGTTGACCCGATTGCCAATGAACAAAAAGTTAGCTCGAGGGTCTAGAAAACCACATTGATAATAATTGATGTTTGATGGATGAGCATGCATTGAGAAAATTCCTACCAGTTCCCCTATATAAGGAGAATTCATCAGAGTCGACGGGACTAAGAATTAGAAAACCATTTTCAAATGGTGACAAGTTTTCTGGAGTGAAAAGTCGAAATTGGTCCAGTTTGACCTCGTCAAACTATGGTGAAGGCATATAAAATGGCTTTGCAAAACTATCTAAAAGAGTGCTTTTCCCTAAATTGAATGTTCCATGCAATTGTTTAGTATAAACACTAGAGGTTTGTGAAGATGGGAAATAATTTCTCTATCCAGGTTTCAAATGGTGGTTCAAAATGAAAGCCAACTTTCTAGATTTGACAGCTTTCTACTGCTGTAAACCAGTGTAACAGGGCTCCTATAAGAGCATCAAAAAGATCACAAATGTTTATTCGGGGTCAATCCAATGGTCCAGGTGATTCCTCACATAACAAGGTACATGAATGAAGCCTAACATCTCGTTTTCAAAGTTCCGAAGGGTACTTAATGAGTCTCCAAAAATGCAAAAATTAACTATTTAAATAGGGAGAAGGTCAACATTATTACTGGAAAGTCAATTTCATCTGGTCGATAAGACAATGTTGTAGCGATCCAGTTGGGTAGGAAGTTTTCTACATCACCTCAGAATGAGGGTGGGAGTTCGTGGTTTAATGCAAAAGATTTATTTTGATTTTGTGAGTTACAACATGACCTTTCATTGTTTTTGCAATGAGTTGATGTAAACATTTAACTGTATTAAAAACCTAATATTTTAAGATTCTATTAATTTGCAAAAGAGAACTAAAACATGAGAATTATGAGAGGTAAGGGAAGATGAACCATGCCTGGAGAATGAAGTCGGTCAAAACTGCGGGATTCGGTTCAGTAGCTTGCTTGGGCACATCATCAACTAGATCACGAGCATCCACAACTCCACCATTTTACATACACGTCTATCATAAAATTTGTAACTACAGATTTGAAACCATTCCACTACTCTGATCACATTTCTCCTACCTTCTGGATTCGACCCACCACTTGTTGAGCATGATCAAATGGTTTCTTATTGTTGTTGTTTGGATAGAATGAGATCTTCCTCCTTTTGTGCATAGCCTCAAATCTTGCAACCATGAGACCATGATTTTTGAAGGCATTTTGTCAAACACTTCACATGCCTTAAGCATGCCTCCACATTTTGCACATTCTCATGTGCTCATCAAACACCAAGAAAACATATCCACATAGCCACCACAGGCCGGATTGGCATGTTGATGATACAATATAGGGTTTCCTCAAGATAACCAGCATGGCCAAGAATGTCAATCATGCAAACATAATGATTAATTCTAGGCATGATTCTATAAGAGGCACTCATGCCATCAAAGTATTTACAACCCTCATGCACTAAACCTGCATGGCTAAATGCTAATAAAAAAATGAAACTTACATGGTCAGGGTATGTTCCATAAGACCACATCTCTTTGAGGCATTTTTTCAAACAGTTGACTTGCCTTGTGTATGCTTCAATTTACATACTTGTCTACTAGCGCACTTGCAACTAAAAATCCTCTACCATTATGCTTTGACAGTTTTTCAAGGCCTAATCTAAAGCTCCCATTTTGAAAGAGGCTAGGAGGATGTTGGAAAAGGTTGTGGAGTCTGGCTTTACACGTACCAATTGTATTTGCTTGAAAGTTTCTAAGGCCTTTTCAACAAACTCATTTTTTTACACATCCTACAATCATTGCATCCATAAATCACCTTTCTTTTAGGCATTGTTGAATAGTTTGCATGCTTCCACATTTTACATAAGTATATGCTAGGGCACTTATAACTACAACATCTAACAAAATCCCTAAATCATTTATGCTTTGATAGCTATCGACGCAAGAAACAGAGGTTCTTTTTGTGAAGCGGTAGGGAAATTGCTGGCATAGGTTGCAGCAGCCATAACACTCCAAGAGATGACATCTGGCATGGTACTTCTTTGAAAAGAAAATAGAAAAAAATTCCCTTAAGCAAAATGGATCCTTGTAAAAAAACGGTGACCAACGCATTACATGAAGCCACGTTTCCTTCAGGCACTTTCCAACAGAGACGTCCACGCCCCACACATTTCCATCCATATAACAAACAAAACCTCCTCCTACGGTTCTTCATTTGGCTGCAAAAATATGATGCACTCTTATCCTTGGCTCAACAAAGAGGAAACGTGACAAAATCACTCTGGTTGTGCTTCGCCACCGCCCCAAACTCGTCCATTCCAAAAGCATGAGGACAAACCCTAAACTAAAAATTTTAGAGCTTTTCACCCCACCTCCCATTTTCATGCCCCCTTTTTTAATTCTTTTAATTTATTTATTTATTTATTTATTTATTTTTTGTTTGTTTTAATCTAAAAGGGAACATAAAAACCCTAAAATGACTCATCTCCCCATGCGATTCGAGTCTCGGTCTGAGAGTGAACGAGGCATTACAATGGGATAGCCATAAATATGAATTGAATATTGATGAAGAAAACATCACTTGGGAATAGTTTAAGGGATACTTTAGGTAGCGTTGGTTTCCATAGGTATATTATGATTAAAAATTGACATAATTTCATAACTTAGTTCAAGTAAAAATGACTAGAACTCGAATATTGGGAGAAGTTTACTAAATTTCTCAAGTATGTACAATAGTAGCAAAATCATGAAAATTTTAGAATACGTAAGTTCATGATGGGATTGAATCATATGATATGTGGAGAGGTAGATTTACATAGTCTAACCACCATGGAAGGAGTTATAGAAAAATCCATAAGGTAAGAATAGAAATTGAAGGCAATTTCTATGCATAAGGAAGAGAATCAAAATAAAATCTCTAAGTATTCTTCATCCCTTGCACCTAAGAAGGTGGAATGGAAAAAGTTTGGCACTAAAAACAGGTTTGGGGCTGAAAACAGTAAGAAAACAACAACAAATAAACCTGCTACAAATAACAGAAACAATTTTCAAAAGAATAATAATGGGCATAAAACTTATGGTGGTAAAAACAATAATTATAAGGCCAAGAATAAGTTTGAACCTAAAAAGGGACCTGTTGGGGGTTGTTATAACTGTGGAAAAGATAATTACACAAACCATTACCCTCTAAATAAAAATGACAACCAACAACACAAGATACATGCTGCAGTAGTTGATAAGCAAGCTGAAAAATAGGATACACCCATTGAAGTACCAGGTAAATGTTTTGGCATACTTGTAACTATACTTTTTTATACTAGTGCTACGAGAATGATTTATTTCTAATAATTTAGCTTCAAAATTGAAAAGAAGATATGGAATTATGGAAAAATAATGGACTTTTCATTATGGTAATAATGTTGTCCACACTGTTAATAAATGTATTTTTGGCGTAGCCTTAGAAATACCTAGTTTTATTATAGAATTAGACTTGTATGTTGCATCTTTGGGGTATTACGATGTTATCATTGGTGTGAATTGGCTTTCTGATCATAAGGAAAAATTTGATTGTTTTGAAAAACACATAAAATGTCTTGATGATCTACAAAAAATAGTAGACATACAAGGAGTAAAAAGAGAAATTTCAGTTTGAAAACTATCAACTGTGTAACTTAAAAAGGCCAAAAATAAAGGTTGCATGTTATATGCAGTAAAAATTTCTGAAACAATAGAAGAAGGTAGTAATTTTATGGAAAAATACCCATTGTTATGAGAGTACAATGATGTGTTCTGGAAGAAATCTCATCTTTCGCCAAAACGAGAGTTTGAATTCACAATAGAAATCAAACCTGAACCAATCTATTTCCAAGGCACCATACCACATGACTACAACTGAGTTAGTTGAACTAAAGGCACAATTACAAGAACTTTTTTCTAAAGGTTTAATAACACTGAGTGTCTTTCCTTGGGGAGCACCGATGATCTTCATTAAAAAGAAATATGGAACACTTAGACTTTGTATTTATTATTGAATTTTAAACAAGGAAACAATTATAAATAGATATCCTCTTCCTAGGATTGATGATCTATTTGATCGGATGCGTGGTGCATCGGTTTATTTAAAGACAAATCTACAATCTGGATATCATTAGTTGAGAATCAAAGATGATGATATTCATAAAAAACTTTTAGAACAAGGTATGGGCAATTCATTACTTTACCTTTTGGTTTAATAAATGAACCTACAACTTTCATGAATCTAATGAAAAATATTTTTCAAGAATACTTGGAAAATTTTGTACTTGTATTCTTGACGATATTCTTATCAATTAAAAGAGCATAGAGGAGCACAATGAACATTTAAGGATTGTACTCGAGATTCTAAGAAAGATATTTTTTTGGAAAATTGTCAAAATGCTCCTTTTATGAAATAAAAGTACATTACTTAAGACATGTTATAAGTAAAGATGGAGTATCAATTGATCCATACAAGATTTCAGCCATAATTGATTGCCCAATACCTAAGAATGTTCAAGAAGTTAGAAGCTTCATGGGCTTGCCAGATATTATAGAAAATTTGCTAAGGAATTTTTAAAATTTGCTGCCCCAATTACTTCATTACAAAAGAAAGACAAAAAGTTTGTTTGGAGTGATAAATGTGAAGCAACATTTAAAAAACTAAAATAACAGCTAACTATAACACCTATTTTGACTATTTCAGATCAAAATGAAAGTTTTATGGTAGTTATGGATACTTTCGAGAAAGGATTAGGGGGTATAATACTGAAAAATGATCATGTTATAGCTTATGAAAGAAAAAAACTCAAGTTGCACAGCTGAATTATGCTCACCATGACCTAAAGCTTGTTTCCATAGTATATGCACTTCTAGTATGAAGACATTATCTCTTAGGTAAATCATTTGAGCTAAAAATTGACCAACTTGGGATGAAATATATCTTCACATAACCAAATTTAAATGTAAGAAAGAAAAGATAGTTAGATTTTTTGTCTCAGGTATGATTTTGACATCAATTACATTAAAGATAAATAAAACCAAATGGTAAATGCACTAAGTCATAGGAAACATATTTCCGCACTTGTAACCTTGATAACATAGTTTAAAGATGAGGTAAAGGAAGTAATGATGTCTTATAAATATTTCCAGCAAGTAAAAACAACACTTGCTATATATTTTAATGATGCAAGATACAAAGGTTTCTAAATTGATAATGAAGGAATCCTAAGGTATGAAAATCAGGCATATGTACCTTATGAAAATGAGTTAAGGAATAAGTTAATGACTGAATTTCACAATTCACCTTACTCTGGAAATCTCGGGGTAACAAAAATGCTTGTTGATATAAAACAAAAATATTTTTGGAAAGGGATGAAAAAGGATATAATTGATTATGTGTCACATTTCTTGGAATTTCACTATGTTGAGGCTGAACATATGCACCCAAATAGTTTATTGTAACCCCATAACATACCGTAATATAAATGGAAAGTAACAAGTATGGATTTTGTTCAAAGGATGAGTATGTCTAAAAATAAGCATGATTTTTATTTTAGTTGTGGTTGACAAGTTAATGAAGTATCTCAATTAGTTACTAGTAATCTCAAGGATGATTCACGATTCTTAAAAAAATATTTTTCATGAATTTTTCAGATTGCATGGTATACCCGAGCTAATTATATTTGATAGAGACCCAAGAATGAATTAAATTTTTTGGAAAACTTTGAATGTAGCATTAAGAACAAAACTGAATTTTAGTTCTGCATTTCATCCAGAAATGGATGGGCAAACCAAAAGAGTTAATCATGTAATGGAAGATATGTTGAGAATGTACTATATGGACCAACAATACAAATGGGAAGAATACCTTCCTTTAGTTGAATTTGCATATAATAATACTTACCATTCCTCTCTAAAAATGGTACCTTTCAAAGAATTGTATGGAAAAAGTGCGAGAACCCCATTAGTTGGGATAACATTGAAGATAAAGAGATAATTGGACCTGAAATACTTACTGAAATGGAACATCAAGTAAAATTAATCATGAATGATTGAAGGAAGGTACTTATAGGAAAAAAATTATGCAAACCTAAAAGGGTAGATAGAAAATCTGAACTTGGTGAAATATTATTTTTACGTGTTAAGCCTAAAAGAGATCAATTACTTTTGGAAAAACATCCAAGTTATTTGCCTTTTGAAATTTTATAAGTGATTAGTCATGTAGCTTATCGTTTAGCATTGCCTCCCACATTGCACGAGATGCATGATGTTTTTCATATTTCCTTGCTTAAGAAATATGTTTCAAATTTTTCACATGTATTAAATTGGAATTCCTTTAAGGTTCAAGACCCGGGAATAATCATGGTTGAACCCGTAAGGTGCTGAAACTCATAATTTACAATTGTGAAATCACGAAATAAGTCAATGCAAGATCTAGTGGGACATGAAAACTATTTTTCCTCATTTTTTGAACATAATTAATTCTAATTTATTCAATTTTTGAATTATTAATCTATAAAACTATTTATGATTTTTGCCGCTTTTGGGATTTTTTTTTTTAAAAAGAACTAATACAACTATTTGATGTTGTAATAAGACTTGAGAAGCTTTAATTTCTACAAATTCATTAATCTGTTTGAGAATTTTATGGATGAATAAGTTATATTTATGACTATGTTCTTAAATATGTGTGTGGACTAACTTAATCATAAGGACAATGATGATTTTTAGAGGGGAGGTATGTAATGCCTCTGTCGTGTTGATATATGTACTTACTTTGGTGACTGAAGTTTGAAAATGTTGATAAGTGATTCTTGTTTTGAGTTGATATACTCTTTGAATTGTTGCTCATGTTTGTAGAAGAGATATCCACTACCTGTTAAAATCTGATGTTAATCGTACCTTAGCCATATTGTTCTTATGTATAATTATCATCATGGACTCACTTGATTTGGATTTTGAAATGCACTATGTAATTTCAATTTGGTAAGAAGTGAATTCAGGTCTTTGGAAACTATACGGGTAAGTCGTTTAACTTTTAATATGAATTTTGTTCTTTAGATTATGGTATCTATATTTGAAGTAGGGCAAGGTAAGTGTACCAAATTAGGAGGCCAACAAGTGGACAAAAACCTGAAAACAACCAAAACGCATACGTGTTTTTCCATAATGTGATCACGTTTCATTTTTCTTGGGTTGGTAATTACCAATCCTAAAATATGTATGTGTTATAACGCATACACATTTTAGTTAAGGAAAAACGTGTACGCATTTTGTATAGTATGGACTATATATGTGTATTTGGGGGCTTATACTTACAAAAATAAATGTTAAAGTATAATATTTCATTTATTATTTCTTTTTAAATTTATTATTTCTTATACTTTAAATTTATTTTAGTAAATATAAGAAATTAGGGTCACTCTACAATATTGAAGTGGTCACGTAGCTCCAATGAGTTATAATCTAGAAGATAATTTTTAAAAATATAATATGGTCGATAATTAACTCATTTTTTTAGGATTTCAGCAGAGGACCTAAAACTTTCAGGGCATATATATTGTAGTCGGTATTTGTTTTGGGAAAGCATATACTTGTTGTGTAGGGTTTTTGACCTTCGAAATTGGATTTTGTCTCTACCACTACTTGAATTGGTACCAATTTTTAAATTTGGTCCATAATTCACTTTAGTGACCATGAATCAACTCTATGATGCTTGTCTACTTCTTACTAAAATGATATCCTCACTTTGTAGATAGAGGATTTCTCCCTGAATGGGATTCTTTTCCTATGGCCAAAATGAGGTGATTGTAATGTGCCTCCTCCTTAGTGTTTAATCATAATACTAGGAGTAAAATGAGTTTTTATGAATAGTACTAAGTTAATTACATCAAGTAAACTTAGATGATTTCTCATTCTTAGAAACATGGTGCTCCATATAAAGATGGTCATCCCCTCACCTTTCCTAGCTCTAAAATTATCCTTTCATGGAATCAAATTCACAATTCTCATACATGTTTTTCTCATATGTCTCTCATGGAGATAAATGATGCCTTAATACTTCACACATGATGGTCCTTGATACCTCGATGACATTACTAACTCATTTTAGATTGTTCTGAAGGTTGTTCAATTATCTACAAAATGACGAAAAATGGCCTTTTTAGGCATTCAAAGGAATTAATCTCTCATCAAATCTAAATGAGTTGATCAATCATCTTAGACACTATTCCCTACATAGTGAAACACACTGAATGATCTTATTAGGAATTTCCTTTGGGTCAGGGTTTATGATTTAGGGTTTAGGGTTTATGGCTCAGGGTTCAGGGTTTAAGACTCATGGTTTAGGGTTTAGTGTTTAGGTCTCATGGTGCATATTTTAGGGTTTAGGGTTTAGAGCTCATGGTTTATGGTTCATAGTTTAGGGTTTAGATTTTAGGGTTTATGGCTCAGGGTTAAGGGTTAAGGGTTTAGGATTTAGGGTTTAGGGTTTAGGGTTCAAGGTTCAAGGTTTAGAGCTTAGGGTTGAGGGTTAAGGGTTGAGGGTTGAAGGTTGAATTCTGATGGTTTAGGGCTAAGGGTTTAGGGTTGAGTGTTCATGTTTTAGGATTCAATGTTTAGGGTTTGATCTTAGGCTTAGGGCTCAAAGTTCAATGTTTATTCTTTAGAGTTTTGGGCTCAAGGTTTAGGGTTTGTGGATCGGGATTTAGGTTTTAGGATTTAGGGTTAAGGGTTGATGGTTTAGGATTTAGGGACTAGGTTTTAGGGTTTAGGGCTTAGGGTTTATGGTTTATGGTTTAGGGTTTAGGGCCTAAGGTTTAAGGCTTAACATTTAGGATCACCCATTCACTCACTACAATGTTCTATGTCTTACCCATTCTTATAAGTATTGATAGAGAGTATTCAACTAAAAGGGTTCATCTACTTTGTAGGTAAAACATTCAAAGGGATTCATCGAGTTTGATTCCTTTCATCTACTGATATTTTGAAGGAGGAAAATGTCAGATGTCTTACCCATTCTTATTAGTATTAGCATAGAGTATTCAACTAAAAAGGATTCATCTGATTCCTAGGCTGAACATTTAAAGAGATTAATCTTACTTTGGTGTCTTTCATCTATTGATATTTTGAAGGAGGGAAATTTTAGATATCTAGGAACAATTTGGTACAAAGAAATTTTTTTATACTCTTTTGAATAATTATTTTAGTTACAAGTTACCGTGAACAAAGGTTTCATTTGAAGAATAAAGCTTGATATGTCCAGTGCTTGTGTAAGCTGGAAATTTGAGATTATTTATGATGTTAAAGTTTATTTTCCAAGATGCATTACTCTAATGTTTGAAAATGTTTCTCCAGATGCAATGAAATTATGATTTAAACACTAAATGATTCATGAATGTCCAGTCCTACCACAAACCCCTAGTAGTCCTAGATCATTGGGTATAAAGAGACACCATTACTTGGATTCCATTTATAACGATAGATATATTTGTAAATTCATGTTATGACCTCTAAATCTGTATGAATTTCAAGTTGTTTGGAAATCACATCACACCCTTCACTAGGATTGATGACTACCCCTATATTTTTGAAGGCACTTTTGAAAGCATCCATGGGTTTATCATAGAAGGAATTATCAATGAATGGAAGGTCACTAAGTCATAGGCCATTTGAATCCAATTCAAAACTAACCAATAAATATTTACTAGGGGATTGATAACTCCTTTGTGTTCTTAGTCATTCCCTAGTTTAATTTATTATTTTGAACACTTGAAGAAGTTACACAAATTTACTATCCTTCCAACAATAAAATAGCTTTCTCTTTATCTAGAGGAGAGGATATTGCAGGTAATTCGGTTCTGATCCTACACCTCTGCATTCATATACTATATGTGTTTCTTCTATTTCCTTTGAGATTAATTTTTTTTGTTGCGATGGTTATTTTTTCCAGCTTCCAATGGATCATCCTGGCTTGCATAATAAAATACATGGAAATATGAGAAATGTGAAATTTGTTTTAGTGTGTAAAGAAATTGACATTCAAGAATCCAAGTATATGTGGGGAGAATTTTTTTGGCGAGAGATGTGTAATATGTATTACAAGGCACAAGGTAGATGTCATATCCATTTAGTTTTTTTCCCACCTCTCATTAAAAAGGTAGTTATACAATAAGACTCAATGATGGTTCTAGCCACAAGACTAGGAAATAAGGTCCTAATATTGATATTCAAAAAGATGAAATCACTCATAAGACCTAATGGAAATAAATGATGTCTAGAGGTTAGAGATAAGGTCTCTGGATTTATTTTTAGGGTTTAGGATCGGGGCTCATGGTTCAGGTTTAGGGTTTAGGGTTTAGGATTTAGTGTTCAAAGTTTAGGGTTTATTATTTTGTTTTTAGGGTTTATAGTTTAGGGTTAATGGTTTATGTCGAAAGATAAGATTTTGTGGTTTAGTTTTTAGGGCTCAGGATTTAGAGTTTAATATTAAGGGTTTAGGGTTCAGGGATTAGGGTCTAGGGTCTACGGTTTAGGGTTTAGTTTTTAGGTTTTAGGGTTTAGCATTTAGGGCTCATAGTTCAAGTTTTAGGGTTTATGGTTTAGGATTTATCATTTAGTGCTTAGGGTTTAGGGTTTAAGGTTTAGGGATCATGGTTTAGGGTTTAGAGTTTAGGGCTTATACTACATGGTTTAGGGTTTAGGGATCATGGATCAAGGTGTAGGGTTTAAGGCTTAGGGTTTAGGGTTTATGGTTTAGAGCTTAGGTTTTAGGGTACATGATTCATGTTTTATGGCTCGGGTTTAGGTTGTAGAGTCACGGGTTTAAGGTTAGAGGTTAGAGCTCAAGGCTCTGGATTTAGGGTTTAAGGCTTAGGGTTTAAAGTTTAGGGTTTAGGGCTCAAGGATCAAGGTGTAGGGTTCAAGGTTTAGGTTTTAGGGTTTAGGGTTTAGGGATTATGGTTTAGGGTTCATGGTTTAGGGTTTATGGCTCAAGGTTCGGGGTTCAGAGTTATGGGTTTAAGGTTTAGGGGTTAGAGCTCAAGGCTCTGGATTTAGTGTTTAGGGTTTAGGGTTTAGGGTTTAGGATTTAGTGTTCAATGTTTAGGGTTTATTATTTTGGTTTTAGAGTTTAGGGTTTAGGTCTTAGGGTTAATGGTTGAGGGTTAAGGGTTTAGGTCGTAGAGTTCAGGGTTTAGGATTTAGGGTTTAGGATTCATTTTTAGGGTTTAGGGTTTAGGATTTAGTTTTTAGGGTTTAAGGTTTAACATTTAGGGCTCACGGTTCATGGTATAGGGTTCATGGTTTAGGACTTAAGGCTCAGGGTTTAGGGTTTAGGGCTCACATGTAAGGGTTTAATGTTTAATGTTTAGGATTTAGGATTTAGGGTTTGGGTTTAGGGCCTCACTTTATGGTTTTGATTGTAGAATTTAATGCTAAAATCTCTAGGCCGAATGCTGAAATCCTAAAAATTACCTATGTACTAACCAGATTATACTATAAAAAACTATCTCCTAAATCATGACTAATGGAGCTATGAGACTAGTTCCATAAGGTGCAGAGTGGCCCTAATTTCTTATATTTACTAAAATAAATTTAAAGTATAAGAAATAATAAAATATAAATAATAATAATAATAGTTTGGATCCCCAATCCGAGGCATGAACACAACTGTACAAACACAACAAACAACGTTTTTTTGCGAGAAAATGCAAAAATTCCATTTCCACCATGATAAATCAACATAAAACAATCAATTCATTTAAAAAAATTATACCGCGATGTAGAGGAAAGTTTCTTCTTTCTACAAATTTTATGACTAATATAAGGTTTCCATATTATTTATTTTCTAACTATGCCTTTCAATAGCTATTTTTTAAGTATAAATATGGCTATCTTTCATCGTGTATCTTTTTTTTGGCTCATCAAAATTGAAAAACATTATACTAACACAAACTAGGCCTAATTCTATACATATTAAAAATATATAATTTTTTGATATTTTTGAGGTAGTTAGAGGGGGCATGGTCAAAGCTCCGTTATTTTTCAAAACTTTAAATTTATGTACTAGAAAAATCATATAGAAATAAATACTTGCTAAAATATATATAAAAACTCTAACACAAACTAGATGCTCCTAGCTATCTTTCTACAAAAGGGTTTTCAAAAGTACTAAATGGTGCTAAGATATGGTGGGGGTACGAAAGTCACTCTATTATGTTTTTTAACAAAAACAAGAGCACCTGTTGGTATTTTAGTTATTTTACCCACTTAAACTTATCCATTTTCAATAAAATTTAGTAGCTTAGAAACTAGACTCAAAATTCTACAATTCATGTTAATAAAACATATTCCAATTTTGAGCGTAACTATTTCAAAAAAACTCGTACAAGTTAAAGTTTTTTATTTTTCAAAAAAATGCGTCCACTTAAGACCCCCTTTTAGCCCCCCAACTTGGTGCACTTACCCAAAAATACCTTGGATCAATTTCAATGATCCAAGGAATACTGCTGATTGATATTTTATTATGATCATATTGTTAATTCAATTAACTTTATTATGTTTCTAATAAACCATCATGTTAAGGATTTAATGAATATAAGGTTGCTGGATATGTTTAGTAACATCTTATGAATACATCCATATTGTTCATTTATTTACTTTGATTCAATAAATTACAAATGTTGGCATCATTGTGTATAATTTATTTATAGCCTTCATCTATACTATTGCCTAATTCAATGTTCATTGATTTATTAAGAAAAGCTATTATGAAGTATTGAAAACTTAATCTAAGTTTTCCTAATTATGGGGACTTAAATTGGATTATCCTAATCTAAAGATATAATCTAAACTATCCTAAGGTATTGATTATTATTCTAACCTAAGCTAAAGTTGGTATCTTACATTAAGGGGGTCTAAACCTAAATTGGAACCTAGACGTAACCTAAGACTCAACTATGATAAAAAAATACCTAAGGGTCTAAGTATGGTCAATTGGGTACCAACCCATGTTGTACCAAGAATTTCAGGAGGTTTATTGTGGCATTGTCACCACCTTTAGAAAATACAAAGTTAAACTTGGTGGCACTATAATCTAGGTAACTAAGGAATAGCATTGAATTGTTTAAAACATTTAGTTATTATTAAAGTTAATCGACGGCTGGAAAATTCAATGGGATAACTAGAAGAATTTTATAGTATTTATTGATCTTGGTATAAGTAGAAACCACCTTGGAAATGTCAAGATGGTTTTGGGAAAAGTAATATAATTTGGTTTTTACTTTTCATTTGGTTTAACAAGAACTATGGATCTAGATGTTAATCTTTTACTATTTGAACTGGTAGTTCGTTTCCACTTCATTAATGAAATATTCATTGTATGGAGAATATAGTGGAGAGGAGATCAGGATTTCGGTTATAAAAATAATAAGGAAGATGAATTTTAGTTTTTAGGCATTTCATTAGAAGTTTTGGAGAAATATTACAGAAACTTGGAAATAAAGTTGGAAATCTTGGAAAGGAATTTGGAGAGCACAACCACACATGATAGGCTCTAACTCATTATGATAAATTTATTTATTTAACCATTTCTTAAAAATAACTCTACTCTTCTTATGAAATTGTATTTTGAGTTCTGGGTTTTGTGGTTTTCTATGTGATCCTACTCTTCCTAGATTTTTATTCTATCATATTAAAGTACCTAGTTTTTAGTCGATTAAATCGAATATGGTTGCATGCATGGATCTGTGGGTGATTGTGTAATGATATAATGAATTTATTTATTCGGGTTGTGTATTATTGGTTGAACTTGAATTTTTTTGTACTTTTCTTGATACAACTCAAATGATTAATAAAAACATTGTGTTCATGTATGAAATCCATCTATTTTGAGTCCTTTAAATCTTATGGAAAGATATTAATGTTGTTACTAGCTGTCTAGGAAATCTAAATAATGGGTTCATTTGTTCTTGTATCGCTAGTTATATTAATAAAGTCTTATTGGTTTGGTCATATTATATTGTACACCGTGATCATTTTTGGTTCTATTAAAACACTTTAGCATGAGTTCACAACCCTGATAGTCTTAGAATTTTCAAAATTTTAAATCTCTCCAATGTGAAGAATGCGACTAGTATTATTATAGGGGTTTTAAAGTTCCCTCGATATGTTTTAGAAACATTTTCTTTCCATATTGAAAACCACCCTTGTTGGGTTGGTGTAAATTCTATTTTGAAAAGGGAAATACCTAGTTTCTTAACCTTGTGTGTTATTTCATTTATGGGTTGTTCATTTTTACCGTATAGGTATTTCACTCAGATTCGAGTCACTAAATCGATCCTTGAGGTTTTTATTTTTTGTTCTAGTTCAGTCATTTCATGTAATCGAGCTCAGAATCTATATCTTATTTACACACTACGATGTTATTGTTTCAATTTATACTAATTCCTATTCTTACTAACACACTACTCTATCAATATATACACATCTTGACATACTTTCTATCTTTTCTAACATGCTAATAGGTGCTTCATGTGCAACATTTTCTTTGTAGGAAATATTTGCTACCATGGTTGTTTGATACTTTGTTTGTTACTATTTTCCATTCTATGTTATTATTTGCAGGCTTTGCCCTATGCCTTGCTTATTTATTAATTGCATTATTTTTACCTCTTTGAACCTAGTTGTCTTGTGATATTGTGAGTAATGTCCCATGTTTGAAACATACTTTTTGCGGTCTACATTGTCTTCTTGCTTGTTCAATTATATTGTCTTTTATATGTGTATTTGTCTTATTTACATTAACATGTGTTTCCAACCACTTTGTTTATGTGTGCCTTGGTTTTTACAAAGTACATTCCTTCCCTCTATAGGGTATCAGTTTCAAATAAGAGTCCATTCCTCTTTTTGGGCCACATCCTCTTATCAATGTTGCATGCATCCCAAACGAGGGTGACATACATTGGCTGAAAGCATTCACCCCATTCAATTATACAAATTCATAGTTCAAACTTGCATAGTACAAGAATAACACTATCATCAGTCATAGAATCAACCTATAATCTGACTTGGGTCCTTAGCAAAAATAAACACTAGTGCTTAGATACATACATGAGATCTTGTGCACCCCTAACCCTTCATGGGCACCTATGAATACAGGGAAGTTACATAATTTTTCTCGATAAGCACGATTCATAGAACTCTACTGAGATCAATTTTCTCAAAGACACACACAGTCCTCTAGAAATCATAATGCATTCTACCTCCATTTTATACTTGTATCAAACTAATTAAACTAGAACAAAGTAGTATCACACCATCTCAGCGTGGTGTATAACTTTGGGAAGAAGTCAAGGATGGAGAATAACACTAGACCTTTCTCTTCAACACTTCTTTTTCTGTAGCATGAGATCACCTAAAAAACTCACACTTGGCATAAGATTTCCCAAAAAAAACATTCTTGGCATGAGATCTCTCAAAAAAATTGTTCTTATACAAAAATTTTAGGATCCTTTCTATCCTTTTTCACTCATCACAGATCAGATGCACATTTTCCTTTTACTACTTTCACGCATTTTCACATACTTGGATCAAAGTTTTCACACATTCATGACTTTGACTACTCTTTTTCTCTTCTTTTGTAGGTTTATCCTTAATACACAACAATAATAATCCCTTCATCAAGTGACACTAACAACAAGTATAATGCAACATAACACATACGCTTTCAATCATAGGGTCACTTCCTCTTCTCTAGCTTCCATGCTTCATTTTTATCACTCCATGCTTTTTATTGTCTCCTTGGCATGTTTTTTCCATCAATCTACATGGTTATCAGGTACACATATTCTATCTAATTTATGTTATTGATTATTCACTCAACAACATAAAGTGGGGGAAAATGTAGACACTAAATCATGCACTTTGGGTACATTTCTAGGTCATAATCACATACCACTATTCATATGATTCCTAAGCGAGAAAAATAGTAATTAAAATCTTTCATTGGTCTCTTTTATTTCTTTCTTGATTTATTTGTGGTATTACAACCCCACTTCCTAGTCTAACTTTTACTACTTTATCGTTCTTAGCTCTATACACTAGTACCCTGGTTAGGATGCCGGTGCCCAAGAATCCCCGTCCCCTTTGGGTGCCCCCCGACCTATTTACATCTTACTCACCCCTTGTGGGCCTCTTTTTATCTTTTAGGAATATTTTTTCTTGGTGGTTGACCTTTGAGATGTTAATTAGGAAACTCAAACAAGGTAATCATATAAATACAAAGCTATGTGATCATAATAAAGAACCAAGCTCTAAGTATCTATTACTATCACCTAGCATTACATCTAAAGGAATTTTAAGAGCATCAAAGCATCCATCTAGCTTCATTCAATGGAAAATGGACTACATTCTTCTTCATACACTTCATGGGAGGGGAAAACTCAAGATCTTCTAGTGACCTACATGTGATCAACATCGAATATTAGTGAATATCTTGTGACACTACAAAATTATGTTTCGAGGTTTTTTTGTAGTTGTGGGCATCCAGAACCAGTCTCTAGCACTTAGGCACCCCCGACCAAGGCCGGATCTTGAGTCCTAACATTCTCAAAATTTCTATAGTTTTTAGGGCTCAATTGCGACATTATTCCCTCCTATTTGATCAAAATTTCCATATCGGTGCATCTTCGAGATTATTGGGAAACAATCTAAGTATCTTATTCCATATATTGCACTTAGGGGTTCAATTTACATTTTATTATTTCTTAGGTCAAAGATGTACTTTGTTTCTTATCTCTCCGTTGTGACTCTATAATTAGGGTTTTAATAATTTCTATATTTTTTAAATCACAAAGGTGTATAGTGATTCATAACTTCAAATACTTGTCATAATATTCTTCATACAAAAATAACCCTAGCTTCCTTTGGAAATTTCACTCCAAAATGCTTCTAACTCCCAATATTTCCTTATTTGCTTACATAGTCTACCTAGATTAACTCTACAAATAGATATTCACCCCTTTATAACATGTTTCCACCATATGACTCAATAGTGAGCTATAATTTTAGGATGAGGTTGGTTAAGAGGTCGAACCCTCTTAACCTATTCCATTGCATTTGTTACTATCATGGGGAAAGATCCCAAATTGCCTACATGGAGTGAGGGTAGTTTATTTAAAATACGTAGGCCGGTGAGTTTAGTAAATCTTCGGACTAGTTTTACTATGCCACATTGACAAGGATGGTGGGATGACATGCTCTAAGTTGGACTTGTTAGTGGAATGACAAGCTATGTTGGGATTTGGCGGTGTGAGGTGTAGGGAAAGGGAGTTTAGGATAATTCGAGTGTTGCGGTGAGATGGGGGTTATGTGGTAGAGTGAACAGAGAGCTGACATGTGGATAAGGTAGGGAGTTGGTGAGGTGGCATGTCAACTCGGTTGGCTAAGAAAGGAGCTTGACTCGCTTAAGTTGGGTTATCACGAAGAGTAACTCGTAACTTCAATACAAAGCATTTAAGTACAAGTGTAATATATATTTTACATGCATCATGGGTGGAATAATAAAGGAATTTATATACGAAGCTTCATTAGAGTGATATTAAGAAATGGATGAAAAGGCACCCCTCCAAAAATATTTTTCCAATCTCGGCTAAGGGCCCCAAGTCAGCAAGTAGTGGGGCCCATGCGTACAATAACAAGTGTCAAAGACCAAAGGTGTAAAACACATTTTTATTCCATACCACATTAATGCATATCATCTACTACATTCAACACTCCCAAACAAGTTAATTAGCTCTCAAGTTTAATTAGTCACTTTTAGATTGTAATATGCCTGATTTCCACAACTCAAGATACCTCCTATACCTACTAATTTGGCTTTAAATGATAAAATAAAATGATGATAACATTCTAATATGTTTCTTAGTCTCTATCTAGGCTAGACCACTAAACAAATTGATTCAAACAATTGAATTCAATTTCTTTGATCATATTTTGTCAAAAGTATCAAACAATCTCTTAGGAAGAATGATGATGGTAAGATATGGGTTAAATCAATATATAATTCACCAAACCAATCTAAATGCACTTCGAACACCCTTTTTGGTGTTTGAGGTGTAGAAAAATAGGTTTAATTCAATTCCTAAGCTACTTGCACCTTCCTTGACATTTCTCTCTTATAAGCTTAGATCTTTCTACTAGCCTTGCCCGAAGAATAATTAAATTGTATCTTTTGATTGGAAGATTCATTTTACAAACTAAATATCTTTTATAGTACCCATTTAGGTTATTCTCATGTGTGAAAATTTTTAGAGGTTAATTCTTTAGAAAATATTCACCCAAACCCTCTTTCTCATTACTTTATTAGGCCTTTTAATGCATGCTATAGGACTACTCCCAAACTGATCATCACAATCTCCTTACAATTACAATATTTTTGCAAATTTCCCTTTGAATATTAATTTGGAAACTGATAGGGTAGATTTTTTAAGTTACTATCTTTTGGGGTGGGTTTATTGGCCCTCTAACTCCCTTTTTCTCCAAACCCTAAGGATTTACTTCTACATGCCCGATAGTCCAAGTTTACTTACTAATTTGAATTTACTTAATCTCCAAATGTAAAGTCAATTGATTTAATCCTGTGCCAAATGTTGGAAACTATCTATCTTACTAATGGGGCTTGATTTCCCTTTGTAGCACATGTTTACACCTCCATTCATTGTACTCTGCCTTCTCGAATAGGGTAGGCTGACTATTAAGCTTCCCAAGAAAAATATGAATAGTGCCTTTGGTATTCAAGGTGTCAAAAGGTCTGCAACACAAAATATTACATTTTAATCAAACATGTCCTCATTCCTTTGTTTTAAGAGTCCTCCTTTGAATAAATCTTTCTACCACTATGAAAGTTGCATTCTACTACAAGTTACCTAATTCACTACTATACCAATACATTCAAACAACAAACACATACACAAGTGCATTGAATACATAGAAATCAACTCTTTTCAACTCAATAAATCTTCCCTCAATTACACAAATGGAATTCAATAGTGGTTCAAGATTCATGCACAAAGTATAGCCTTTTTCCTAAATATTTGCAAATAATTCTTCTCAACACATGTTCTTGCAGCTCCAACTCAGTTTCCTTGATTAATAAATGAATAATGAAATAGTTACAACAAGATATTAACCTTTCTTGCTCGAATGTCTTCCATAACTCACTTCTAAAACCAAAAAACCAAGAAAAGGTTTAGGAGTTACACACCAAAGAAGTTCATTCATGATGAATAGGAGTTACATAAGCCCTCATAGTATATCATAAGGGGATTCCAAGACCAAATTAGGAGCTATAAACCCTAAACCATACATGAAAGACACCTTCAACCTCTACCACTAACTAGAAATTCAAATTTTAAAAGTTAATCCAAAATGGAGGGAAACCTCCTAATTCAAATTTTGTGCTTCTAGAGCCCAAAAGGACAACATGATTGACTCCTAGACATCTCTAAAGATGTATACAAAAAAAAAATTGACTTTTAATGCCTAAAATAACCTTTTTAGTAATGCCCCTGCATCATACTACTAAGGGGGAAAAGAAGCTTCATGTGATGTTTTTCTTGCAAGATGATCTCTTTATTTCTTTGTTTCCAATTACACATGATCTTATGATAATGTTATTGGACTAAATTTATTACCTCAAGATCTCCTAGGGGACTGCACTAGTATTTTTTCAAGTTTTCTCACCCTTGAATGAGTTTCCATCACAATATTATTAACTCCCACATGAATGTACACTATCCTTTCTAACTGTTGACTGATTTTAAACACCGGTTAACCTCTATTTGTGTCTTTTCTTCATGCTCCTTAACTATGGAATAATATTTGACATCTCTTTGTGAATATTATTGACTCAATTCACCCTCAAGATTGATAAATTTTGGTTTTTCTCCATCCTTACTTCCTTCATCACACCTACATAAAAACACTAGAAGAAAGATTAATATGCAATTTTTGACTTTTTCCTCTATCCTTGACCTTCATAACTTTTGTACTCTTTCTTTTACCCTATTCCTAAAAATCTATGTTGCCTTGGATTGTATTGATGTCCATTTCTTGAATGATTTATTCCTCTGCTAGATTTGGTTGTATCATGTTTATCCCAAGGTTTTATTTGTATACCTCATTAACTCGCCTCTAGAAGTTTTTTCTTGTCCTTGTTATCAGCAAGGTATGCATATTCATCTTCATTACCTTTCATATTCATTTTCTTTTTTGAGTGACCTTAGTATTCATGCTCTCCACTTACCCATTGCCACACTTTCTTAACTGTGTTAGTTCCATTCTCTATCACTTCACATCCCTTTCCATGTTGAAAGAATGTATTCAAACCCATGAAGATTACTCTTGACAGATCCTCAAGACATGCCTTCCTATCCTTTTATGGATTTATTGTGTGTTTAATTCCATCCTTCATAAATGTATATGTATTTTCCCATCCATCATGGATGGCCTTCTTGTCAAATTTCCATGGTATTCCCAATAGAAGATGACATGCATCCATGGGCATTACATCACACAAAACTTGATCATGATATCTACCCACTTGAAAATCAACCAAACATTGTTGATTCACTAACACTTGATGCTCTCTTTGTACCCAAAATAATCTATATGGATTAGGATGCCTTACTTTCTTCAAATTCAATTTTTCTACCATTTCATTGGAGACTAAATTATCAATACTACCATTATCAATAATGAGTTTGCAACACTTACCTTTTTCCTTGCATATTGTCCTAACAATGTTCTCCTCTGTATTGGTTCTTCATTATTTCTTGCATTCACTAAGGCTCTCCTCATCATCAAAGCTTCTCCAGTTTCAGGTTCCTCTACTAAGGATGGTGATGCTACACTCTCCTCTTCATCTGCATGTGTTATTTGGTTTCTTTCCTCATTAACCCTACTGCTACTTTCTTGTGGATGTTCAAGACATTCAAATGATCTATGTCCAGAAAATTTGTTGCACTTGAAGCATTTGCTAGTGAATTCACCTCTACCTCTTCCATATCCACCTCTACCTTTATATGAGTATCCACCTCTTATGTAGCCACCTCTGAATGAATTATGTGTTTTTAACTATTCACTTCTTCCTCATTTGTTTTCTACTGTTGTTGTCCTCTTCCTGACTGTTGACTTCTTCCTCTCACTCCTCTTCCTCTACCTCTCAAATATTGAGTTTTCTTTCTTGATAGTTTCTCTTCTACCTTTAAGGTTGTATGATATGCCTCTTCAAATGATCTCAAATGAAATAAAATAATATCATCTTCAATATTCAACCTCAAAAAATTTACAAACATTTCCACTACTTTAGAATCATCTTGTATATGACCAAATCTAATTGCTAGTTTGTAGAACTCTTCAAGTATAATTAGCCACACTTAGTTATTTGTGTCTTAAATTTTGAAACTTTTTGAATAAACTAGTTTGATAGTTTGAAGGAATGAATATACATTTTAACTTGGTCACCATTGTATCCCACTTCTTCATATTTTCTTTTGTAAAGTCCCACCATATTGCAACATGTTCAGTTTGTTTAGTGCATGCAAATTTCATTTTCTTGTTCTCTGAAAAGTTCTCAAAATCAAAGTACTTGTCCGTCTTGGTTATCCAATATACTATATCTTCTAGATGTAAAATTCCTCCATACTCTGTCACTTTCATTCTTGATTTTTCACCTAATCCTATAACTGCCTTAAGGAGTTTTACATCTAGTCCTTCCACTTCTAGTGCTCTCTTTGTTGCCACTTATCCTTCTCTTTATTCTTCATCACTATCATCATCTAGTGTTATTCCTCTTATTTGAGAAACTTCCACTACTCATAACCTATCTTGAATGTTTTCCAATACTATAACCAAATAAACATCTTTTTATACTCTCTATTTCATCCTTTGCATACTCTTCTTGGTGGAATTTTGTCAAACTCTTCACTTTTATCTCAAACTCTTTCATCTTAACTTCTTCTTTATCTTTCCTATGTCTCTTCCTATCAATTTCTTATTTCTACGAGTTCTAATAATAATATTACGTAGAACATCTACTATATTTAACACTCTCGAAAAAAATATTTCTCAAATTCAATTACTCACTTTTAGCTTACAATATGCATGATTTCCACAACTCAAGATACATCCTATACTTGCCAATTTGGATTGAAATGATCAAATAACATTATGATAACCTTCAAATATGATTCTTAGTCTCGATCTATCCTATACCACTCAAAAAATTGATTCAAACCATTAGATTCAGTTCCTTTGATCATCTTTTGTTAAAACCATCAAACAAGCTTCTTTAGAAGGATGATGATGGTAAGCTATGGGTTAAAGAAATCTAAAATTCACCCAACCAATATAAATTCACTTTTGGACACCCTTTTTTGTGTTTTAGGTGTAGAAAAAGAGGTTTGATTAAATTCCTAAGCTACTTGCACCTTCCTTCGCATATATCTCTTATAAGCCTAGATCTTTCTATTAGCCCTAGCCTAGAACCAATTCGGTTGTATATTTTGATTGGAAGATTCATTTTGCCAAATAAATATATTTGATAGTACCCATTTAGGTGATTCTCACATGTGAAAAATTTAAGAGGTCATTTCTTTAGAAAATATTCACCCAAACCCTCTATCTTAGAACTTTATTAGGCATTTTAATCATACTACATGACTACTCCCAAAATTTCATCACAATCTCCTTACTATTATAATATTTTTGAAAATTTACATTTGAATATTAATTTGGAAACTAATAGGGTATTTTTTTAAGTTCTTGTCTTATGGGATGGGTTTCTTGGCCCTCTAACTCCCTATTTTCTCCTAACCCTAACGTTTTACTTCTACAGCTGAGAGTCCAATTTTACTTACTATAATGATTTTACTTAATCTCCAAATATAAAGTCACTTGATCTAAGATTGTGCTAAATATTGGAAACTATCTATCATACTAGTGAGGCTCGATTTACCTTTGTAGCACGTGTTTAGACCTCCATTCATCATACTCTACCTTCTTAGAACATGGTAGGTTAACTGTTAACATTCCCAAGAAAACTATTAACACCACCTTTGGCCTTGGAGGTGTCTAAAGGTCTACAACACAAAATATTACCTTCTAATCAAATATAAACTCATTATTTTGTTTTGAAAGTCTTCCTTATTTGAATAAATCTTACTACCACTATGAAATTTACAAATCTACTATAGGTTACCCGATTCACAACTATACTAATACATTCAATAAAAAAAAACATACACAAGTGCATTAATCACATGGAAATAAAATATTTTCAACTCAATAACTCTTTCCTTAATTATATAGATGGAATTTTATAGTGGTTAAAGATTCATGCATAGATTATAGCCTTTTTCCTCACTATTTGCAAACAATTCTTCTCAACAGTGTTCTTGGAGCTCCAACTCGCCTTCCGTGATTTCTAAATGAATAATTAAATAGTTACAAGATGATTTTAACCTTTTTGGCTCGAATGTATTCCATAAATTACTTCTAGAGCTAAGAAACAAAGAAAAATTTTAGGAGTTACACACCAAGAAGTGCATTCATGATGACTAGGAGTTACACAAGCCCTCATAGAACATCATAAAGGGATTCTAAGACAAAATTAGGAGCTATACACCCCGAGCCATATGTGAAAGGCACCTCCAACCTCTACCCCTGAGTAGAAAGAAAAATTGGCTCTAGAAGTTCAAATTTTCAAATTAATCCAAAATGGAGGGAAACCTCCTAATTCAAATTTTGAACTTCTAGAGCTTAAAAAGACAACAAGATTGACTCCAAGACATCTCTAAAGACCTATAAAAACCCATAATTGAATTTATATTCCTAAACTAAATTTTTTTAGTGATTCCCCTACATCACACATTTACATTTTTCATAATTTCATTGGTCCACTTGGTGGATGTGCAATCGTTCTTGTCATCAAAAACTCGTGTGCACCCAATATTTTTTCCAATTGGCAAAAAAATTCAGTGTGCAATAGCTTCTACATACATCCTCTTTTTTAGCATACAAGATACCTACAGAAATGTCTCAATCTTCTCTACTCAATGTAACTAATTATGAAAATTTTAGATAAATTCATAGATCAATGTTTGTTAATGAGGATCCTCTAGATCACTAAGGATATTATCAACATGATGAAGCATAAGGAATCCTTCAAATGTAGAAAATAAGGTAAATAATATTTTGAATCAATCAAATGTTCTATTACAAAAGAACCCACTTTGGTTTATCCATACTTTAATAATAACTTCATTAGTTATTGATATGCATATACTATCTCTAAGGTCTTTGTTTAAGGGAATGACAAAAAAATTGATTACCTATTGCATTCATGAGTACACCATTGAAATCACATAAAATCAATTATTCACACCATGAAAACATGCATATGCGGTCTTAGAAGATTTGAAATAATTTAGGTTATACATCTTGAACTCCCCACACCATTTTCATGGTTTCTATCCTGGATGTCAAGTCCATTATGATGCAACATGACCCCAGTGTAAAAGAGTGAATTAGGTATCAAAAGTTCATAAGTATGTTCTTGATATTAAACCTTATAACTAGTATGAGGTAATGGTTTTTGTGGAATCCTTTCTAGATAAGAATGGGAAGATTATTCTAACAGCTACAAGACTTAAGTGTTTGATCAAATAACTTCCTCTTGCTTCTCTTTGTGAGTACTTATAATCCATACTATTTAGACATTGCATACTTCTTGACCTATGGTGATTTTCCCTTAGTTACGGATTATAATAAAATACTTACTCTTCACCTAAAATAACCAAAGTATGTAATTTGAGAAAATTTATTGTACAAGAAAGGATTAGATGACACTTTTTAAAGTTTCATTGAAGAGACACAATATAAGCATATTTTTAAATCATATGATGATCATGCATGTGGAGGAATTTCTTAGCATTGGTTACTGCACACAATATCTCAAGAGGAATTTATTATTGGACTTTTCTATTTCGGGATGCCTACAAATGGGTAAGAAAATGTGATCCACATTAATAGTTTGTAGGAAACCCAAGACTAGTTTCTTTTCCACTCTGGCTCATGCTCATTAAAGAACCTTTTCAGTAATGGGATTTAGACTATTTAGGTGTATTGAATCCACATTCTAGTGTGGGTCATATGTATTTCCTCATTGTTATAGACTATTTCACAAATTTTTTGGAATCTATTCTGACCAAGAATGATAATTCAAAGTTTGTGTGTAACGCTTTTGAAAGAAAATATCATTGTCAAGTTTGGAGTGCCAAACAAGATAGTAGTTGATAATGTTACTTGTTTCTCTTCTATTTATTTCCTTGAATTATTCTACAAACACGATGTTTCATTATCACATTTTTTTGTTTAATATTCACAAGGAAAGGGTCAAACAAAGTCTAGTAATAAGAATATTATTACTATTGTTTAAAAAATGGTAGATGTTAATAAAAGAGATTGGCACAAAAACTATATGATGGTATGTGGGTTGATCGATAACACCCAATAAATACATTGGAAATTCTATTTTACAACTATTGTACAAAATTAAATCTTAGATTACCACTTCACCGTAGTTACCTACCTAATATCTAGTAAAGTAGTAGATAATGGAGAATACACCTATGCTCTTGATAAAAGGATATTCTACTTAGAGAAATCAAATGAAGGAAAAGAGGTATTAGTGGTTGTTCTTAGAAAACACCAATCAAAAGTAAATATTTTTTTAATCAAAAGGCACGAAATAGAACTTCTATATTGAAGATTGTGTCTTATTCTCGGACAAGATATAGGAACCTACATGAATCCACAGGAATTTTGATTCTCTTTGGATTGGTCCCTTTAAGGTAAGTAATGTTTTGGAAAAAACACATACTATCTTGCATATCTTAATGGAAACCCATTGGATTTGCTTCATAGTGGGTAAAATTTGAATCTCTATAATAAATTTTGGTTATCCATGATAATAGATTATATTTTTCCTTTTAGATGTGTGTCTCCTTTCCACTTGGTGTGTTTCCCCTTTCTTTCATTTTTTTCCGTTGTTTGTGTTGGTTGATTTCACTAGTTGGTGAAGTGATGACTCTATTTATTGATGGTTAAGACACTAGTCTATTCCTCAATGAGATATCTAAAGTACTTAATTATCCTCATGCGGTCTATGTCCCTAAGTTAGAGCCACTTTTTGTCATGCTAAATTTCTAGTATGAAAACTTTAAATATTTGGTCATGAAAATCTACCCCTCCACTTGAAAACTATATTTCTTGGTAATTGTAAACCCTTCCTCTAGCCATCCTGTCAATTTTTTAATCCTCGATTTGTTTGAGAGGAATGTGCTAAAGTGTGTTTCATGTAATTTAGGTAGTATAACTAATTGGATTCATGAAGATATTAAGCTTTAATGTGGAATAGTTATTCCTAGAGGCATAAAAGGGCTAGTTTTATCCATTTTACAATAAATGAATAACCTCTAGAGGAAAATTACAAGAGATAAACCCATATGTAGGTTTTTAAATGATTTTTAAAGAGATCCAAGGTATATTCAATTTTTATGAATACACATGGTGTTGGGAATCATTCAATAAAAACCATTTCATTAAGGACATGAGGTATGTGAGTTGCAATAGAGAAAGTGAACTTGTTTTGGAGATTTTGGGAATTTAGGGAAGAGTTGGAGTATTAGAATCCACTACATAGTGGATACATTAGTTTAGGTCTACGTATTCACCATCCTACATGATATTATAGGTCATTGACACTAATATTTTGTGTTAAAAGAGTGATTGGTCCTAAAAATAAAATTTCAAGAAAGTATTGGATCTTGTAAATGGTTGAAATTAACTTATTGGGTGTTATGGAGTTAAAATAATATCATTTTTGGCCTCTGAAATCTAATATCTACTCTCGGGGTTGAAAAAGCACTCTCTGTGTTCTATTATCGTGTTGGTAAGATACCATCAACATAGTTTATAATATTTAATGTAATTTTCAACCTAAACTATTCTTTATCCCTTGTCCCTATGTTAAAGGGGATAGTGAGGACATAAATGTGTTTCCTCTATCAATAAGTTAAGTTGTGTCACTTAAAACATCTCAAGCTTCTCCCTAGGTCACCTTATAGTTGTAAAAATGGCCACATCACCCCATGAAACACTTTTCAAGGTTATATTTCCATTTTACCTTGTCATTTGATGTAGGGGATAGTATGGACACAAAATTGTGCCCCATTTCTCTTGTTTTGTTTCCATCACTTAAGACTTGACTGTCCTATAAGCTTGTTCTAACTCAATCTATCCCCTCTGTATGAAAGATGGACCCATGGCATAATTTTCAATGCATGTTATCCCTTGTCCCATTGTTCCAACATCTAAGGGAAATCATGGAAATAAAATTTTCCCCACCTCCTCTATTAACCCCTAGTCACATGCAAGACTCATTCTCAACCCTCAAAGACCCATTTCATCCCCTCCATCTCATTTTCATGTTTTTAGACTATGACACTTAGCACGATCTTGTGCAAATATCACTTTTATGTACCATATTACTCATCTCATCTTCTATCTACTATTTTTTTGGGTGTAACTCACCCTCTAACTCCCAAATGATCTCAAGTTAATTCTAGGTGGGTTAAAGTGTGTAAGGTGTAAAATAGCTTTATACTGAACACTTAGTCATTTTAAAAAGTTTCAAATGCTTTATTATTCCCCCAAAACTCCATTTTTATATAGATATGCTATTGAAATTTCCAAAAAAACCATGCTTGAAAACATACTTTTTCTCATAACTGTAAAACCCCACCTTTGATTTCCATGAAACTTCACTAGTATCCTAATTGTGAAAACACCTTTAAATTGAGTATAATATCATCCACAATGATGGTATGAGTGATTTTATATAGCTAGGATAATATTTCAGCCATTGCACTTGCCTTTTCATAATCTGTAAAAATATAGTGATTAAAAATCTCAAAAAATTAGAGCAAAGCATCCCAAGGAAAAACCTAATTTTTTTATATTGTTTTCATTCCATTCTGACATCCAAAGGTCCACCTTATATAAATAGTAAGTTTTAATAGGTCCTCAAATTATTAAAATAGTAAGTTTGAGAAACAGAAAACTTTTAGTATAACCACCATCCCTTTCAATTCAAAAACACTAAAAAGTGACAGCTTTATAAACTTGGAAAAAGAGACATCTTGGGTGGAACCTCCTTAAAATAGAAATGGTTGGGATTGGAGTTAAATCATTAAAATATATTCATACCCATATATTTCACCACCTAAAACCACCATGAATGTCAAGTACTAAGTTTTGAAGTTGATTTCCTTTATTAAACATTGAGTATCCCAATGTGGGTGACCGTGACGTAACACACATGGACCTAGAGGATATAAAATAAATGATGCTAAGTGAACCTCATTGAGGAAATGGTCTTGTAAAGAAGGATATTTAGAGTAGGTGGTCATCCTTTATCTATTCAAATCATAAATCTTGTCTTGGCTTATGCTCAATGTATGGATGTTAAACTAATCTACGCTAATGAAAGGAAACTAACACCAAATAGATTCCTAACTTAGTTAATAGAACATAAACATAAAGATGAATAATAAAGGAAAATATATTAAACTAGTACATAAAACATTAAAAACGTAAAATGAAATCCTATCCTTTGATTATTTAGATGAGATTTAGATTGTAGATACTTCCTTTAGAAGCCTAACACAACTACGTATGATCAAAGGATTTCTCCAAGGAAGAGGTAGAGGTCTCATCAATATGCCTTAATTGAAATATTCTTACTACACTTTTCCAAATAGAAAAGGTAAAAAAATTCTTGATCAATAAGCCTTCCAATATTGAAATGTTCTTATCATATGCAGATGTCTTATAAGGACATGGTGTAAATTTTGACAAGGTGTACTAGGTTATTTATATAGCTTTCCATTTTTGGAGAAGCTTGCAACCTAGTGAATGTGGGATAAAGGGAATGTAGAATTAGAAAGGATAAGTTTGATTATAAGATATTAACTAGAGATTAGTAACGCATGGGAGTTGGATGATTTAATTAATCAATAGACCAAGATAATATTAAGAATCCATTTAGAGATGATTCAAAGGAAAATTAGCAGAATTTGAAGGATTTAAGAGGGGGATTTAACCAATAAGAGGGGTTTATTGATTAAATAGAATATTAAAAAAATTAATTAATAAATAATGGTTAATTAATTAATTAATTAAAAGAGGATTATAACTAACGAAGTATCATTAACTAGAATCCATGATGTGGGGAAGGATATTTAATTAACAAAGTGTCGTTAATTGACCAAGATGAAGAAAAATGTTAGGTGACTAGCGAGAATAAAGCTAACTATAACAAAATGATAAAAATGGGATAACAAGTGTAACTTTAGCCTTAAAATTGTGTATTCCAATTTAGGTGTCTAGATTTTCCCTATTTGATGTGGTGTAGGGTGAGCGATGCCACTTTAAAGATAGTAGAGAATTACAAAAAAATAATTTTTGTAATGGTAGAATAAAAATTAGTAGGATGAAGGATTCCCCCTCGAGTTTCGTTCGGTGATAAAAGAGGTCTAATGATGCTCAAAAAGAAGAAGAAAAATATCATAATAAAATAATGAGACACTAAGAAGACTAGGATTCAAACTCAAGAAATAATATTATACTTAAAAAACAATGTTCAAGAGAGTTGTACCAATGTTTTTGTTATCCATCTTCGATTGAATGTTTGAGTTACACAAGGGTTAAAATGATGCACCAAGAAAGGATACATGTAAGGGAATATACGAAGGACATAAAAGTCAAATGAAAAATAAAATTGCATTATGAAACTTCCTTAGAAAGTATATATGTAAGGGAAGACAAACATAGCAAGCAAACTAGCTTTGTTGATAAAGGAAGAACAAGATGATCCACATGTAATGCAATAAAACAAGAAAACACTACATTAGGATGTTTTATAGGATAGTTTTTTATTTTTCATATATATTTTTTTAATGTTTAAGATTTATGATTTTTTACCAATGTTTTGAATTTTAGAGGTTTTACAAAAAAATTGGATTTATGAAGTTTTACAAATGTTTTTGTATTTTTGAAGGTTATACCATTTTTTATTATTTAGTAGATTTTACCAACGTTTTGGATTTTTGAGGATTTTTTTAATTTTTTAGGGTTTTCTAAAAGTTTTCCAAGCTATGTATAGGAAAATTAAGATGAAAAGATTCCTCGAGCAAGACGTGAGAATATACAAGGGAAAATTTGGTGCATATACAAGAAAAAAATATGTCGATCAAGGCCAAGATAGATAGGTTCAACATGATGATAAAATGCTAGGAAGAAGTAAGCATGACCCCAGTGTAAGATGGCCAATAAATATGTGATTGAAAGGACATAGAATACTTTTTATTGAAAGGTTATAAAGGTTTTCGTAAATATGTTAAAAAGGCAATATTATACACATGGGTGTTTTGAGTGAAGTTGAAGAACATTGTGGATGTTATGGATGGATATAGAAAATTTAACTAGATGATTGATGAAGAAAAGATGATGAGACAAAGTAAAAATCATGTGATAAGACATAGAATAAAGCAAGATTTTGAAAAAGGTCCAAATAACCCTTGGTAACATAGTAGTCATGTTTTCTCATTAAGATCCAATGTTTTCATGTGGAAATTAATTAGTTTTTGAAGGGAATATTTAAAGGGGAAATAATTTGATAAATGCTAGCCAATGTGTAGGAATGATTTATTTTGAAAGGTGATTTGTGAATGGAGTGTGGAAGGAGATCCATACATTGTTTTACTACCAGCTAGGTGTCCATATACCTGATGGGGATGTATTTGATTCTAGTTATAACATTACTCTACCACCAGCTAGGTGTCCATATCCTCGATAGAGATACTAGAAATACCCCAAGAGAGAGTTGTATATTTATTTGGATTTTTTCTTTTTTGATTGATTTTTTTAGTTTTTTCTTTTCTAAAAAATAGTTCATCTCTCTCAATTTTTTTATAAGGGATTAAAACCACCGATGGCTTGATGGAAGGAGGTATAAGTTATGGTGATGATGAAATTGGATAATTTCAATAGATATGCCAAAGGTCTTTGCAAAAAGCTTATTAAATGTGTGATAGTGAGAGGATCTCTAATAGTTCATTCATTCTTTAATATACCAAGGTGAGGAAAGACTAAGGTCAAATAGATACCATAGAGATAAATGTCTCATAATGAGTGCAAATAGACTCACCAGAATGTCATCGAAGGGATGCAAATGGTGGGTGATTTTCACAGAATGGAAAGAAAGGAAAGAACATATATGTGTATACAATACCTTATTGTAATGTTTAATCTTTGTACCTTTGATTTTTGTAATGTTTCAGGTTTTCTCAAAAACATTATGGATTTTTGATTTTTTTTTACTTTTTGATGGTTTTGTGAAGATAAAAACCACACAAAGAGAAGACACCAATGTGGATAGATAGGAGGAAAATATCCATGACAGGGTAGGACGAATATGATAGGATGGATAAGATTGTTATGACTAAAAATTTCACTTCATGTGATAATATCCAACAACAATGTTTATGATTTTTTTGATGAGGGAGACTAGGATATTTTTCTTATCAAGAGTGATATTATATCCAATCTTGATGATCATTGTGAGATCATACTTGATAAGTGATTGTGACTTATCTTGAAACATGGATACTATGTTTCGGATCTTGAGTTCCCTATCCATAAAGTTATGCACCTTATGCCATACTTTTTATGACATTGGTGTGCATTTTTGAATTGAATTTGTGAATTGGATTTGTGAGTGTTGGATTTCTGTGGATCTTTTGAGATGGTAGTATTTTTATTTGATCTTGGTAACAAAACTATTTTTGTTTCATACAAGCTAACATGTGATTTTGTTGATCCCGAGAAGTGGGAGAAGAAAGTGGAAATTTGGGATTGATGATAGGAATGTTAGGAATGATTGTAGGATTAACACAATGTGTGATATAGGAATGATATGATGGATGAATATGATAAGGTCCATGGATTGAAGGAAATGGGATACTAGAAGGTGGCCCAAGAATTTATAGTAATGAGCGAGGATGTGGCATGATAATAGAAGATGATGGGATATTCAGAAGTGTCCCATAGATAAAAGAGGATGGGCTACCCGAAGGTGTCCCATAAATAGAAGATGAAGGGATACTAAGATGTGGCCTAAATATAGAAGATAATGGGATACTTGAAGGTTTTACATAAACAAAAATGAAGGACTACCTAAAGGTGTCCCATAAATAGAAGATGAAGGGATACAAGGATGTGTCCCAAGTATAGAAGATACAAGGATACTAGGACATGGCACAATGATAGGAGATAATGGGATAATCTGAGGTGACCCACAAATAGAAGATGAAGGGACCACATATAGAAGAAGATGAAGGGCTACTCAAGGTGGTGTAATGAAATATTGTGATTAAGGAGGTGTGATAGATAAAGAATGGTTGGGTGATGAGAAGATAGGAAGGGAATCAAGTATAGACCCCGTCATTTTTCCATGTAATGGGAAATGAGAAGATGGAAGAACAAGAGGAGGATCAAGTTTGATGATCTTAGAATATTTATCTATTTTCTTATCAAAGGAATCAACCTATTCCCCATAATACATGTACACATAAAGGTAAAAATAGAATCCCTTCTCATGATACTCTAGAGGAATTTCATTGCATAGCCCCATGAATTCTATAATTTCTTATTCATTCTAAAATAAATTGATCGGTATGGGTCATTATTGGTCGATGGTAAAAGGTTGATTGGAAGAAAGGGATCCAAACAGTGTTGAATATTTAGAAGATTTTTGAAGATGGAGATGATGTGAAGGTTTGACCTTATTTATCCTAGAAAGTAATTTGATAATTCTTCAAAAATATATCTTAGCACATTGCTTCTTGTGACTTGTTTAATGTGGATTTAAACATTAGTTTTTAGAAGGAAAATAAGGATATGGTACGATATGGTTGAAAGGGCTCGAGGGCCAAAGCGAGATTAGATTTTTTTATAGAATTATATGACTTAAGAGATGAAATAGATTTATATTTGGATGTCTCATGAGTTTAAGAAGATGTGGATTCGAGATAGGTTGGTATTGATTTCCTAGAAGATAGAATAATGCGGTAGAAAAAGACAATCATGTAGAAAGTAAGTGGATTGTGATGTAGGGGTCAACTTAGATGATTGATTAGAGAAATTTTTAGTCACATGGACCTTCAAAGGAGGAATAATATGTCATTGAAGTGATCATAAAGGGGGTCCTATGGATAAAGTAAGGACCATGACAAAGGAGTCAAATTAGATGATCGATTAGAAGAATTTGTGACAACACAAATACTTAGAGGAGGAAAAAATTTTAGGTGAATGATTATCCTTTAGAATAAATTTGATTAGATGAGGCTTAGAATATTGATGAGAATCAAGAGAATAACATGCATTAGAATAATTAGGAGAATATGGCTGATAAGAAGGATCAGAAGAATAGGACTGATGAAGAGGAGCATAAGGATACAAATGATTAGGAGAATCAAAATCATACCACAAACTAGAAGCATCAGAATCATACCACGGACTAAAAGAATCTAAATCATACCACAAACTAAAAGATGAAGGTGGGGAAGTGGATAAAATAATGGGTTTCTTAGCATAAAGAACCAATCAAGGTTTAATCATGATGGGAATCATTTTATGTGAATTCCTAGACCTAGATTGTGGGGAAGTGGAAAATATCATGGGTTCCTTAGTGTGAAGAATCAATCAAGGTTTAGTCATGGTGGGTATATATTGATGTGAATTACAAAACCTAGGTTTTGTATTGTTGTAAGTGTGAGGAACCATATGGTATTTAGTCATGGTTGACATTGTTGGGACCAAATTCCTACACCTAGATTGTATGATTGAACTCCTTACAATGAAAGGAAGTTCCATTTCATTTCTGGACAATGTAACAACAACCAAATAGACATTTTGTAAATATAGGGATACTCATGTGATTTTTTAAAGGGAATTTAAGAAAATTAGACATCGTAATGACATAATTTTGACAATTTAGCAAGGTTTAAAAAACAAGATGCAAATATGAATAGTCAAAATGGGATTAGAAATATAAAAAGATAATTTCAACACTTAAATAGAGTTTTGAGACAAAAAATATATATTAAAAGGGGGTTGACATGATTTAGACTACATAAAAATCAATTTCAACACTTAAATCAAGTTTAAGACAACAAGGTTTAAGTATTGAAAAAGTTAGTACAATGCGAGAAGCATAACCATACAATTTCAACACTTAAATATAGTTTAAGGAAACAATATTTAAGTATCAAAAAGGGATTGATATAATGCATGTAGAGTAATGACTACAAATTGAGGATGTATCAATGTTGGTTTTAAGACAACTACCAAAATTTGAATAGCATACCAACACACTTTCAACACTTAAATCAAGTTTTAAAGGAAAAATGGATTTAAGTGGGTAAAAATTGGTTGACACAAATTTGGCACCAGTTCAGATTATTTTATTTTGACCAATAATGCCAAAAAATAACAAGATAATTTATGATTGGGGATGAAATTATGCAGCACAACTTTGGCAAAGTTTCTCCTTATTCAAATAATAAGGTAAAAACTAGGAAAAAGTTTTCTATGTACGATTCATGATGAAATATACGAGGCAAAACTTCGATGGAATTTCACCTTGTTCGATAAACAAGGTTTTAACTCCAAGGAAGTATTTCTTTGTAATGGATATTTGAAACTCATGAATTTTGATATCGTAAATTTGGTGCCAATTCCAAATGACTCCCTAGGCTTCTGTTCTCAACACTTTCCAATATCTTTTCTAAGAGAGGTATGCTTTTTAAGGATAAATTTTATACAAAGGACCATAACCCAAAAATCAAAGTAGTGAATGAGGCCTCATACATACAACATTTAACACTCCTTACAAGTTTTTCTATTCAATTAGGTGATGGCCACATATAATTTTGTCAAGCAATTCCCTCAATGTGTGTTGACTACTTTGGGGTTCCTATGGTACTCCTCACAATGATTTTTATGGATTATGCCAAAGAAATTCCCATAGTTAAAGAAATTGGGAAATATCCTTCTCAATCGCACCTGAAAATATAATATTATGTGAATTATTTTTTCATCTTGATTTAAAATGTGTTTTTGAACACCTTTGGAAACCTGCACACAATGTATCAGTAAATGTTTTGATTTTATTCTTTGATACGAAAAAGGTCATGTACTCAAAATATTAGTAGTTTTACATGTAAACCACAATTTTAAGAAAAAATATCAAGCTAATTTTTTATTCTCAAGATTGTTTAAAATAACAAGAGAATAGAATACGTCACGTTTGATCCAACTAATTTGAAATGGGAAAACTTTAATCAATGACCATTAAGTATTTTGAAAAGCTGATTTTTTAACAACTTAAATGATGAATTTTTCCAAGTAATCACAATTTTAGAATGAGGATTGTGGTAACTTTTGATTCTTAACATTGCTTGAATGCAAAATATAAAAGAATACACAAATTTTTATCCAACTTAAGTAAATGGAAAAACAAGTGTAATCAAAGCATTTAAGTGTTAAAAACTAATTTTTAAATAACAACTCAAATGATTAGTTTTTCCATGAAAACTATCAAAATATCAAGTGTTAGCCATATTTCCAAATGAAAATCAAAATTTATAAAATCATCCAAAATTGTTGCCATTTTTATTCTCAAGATCACTCGAACGCTAAGAGAAGAACATACACGGTTTTGATGAATTTATAACAAAAAGGAGATTTCCAACAAATATTTAAAATGTTAACACCATTTATAAAAAAATGATAACCATAATTTTAGAAAAATATCCATAATCATAGCCATTTTTATAGTCATGGTCATTCGCAAGTGCAAGAGAATCTCATACATGGTGTTGATCAAATTAAAATAAATCTAACATGTAAAGAAAATGACCAGTTTTATAAGAAAAGAAACCTTGCATTTTCTATAAGGTTAAATCCCAAATTTATGTGTTCATTGCATATTTCACCTCAAGACCTTTCTGTCACAAAAAAATAGAATAATTTTGAGTTTAGGAGAAAAATTTATGTCCTCCGAAGATAGGTTACACATATGCTTTTATAGTCATGGGAACACACTTAACATGTACTAAAACAAATGTCAAAAAATGTCCCAAAATTTTCAAAAAGCATAAATTTTTCCCACCAAGTTTCAAATTTTACATCAACCCATCTCCTTGATATGTGCAAATAAGACTCAACACTATCAAACACTAACATACATGCTCAACAACTTTTTCAACAAATTGAAAGAACTAAAATGTAAAATGATGAAAAATGAAGCTCTAAAAATGAAAACATGAAGAAAGTTTTTTTTTTTTTCTCATCAAGATCCCATTTTGATATAAACCAACCTCCTTTAGATGTGAAATAAAGACTCAAAACTATCAAACACTAAAATATATGCTCAAAAAATAATAAATTCTAAAAATTGAAAGAAATAGTATGTAAAATGATGAAAAATGAATATCTAAAAAAGAAAACATGAAGAAAGCTTGAATATTTCTCATTAAGATCCCATTTTGTTAGGATTTTTCCTCCTTTAAGTTTGGAATAACTAGGGAATGAGATGGGGTGAATCAGTCCTACCATTATTTTACTTAATTTACAAATCTAGAAATTCATTATATCATTCATCCATTTATCATTCACAACCACATGTACATAAGCATTCAAAAGAACATACAACAAAGAAAAAGATACATGAACACCATATATAAGTGGGAAACCCTCATGGGGAAGAAAAACCACTAAAACTATGTTTATATTACACAAATTAAAGATGCTTAGTGAATTAGCAACTTCTTAAGGAACACCAACCCCGATTTAGTGAGGCACTAACCCCACAAGGAGCACCAACCCCTAGTTTAGTAGAGAACCAACTCTAATGGGATAAAAAACCCCTAATTTAGTGAATAACCCACTCCAAAATGAGGATACAACCCCCTAGGATGACCAAGCACCAACTCATCCACCTGATAATGTTTTATCTCTAAAAATTATCCTGCCATAACTGATGGGGATCACTTATTCAGCTCACAAACCCTAGGTCTTCAATCTTGCTTTATATTCTTCTTTATTCACTTGTATTTCATCTAAAAATTTGAAAACATGTCTTAAAAAATTATTTAACCTATCATGCATTAGATCAGATCTCAAATTATTCCCCCATACCTACAATCAACTCTTCTTTAGGTCGCTTTGCACCCACATTCAAGACTAGCTCACAAAATGAGCTAAAACATCACTTTTATATGTTTTTCTTCTCTAAAATCCAAAGGAGGTTGGTCCCTCATGATAAATTAGACCCATAAACCTTCATTAAATTCAAATAATTTCATTACAATGGTCACATATGGCCCAAATAGGTCAAAGCTAGCCAAAAACCTCTTTACATGTGCCAAAAATGGCTCAAAACCCCATAGGCACATTCTTAAAAATCCATTATATCAAATCCATACTTATACATGACCCATAATCCATTATAAATGCTTAAAATAACATTTAAAACTAATACATGGTCTCAATTTAGCTCAACCAATCAAATTATTTCATTTACTAGGCCTAATTCCCTTTACAATTCTCAAATAAGTTGTTTCTTAAACCCTAGAAAATTCATAAGGACACAAAATAAATTCTACTACACCAAACCATGCCATGTGAAAAATAAGTGGAAATGGAAACCCCTGTATAAAAATTCTAATCAATTTATAAGTCATGAAATATCCTCAACTTCAAGCCACAAATACATTTTCCTTTACTAGATCACCGCCAAAAATGTTGTTTCAAAAGTATATCTCATAAAATAATTTATACATACATTAAATACCTAAAATTGATTCATTTGATGAAAATTTCATCCTTATTCACTTTCAAGGTGATATTAAGCTTCACCCAATCCATCTCATTCTTTAAATAACACCAAACTTTCACAGAACACATACTATCTTAAACTACCAAAAATATTTCTGCTCAAATAATGACATAGAAACCATTTAAACTTAATTAATAATAAGTAAATAAATATATTAATTTAAATATCTCTGAATATACTTTCCAAAACATCTTGAATCATCTCAAAAATCCGCATGTAGCTCAAGTTATACTCATTTTACTGAACCCTGCTACTTGAGATCCCAAAACTGCCCTTTGACCGACCAACATGTTTGGACCTCAAAACACCATGTACCTATATTATATTTCCTTTAAAATTAATTTCCATCAATAT
The DNA here is from genome assembly GCA_018340775.1 of Taxus wallichiana var. yunnanensis. NCBI lineage: Eukaryota > Viridiplantae > Streptophyta > Pinopsida > Cupressales > Taxaceae > Taxus > Taxus wallichiana. Next base: position 78,709,571 of record CM031234.1, read on the forward strand.
CATCTCCAATTCACGATGTGCCATCAATTTTTCATGCTACTCCTTAGGACCATCTTGTCCTACAACCTTATTTTTAGAAACTACTATTTTTTAAAGCGGGCCCACTTATCAATATGACCTCAACCATACATTTATCAAAATATTTAGGAGTCCTATACAACATTAAATCATTAATTTTTAGTAAGAAATCAAAACTAGGTCATTATACTTCATTTTATGCAAACCGCTCCTAAATAAATACTGCTTTAACTAGGGTTTTAGACCACTTTACCTTCTTAAAATTCGTTCATAAAAAATCAATGATCAACTGACCTAATTGTTTTTTTGAGACCTTCTAGACTCACCATATAAGATTATTTAAAATCTAAAATTTCCCATGCAAATCAAACTATTCACAATGAGCATCAGAAGATCAACTTCAAACTGGAATTTGACTTAATTTTCATCATGTCTCACACAATCAGTCATATCTAGAAATAAAATCAACATGGGAACCTAAAATTTTTCTAAGAGCACTATGAATCATCCTTATAACATCTCAAATCATCATAATGTCAATTCCATAGCTAAATCTCTCCAGTCACTAAGACTTACCTATGCTTACATGTTTGATCCTCATTGTAGAAGCTAGGGTCAACTAAAATAATGCAATAAGTGAACAAGAAACCTATAAAAATTACCCAAACATACCTCGTATTCCATGATACACCTTAATTCAAGATTCCATGAGCTCATATGGCTCCAAGACACACTTTATTACACCTTTAAGTTATTATACACTGCTCTCAATGAGCACTGTAACATAGAGATCTAAATGTACCTTCACTATGCCACTACTATGAGATTTCAATCACCCTCAAATAATTATATTAATTACTCCAACATGCTTCCCAAGAATCCTAAAAGCTCACACTTCCAAGATACATTTCCTAGGCACTGTATAGGCTTATGAGTAAGCACACTTCACTGAATCCCACTATATCAGCTAATATACATCTGAAACACCATTATATCATCATTATAAACATCATACAACATTCACTTTATCATTAATCTATTTTTTCATCAATGAAAACATCGATTAGGACACCATGCCAATAATCTCCCCCTTTGTCATTGATGGAAAACACCTTGAACTTCTCCCCATTTTTACATTAATGAAAAATGCATACTTGTATCTCACCTTCTTCACCCATCTCATCTTCATCCCATCATTTTTTGATTGGAAACATCAACTAAAGGTCTAAAACTATCTCAAATTATTGATTTTGGCTTAAAATATGATTTTTGCCTTCATTTTAGGCATGCATGCAACATGCTACCCTTGGAATAAGCACTTCAACATCTAAAAGCATTATTAAGGCATGAAAGAAGAAAAATCACACTTTATTAGGATATTACCACATCATTATTCATCTTCTATGTATGCAAAAACACCAATTTTCTTCTTCACCCTTGTTTTGCTCCTCTTGGAAACATTGTATCATACTGAAATTTAAACCATACACCTCTTGAGCATGCCAAAAATGTTAGTCTCATGAATCTCAAAGTATTATATCACCTATTTTTACAATAATACTTATTCTCTAGGGCTAAAAACATCTATACCAAGCACAATCTTACCCTCCATACCATTCAAGATGCTAAAACCTTGAATAGTCCTTTTAGTGCATTTTCTATTAATTTTGACAAGCTCTAACACTTCACATAAGCTTTGGAAAATAAATTTATATCTCCTCTTGGCTTTAAGAGATTCATATCTATCACCCAAGCATAAAAACATGCTACTAAACTTGTTATCATGCCTTGAAATCAACTTTACAACTTTCTCAAGGTCCAAAACAACATTTTCAGTCTAAAACTGTCATACTTGACTTAAATAAGCATTCATACTCCATCACAACTTGGAAAAAAAATAAATCACCACTTTATTACCTTGTATGGCCTTGAGGAAATCATTTCAAGCCCTTAGAGGATCAACCAAGAACTCCCCTATCATGAAGATCATAATACACACCAATACACATGAAAGAACATTGTTTCGACCTATGACATTGTATCATTCAACAAGCTTATCAACATATCAATTCATTCTTCATCTAGGTCAAGTTATACATCACTTGAGGAACTATAACAAATTTTTCAAGGGATGAAACATAATATTTCCATTTCATGAGTCTATAACATATTTGAGAAGTACTTTGTCCTCCATACTCACAGAAACTAGTAAGTAATCATCCTTTTACTAATAACCAAAGGGGAAACTTCCACAGACTTATCAATGCAAATTTTTTCTTTCACAAATTTCAAGGATTAAATTTCTTTCCACATGTTCAAAGAACATAAAAAGGAATGAATAACCACTTTCATACCTAGGAATTTTCATTTTCTCGCCTCTCAAACTATGTTGTAGCTATACGTTCAATCTCGTATTCAACTTTTCCATGTAATTTCTTATCCTCATCATCAAACTAACCACACAAGAAACTCAAGATCCATCATGTTGACTTAGGATTGAACATGTACACACTTCATACATAAGGATTTCATTATCAAAGTAGGAGCAATATTTTTCCTATAACAACATATTTTCTTGTCTTACATGCCACTCGTAGAACTAAAAACATCGTGAAATTAAGAATCCTTCACCGCTGCTAGTTCTTAACTTAGGGATCAACCAATTACTTCCATATAATCTCATCTTATTGAAAAAACCTTTTAATGCATTATCAAGCATAATATGTGTCATCAACAAGCTTCACAAGATACCTCCAATCATGTATGTTAAAATTTTGGAGAAAAACATACTTTCTTGGTAATTAACATACCTCTGTCAAAATGAAAGAACTTCATACCAGAGGTATCTTGAGAATTTTAATATGAGTACTGACTCCAACACTGCAAAAGGTCATCACTGTCCTTAAGATCATTCAAAATTCACCACAGACCACGAACTTGTAGATTAGTAGTTTGATGCCCAAGACACCTATAGGTTCATAAGTTTGTTTGTCCATAAACCATTGTAGAAGCACACAATCACACCTTGTATTGAATTGATTTGAGACATGATCGGTCATTGAGATGAAAAATTAGACACAAATTTTTTTATAACATACCATAGCACCTATTGCTAACCCAGATCACAAGCATAAAAATCTATTATAGACACAAAAACACCATGTTCAGGGCTAATCTTAAGATTTAGTGCTATGCCTTGGGTTCTCAAGAAACCCTCATATTATCAAAAAAACTTAAAACTTATTTCATGACAAGATTTTTGACACTGTTAGAAAAATTAGGCAACTCATTTCTTGCTAACTTTGACCTTCTCGGACTAATATTCAAGATGCATACTTAGAACCTTCTTGATGTAATTCAACAACTATACCCATACTTTTAACACAATTAACACCTCATGAGTGATCTTCAATTTATTAATCTCTACTACTAGAATAATTTATTATCAATACAATTACCTTACCATGAGATGAACTTGTGAAAACCTCCATTTTATCTCAAGAGGATTGGATACTCATATTTCTTATCACAATTACCTACACTCCTTCATAGCTTCATGGTCTTACCTAAGCCACCGTGACGTCTTCTTGACTCTATTAACTTGTTTCTCATACTTTGTAGCCATTGATATGCAATATCCTAGATATGATAACTTATAAGACATGAGTCAAGACTCAATCTTACCTCAAAAAATTTCATATATCACGTTCATGCTTCAATTAAGACACATTTAGATGTTCTTATAGGCATGTAGAAGCAATTTTCCCAGTGTCTCTATCATGATTTTCACCATATATCACTTTGTCACTCCATATTTTACTTCTTTATGGAAACAAAAACCTATACCATCTGAGAAAATCCTTCAACATAAACTTAAACAACTAGAATTCGACACCTGTCATACCCTACATGTAGGTTTTCACACAATCCATTTTACCAATCATAATGGTTTTCAATTTTAAATCATGTAGTCCACTTTCCATTGAGACATCTCTTGAGGATTTTAACAAGTGCTAACCCTAGTTTGAGCTTTGTGAAATAATACCTTGCATACCTCTTAAATGAATTAGGTTATGAAGATCAAACCCTTGACTTCTGTAGCTAACTCCGACTTAAAGGAATATTTCAATTTGGCGATCACATTTTTTAATTTTTGATACATTGGTAATGTTTTGGACAAGGCAGAGCACCCTACATAAATACTTAAAAATCTTGGCCCATACCTATAGCATATTTTCTTATCTCTTCCATGGATTCACTATTGTACACTTCCTTAGTATGCTTTGAAAAACTTCATAGAAAAATAAATAGCAATAAAATCACACATTTTCTTAGAATCCTAATTATAATATTCAACATTTGAGAAACACCAACATGAACAAACACAAGTATACATGACCTTTTAAACTCGGGATCATCACAAAGAATATTACTCATATCTTCAATTCCTTTGATTGATGTTATCACACTATTATTCATGGTGGCAAAGTCCTAAAATCCCCTGAGATTATGATAGAGACAAAAACCATATATTGTTCTAAACCTTTGGGAGTATCACAAAATTTGATAACATCATTGACCGTTGTCACTACTTGTAGCATCATGATTTATCCCTTCACAATTATATTTTGCACTCGTAACATCATCAAACTGATTGCATCATCAACTCTGGAATACCTTCAAAACTGTTATACACTAAAAAAAGACCTTTTCAACATTTTAATGTTCATTGGACTTGATATAATGACCCTCTTTATGATAATTAGACATAAGACTTACAAAAATTCTAAATTGTTGACTCGAGAAGACAAAGACTTTTAGTAGACATAAGTTTCTCAAACCTATGAATGACATGGAATGAACTCACTTATGATATTACACATGTACATGGATATTTTACACAATTATAACCAAATTTATTTACTATGACAATATTTTTGACACAAAATATGGAGAATCACAATCATGGAATATATTTATAGTATTTTGAATTCTATTGAACTCGTTAAGATGATCAAGACCATAAAATACAAGACTAAATAGTGATAGACACCTTTTGTCAGCTAGACATTTCTAAAACTTGGTGATATTAGACTAATCACTCTTATACTTCCTTGGAAACATAGTCATACAACTAGGCACGCCTATAAGCTTCATACTTCTAACAATAATTAAACAAGAATTTGCATCAACACATTGAATCAACTTAGAACTCGGGACCATTTGACATATCACAACATTAACTCTAAACTTCATATTCATCAAGATCATAGCTCAAGAAAGAACTTTGAACGATCTACATACTTTCAAAACAAAAAAACATGGACTAGAATGACTCAATAAAACCTTTAACACTTAATGAGAGACAAAAAACTCAAAATCTTCAAGAGAAGGTCACTTAACATACCTTACAAATTTGGAGGCATCCCAAACTCCTCCACTTATAAAACATAGAATATTTATTCACTTTAACTCTTTGATCATTATTCTTGATAACTCTTACATGGATAGGCCTCTTGTCATCCATATCTCGAGTCTCTTCTTGATCGCCTTTTGATCATTTAATTTGATTGAAACAGATCCTTCTATGAAATATTTTAGCATACATACTTCTTTGACCTTAAAAAACATTGAAACATGACCCTTTAGATGACACTTGTAACAAGTAACCTCATATTTACCACTTGACTCATCACTTTTGTGTAATTTTGCAGTTCCCAAGGGTAATCACAACTGAAAAATTCCTACAATCCCTTTCTCTATGACCATAACCATTGCAAACATAACAATAACCATGAAACTTTGCATACCTCATTAAATTTGGTTGTCTAATAAGATTAGTCATTGATTATACCTTCTTTCCATGAACACCATCATCTTCACTTGCTTTGGAACTAGGACCATCTGTTGGATCTAAAAGAGTAGGCTTCTTAACTTCTTTGATCTTTAGGGTTTGAATCTCCTCTTTGAACTTGTCACATTCTTCTTCCTTGGCCTTAAGAACACTTGTCAAATCCTTGATTTCAGTCTTCAACATGATTTTATCCATCCTATGGAATGATAAATCTTCTTGTAGATTAAATACTACCTCTTCAAGTCAACTTGTCAATACACACACATCTCACAAGGCTTGTTTCTTAGTCTTTCACATTTCTTTTCCTTTGTGCTCAACTTTGAAATGGCTTTCTCCAATTGAATCTTGACATATTTTATGGTTTCTTCATCCTTTTTAGCATTGTATTTTAATTCCTAATTATTTTTTGTAATTTTATTCACCATATTGAATGCTTCTAGGATCTCCTCCAAGTTGTTATACTTTATTCTTAAGGATCTTCTCTGATATCAATTGTTGGATGCAGAAAGGAATAAGTGGGGGTGTTGAATCATTCCTACAATTGTTTTACTTCATTTACAAATAAATACATTCATTATATCATTCATCCATTTATCATTCATAACCACATGTACATATTAGGTGTGTATCGAGAATTTACAAGAACATACAACAATGAAAAAGACACATAAACACCATATATAAGTGGAAAACCCTCATGGGGAAGAAAAACCATTGAAACTATACTTATATTACATAAATTAAATATGTTTACTGAATCAGTAAATTCACAAGGAGAACTAACCCCGATTTAGTGAGGCACCAACCCCTAGTTTAGTAGAGCATCAAATCTACAAGGAGGACCAACCCCTAATTTAGTGAAGCACCCACTCCACAAAGAGGATAAAACACCCTAGGATGACCAAAACCCAACTCAGCCACTTGATAATTTTTTATCTTTGAAAATTATGCTACCACAACCTGATGGAGATCACTTATTCATCTCATAAACCCTAGGTCAAACCATAGGTCTTCGATCTTGCTTTATCTTATTTTTTCTTCACTTGTCTTTCCTCTAAAAATTTGCACACATGTATTAAAAAAATATTCAACCTATCATTCATTATATCATATCTCAAATTATTCACCCATACCTATAATCAACTCTTCTAAAGGTATCTTTACACCCCCATGCGCAGACTAGCTCACAAAATGAGCTAAAGCATCGATTTTATATGCTTTTATTCTCTCCAACCCAAATGATGTCCATACCTCATGATAAATTAAACCCATAAAAATTCATTAAATTCAAATACATTTATTACAAGGTGGTTACATATGACCCAAATAGGTCGTCTTAGCAATAAACCTCAATACATATGCAAAAATGGATCAAAACCCCATGGGCACATTCTTAAAAATGCCCTTACATAAAATACATAATTAACCATGACCAATAACCAATAATACATGCTTAAAATAAAATTTAAAATTCACACATGGTCACAATTTATCTCAACCTTTCAAATTATTTCGTTCTTTCGGGCCCATATCCCTTTATAATTCTCAAAATTGATTGTTTCTTACACCCTTCACCACCATGGAAATATCATAAAGAAACAAAATCACTTATAATGAATGAAACCATGCCATGTGACCAATAAATGGAAATTTAAAAACCTTTAGAACACTTATGATAAAGTTATAAGTCATGATAAATCATTAACTTGAAGCCACAACTACATTTTCCTTCACCGATCAACCTTCCAAAAAATATGTTTAAAAAAGTTAGCTCATAAAATCATTTATACATAAATTCGAGACCTCAAAATGGATTAATTAGATGCCATATCCATATTTATAAACTTTTCATGTGATATTAAGCAACACCCAATCCATCTTATGCTTCAAATAACACCAAAATTTCACTGGAACACATATTATCTTGAAGTTAAAAAATATTCCTACTCAAAGAATTCCTTGAAACCCTATCAAATAACTTCATTATGAGACAATTAATATTTCAATACAAATATATCTGAATATAATTTCTAAATAAACTTTAATCATCTCAAAAATCCACATGTAGCTCAAGTTATGCACATTTTACTAAACCCTACTATTTTATATCCCAAAACTGGCCTTTGACCACCAATCTGTTGGACCTAAAAAAACCATGTACCTATATGATATTTCCATAAAAATAATTTAAATAAATATAAACTCCCATTCACAATGCACCATCAGTTGTTCATGCCACTCCTTTGGACCATCTTATCATAAGACCTTCTTTTTAGAAACCGACATTTTAGGTAGGGACCACTCATCACCATGGCCTCAACCATAAATTTATGGAACTCCAAAGGATTCCTTTACAACATACAATCATTAATTTTTATGAAATAATAAAAAATGGGTCAAGATACTTCATTCTCTGTAAACCGCTTGCTCTAGCTAGGGTTTAATTAGGGTTTTAGACCACTTTACCTTATTGACATTTGTTCATAAAAACCTGATGATCAATTGACCTCATTATTTTTGTGAAACCCTATAAAATCATCATATAATCTTCCCTAAAATTCATAATGTCCCATGAAAATTAAACTATTCACGATGAGCATCAAAATATCAACTTCGATATGGAATTTGACTTGATTTTCATCCTTTCTCACACAATCGGTCATATCTGAAATAATAATTGACATTGGAACCTTAAAAAAATTTAATAGCACTATGAATCATCTCTCTAACATTTCCAATCATTAGAATCTCAATTCCATATCTTAATATCTCTAGTCACTAAGACTTACCTATACTTGCATGCTTGATCCTCACTCTATAAGCTATGATCCATTGAAATAATGTAATAAGTAAACAAGAAACCTCTAAAAATGACCCAAAATGCCTAATATTCCATGATACACCTAAATTAAATCTTCCATGATCTCATATGGCACCAAGACATAGTGTGACACCTTCAAAATGTTATACATGTTCCCAATGAGCACCTGTAACATAGAGATCTACATGTACCTACACAATGCCACTATTGTGAGTGCTCAAGCACCGTAAAATCATGTTATTAATCATTCCAACATTCTTCCCAAGCATCAAAAATCTCACACTACCAAGCTAAATCTCTTAGGAACTCAGTATAGGCTTGCAAGAGCAAGCACACCTCATTGAATCCCACTATATCGGTTGATATACATGTGAAACACCATGATAGAATTATTATAAACATCATAACATCATCATACAACATTCAATTTTTCATTAATTAAAACACCTATTAGGACACCATTCCAAAACTTATACCTACAAGGAAGACTCAACACATGCAAACTTTAAAAATATGGTTATAAACACAAGTTATGTCAATATATTTAAAAAGTGTTAGCATGTAAATGAGAAAAATGAAACTTAACAAAAACAAAGAATGTGTATAGTAAAAAGAGTGTCCCACTAGCCGTGCCATATGTATACATGTTAAACTAATCTAATCTAATGAAAGGAAACTAACACCAAGTAAATTCCTAACTTAGTTAATCAAACATAAACATCAAGATAAATCATAAAGGAAAAACTTAAACTAGTGCATAAAACATTAAAAACATCAAATGCAAACCTATCCTTTGATTATTAAGATGATATTTATATTGTATATACTCTCTTTAGTCATCAAACACAAATATGTACGATCAAAGGATTTCTCCAGGAAAAGGAAGAGATCTCACCAATATGGCTTAATTTCCATTTTTGGTTCTTCTCTTACTACTCTTTTCCAAGTAGAAAAGGTAAAAGGTTGTGTGATCAATAATCCTTTAAATATTGAAATTCTCTTATCATATACATATGTCTTACAAGGACATGGTGTAAATTTGAACAAGGTGTAATAGGTTCTTTATATAACTTTTCAGTTTTGGAAAAACTTTTAACCTAGTGAATGTGGTATACAGAAATGTAGAATTAGAAAGGGATAAGTATGATTAGAATATATTAATTAGATTAAAAACTAATGGGACTTGGGGGTGATTTAATTAATCAACTATGATTAATTAATAGACCAATATAAGATTAAGAATCCATTTGGAGATGATTTAGAGGGAAATTAGTAGAACTTGAAGGATTTAAGGGGATTTAACCAATAAGAGGGTTTTATTTCTTAAATAGAAGATTGAAAAGATTAATTACTTAATAATGGTTAATTAATTAATTAAAATAGGATTATAATGAATGAAGTGTCATTAATTGACATCTAGGATGGGGAAAGGCTAGTTAATTTAAAAAGTGTTGTTAATTGATTTGAGATGAAGAGGAATGTAAGCTAATTAGTGAGAAATACACTAATTATAACCAAATGATAGATAATATGATAAGAAGTGCAATTTTAGTCTTACATCTGTGTTGTCATATTTAGGTGTCTCGCACTCAACACTATGAACTAGATTCAAGAACAATCCTAGCATAGGAAAGTTCAATTATGGCATTCCTCACTCTAAAAGGTATTTTTAAATGCATGCAAGTTCATACTTGTAACAACATGGTAATCATCACTTAGGATTTTTCCTCACAAGAATGGGAAAGGACATATTCATACTTGTAAGGCTTAGCGCAGTTCGATTATGGCTCAAACATGGAAAAGAGCTTTCTTGGATCCCTAAGACTTGGTCAAAGATTGAATTTCATGAAGCATACTTAGATGAAATTATTATACCAAATAAGGTGATGGGAGAAGAAAATAAAAATGACTTCCAATACTATATGGCTCAATTCATTTTGGTGGTAAAAAAGAGATATCATATGATTGATTAAGGGAAATCATAAGCAATAAAATTTGTTAGCTATTACAATTTCCCACCTCTAAGAATTTTACAATGACTTCTTAGCTAGTGTATTCCTTCGTATGCACAAGGAATTTCCAAGGTCTCTCCATTACACCTAATGTATCATAGAAGTCACCAACCTATGAAAAATACCCACAACTCACATATTGGGAGAGTAACTCACACTTCTCAAGGGTGAATGATGCATTCACCATGCATGTCATAAGGTTAATTAAAGGAAAATCCGAGTGAATAATTTCATCATAAACAACTGTTTTAATCGATAAATATAGAAGTTACTTAATTTAGTTTCCCACCTTCACATATATCAGGGTCAGAGGGTTTTATCTTTCACCTCGCAGGATGCCAAGGTATCGAAGTGAAAAGATAATCATGATTGAGTTATGTATAATTTTTTCCCATGTTCACTCGAGTGTAAGAGTATAAATAAGAAAGGTATATATTTCCCTATCTCCCTGGGAATATACTCATGTAAGAGTATCATATATGTAGAAAATATTGAAACCTCATTATTTTTGAATTCATATTCCTATATATCTTAGCCATACTTTGATATTAAGAAGAGACTTGGGAATTTTCTTTTTCCAAGTTTACATAACATTACAAAAATTAGGACTGTTGGGCCAACTGAATGATGAATTTAACGTTAGGAAATGAGACTACATGATAATGATATTGGATCGGATGAGGGACTTCAAATTTGAGTGTTTTGTAGAATGAATGAACGGTGATGGATCTGACATATTTGATCTTGAGTATTAAGAAATGTAATCATATCCTCTTCCTCCCACCCCATACACCATCCAAGAATCTAGTGACATCAAAGAAAGAACCATGACAGTGATTTAGAGGTAAAAATATTAGTTTAAGAAGAGGAGGGCATCTTTCATTGAATCTGTGGTTTACTAACTCCATATGAGAAAGTTTCCCACACTTCTTCTCTCAGGGAACCCGATCGGGGTACTAAATTTTCTCATTCAAAAGAGTCTTCTAGGAGGAATATTTCAAAAGATTATTGCAATGAATTTTCTCCCCCTAGGAGGCTTCACAAAAAGTGAAATGTTAGAGAAAATCCTATTAAGACATTTGAGCTAGAAGAAATTGACTGATGAGGGTCGTCAATCCTCCTCATTAATAATTTCAATCTAGGGCTAGTGTTTGATGGTTGTATGCAATAATAGAAGAAATATATTTGGAAAATAGCTCCTTTAAACAAAATCCAAACTACATAAAGTAAATAACACATGTGGAAATGAATATGCATACTTGTAGAAATAAATCTTGCATGAAAGAAATCAAACTTGCATGAGTGAAATCAATGAATTAAAAATAAGGAAAGATAAATAACACACCTACATGTTCAAAAATGAAATTGTACAGAAAAAAATTATTACATGACAAAAATAAGAAATCACAACAAAAGGAAAAACAACAAAAATAAAGAAACAAACATAACATACTAATCCATATTCCTTGGAATGAGTGGACAACTCATTCCTTTTAAGAGACTTAATTCATATTTTTAATTCAAAATCTGGACAAAAATTTCACTCGAAAGATTGACGAGGAAAATGGATATTTATTTCTTGGTAGTCCAAAATTACATATCAAAGTGTGGGAGGTTGCATCTATAATTCATGCATCCAACCAAATCCTTATTTTGGGAAATACAATATGATATTATCTTTTTGCCAATCCTAACAACTAATATATCCATCTCCACAAAATATGGATAGAGATATATTATTGGAGACAGTCTTATTTCACTATTTTAGGAAGATTTGCTACAAAATATTCTCCTTAATTTTTGTAACAAGAATCACAAAGTGAATTTATTCTACTAATTTATTGGAAGGAGGTTTTTTCTCTAAATATTACATTGACCAAATACCTCTCCCATGTTTTCCATTTGACTTTGTTTGTTTTTCGATTGTGGAACTTTTGGTGCTCATCGATACACTTTTTCCTTAGATTGGAGTTCACTAAACATTATAATTCTCTTTATTGGTAAAACCTATAGAAAATATGATTGAGGTTTTTGTTAAAAATATTTCTATGAAATAAAACATATCTCATATTTTCCATATGAATTTTTTTTTTCCTTTTGGGAACTTTTGATGCTCATCTAATACACTTTTTCCTTGGTGAAACTAAATAAAAGTTAGATTTCTCTTTATTGGTAAATCCTGTGATAAATATGAATGAGTTTTTGTTAAACATATTTCTCTAAAAAAAAATCTCTCTTATTTCCCATTGAGTCTATGATTATTCAAAAAAATTATTTTATAAAAGTTTCAAACTAAAAATGTCATTCTGTTGATGCAAGTTCTAGAACTAAAGTTGTCATTCCGTAGTGTTCCGAAACTAGAACTGCAAGTTCTAGAACTAACTATTATTCTATTGATGCAAGTTTCAAAACTAAATTTTTCATTCCATAGTGTTCCGAAATTAGAACTGCAAGTTCTAGAACTAAAACTATCATTTCGTAGCTAACTCCAATTGTTCCAGAGCTAACTAAAAACAACTATAACTTTTGCACCCGATCTCGGATTGAGATGATTATTTTTTTTAACTTGCATAATTTTCTGAGAGAAATATGAATATGAAATCATATTTGAGTTTAGATATACTATTCATGATCAATTCCACTTTTCCCAAAACTAGTATTATCTTTCCTTTATGCCCCGTACACAAGACTTTGCATATTTCATAAATAATCAATAAGATTGGTCAAAAAAATAGGAAAAAGAATAATTCTAAAGAATGAACAAGATATATATCTTATATTATATCTCAAACAAACTATAAGTTCCAAGATTACATTTAAATCCACTTTCAAAGGTAACTTGGAAGGACAAAACAATGGTAATTTATCGCCAATTTATGGCCTCGTCATGACACATTCTCGAATCTCATAATAAATACATTCTTGAAAATGCATTACCTCATTATGAAGAAATTGAGAGTTCCTTCATGACTGATTTCATGTCGTACCACGAGTTTCTTGAGGAGAATCAAGAGTGGTGTAGAAAACCACAACACATAACTTTGAGTCCACCTCAAAGTACATCAAAACCAAGCATACCAAGAAGGAAAAAAAGAAATTCTCATTTTTTCATTGAGGATTCCTTATCCCAATATGTGGAAGTTGCACCATTTTTTTATTAAACCCTTGGGATAATTGACATAGGATGATTACAAGATGACTTGAATCTCATCAGGGAATTCCAGACATGAGGGAGATGTGCATTTATTCAAATATTCCATAGCTTAGTTGCTTACCAAAAAAATGAGGAGAATAAATAAATTATGTAATAACTTGGGGAGCATGTGAGAACCTTAACTACTTATGTGGAGTCATTCTTGGAGCTCAATGTGATACCTCCTCCTCTAGTTGAATATATATCTCATATAAGTAGCTTTGATACCCAAGTGATCAAGAGAATAGAGGTACACTATACAATGGAGTTTCAATTATAAATGGATGGAGAAGAGCATTGAAAAAGGGAAGGTATTATTACCTAATATTCTCTCTATTTAATTTTTCTGTATAAATTGTTTTCAAAGTGAAAATGACAAAAGTGGATATTGAGAAAGAAAGAGGCCATTAGGATAGTGTTTTCTAATTGGTATATGCAATGAGTTAGCTTAATTATCACTCCTTGATGAAAAAATATGTGTTCAAATTAATATCTGATAAGTTTTCTCCCGTGTGGTCACAAACGATGAGTGCTAGGTGTGATACAATAAATGTTGTTATTTCATAATGTGAGTCTTGTGGGGAACATGCATATGAGATCTTGGTATAATTCAAAAAAATGTACATAATCTTAGATCACCTCCACTTAGTGAGTATTCATCCTTGGAATAATTCCTAAATTATTTCCAAGAATTATTCCAAAAGAGGAAGGATATCTCTTCTCTTTTAATGAGGATACTATTGTCCAAAATTACACCCATATGCAATTTAAAAGAAGCTCATTCAAGTCAAGGCTTAGAAACTTTTTTCTCAGGAAATCCATGAAACACCTGTCTTCTATGGAATGCATGATTGTAGTGTTCCATGGGTTCTCCTAACCTATGAAACAAATGAATTAGAGCTCAATACATATGTGGATTTTGATAGAGTTAGTGCTTTGGAAAGGTTGAAATCACGAATTATACCTTTACATGATTAAGGAAGTAAATCTTCCGTGGACATCAAAATTAGTATTTCACGAGTTGAAGGAAAGATATAAGACCATGGAGTTTAAAAACACATGAAAAGCATGGAATATCAGCTAAGGAAGGATCTAAAAGTGAATGAATGGCAAGGCTTAGTGCTTTGCGGTATGAAATGGAGAAAATGTTACATGAACTTTTAAAATATGAGATTCCATAGAGTTGGTTAATTTCATGGGATAAATTTTATGATCTAATTAGTTTGAAAGCCATAAGGAAAATAAATAAACCACTACAACATGTAAACAAGGACAGTAAAGTGTATAGTAATGGCCTCCAAGGTTAAAACACGGATTGAGCCCATGGAGCATAGTGAATGTCATGTGATAAAAAAAATATTGTGTGGTATGGTGGGAGTGATTCACGACTAAGTACAAGTTTTTAAATATGCAAAAAATTGAATAGTAGAAGAGGACATGATAGAGGCCATAGAATGTGGAAATATAATTTAAAAAATGAATAATCGTGCATCAAAATAAAATCATCTAAAATCCGTAAAGCGTGACAAAACCATGCCCGATTTAAATCGGATGCTCAACCACCTCAACAACCAAAATTAATGATATATGGGAATCATCATCCCGCACTTGAAATTTGATAGAATGTAATTGGGGAAATTTTAAGAACCTCTTCTCTCCTCCCCTATTCTTCTCTCTCCTTTGTTCTATAAATACCTCTAAAAATCATTAAAAATCTCTTTTATTTGTAATGACACTGTTATCCAAAATGTGCCCCTGCTCATTTTTTGTGGCTAACTCCTTCCATTCTCCCCTCTCTTGTGCCTCAGTTATAATATTTTACTTTTTAGGCACTCAAAACCTTTTAGAAATGGCATTGGATAGAGATCTTTCTCGGCTTTCCCGGAAAGGTAAAGTTTTCCTCCTAACTCCATGTATTTTTGAAGTTATGGCTCGGCGGAGTTTTTTGAGAAAATTTTCCCCTGAAAGGCCCGCAGCCAATGAGATGCCGCCACGTATCATGGAAGTGGCGGGGATCGGAGGAAGACTTGGAATTTTCACCAAGTGTTTAGCGAAATTTCAAATGGAATATTTTTTCCCACAGGCCCGCCGGCGAATCAGGTGATGCCACGTGTCCAAGGGGGAAATTTGAAAATTTGGCTAAGTGTTGGCGCATGAAAAATTTTGAAGGAAGAGCCCGCGCCCAGTAAAAATGTGCCACGTGTCCTATGAGGTCAGAGTGGCGGAGGGAGGAGGAGAAGTTAGAATTTGGTGAAGTTCTTCGCCAAAAATTTTAAAAGGTAAGTTGTGGCCCGCTTCCCCTGCCGACAAACCAACAAATGCCACGTGTCACTAGAGCTCGGACCGGCGGAGTGTGGAAGGAAATTGGAATTTTTTCCCAAGGTGTTTGCGCAAAAGTGGAAATGCTTGCAGAGGGCCTATGACCAATGATACATCGCCACGTGTCTCGAACCAAGTAGAGGAGGGGAGAATTTGGGAAATTTTCCCAAAGGGAAAACAAAGGAAAATTCAAAGAGGAAAGCCCTCCCCCTTATTGCGAGCCAATGGAATCTCGACACGTGTCTAGGTGGCGCCAAAAACTCAGGTCAGGCCCACAGGGAAATTTTGGAGGGCCAAACCCATGTCCAATGGAGTTTCGACATGTGTCCAGGTCGAAAAATTTCAAAGTGACCCACGGAAAATTCAGGAAGGTCAGGCCCGCATCTAATCAGTGCTTGCCACGTGTCCCAAACTCGTCGGCTGACAGGAAATTTTGAGAATTTTTCCAAAGGAAAAAATAAAGGAAAATGGAGCAGGATAAGCCCACAGCCAATAAAAACATGCCACATGGCACCTGGAAAGGTAGAGCGCGGGAAAATTTTGAAAATTTTCCAAATGACCAAAAAGGTAAAAAATTCAAATTTTTTGCCCGCCGACCCTATTTGGCCCTGTTTTGCCCTAAAATTTCAAATGGCCATATCTTTCGATCCAGAGCTTGGTTTTTCACGTTCTTTATATCAATGGAAAGTTGGTGAAATTATCTACAAGATTCTGGGGTCATTTTTTCATTTTGATGAAGTTTGGAGAGATAAAATTGAAAAATGCCTCTGGCACGTGGTCATGGACAGAAATGACGTTTCAACCACCGTTTTTAATGAAGAATGGCTCACATTGTCTCCCAGCATGGTTAAAAATGTCAGGGAATGGGTCTGTAAGGACGCCCATGTTGTTTTGATGGCATTTTGGTCAATGGTTGAATCCATTCCATGTTTTCCCATGTTTCTCTCTCCTGGGCTCGTCCCTTGCACTGTAAAAGCTAGATTTGGCTCATTTTCAAAAGGTTGAACATTTTTTTTGTATTGTAGGTCCCCTTTCTCACCTTGAAAGTGATTTTAGTAGAATACCAAACCTTCTCTGAGAACTGTAACCTATTTTTTCCTCTCAGGTGCTGTAATGCATGTATTTTGATATTGAAAATGACAATGCAAGCTTTGTGAATGAGTTTCAATCCTTTGCTTATGTTGTTTTCTTCCTTTCTGATCTTTCATTACATGTCATCAATTTATGCATGATTTTTGTTGTGCTTCCATGATTTGTGTCAATCTGCAGAAGTAAAAAATGCTCACCACTCCTTCGGTGCATCACCTATTAGCATTAGTTTTAGTTTATCTCGCATTTTCTATCTCTATCCATTTGGAATTTAGAGTAGGATTAGGATTTCAAACCTTTGCAATTGTGTAAGTGATATAAATGATTAGAGGAGTTGAGGAACCAGCCTCTAAACTGGAGATTTCTCTTCCATTTGACAAGTCACACGCTTGGGAAGAGGATTCAATGTTTTGCAATCACACTAGATGCTTAGTATGATCAAACTAGAAATCTGATCAGCATCCAGGGGGTGCCGATGATTTGCGCAACAACAGTTTGCCACACCCGGTGGGAGAGTTAGAGGTCTTCATCTTCATTGCAACAAAATTGATGTGCATTTGTTGCAATTTTCTTGCTTAAAAGAGCTATAAATTGCACATCTGGCGACTCCAAGGGAAAAAGAATCAGCTGGTTTTAGCATTACAGACCTGAAAACTCATGAGAAGAATCACTACAAGGTCAAGAGCTAGAGAAGAAGAGGTGCTGTTTGAATATCTATAGTTATCTCTAAGAAGAAGGAAAAGAGGAGGAGGATTCAAATGTCTCCATCTCCACCAAACAAAACTCTTTCAACTCCTCCACCTCAGTAGGCCCTTCATTCAATCAACAAGGGTTCTAAGGCCCATCGAATGGCACAAAAAAACCCTATGTCAATTTCACTGGCAAAGCATCACACTTACTCTCAATGCACAAAATCCAATTCCAGTTATAGCATTAAAAACATCCCCTACTTTACTCGGAGAGAATCATACCACTCCCGGTGATCATGTCAAGGATATTGCTAAGATTTGTGCAATCCATGAAATCAATGAGATGTAAGTTGCTATCAAATTGCTTGGCATCTTCATTCGTGAGGAAAAGCTTTGCAATGGTTTAGGATTCTTGCCTCAGGTTCTATTCAAAATTGGAACCAGTTATGTATATCCCTCCATGAGCAGTTTGGAGAGAAGGGAGACAACTTGTCCCTTTTGGAGCAGTTGACAACCATCAAGAGAGCTCCCAATGAGCAGCTGACTGATTTTAATTTCAGATTTCAAAGGACTTGGGAGAGAATTCCAGTGGCAGTCAGGCCAACAGTAGAAGGTGCTTTCCTTTATTACCTTAAAGCTTTAAATTCTGATATTTCTATGTTAATTCAATCCATGGGAGGCACAACTATTCCCATTGCTTATAGCATTGCCATTAGAGCTGAAAATTGTTTGATCCAAGCTGGCAAGCTGGCTCCTAGACCTCCAATGCCATTGTTTCCAAGTTTAGAGAGCCCAAATGCTAATCAAACACCTAATTTAGCTCCTATCCCCACTCCTAGAAATCAGAATTCAAATGAAGCTTCTACTTCATCTTCTAATGCCTCAAATGAGCTTCAAGAAGTCATGAAGCAGCTGCAAAATCTAGGCAATGAGCTGGTTACACTCAAGAGGCAGCAAGCCCAAGGTTTTAGACCTTCTTTCCAGCCCCAAGCTCAGCCCAATAGGTAGCCATATCAACCCCAAAGACCACCCAATCCAGCTGCAAATCTAAATCAAGCAAGGCCTCTTGCCAACAGACCATTTCAGCCCTATAATCCCAATGCTACATCTACATCTAAAGCATTAGTGCCAGTACAAAACAATATAGCTCAAGAGTATGATTGGTGTTTCCCATGCAATGAACCTCATAACCAATCCATGTGCTTCAATGGTGCCTTGAATCAAGCATTAATGGTGACAAAAACTGGTGTGGAGGGTGAAGGTAGTCAAAGAAATGACCAGCAACAAGAAACATTCCAGCAGCAATCAGCTCCAAATGATACCACACTTGTAAACTGGCAGGCAGAAGATTTTTGTGGCATGAACCAGACAGTTTCCCAAAGTGTTACAGCCAACACAAGGTCAAAGAGAAGAAATTTGGGTGAAGAACAACCATTAGCTCCAAGCAATCCACAATCTTCCATCACTCCACAGAATATTGGCAAACAAAATCCAATCCCAAATACACAAGGACTTCCTAAAATAGTTCCTAAGCCAACTCAAATGCCAGTTGTTGCTACCCATACACAAGGAATGAATGTGCAGGCCAAGGGAAAACAAAGGGATACTTCATCTCCATTCAATATCATTGATCAGATGAAGAAGACAAATGTAAACATATCAATGTGGGAATCACTATCCATCCCAGGCCAAAGAAATTTGCTACAAGCTGCCATGAAGGACTAGTCAACTTCAAATCAATAGGTCCAAATGCAGAGAAAGTGCTCACAAATGCTACCCACCCTGAGGGGAATCATGAAGGAAAGCAAGGTAAAATTTTGAAGCCCCTCTATTATATGTTTCATTAATTATTGGAAATCAATTAGTACACAATTGCATGATTGATTCCGGAGCAAGTAGTTCAGTAATGCCCAAGCAAATAGCTGATCAGTTGGGAATTCAGTATGAAACCATATCCAAAGGGGTGGTACAATTGGATGGGACAAGAATAGTAACAACAATTGGAGTGATCAAAAACTTGAGCCTTACTTTGCATGCCCGTCCCAATGTGGTTGTTTTGCAAGATGTCTCAAGAATATACCTTCCACCACTCTTTGCCCTATGTTTGTCAAGGGATTTCACAACTAAGATTGAGGTTACTTATCTCGCTGATTGGTCACACATGTTATTCGAACAAGGTATGGAACCAAGGCCACAATCAGATCTCGAGCCTATTGCAAACTTTCACATTGAGCCTTACACTCCAAGTCGATCAATGCCAATTGTTCAGGTGTTTGATTAGGAAGATCACCCAAGCACTGATGAACCTGACACCAAAGTTGGAAGCATCCTGGATCTAACTCTTGATGAATGGGAAAACAAGGTGCATGCTTTTGATCCTTATCAAGAAATAAAATAATCTGAGCTAGGAGTCTATTGTATGCATGAAGAAAATCAACCTATTCCTAGCATCACCAAGCCGCACCACAAGGATGAAAATGAGGTATGGCGCTTATTTTTGATGGGTCAAGAAGTAAACAAGGTACAGTGGGGAGCCATGCTAGTTTCACCTCAAGGAGTTAAGTATTATTCAGCTTTTAGATTTCAGTTTGCATGCTCTAATAACACTGCTGAATATGAAGCTTTGGTGCAAGGACTGCATTGGTCAATCAAGAGAGGAATAAAGAACTTGCAAGTCTTTGGTGATAGTGAGTTGATTGTCAACCAAGTTAAGGGGTAGCATGCTGTCAAGAATGATCTACTCAAGTGCTACAAGAATAGGGTATGGGACCTCATTGAATATTTTGAGGGCTTTAGCATAAAGTCCATTCCTAGAAAAGAGAACCAAGCTGCTGACAGGCTTGCAGTAGTTGGGGCAGCCTTTGATGTTGTTGAAGGCATTCAAAAAGACAAGGTACAGCCAAACATCCATGTGGTTATGAGGCCTTCAAAGCTAGACAACAATGTAAGTTGGTAAGTGTTTGAAAATGATCAGCAAATCATCCATTTCTTGCGATAAGAGGCTGAGTTCTCACCAAAAATCAAGAAAAGTTAGAGCAGCAGTATGGTGACCAAGTGGTGCAGCTGAGAACCAACAAACTACCAAAGTTAGAGTCCATTTTCAATCCTAATGATCAGTTTAGGAAGGAGAAAGCAAACATCCAAGTGAAGGGAGAAGACTTAGTGTCCATCTCGGTAGAAGGAAGCAAATCACTCCAAATTGGTAAGATGACAACTGAGAAAGAAAGGTATGAGTTCATACAACTTTGTCAAGAATTCCCTAATGTGTTTTCTTAGAGCTATGAAGATTTGAAAGGTTTCAATCCCGAGTTAGCTCAACACACCATTGAGTTGGATCCAAGTACTAAACCCATCAGGAAAAAAAAAGGCCAGTCAATCCACACATGGAGCCTCTCATGAGGAAAGAATTGGATAAGTTGATAGAATCAAGAATCATATTCCCTATCAAGCATTCTAGTTGGGTTGCCAACTTGGTTCCATTAGAAAGAAGAGTGGGGAAATCAGATTGTGTGTTGACTTTAGAGATTTGAATAGAGCTTCTCTCAAGGATCATTATCCACTTCCTTCTATGGAGAAGATTTTGCAAGTTTTCGCTGGCTCCAAAAGGTTTTCACTACTTGATGGCTTTTCAGGGTATAATCAGATTATGGTGGAGGAAGAGGATCAGTTCAAGATAGCCTTTATAACCAAATGGGGAACTTATGCATACAGGAAAATGCCATTTGGGCTGTCCAACGTTGGGGCTACTTTCTAAAGAGCAATGGACATGGTGTTCAAAGGTTTGATTAACCACATTGTACTGATATATCTCGATGATATCACTATTTTTTCAAAAAATGCAGCAGACCACCTCTTTCATTTGAGACAAGTGTTCCAAAGGTGTAGAAGATTTGGAGTCTCCTTGAATCCTAAAAAATGTATTTTCTTAGCCCATGAAGGAAATCTCCTTGGTCACATTGTCTCCAAAGAAGGATTATCAATTGATCCAGAAAGAGTTGAATCCATAAGAGCACTACCATTGCCAAGCCACAAGAAGGCCCTTCAAAGTTTCTTGGGGAGAATAAATTTTGTTCGGAGGTTTGTCCCAGATTTTGCAGCCCTTGTCAAACCTATCACCAAGATGTTAAAGAAAAGCATGGCTTTCAAATGGAAAATAGAAGGCAAGGAAAGTTTTGAAGAAATCAAAGAAGCCATTTCTCAAGCACCAACTCTCACTAACCTAGATTTCTACAAGGATTTCAACCTCTATGCATTTGGGGGTGATGATACTATTTCTGCAATTTTGGTACAGCAGAACAAGGACAATGATGAGCAACCAATTGCTTTCTTTAGCCAAATCCTAGAGGACTATGAGGTGAGATATTCTTTCATTGAGAAGCATGTTCTTGCAGTAATCAGAAGCTTGAATATGTTCAAGCATTTAGTCTCAAACAACAAGCTTAAATTGTTGGTTTCTCATGCGGGAGTTAAAGACTTCCTCCTCAATAAAGACTTGAATGAAAAGAGAGAAGGTTGGATTACTCGTGTCATGGAGTATGACATAGAGCTCAAGGTCACCAAGTTGGTCGAGAGGAAAAGTATTGTGTGAGCAATTGATTTTGAGCAAACAAAAGGAAGCATGCAATGAGAAAGATACTATTTTGGTGTTGTAAGACAGCCATGAGCAATGAAGCACTCAAGAGGAAAATAATGGTGTCCCCACTCCTTACTGGACCCAAAGTATAATTCACTTCCTAAGCACAGGCCTATGCCCTCCAGATATGAACAAGATGCAAAGAAGACACTTCAGATTGTAGGCTATCCCATATGCCCTTGTTGATGGTGTTTTGTTCAAAAGAGATGTGAATGGAGTACTGCTGAGATGCATTGGTACAAATCAGATTCATAGGGTGTTGGAAGAGTTCCATGGTGGACCAGCTGGTGGTCATTTTGCACCAAGAGTGATAGCTCTAAAGATCATGAGGGTTGGCTATTATTGGCCCAATATTTTCAGTGATTACTATGCATGGATCAAGAGGTGCAAGAATTGTGCATTCTTCACAGGTAAAGAGAGGCTAGCTTCCCTTCCATTGCATCCAATTTCAGTTAACCAGCCATTCATGCAATGGGGTTTAGAATTCATTGGAGTTATTAATCCCAATTCAAGCCAAGGGCACAAGTGGATTTTAACAGCCACAGATTACTTCACCAAATGGACTGAAGCAGTAGCACTCAAGGAAGCAAATGAATCTAGCATCCTAGACTTCTATGAGGGAATAGCAAATATATTTGGCGTACTGCTACAATAATAATATCGTATAATGCATTGGCATTCATTGGATCCAAGATGACCGAGTGGGCTATTAAGAATGGGATCTATCTAAGTACTTAATCAAACTATTACCCTTAGGGTAATGGCCAAGTTGAGTCTACAAACAAGAACTTGTTGAGGATCATTAGGAGGACTCTTGATGAGAATCAGAGGTCTTGGCATACTAAATTGAAATCAGCATTATGGGCTGATAGGATAACTCCCAAGAGATCTATAGGTAACTCTCTCCATTCAAGCTTGTTTATGGGAGAGAGGCAGTTTTTCCCATGACACTTGATTTGCCAACATTGGAACTCATGAAATAGTTGGAGTTGTTGGAGTTTGGGCCCATGGAAGTCAGATATGTAGAATTTATGGAGCTCCAAGAAATCGAGATCGTGCATCCTAAGCAATGGAGAAGGATTAGGCTTTGATCAAGAAGACCTTTGATAGAAAGGCCAAGGATAGGTCTTTCCAATTTGGAGATCTAGTGTTAAAATGGGATGCAGATAGAGAAAAATCAGGAAGGCATTCAAAATTTGATGCCATTTGGAGTGGCCCATACATGGTCACAAAGTGTAAGGACAACAATGCTTTCCAATTGTCTTCATTGGATGGCGAAGAACTGCAGATTTCAGTAAATGGAATCCATCTAAAGTGTTGTTATTAAAGGAAAATTCTCCATTTTGTAAATATTATCTTAGGTTTTCATTCCTCCAAGTGCTTGTGCACATTGTTTTGTTGTAGGTTAGTTTTCTTTCCCTAAGTGCTTTGGCACAAGCTTGTTGTTCCTGGGATGTGTTTGCAGGCCTTGCTCCATCAGGTGATATTCCATCTTCCTCCTTGTAGTGTTCTAGTCAAATGGGGTACCAAACAGAGAATTTAATGACTCCATGCCCAATGGATTGTTTCAGGCAACTGGTAATTTCATCCAAAGAGTGCATGACCCTCTCGAGTCACCAAAATTGTTATCCAAAATGTGCCCCTGCTCATTTTTTGTGGCTAACTCCTTCCATTCTCCCCTCTCTTGTGCCTCAGTCATAATATTTTTCTTTTTAGGCACTCAAAACCTTTTGGAAATGGCACCATTGGATAGAGCTCTTTCTCAGCTTTCCAGAAAGGTAAATTTTTCCTCCTAACTCCATGTATTTTTGAAGTTATGGCTCGGTGGAGTTTTTTGGGAAAATTTTCCCTTGAAAGGCCCGCGGCCAATGAGATGCCGCCACGTGTCATGGAAGTGGCGGGGGTCGGAGGAAGACTTGGAATTTTCACCAAGTGTTTGGTGAAATTTCAAATGGAATATTTTTTCCCGTAGGCTTACCGAATCAGGTGATGCCACGTGTCCAGGGGGAAATTTGAAAATTTGGCTAAGTGTTGGCACATGGAAAATTTTGAAGGAAGAGCCCGTGCCCAATAAAAACGTGCCACATGTCCTATGAGGTCGGAGTGGCAGAGGGTGGAGGAGAAGTTAGAATTTGGTGAAGTTCTTCACCAAAAATTTCAAAAGGTAAGTTGTGGCCCACTTCCCCCGCCGACGAACCAGCAAATGCCACGTGTCACCAGAGCTCGGACCGGCGGAGCGCGGAAGGAAATTGGGATTTTTTCCCAAGGTGTTTGCACAAAAGTGGAAATTCTTACAGAGGGCCCGCGACCAATGATACACCACCACGTGTCTTAGACCGGTGGAGGGAGGAGGTGGAGAATTTGGGAAATTTTCCCAAAGGGAAAACAAAGGAAAATTCAAAGAGGAAAGCCCACCCCCTTATTATGAAGCCAATGGAATCTCGACACGTGTCTAGGTGGCGCCAAAACTCAAGTTAGTCCCGAAGGGAAATTTTAGAGGGCCAAACCCATGTCTAATGGAGTTTCGACATGTGTCTAGGTCGAAAATTTCAAAGTGACCCGTGGAAAATTCAAGAAAGACAGGCCCACGTCTAATCAGCGCTTGCCACGTGTCCCAAACTCGCCGGCCCGGCGGGGAAATTTTGAGAATTTTTCCAAAGGCAAAAATAAAGGAAAATGGAGCAGGATAAGCCCACACCCAATAAAAATGTGCCACATGGCACCTGGAAAGGCGGAGCGTGGGGAAATTTTGGAAAATTTTCCAAATGACCAAAAAGGTAAAAAATTCAAATTTTTGCCCGCCAACCCAATTTGGCCCTATTTTGCCCTAAAATTTCAAATGGCCATATCTTTCGATCCAGAGCTCAATTTTTCACGTTCTTGATATCAATGGAAAGATGGTGAAATTCTCTATAAGATTCCGGGGTCATTTTTGCATTTTGATGAAGTTTGGAGAGATAAAATTGAAAAATTCCTCTGGCATGTGGTCATGGACAGTAATGATGTTTCAACCACCTTTTTTAATGAAGAATGGCTCGCATTCTCTCCCAACATGGTTAAAAATTTCAAGGAATAGGTCTGTAAGGATACCCATGTTGTTTTGATGGCATTTTGGTCAATGGTTGAATCCCTTCCACATTTTCTCATGTTTCTCTCTCCTGGGCTCGTCCCTTGCACTGTAAAAGCCAGATTTGGCTCATTTTCAAAGGGTTGAACATTTTTTGTGTATTGCAAGTCCCCTTTCTCACATTGAAAGTGATTTTGGTAGAATACCAGACCTTCTCTAAGAAATGCAACCTATTTTTTCCTTTCAGGTGATGTAATGCATGTATTTTTATATTGAAAATGACAATGCAAGCTCTGTGAATGAGTTTCAATCCTCTGCTTATGTTGTTTGCTTCCTTTCTGATCTTTCATTACATGTCATCAGTTTGTGCATGATTTTTGTTGTGCTTCCATGATTTGTGTCAATCTGCAAAAGTAAAAAATGCTCACCACTCCTTTGGTGCATCACCTATTAGCATTAGTTTTAGTTTATCTACATTTTCTATCTCTATCCCTTTGGAATTTAGAGTAGGATTAGGATTTCAAACCTCTGCAATTGTGCAAGTGATATAACTGATCAGAGGAGTTGAGGAACCAGCCTCTAAACTAGAGATTTCTCTTCCATTTGACAAGTCCCATGCTTGGGAAGAGGATTCAATGTTGTGCAATCACATTGGATGCTTAGTATGATCAAACTAGAAATCTAATCAACATCCGGGGTGTTGCTGATTTGTAACAACAGACACCATGTAAAAATAGTGTCCGAATTCTCACAATTTTCATACCTCATATATGATCATTTTTGGTGCATATAACACCTTCGATAATTTTTAATGGCCTGTTCATATTCAAAGAAACATTTTAATGAATATTATGGCTCATTTTTACCCTTCTCTTTTTATTATTGTCTTCTTTCCTATCCTTTCATGTGTTTTATGTTGTATATGGATTCTTCATTTTTGTGTGTTTTTATCATGTTGAATGGAAGGGCTGATGCGGGATTAGTTTATGGAACATGTCTTCCCTATCCTCTCTATGTTTCCTTTCATTCTTCCCCTCATGGAGAGTGAACACTCCTTTTCTAGTGGTATATCCTTTTTGTTCTCTTAGTTTATCATGTTTTTCTTTCTCCCCTTCTTCTTCAACCCCGGTGACTTGGATGTGCTAGAGTAGGCCTAGCTTAGAGGTTCTAATGCTAGTTTACATAGGAGGAGGAAAAATCCTTCTTTGAAGTTTTTCTCAAGGATTAAGCTCCCACACCTTGGATACATTCCCATGTTATCCTTAATTATTGTTATGTCATGATCAAATCAAAGGGTGTTATTTTTTCATGTTAATAGTTTTAATGCCCATTGGGACTAATAATGAAGAGATTTACAAATTATTATCACCAATATTGATGTTTTCTTGTTTTTTTTTAATATTGGTAAATAGTTTTTTGAAAGGGACTATACCCTTGTGTACAAAAGGAGGCCTAAAAGCCTAGAATAAGAGAGAGGAGCAGAGAAGCTGTATCAAAGCACAAAAGTTACAGCAAAGAACACCGAAGCCTAGAAACAGCAACACAAACGAGACTTAACAGCAAAACAACGGCAACAAAACAGCAAGCCTACAGCCAAGAAGCAGTAGTAAAACAGGACTACTTCTTGGCCGCTTGATCAATACTCATCTTTACTTTTTTCCAAGCATGGTACATACCCAGCGTGGTCATATGAGCAGCATCCGTCTTATCGAGCTCCTCTCTGGTTCTTTTACTCTCTTTCTCATTGCCCCAAAGAGTCATCGGGACACCGCTGAGTTGCGAAACACTTCTTGCATGTCCTTCGATGAATTCCTCTATGGCCCTGAATGCTGCAATATTATACTCATGCCTAGTCTTCGTTTTCCCAAGGCGGGAGTCAAGGGAGGTCAGTTTTTTGTATATTTCATCAAGCTGGCTATTGCCAATGCTCCCTTCTCCCTCAATGCTTTTTTTGCCTTTTTGCTTAGCAAGATTTTTTACCTCATCCTTCAGCAATTTAAGCTCAGCCTCTAAGGCCTCCAATCTTCTAGAAGGGTTATCCGTTGGTGCCGCCTGGGGACTGGCACTACTAATGTTCAGCAGATCACGAGCAATGTCATCCAAAGGTTCATCCCCCTCGGCCAGTGACTCAAGGTTGAGTCTCCTAGAAGCCCTGTGACACGTTTAGAAGTAGAGACAGTGTGGGTGGTAGGGGCAGCAGCAGGAGGAAAAGAAGGAGAAGCATGAGCAGCTGCGTCATGGGGCATCAAAGCACCGGAGGCGGGGGCAAAGCGGCGGGACAAAGTAGGGGAGACAGGATCGCAGCAATGAGCCCAAAGCCAGCCGGGAGAGGAAGGGAGACCGGGAATTTAATAAGGCAAAGTGCTTGTGAATAAGCAGAATAAGCCCTTGGTGAAGGGGAACCGCCCGGGTATGCTTCTGGAACTCCAAAATGGAGCGCTCAAGAGAGTTTAACAGATAGTGGGGAAAGCAAACCAACCTACTCCTACGAAAGTGATTCAAAAAGACAAGGTGCTTGGCAGGGACAGTAACAAACCTGCCTTCCAAGGATATGTAGCGAATCATCATGCGGGTGACTTCATCATACGGAGAAGGAATTGAATTAACAAGCAGACCCGCGGTGTTGAATATAAGCTTCTCCTCCTCCTCCACAAATCTTCTCTCTTCAGCCTCTTTGATAACCCTCTTGTTGAAGAAGCGGTATCCTTCCAAGCTGAGGCCAGTCGCTTCGGCTATGAGTTCGTCATTAATAAGAATCTTCTGCCCTCCATAGTCGACCATCCTCTCATTCCAATCCTTGGCAAAGCGAACAGAGATGTTTTGATCATGCCCTTGCACTCTCTCCACAAAGTTGGTGAATCCGCCAATACTAAGAATGTTCCAGAGCTCAGTGTTATCTTTCCAGTCAGGGTCTGCACACGGCTCAATCTGGCAGGGAGGCCCTCCCATCTTCACAAGGATGTGCTGGTTACAACAATTTTCAAAATACCTTTGGGCGTTGAGAGTGATTCTTGTTAGTATTAATCCTTTGGATGAGTTTCTTAACACATTTGGTGGCTCAATTAGTCCCAAATATCCATTTTATTAATCAACAAACCAATTTCTATCATTTCACTTTCTCTTTTTGTGAAGTTGTGGAATCATGGCTACATTTCTTCACTAGAATCCTTGTTTACGTAAATAATATGATTCGAATCCACCTCCATGTTTCTAAAAATGCCTCCAAAACAACTCTATGGGCCAAATTATCATGCATATTCTTATGATCCAAACTCTACAGAGATAAATATGTTTATCCAAATAACCATGGTGCTATCAAAGAAGAATGATATATAGATTTTAGAGGTTATTTCACACGTTAAGATGATTTTGAAAGTATATTTCAGATTATGGAGGAGATCATGCAAACATTAAAGGATAAATTTTAAATCATGCATGATAAATAACTTGGTTTTAGGTATCTTTGTCCATGGGGAGGTCATATACCTAGTTGGTTTAGTCCTCAATAAAGGCTAGAGGTAATGAGTGAATATTTTAATTATATGGTTAAGTATATTGCATCTTTACAAGTATCGGAAACTACAAAACAAAATTTTTAATAGACCTATCGATGGGGTGTTCCTTCATTATCACCAAGTGAATATATGATTCATCTTTATCAACCCGAATATTCTAAGCCCAAGATTCAAGTTCATATATTTCTAAAAGCTTCTCCTCCCATACATTCTCCTCCATATGAATAATTTTCACCTTCCGTATCATTTCATCCATTGAAAAATCATATATAATCTAAACCCCCTCCTTTCACGTTCCCTAATAAATTTTGAGATGAAAATAATTAGAAAATTTTCTTGTGAGGGAAGCTAAGTAGATAGGATCTTATGAAAATATTAAAGGAGGTGCTCAAATTTTGAATCTAAACAAGTTCTAGATAAAAAGGGTAATATCCCACCACTTACTCTTGCATCTAAATTAGTTGAATTATTTTTAGAAAATCTCAAGAAATAGGTAGAAATTGATAAGAAACACGAGGATAAATCATAATTGGAACTTAATAATTTAGAATCACAAATGGAGGAGATTATAGAGAGCTTATTACTCTCTTTTGCTGATAAAAATGCAAAAAAATTATTTTCTCCATCCATTAAAAAAATAGGTTCTAGAGCATGAAATAGGTGAAATCTTACCATCTATTCAACTTGACCTTGATGATTAATTTGAGGATATTTTTGAAATGTCACACTTTTTGTTTGAGGATGAGGAATAAGGAAATGGGAATCCAAGAGTGGGAAAAAATTGTTTTCATAGTAAGAAGCAATATAGAGTTCATATTAGCTTGTAAACATGCACCTTTATGAAAAAAATTATTCTAATAGCTCTATTTATGGAATTGAATGAAAATAATTTGTGAAAACTCAAAGGATCTACCGATTGGCTTAAAGAATTATATGCCCTATCGGCATCCGGATAGTTTAGAGCCAAAAACAATATTGTAACCAATCATGTTCACTTTAGAGTATGAGGAAGAGCTTCAAATCATCAAAGGTTAGCCCATGTACCCATGCAAACAAAATGTAGAGAAATTAGAGGAGGTGCATTTTATTTTTTCAACTCGATACTTTGAGCAATAAGGAAGTGTTAGCCACAATTTTACTTCCATTAGGTGATTTATTTGTAAAAATAATTAGATGGATTCATTTTGTAAGAAAGGGAAGCTAATTTTACCTTTCTTACAAATAGTGTTGAGAAGGAAGCCACGAGGTAACAATTGATTTCCTTTTAAGAATATTTTCCCCCTTTTCCTTTGATTGGCTAGGAAGTTGGTTTTCTAATCAAAGTTTTTTTGAATTCTTTTTTTTTTAAGAAATGATAGCATGAGAAGGATTAGAGAAAAAAATTGATCCATCATCATACTATTATCATTAAAGTGCAACTTTTGTAAAATATGAAGAAATGTCTAAGATCTCATAAAAACCTCTTTGCATACTTGATAACTCTAAGAAGATTTCCAAAAAATGTGTAGACAATTTCTAGGTCTTCAAAGCCCAACATGAATTGTACATTATTGAAATCACCATAGTAATCTTAAAAGCCCAAAATAGCGATCTCGGGACATGGAATGTGTTATATATCTATGGGTCCCTCCAAACTACTCCTTGGTTGATATTGTTGGTGCTAAAAAATCTACATGTTGGTATCAAGAACAACTCGGAAATTCTTGTGGATGTTAGCATGAAAAAGTGCTTTCCTTGATATTCACAATAATTGCTTCTTAATGTTATACAAACATATAAAAAAATGAAGAAATTGAAAGACATGAAAACAATTTTTTTATGGATATGGTTTAGGGATTGAATTTTATTATGGGATGAAAAAATAATTTGAATGGGTGGATTTATTATGAGTGATTTTTTATTTTGGCTCTAATGAAGTCCCTGAATATGGATGGAGTTAATTATAAATGATACCACTTCATTATTACAAACTAGATAAGCCATTTTTTGACTAAGGTTATGTGCAATAAGATCACTGAGTTGTTAGTTGATACAAGGGGGAATGGTGGTGGTTGTCAACAATGGCATTTGATATTTCATCAACTGGATCTACTTCCAGATTCAATATCATATTTCTACCATTTCTTCATAAATAGAATCCAGATCTGAATTCTTTGTCCCTACCATTATACCTTCTTGATCAAACATCACATTCATTTTTATTATACACAGAGTTAGATTGTGCGGAGGTAAATATTTACAATCTAACATTCCTAATTACATAAATAAATTTTTAATATATATTCAATGAAATAAATTAATCTATTTTAAGAAAATAAAATTTTAAATAACTACCTCCAAATACTTCCTGTCACAAAATTTTCCAAAAGGTATTCTACTTTCACTAGAATACTCTCTTAGAAAACTCTTTATCTCTTAATAACACAGTGTTCCCAGTAACGACACCAAAATGATGATGGTCGTCAATCATCCTCATTAATAATGTCAATCCAGGGTTGGTGTATGATGGTTGTATGCAATAAGAGAGGAAAGATATTTGGAAAATATCTTCTTTAAACACAATCCAAAGTGCGTAAAATAAATCGGACATGCGAAATGGAAAGGCACACTTGTAGAAATAAATTTTTCATGAAATAAATAACACTTGCATGAATGAAATTTCTAAATTAAAAATAAGGAAAAATAAATAAGACACCTACAGGTTCATAAAAGAAATTGTACGGAAAGAAGGATTACATAACACAAAATCAAAAATCACAACAAAAGGAAAAACAACATAAATAAAGAAATGAACATAACACACCGATCCATCTTCCTTGGAATGAGTGGAAAGATCATTACTTAGAAGAGGACTTAATTCATATTTTTAACTCAAATTTCATAGAACAATTTCACTCAGAAGATTGATGAGGAAGAACAGATATCTATTTCTTGGTAGTCCAAAAATTACATATCAAAGTGTGGGAGGTTGCATCTATAATTCATGCATCCAAAAAACTCCTTATTTTTGAAATACAATCTGATATTATCTTTATTCTAATCCTAGCAACTAATATCTCCATCTCCACAAAATATGGACAAAGATATATTATTGAGTCAAAGTCTCATTTTTCTATTTTAGGAAGATTTGCTCCCAAATCTTCTCCTTACTTTTTGGTAACAAGAATCACAATGATTTTATTCTACTACTTTATTGGAAGGATTTTTTTCTTCAAAATATTACATTGACCAAATAACTCTCTTGTATTTTCCATTTCACTTTGTTTTTTTATGATTGTGTACCTTTTGGTGCTCATCCGATACATTTTTCCTTAGATCGCAGCTCACTAAAAGTTATAATTCTCTTTATTGGTAAAACCTATAGCAAATATGAATGAGGTTTTGTTAAAAAAATTCTATGAAATAAAACCTATCTCATATTTTCCATATGATTTTTCTATTTCTGTTTGTGGAACTTTTGGTGTTCATCGATACAATTTTTCCTTAGACTAAAGCTCACAAAAAGTTATATTTCTCTTTATTGGTAAAACCCGTAGTAAATACGAATGAATTTTTTTGCTAAACATATTTCTATGGAAAAAAATCTCTCAAATTTCCCATTAGAATCTATGATTATTCAAAATTTCTCATTTTATAAAAGTTCGAAACTAAAAATTGTCATTCCATTGATGAAGTTCCGAAACTAAAGTTTTCATTCCATAATGTTCAAACAAGAACTGAAAGTTCTAGAACTAGCTATTATTATATTGATGAAAGTTCTAGAAATAAATTTTTCATTCCATAGTGTTCCAAAATTAGAACTACAAGTTCTAAAACTAAAACTGTCATTTCGTAGCTAACTCCAATTGTTCTGGAGCTAACTAAAAACAACTATAAATTTTGCACCTGATCTTGGATTGAGATGATTCTTTTTTTTAACTTGCATAATTTTCTAAGGGAAATATGAATATGAAATCAAATTTTAGTTTAGATATACTATTCATGATCAAATCCATTTTCCCCAAAACTAGCATTATCTTTCCTTTGTGGCTTGCATACACAAGACTTTGTATCTTTCCTAAATAATCAATAGGATTAGTCAAGAAAATAGAGAATCAAATACTTCTAACGAATGAACAAGATATATATAATATATACTATCTCAAGAAAACTATAAGTTCCAAGATTCAATTTAAATCCACTTTCAAAGGTAACTTGGAAGGACAAAATAATAGTAATTTATGGACAATTTATGACCTCATCATAACCCATCTGAATCTCATAATCAATCTCTTCTTGGGAATGCATTACCTCATTATGAATAAATTGATAGTTCCTTCAGGTCCGATTTCATGTTTATACCTACTGATAATTTCCCATCAATACATGATTTTCTTGAGGAGAATCAAGAGTGGTCTAGAAAACCACAACACATAACTTTGAGTCCATCTCAAAGTACATCAAAACCAAGCATACCAAGAAGTAACAAAGAAATTATCATTTTTTCATTGAGGATTCCTTATCCCAATATGTGGAAGTTACAAAAAAAAAAATATTAAACCCATGGGATAAATGACATAGGATGATTAAGAGATGACTGGGATCTCATTGGGGAATTCTATACATAAGGAGATGTGCATTTATTTAAATATTCCACAACTCAGTTGCTTACCAAAAAAATAAGGATAATAAATAAATTATGTAATAACTTAGGGAGCATGTGAGAACCTTGACTACTTATGTGCAATCATTCTTGGAGCTCAATGTGGTACCTCCTCTAGTTTAATATATATCTCATTTAAGTAGCTTTGATACCTAAGTGATCAAGAGAGATCAAGATTACACTATGCAATGGAGTTCCAATTATAAATGGATGGAGAAGATCCTTGAAAAATGGAAGGTATTATTAAGTAAGACTCTCTCTATTTAATTTTCCCCTATAAATTGTTTCTAAAGAGAAAATGATAGAAGTTGATATTGAGAAAGAAAGAGGCCGTTAGAATAGTGTTTTCTAATTGGTATATGTAATCAATTAGCTTAATTATCACTCCTTGGTGAAAAAATATTTGTGCACATTCATCTTTGATAATTTTTCTCCCATGTGGTCATGAATGATGAGTGTCATGTCTAATACGATAAATGAAGTTATTTCATAAATTGAGTCTTGTGGGGAACATGCATCCGAGATCTTGGAATAACTCAAAAAAATTGTGCATAATCTTAGTTCACCTCCACTCACTAAGCATTCATCCTCTGAATAATTCCTAAATTATTTCCAAGAATTATTCCAAAAGAGGAAGCATATATCTTCTCTTTCAATAAGGATACTATTGTCCAAAATTACACCAGTATACAATATAGAAAATCTCATCCAAGTTGGGGCTTAGATAATTTTTTTCTTAGGAAATCTATGAAAAGCTGTCTTCTATGGAATTCATGAGTGTAGTGTTCCATGGTTTCTCCTAACCTATGAAACAAAGGAATTAGATCTCAATACTTATGTGGATTTTGATAGATTTAGTTCTTTGGAAAAGGTTAAAATTAAGAATTATACCTTTGTAGAATTAAGGAAGTAAATCTTCCATGGACATAAAAATTAGTATTTCACCAGTTCAAGGCAAGACATAACACCATGGAGTTTAAAAATGCATGAAAACATGTAATATTAACTAAGGAAAGGATCCATAAAATGAATAAATGTGAAGGCTTAGTCCTTTGCAGGCATGAAATGGAGACAATGTTACATGAACTTTGAATATACAAGATTCCACAAAGTTGGTTAAGTTCACAGGATAAATGTTATGATCTGATTTGTTTAGAAGCCATAAGGAAAATAAATAAACCACTGCAACATGTGGAAAAGGAAAGTAAAGTGTATAGTAATGGACGCCAAGGTTAAAACACATATTGAGCCCATGGAGCATAGTGAATGTCGTACGATAAGGAAAAATATTGTGCGGCATGGTGGGAGTGATTAATGACTAAGTACATAAGTTTGTTAAAGATGCACAACAAGGAATAGTAGAAGAGGACATGATAGAGGCCATATAATGTGGAACTGACAAACAATGAATAATCGTGGATCAAAGTTAAATCATCTAAAATCTACAAAGTGCAAAAAGCCATGCTTGATTTAAATTAGGTGCTCAACCACCTCAATGACCAAAATTAATCATATATGGGCATCATCCTTCTGCACTAGAAGTTTGATAGAATATAATTGGGGAAATGTTAGGAACCTCTTCTCTCCTCCCCTTTTCTTCTTTCTCCTCTGTTATATAAATACCTCTTAAAAATCATTATAAAGTTATTTTGTTTGTAATGACATCATGTCAAAATAGTGTCCGAATTCTCATGATTTTCATACCTTGGATTTGATCGTTTTTGGTGCATCTAACACCTTCTAATAGTTTTTAATAGTCTATGCATATTCATAGAAAATTTTTAATGTATATTGTGGCTCGTTTCTTCCCTTCTCTTTGTATCGGTGTCTTCTTTCCTCTCGTTTCATGTGTTTTATGTTGTATACGGATTCTTAATTTTTGTGTGTTGTTATCATGTGGAATGGAAGGGATGATGCAAGTATTGATTTGTGGAACATGTATTCCCTATCCTCTCTGTGTTTCCTTTCATTATTCCCCTCATTGAGAGTGAACACTCCTTTTCTAGTGGTATCTCCTTTTTTTCTCTTAGTTGTTCATGTTTTTCTTTCTCCCCTTCTTCCTCGACCATGGTGACTTGGATGTGCTAGAGTAGGCCTAGCTTAGATGTTGTTTTAGTGATAGTTTAAATACGAGGAGGAACAATCCTTCTCTAAAGTTTTTTCTCAAGGATTAAGTTCCCACACCTTGGATACATTACCATGTTATCCTTAATTATTGATATGTCATGATCAAATCAAAGGGTGTTACTTTTTCATGTTAATAGTTTTGGAACACCCATTGGGACTAATAATGAAGAGATTTACAACTTATTATCACCAATATCGATGTGTTATTGATGGTATTAATTCTTTGGATGAATTTATTAACACATCTCGCGGCTCAATTTGTCTCAAATATCCATTTTATTAATCAGCAAAATAATTTCCATCATTTCACTTTCTCTTTTTGTGAAGTTTTAGAATTATGGCTACATTTTTTCACTAGAATCTTCATTTTCAGAAATATTATGATTCAAATCTACCTCCATATTTCCAAAAACACCTCCAAATCAGCTTTATGGGCCAAATTAGCATCCATATTATTATGCAACAAACCCTATAAATAAATATGGTTATCAAAATAACCATGGTGCTATCAAAGAAGAATGATATATATCTTTTAGAGGTTATTTCACATTTTAAGAAGATTTTGAAACTATATTTCAGATTATGGAGGAGATCATGCAAACACTAAAGGATAAATTTTAAACCATGCATGATAAATAACTTGGTTTTAGGTATCCATATCCATGGGAGGTCATATACCTAGTTGGTTTAGTTGTCAACGAAGGCTATAGGTAATGAGTGAATTTTTAATTAGATAGTTAGGTATATTGCATCTTTACAAGTATTTGAAATTACTAAACCAAAGTTTGAATAGCCCTATTAATGGGATGTTCCTTCATTATCACCAAGTGGATATATGATACATCTTTATCAACTGAATCTTCTAAGCCCAACGTCCGAGTTCCTAGCTTTATAAAATATTATCCTCCCATCCCTTCTCCTCCACACGAATACTTTGCACCTTCCCCATCATTTCATCTATTGAAAAATCATATAGAATCTAAACCTCTCCCTCATCTCACATTCGCTAATACATTTTGGGATGAAACTAATTAGAAAATTAGCTTGGGAGGGAAGCTAAGTAGACATAATCTTATGCAAATATTAAAGGAGGTGCTCAAAGTTTAAGCTAAACAAGTTCTAGATAAAGAGGATAATATCCCACCACTTACTCTTGCATCAAGATCATTTGATTTTTTTCGGAAAAGCTCAAGAAATAGGTTGAAACTGGTGAGCAATAGGAGGATAAATCAAAATTGGAAGTTGATAATTTAGAATCATAAATGGAGGAGATTATAGAGAGCTTATTACTTTCTTTTGATGATAAAACTACAAAAAAATTATTTCCTCCATCGATTGAAAAAAATAGGTTCGAGACCACGCAAAAGGTGAAATCATACCTTCTATTCAAATTTACCTTCATGATTAAGTCGAGGATTTTTGAAATATCACACTTTTTTGTTTGAGGATGAGGAATAAGGAAATGGGAATCCAAGAGTGGAAAAAAATTGTTTGCATAATAAGAAGCAAAATAGAGTTCATATTAGCTTCCAAACATCCACCCGTATGAAGAAATTTCTTCTTATAGCTCTATTTATGGATTTGAAGAAAACTCAAAGGATATATTCATTGGCTTAAAGAATTGTATTCCCTATCAAGCATTTGGCTATTCTAGAGTCAAAAACAAAGTTATAACTAATCATGTTCATTTTAGAGTATGAGGAAGAGATTCAAATAATCAAAGGTTAGCCCATGTACCCATAAAAACCAAATGTAGAGAAATTAGAGGAGGTGCATTTTATTTTCTTGACTAATACTTTGAGAAATAAGGAAGTTTTGGCCATACTTTTACTTCCATTTGGTGATTTATTTGCAAAAATAATCGATGGATGCATTTTGTAAGAAAGGGAAGATAGTTTTACCTTTCTTACAAATAGTGTTGAGAAGGAAGCCACTAGGTAAAAATTGATTTCATTTGAAGAAGAGTCGCCCTCCTTTTTGCCTTTGATTGGCCAAGAAGCTGGTTTTCCAATCAAAGTTTTTTTGCTTTGATTGGCCAACAAGTTGGTTTTCCAATGAAAGATTTTTTGATTTTTGTTTGAGAAATGATAGCATGAGAAGGATTAGAGAATTTTTTTATCCATCATCAAACTATATTCATTAAAGTGAAGCCTATGTAAAATAGGAAGAAATGTCTAAGATCTCATAAAAACATCTTTGCATACTTGATAACTCCAAGAAGATTTCCAAAAATTGTGTAGACAATTTCTAGGTCTTCAAATCCCAACTTGAATTGTGCATTATCGAATCACCATAGTAATATTCAAATCCCAAACTAGTGATCTCAGGAGATGGATTGTGTTATGTATCCGTGGGTCCCTCCAAACTACTCCTTGGTTGATACTATTGGTGCTCAAAAATATACATGTTGGTATCAAGAACAACTCTGGAAATTCCTGTGGATGTTAGCATGAAAAAAAGTGATTTCCTTGATATTCACAACAATTGCTTTTTAATATTATACAAATGTTTACAAAAATGAAGAAATTGAAAGACATGCAAACAATTTTTTTAATGGATATGGTTCAGGATTGAATTTTATTATGGGATGAAAAATTAATTTGGATGGGTGGATTTATTATGAGTGTGTTTTTATTTTGGATCTAATGAAGTCCCCGAATATGGAAGGAGTTAATTATAAATGATACCAATTCATTATTACAAACTGGATAAGATAGTTTTTATTAAGGTTATGTGGAATAAGATCACTAAGTTGTTAATTGATACAATGGGGGAATGGTGGTGGTTGTCAAAAATAGCATTTGATATTTTATCAACTGGATCTACTTCCGATTGAATATCACATTTCTACCATTTATTCATAAATAGAATCAAGATCTAAATTATTTGTCCTTGCCATTATACAGGTCTTGATCAAACATCACAATCATTTTTCTCATACACAGAGTTAGTAGTGGGGAGGTAAATATTTACAATCTAAAATTCCTAATTGTAGAAATAAAATTTTAATCTATATTGCATGAAATAAATATTAATTTATTTGCAGAAAATAAAATTTTAAAGAATTACCTCCAAATACCTCCTATCAAAATATTTCCAAGAGGTATTCTACTTTCACTAGAATATTCTCTTGGAAAACTATGAATCTCTTAATAACACCATGTCCCCAGAAATGGTGAAAAAATGATGAGGGTTGTCAATCCTCCTCATTAATAATGTCAATCCAGGGCTGGTGTCTAATGGTTGTATGTAATAAGAGAAGAAAGATCTTTGGAAAATAACTCCTTTAAACACAATACAAAATGCATGAAATAAATCACAGATGGGGAAATGGAAAGGAACACTTTCATAAATAAATCTTGCATGAATGAAATTGCTGAATTAAAAATAAGGAAAGATAAATAAGACACCTGCAGTTCACAAAGAAATTTTATGGAAATAAGGATTACATAACAAAAATAAGAAATCACAACAAAAGGAAAAACAACAGAAATAAACAAATGAACATAACACATTGATCCATCTTCCTTGGAATGAGTGACCAACTAATTCCTTGAAAGAGGAATTAATTCATATTTTTAATTTAAAATCCGCAAAACAATTTCACTCAGAATATTGATGAGGAGGAATGGATATATATTTCTTGGTAGTCCAAAAATTACATATCAAAGTGTGGGAGGTTGCATCTATAATTCATGCATCCAACCAACTCCTTATTTTGGGAAATATAATATAATCTTATCTTTATTCTTCTCATAATAATTAAGATTTCCATCTCCACAAAATAAGGAGAGAGATATATTATTGGAGTCAAAGTCTTATTTCGCTATTTTAGGAATATTTCTTCCCAAATATTCTCTTTACTTTTTAGTAAAAAGAATCACAATGATTTTATTCTCCTACTTTATTGGAATGAGGTTTTTCCTCAAAAGATTACGTTGACCAAATACCTCTCTCAGATTTTTCATTTGAATTTTTTGTTTATGATTTTGGAACTTTTGGTGCTCGTTTGATACACTTTTTCCTTGGACTACAACTCATTAAAAGTTATATTTCTCTTTATTGGTAAAACCTGTAGCAAATATGAATGAGGTATTTATTAAACATATTGATATGAATAAAAAAGATCTCATATTTTCCACTTGAATTTTTTTGTTTCTGTTTGTGGAACTTTTGGTGCTCGTCTGATACACTTTTTCCTTGGACTGCAACTCACTAAAAGTTATATTTCTCTTTATTGGTAAAACCTATAGAAAATATGAATGATTTTTTTGTTAAAAATATTTATATGAACAAAAACCTCTCTCATATTTCCCATTGGATTCTCTAATTATTCACAATTCCTCATTTTACGAAAGTTCAAACTAAAAATTTTCATTTTGTTGATGCAAGTTCTGAAAATAAAGTTGTCATTCCGTATTGTTTTGAAACTAGAACTGCAAGTTCCTAACTAACTATTTTTCTATTGATGTAAGTTCCATAACTAAATTTTTCATTCCATAGTGTTCCAAAATTAGAACTACAAATTCCGAACTAAAACTATCATTCTGTAGCTAACTCCAATTGTTAGAGCTAACTAAAAATAGCTATAACTTTTGCACCGATATCGGATTGAGATGATTATTTTTGAACTTACATAATTTTCTAAGAGGAATCTGAATATGAAATCATATTTGAGTTCAAATATACTATTCATGATCAATTACACTTTTCCCAAAACTAGCATTATCTTTCCTTTATGGCCTGCATACACAAGACTTTGAATATTTCCTAAATAATCAATAGGATTAGTCAAAAAAATAGATAACAGAAGAATTATAAATAATGAAAAAGATATATATCATATATTCTATCTCAAGAAAACTATAAGTTCTAAGATTACATTTAAATTCACTTTGAAAGGTAACTTGGAAGGAAAAATAATGGTAATTTATGGCCAATTTATTGCCTCATCATTACCCATTTGAATCTCATAGTCAATCTCTTCTTGGGAATGCATTACCTCATTATGAAGAAATTGAGATTTCCTTCTTGACTAATTTCTTGTCTATACCTACGATACTTTCCCATCAAGTACATGATTTTCTTGAGGAGAATCAAGAGTGGTGTAGAAAACCACAACACATAACTATGAATCCATCTCAAAGTACATCAAAACCAAGAATACCAAGAAGGAACGAAGAAATTCTCATTTTTTCATTGAGGCTTCCTTATCCCAATATGTGGAAGTTGGACACCAAAATGTTAGTAAACTGTGGATAAATGACATAGGATGATTATGATATGACTAGGATCTCATTGGGAATTACAAACATGAGGGAGATGTGCATTTATTCAAATATTCCATAGCTCAATTGCTTACCAAAAAAATTAGGAGAATAAATAAATTGTGTAATAACTTGAGGAGCATGTGAGAACCTTGAATTCTTATGTTCAGTCATTCCTATAGCCTAATGTGGTACCTCCTCCTCTGGTTGAATATATATCTCATATAAGTAGCTTTGATACCAAAGTGATCAAGAGAGATCAAGGGTAAACTATGAAATGGAGTTCTAATTATAAATGGATGGAGAAGATCCTGAAAAAGGGAAGGTATTATTACCTAAGATTTTCTCTATTTAATTTTTCCTTATCCATTGTTTCCAAAGCGAAAATGAAAAAAATGGATATTGAGAAAGAAAGATCCCATTAGGATATTGTTGTCTAATTGGTATATGTAATGAGTTATCTTAGTTATCACTCCTTGGTGAAAAATATGTGTTCGCATTCATCTCTGTAAATTTTTCTCTGGTGTGGTCACAAATGATGAGTGTTATATGTGATACGATAAATGATGTTATTTGATAAATTTAGTCCTATGGGAACATGCATCGAGATCTTGTAATAACTCAAAAAAATTGTGCATAATCTTAGGTCACCTCCACTCGGTGAGAATGCATCCTTGGAATAATTCTTAAATTATTTCGAGAGAATTATTACGAAAGAGGAAGGATATTTCTTCTCTTTCAATGAGGATACTATTGTCAAAAATTACACCCCTATGTAATTTTAAAAAGCTCATCCAAGTTGGGGCTTAAACAAATTTTCTCAGAAATCCATGAAACACTATCTTCTATGGAATACACAATTGTAGTGTTACATGGGTTCTCCTAACCTATGAACAAAGGAATTAGAGCTCAATACTTATGTGTATTTTTATAGAGTTAGTGATTTGGAAAGGTTTAAATTAAGAATTATACCTTTGCAGAATTAAGGAAGTAAATCTTTCGTGGACATCAAAATTAATATTGCACAAGTTGAAGGAAAGACATAATACCATGGAGTTAAAAAAACATGAAAGCATGCAATATCAGATAAGGAAAGGATCCGTAAATTTAAGGAATGGGAAGGCTTAGTGCTTTACATCATGAAATGGAGACAATGTTACATGAACTTTGAAAATATGAGATTCCACAGAGTTGGTTAATTTCACATGATAAATTCTATGATCTTCCTAGGTTGAAGGCCATAAGGAAATTAATTAAACCATTGCAACATGTGGAAAAGGAATGTAAAGTGTATAGTAATGGATGCTAAGGTTAAACCATAGATTGAGAATATGGATAACAATGAATGTCGTACGATAAGCAAAAAATATTGTGAGGCATGGTGGGAGTTATTAATGACTAAGTAAAAAAATTAAAGACACACAATAAGGATAGTAGAAGAGGACTTGATAGAGGCCATAGAACTTGGAAACATACCGATAAACAATGAATAATCATGGATCAAATTAAAATCATCTAAAGTCCACAAAGTGCGAAAAAACCATGCCTGATTTAAATTAGACGCTCAACCACCTCAACGATAAAAATTAATGACATATGGGCATCATCCTCATGCACAAGAAAATTGATAGAATATATTTGGGGAAATGTTAGGAACCTCTTCTCTCCTTCCCTTTTCTTCTCTCTCCTCTGTTCTATAAATACCTCTTAAAAATCATTGTAAATATCTTTTCTTTGTAATGACACCATGTCAAAATAGTGGCGAATTCTCACGGTTTTCATAGCTCGGATTTGATCATTTTTGGTCCATATAACACCTTTTGATAATTTTTAATGGTCTTTGTGTACTCTTAGAAACATTTTAATGAATATTGTGGCTTGTTT
The DNA here is from genome assembly GCA_018340775.1 of Taxus wallichiana var. yunnanensis. NCBI lineage: Eukaryota > Viridiplantae > Streptophyta > Pinopsida > Cupressales > Taxaceae > Taxus > Taxus wallichiana. The sequence continues at coordinate 78,752,701 of CM031234.1, forward strand.
CTACCCTTCTCTTTGTATTGTTTTCTTCTTTCCTCTCCTTTCATGTTTTTATGTTGTATGCAGATTCTTCTTTTTTTTTTGTTGATATCATGTGAAATGGAAGGGATAATAGAGGATTTGTTTGTGGAACATGTATTCCCTATCATCTCTATGTTTCCTTTCATTATTCCCCTCTTGGAGAGTGAACACTCCTTTTTGGTGGTATCTCATTTTTTTATATTAGTTGTTCATGTTTTTCTTTCTCCCATTCTTCCTCAACCCTAGTGACTTGGATGTGCTAGAGTAGGCCTAGCTTAGAGGTTGTTCTAGTGTTAGTTTACATAGGAGGAGGAAAAATCCTTCTCTAAAGGTTTTTCTTAAGGAGTAAGCTCCCACACCTTAGATACATTCCCATGTTATCCTTATTTATTGATATTTCATGATCAAATCAAAGTGTGTTACTTTTGCATGTTAATAGTTTTTGCACTCCCATTGGGACTAATAATGAAGATTTTTACAAGTTATTATCAAAAATATTGATGTGTTATTGATGGTATTAATCCTTTGGATGAATTTATTAACACATTTGGTGGCTCAATTAGTCCCAAATATCCATTTTATTAATTATCAAACCAATTTCCATCATTTCACTTTCTCTTTTTGTGAAGTTTTGAATCATGGCTTAATTTCTTCACTAGAATCCTCACTTACAAAAATCATATGATTCAAATCCACCTCCATGTTTCCAAAACACACCTCCAAATCAGCTTTATGGGCCAAATTAGCATACATATTCTTATGAGAAAGACCCTACATAAAATATGGTTATCCAACTAACCATGGTGCTATCAAAGAATAATGATATACAGATTTTAGAGGTTATTTCACACTTTAATATTATTTTGAAAGTATATTTCAGACTATGGAGGAGATCATGCAAACATGAAAGGATAAATTTCAAATCATGCATGATAAATAAATTGGTTTTAGGTATCCCTATCCATGGGGAGGTCCTATACCTAGTTGGTTTAGTCCTCAATAAAGGCTAGAGGTAATGAGTGAATCTTTTAATCAGATAGTTAAGTATATTGCATCTTTACAAGTACTGGAAACTACTAAAAAAATTTAATAGACCTATCGATGGAATTTTCCTTCATTATCACCAAGTCAATATATGATTCATCTTTATCAACCTGAATCTTCTAAGCCCAAGATTCAAGTTCCTAGCTTTCTTAAAGCTTCTTCTCCCACCCCTTCTGCTCCACATGAATACTTTTCACCTTCCCCATCATTTCATCCATTGAAAAATCAAATAGAATATTATGCAAATATTAAAGGAGGTCCTCAAAGTTTGAAGCTAAAAAAGTTCTAGATAAAGAGAATAATATCCCACCACTTACTCTTACATTAAGATCAGTTGATTTTTGTTTGGAAAAGCTCCAAAAATAGGTTTAAATTTATGAGAAATAGGATGATAAATCAAAATTGGAACTTGCTAATTTAGAATCATAAATGGAAGATATTATAAAGAGCTTCTTACTCTCTTTTGATGATAAATATGCAAAAAAATTCTTTCCTCCATCCAATAAAAATAGGTTCTAGAACATGAAAATGGTGAAATCATACCTTCTATTAAACTTTACCTTCATGATTAAGTTGAGGATGTTTTTGAAATTTTGCACTTTTTGTTTGAGGATAAGGAAGAAGGAAATTAAAATCCAAGAGCTGAAAAAAATTATTTGTATAATAAGAACCAAAATAGAGTTCATATTAGCTTCCAAACATCCACCTGTATGAAGAAATTTCTTCTAATAGCTCTATTTATGGATTTAAATGCAAACAAGATGGGAAAAATCAAAGGATCTATTCATTGGCTCCAATAATTGTATTCCCTATCAAGAATCTGGGTAGTCTAGAGACAAAAACAAATTTGTAACCAATCATGTTCACTTTAGAGTATGAGGAAGAACTTAAAATCATCAAAGGTTAGCCCATGTACCCATTTCACCAAATCAATGCACCCCTCAAATGGTGTGAAAGTGAACATGACATTCAGTGTGATTGGGAAACATGGTGTCACCTCTCAAGTGTGGGACTTGGGGTCGAGGTGAACCTCGGAAAAGGCCGAATTCCTCTTCTTAAACTAAGCACTACACTACTCCTAATGCAATAAAAATGGCTAACTAGACCTATGCTAACATTTCAAGGGATTAGGAGAAATATTTGCAAGGAAATAAAACCTATACTATAAGTGGTGATGCACCAAGAAAGGGTTGTGCTAGACAAAATTCTGGATTTTCAATGAAGAGAGATGATCATGAGGAATAATGAACATGCATTACAAACCCAATTTACATACAGTACTTCACTCTTTGATAAGCACAATGACCTCCAAAACTTGCAAAAGAAACCTAGTTGCACAATTCACCTGCAAACATGAGAGAGGAAAATAGAAGTAGAAAAATCATGAAAGGACATATAACTGATCACAAAACATAATTTTCATTACTTCAAGCACTTGCACAATGCATCATTACATCAAGGAAAAGGCATAGGCTTCCATTACAATTTTAGAAGAAAGGCTTGAGAGCCTAAAATTCACAACATCTCAGCTTGTGAAGAGAGGGGAAGCTTGAAAAGTGTCTAACTCCTTGAATAATAAACACCCCTTTTACATTTATAGAAAACCACTGAGTGGTTGAGAGAAATAAGGAAGAAACCCTAGAATCTAGGCTAGAATGTAGGAAACAATTCATCACTGTTGTTGGCCATGTTTTCTCATTTATTGCACCTCCACCTTTCAAGGAACCATCCAAGGAATGAGGGAAACCTGAAATTTTGGAAATAAAAACCTCCAAAATCCATATTTTGATAGCTTCATGGCATAGCTCTCTTTCTTGGTTCCAATGACTGTAATTTTTGAAAATTGGGAAACGAGGAGAAAGTTATGTCTTCTTGAGTAAACTTGCATTTTTAGGAATTCTAGGACACTGTGCTCCATTAGCTCTCTGAAAATGTCTTTGTAATGCTTGAATAAATTCAAATATTTATTTTCTCCATTTGATTAAAAAATAATATTTTAATAATTGCTTACTATATAGCATTTTAGTATTGGTGGAATCCACGATAAAAATGCAATTAGGAGGGGTGTTATTATTCTCCATCGAGCTCATAGAAAGTTCTTCTTATTTCTTATTTGCCACATTTCCTGACACCTTGCTTCCATTATTTTCTCGTCGAGCTATTGATTTGATGCTTTTCTTTCTATATGGTTGGCCACCTCTTTACATTAAGTTATCAGAGAAACTCAACATCAAGCACGATAACCACCTTTGAAAATATGTTGACCAAGCTAATCGGTTGTATTTACATTTTTATTAGCTTACCAATTTTCTTTGGTCCACCGACATTCCAAATTATTTTTCAAGCTCCTCGAGAGAACCTCATACACACCACCTCAGAATTCACATGAAACTCCTTGTTGAATGACTCGATAGGTGCCTTCATACTAACCAAGCTATGTGGAATATGCACCGAGTTACTCGGTTTTGGGATCCTCCCTCCATTGGTTCAGTGGTCAATTAACTCTTCACACAACCCCACATCGAATTAATCCACTCATGGATGGATTCATCATGTGACTTGACTTGGATAATAGTTCCTTCACCCAATCACTTTGACAAGTTAAACTGAAACCATTACACCATGTCGCCGCGTCCACTCCAAGCTCCATGTACCACTTCATGATCACCGGATGACTCGCCATGTTTTATGTTCCATTGACTCACCTTTAGAACTCCGACAAATATCACCTTTTCGAGGATTCAAACTGAAATTCCCACTCGGTAAGCTCCAATGTTGAGACACATCCGAACCTCAAATACTTGAAACTCAAATTTTAGAGTTTTAGGATTTTGGGATTCAAAGTCTACAAGATTTTTTTCTGCCAACTCGTGGAATGAGTTCGAATCATCACCCCCGAAACAACGAAAGAGATACCTCTCAAACAAAATCCTCCCACTTTCTAAGCATTACAATGACATTGAGTCCTACAAGCACCTCATCTACACATCAAAAAAATTCTCCTTCGACCCATGCATTTAATCTCAAGCTCTAAATGATAAGCTCAATCTCACATCTTGGTTGGTTCAAGATCCTGTTCATTGAACTCACAATGGCTCACTTTTTTTCTTAACCAGGTTCTACCACCAATCCAACAATGATCTCATCCCAACATCTAGTCTTGGGCTTCCGAATGACCGTGATTGAGCTCTAATTCATTGCATTGAGTTTTTTTCTTTCTTGGATCCTTTCGCGGTTTGTTTGAGTCTTATTTCACCAACAATGGTTGAGCTATAATTTTCTTAAAAATAGCATTGATCTCATGGATTCAACATGGAACTCCATTGTCATCACTCATGCAAAGACAACGACAAATCTCGAGCCATCCCCAAGCTTCATTGATTCCCAATCCATTATTCTTCATGAACATTGAGCTCCTTTGCTAAACCAAAAATCTATGAACACCTCTCAATTTCCCCACAGTTTGAACCACTTTCCTTCATGCGACATTGACTTGAATTGTTTGGTTTGTCATTGAGCTTGAACCACACTGCTCTTACTTGACACAAAGAATTATGAAATCATCTAATGTCTTAAGCATATATTGAAATAAAACTCCCTCCACCTACTATGATAAGATCATGCATCAATCCATTTATTCTCTTCGTGAAAGGCACAAAACAAGCATCCTTGAAAGCCCAAATTTGAGCTAATCTTGAATGGACTCAGCTATACCTAAATGAATTCCACTCGAGTAACTATGCATCCCCCTCTTCTCTGATTTTTCCTCATGAGTCTAAGTCTAAAATCCTTTTCATAGTGATTTGCCTTCTTAAGCTCTTTACGACACCAAAACGTTCCCAATCATCTCACCCCATATGAGCTATCGACAAGCTCGATGAATTTTCACCTTTTATTTTTACCATGGGCTATTCATCCTTGGAAAGTGACTCGGCATTGTTTGTACCATGTTACTCATAGGCTCGCCATTTCTATCATCAACTCACCTGTAGCATATTCCACGAGCTCTTTCCCATGCAATTGGCTAACTCTTTGACTTCGTGGCGTTCAATGGTTGAACCCAAAATGAAACTTCAACTCTAAGTTATCCTCTAAATGTCACAATTCACCATGATCAACTCGGATCCAAAACTTTGAACAAATTTATGAATTTCAACACCGAGTGAGCTCTTATATCTCAATGAATTGAATCCAATCAACTTTTCTTGATGCTCATGTACTTGTGTTCCTTGACCGAGTTGTATATCTTACTTATTGGGCCAAAATGCATGCCTTGTGAACCAACATCGAGCAACAAAAACTTACAATTACCGAACTCGATCCATTTGCCTTGATGTAATTAAATCTCATCCTATTTTTAATCTTTGAGCCCTAGCTCGACACACCATGTTTCTCTTTCACCGTGTCATGGATATCTCGCATCGAAGCCATTTATGATCTTACCTAATCAAACATAACAACTTGATCTCTATTAAACTATGCCTTCCATCCTCGACCCCTAATCTCTTCGATCTCATTTATAACTCTACGACAGAATTCTATGATGAGTCCAATCAAAACTCATAGCTTCTCCTTTACCACCCTGAATCGTGACTTGAATTGAGGCCACCACATGCACTTGATCGCCAATATTTGAGTTCTCGAGCCTAAAAGATAATATCACTCATACTATCGAGATTCATCGTTGAGTTCAATAGGATTGACCAGCTCGAACTCTTTTGTAACTCATTCGAGCTTGAACCTAAATACCTCTAGATCCTTATGACGCTTTCTCCTCTTATGAGCACCGACTCACCATGATTTTGATCGAGCTCCTTTGCAAATCTGTCCATTCACCAACTTGATGAACTCATTGAGCTCCCAAGTTGAGTTCAATGATATGATGACCATCGTTCTGATATGATTCCTGAATGTAGATTTTAGAACCAAAATGAGAGTGGTGTAGAGCTCACTCTATAAAACTCACATTACGACTAGCTCACCGAGAAAATCACCGAGTTACTTTTAGCTCGAGCTCATATGTGGCTTGTGTTGATAAATTTTTAAGTCTTGCATTGACCCTTCTTAAAATTTTGAACCCTTTTATGAAAAAGTGGATCATGGAAGTGTGATAAGACACTTGAACATTTGTATGTCACTTTTACTTGTTTTTCTTGATTTGGGTGAGTTTGGGCTCTCCACGGAAATTTCCTTTCTCGGAGAAAAATCAAACTTCTAGGACCATGGAAAGATAAGAATAGTCCAAGATGATCATAAACACCTCTTAAAGCTTGAAATTATCCCGATAACCCCGAGAATCTTTATGGAATAATTTCCCATCTCAGGGTATTATCCTATTGTCCATTTTTCCTTGAGGGGGCAAAATTGGATAACATTTTTGGCACCCTCTTAGGGATGCTTTCTTTCTAAGCATGATACTGGTAGCCTTATATATCTGTTGGGCATGGAGTCATAAATGTCAATCTAAAACCCAATACTAAACCATGAAACTCATGGTTTCCAAACACCTGAACATTTTTGTATTCTACATCCCAAACTTAGAATGAGCACCACATAATAAAGGATAATAAATGAACCCATCATGGAACATAATATTACAATTAAAAATCAAACTGAATCAGGTAAAGGCATTGGTTAAAAAATGCATTATGGGGTTTTCAATGAAACATTTGCTGAATTAGAACGTTATGGAACTCTATGGAGTATTGATTATTTTCTCCCTCTTGTGAAAATTTCACCTTAGACACGCTGTTGTACAAGAGCAATGATAAAACACAACACACATAAAAATCAAACCATACATGATTCAAATGAAACATGCATATTGTGCAATGCACTTATTCTATTGAAATAAAACCTATTACTACCCTACACTAACCGGAAGCACAAGTGAACTAAAAAACCCTGCAACTAGTTGTGAAAAATAGCTTCCTTTTGTCACAATGGATTTCCATGAAAATGATTTGACAATGCACATGGTTGAGAATGAGAGTGAAAAACTGAAAATAGCCCAATTATCCAATTGGTTTATTGAGAATCCATTGGAAAGAGAAAGGATTTATCTTTTAGTTTCTCTACATTTTTCCTATAGAGGCATTACAACTAATCCTTGGAATTTTGAAACTCATCCTCACATTCTAAAATGAATGTGACTGGTTCTGGATTCTCCTCTGGCTTCAAGGAAGCCAAATATCTTATGGGGCATGGTCTAACCCGTTGAATCTTCCTAATGTTCGAACTTCAAATTTAACAAGAAGGTCTACTCAAGACATTATTGAAATAAATGGTTGTTTCACGGTATGATTTATCTCTTCTTTCCCATTTATAATAAAATGATCTTTCACCTAGGTGGATGGTATTATAGTGACATCTCCCTCATTCGACATGGAATTTGGAAATTCAAACCCTCCTACTAGCATCTTTTCAGGATTTTTGGGGGAAGAAAAATATTCAAGAATACTTTCCTCCATCATAGACTCGTTAACCACAACAAGTTCCGTAACTGAAAATAGAAACCTCTCCATGACATAATCTTCATTCAATGCTTCTAGATCAGTCCTAGATTCTCCTATGTGTTCCTCCTTTACGTGTGATAAGGGATATAGAAGATTCAATTTCTCCAATTTTGATTCCAAAGGATAGTTATGAGTAATGAGATGTTCGTAAGCATGTCCCTCTACAACACTCGACACTTTATGTTAGAAAAGAAGTGATGGACTAACAATATTATCAAGTTTCATAGGCTCTTGTTCATCGAAACATTCTTCCAAATCTGATAGATAATCTACTTATCCATCCTCCAAATGTATCAAAGGTTCCTCCCCAATATGAGTATACTCCAAACTAGAACCTCCTTCACCTTGATATTCTTCATTCTCAAACACAAAATTCGAATGATCAAATTCCTCTTAAAAATCAAATTTTTGAGAAGACAGAGGGAAAAGGATTTGGAAACCTCTGCATGGTCTCATCTATATTCTTGATCTCTGAATCTACCTTAGTCTCATAAAAATTTGTGCAACTGATTTTAACATCTAATGATGACCTTGTAAAGATGATACCATATTCCGAAGTGCTGCCATTTTTGACATGCATGGAAATTGGGATCATCGCATTCACTAGAACTATCTTGTACATTTGATAGTTTTTCTTCTTTTACTTGCACAGGCTCTTCTCCTGGAAAATTTGGAATTGGCTCTTGATTTTCTACAACTGGTTTTCCCACTGTGGTGGTTCAACCTCCTATGAAGATATGGAACCAATACAAAATACTACATTCTAAACACGTAGTCTGATGGTCTTCATCCTTTAGCTCTAGATTTGTATCTCATAGAAAACTAGTTTATTCCACTTGTTCTTGAGCCTTAAGTCCTTTAGAAGATTTAGTCAAGAATGAAGTTTTCTTTATGTTAAGTTTTATATCTCGTTCCTTCATATTCTTTTCATGATCTCCTTTTCTAGTCTCCTCGACCATATACTCCTCCCTTTCACTCATTTCTTGAAGATGCTCCTCCCAAAATGGGTTTAGGACTACCAGACGAGGGATGAATTGGGATTTAACTAATTTACTCACCATTTGAGGAAGTGGAAGAGATTCAACTTCTTGTCTTGGTGGCCTTTATAGAAAATAAGGAACTTTAGAAGAACAAGGCATGGAAGATTCATGATGGAATGGAGGAATAGAAGATGAAGTAGTGAATTCCACCATAGGGGTAGCAACTAGAAGGTTAGGATCATGTGCTTCAAGTTGAAACTACATGGATGGAGACATGGAAAGAGGGTTGTAAGGTGGTAATGCAGGGACCTCCCATTGATAGGATTGACTAAAATTACATTCATGAACGCCCTTTTTCTTGATCCATTCTCCAATTTGAGTCATTGTCTTGATTTTGAATTGAAGCTTTTTTTTTTTTTTGGGATTAAGCTCACATGGTATAGGGCCAGTCCATGGGAATGGAATGCTAAAGCCAATCTGGGATGCCTTTATCATTTCATTGGTTCTTATTTACACCATGTTATGCTCCAACTCTTGAACCTTCTTTTGTAAGTGGTCTTCTTCAGGTGTGGAATAGATTCCAGAATCTACATGCCATTGTTCTTCAGTAGCCCCCAATTTGGTGGATAACCAAATTGATCTACATCTTGCTCATGTGGACATGCATGCTCAAACTGATATTCATAATGAAATTGGTTTGGAGGTGGATTGTAATAGCCTGAAGATGGAAATAAATGCCACTACTACAAGTGGGAATCCCACTATGGAAATGAAGTCATGGTGGCACCACTTCATGAGTGGAAAGATGTCAAAGAAAACTAGATGGAAATGGGTAAAATTGAAAAACCTGCAACACAGAGAGTGGGTCACTTTGACCAATGGAGTCACCAGTTGTGCTTGGGTATACCTCATAAGGCTGAAATTTCACTAAGAGCACAAAAAATCAATGAAATGAAGCAATGCTACAACAGGTGATGTTGAAATGCCTCTTCTCCTTATCCTTAGAGGAGACAAGGATAGTTTGATATGATGGTAATTTCCTTACTTTGAAGAAGCTCTTGTTTAAACTCTTCACATAATTGAATAGACTGAAACATAAAATCCAAAGAGATAGAGTCATCGTACTTTAATTTGTGTAATTGAGAAGAGAAGTACCAAATCTATCCCACCGGGTGTGCCAAAATTGTATTTTTCCAAATCACTACACCCCTCAAATGGCCTAAAAGTGAACACAACATTTGGTTTGATTGCAAAACGTGGAATCAACTCTCAAGTTTGTGGTACTTGGGCTCGAGGTGAACCTCAGGAGAAGGCCGAATTCCTCTTCCTAAACTAAGAACTACACTACTCCTAATGCAATAAAAATGGCTAACTAGACCTATGCTAACATTTCAAGGGATTAGGGAGAGAGATTTGTAAGGAAATAAAACATATACTAGAAGTGGTGATGCACCAAGAAAGGGTTTTGTTAGAAAAAATTATGGATTTTCAATGAAGATAGATGATCATGAGGAAGAATGAACATGCATTACAAACCCAATTTACATACAATACTTCACTCTTTGATAAGCACAATGACCTCTAAAACTTGTAAAAGAAACCCTAGTTGCACAATTCACCTGCAAACATGAGAGAGGCAAATAGAAGAAGAAAAATCATGAAAGGACATATAACTGATCACAAAACATAATTTTCATTACTTCAAGAACTTTCACAGTGTATCATTACATCAGGGAAAATGCATAGGTTGTCATTACAATTTTAGAAGAAAGGCTTGAGAGCCTACAAATTCACAACATCTTAGCTTGTGAAGAGAGGGGAAGCTTGAAAAGTGTCTCACTCCTTTTAGAATAAACACCCCTTTTACATTTATAGAAAACTCTGAGTGGTTGAGATAAAGAGGAAGAAAACCTAGAATCTAGGCCAAAATGTAGGAAACAATTCCTCACTATTGTTGGCCATGTTTGCTCATTTATTGCACCTCCACCTTTCAAGGAACCATCTAAGCAAATAAAAACCTCTGAAAATACATATTATGATAGCTTCATGGTGTAGCTCTCTTTCTCCTGGTTCCAAAGATTATAATTTTATGAAAATGGGAAATTGGGGAGAAAGTTATGTCTTCTTGAGTAAACTTTCCTTTTTCGGAATTTGTGGACACTATGCTCCATTAGCTCTTTGAAAATATATTCGTAATGCTTGAATAAATTCAAATATTTATTTTCTCCATTTGATTAAAAATAATATTTTAATAATTATTAACTATAGAGCATTTTTTGTATTGGTGGAATCCTTGATAAAAATGCATTGGGAGAAGTGTTATTATTCTCCATCGGGCTCATAATGAGTTCTTATTTCTTATCTACCACATTTCCTGGCACCTCACTTCAATTATTTTCTCATCAAGATATTTATTTGATGCTTTTCTTTCTATATGGTTGGCCACCTCTTTACATTAAGTTACCAAGAAACTCGGCATCAATCCTAATAACCACCTTTGAAAATATGTTGACCGAGCTAATCGGTTGTATTTACATTTCTATTAGCTTAAAAATTCACTTTGGTCCACCAACATGCTGACCTCTCCACTGAGCTCCTTGAGAGAACCTCATACAAACCACCTCGGACTTCACCCAAAACTCCTCGTTGAATGACTCGATGGGCGCATTTATATTGAACAAGCTACATTAAAAATGGATCGAGTTACTCAGTTTTAGGCTCCTCCCTCCATTGGCTGAGTGGTTAATTAACTCTTCACGCAACCCCACATTGACTTAATACACTCATCCATGTATTTCTCATGTGACTTGAATGGGCTAATAGTTCCTTCACCCAATCACTTCTCCAAGTTAAACTAAACCCATTACACCACGTCGTAGCTTCCAACTCTAAGCTCCAAGTACCACTTCAAGATCACTGGACAACTCACCATGCTTTACCTTCCATTGAATCACCTTTGGAACTGACCAAGATCAACTTTTCAGGATTTAGAAACCAAACTTCTTGATCATTAAGCTCCAATGTTGAGACACCTCCAAACCTCGAGAACCGAAACCCCGAATTTTGAAGTTTCGGGCTTCCAGGATTGAGAAACTACAAGCTTATTTTTTTCCAACTCATGGATTGAGTTCAATCATTAATACGACCAAAGAGATACATCCATAATGAACTCCTATCGCTCCCTAATAATTCTCATGATGTTGAGTCCTACAAGCACCTCGTCTACGCATTAGAAAAACACTCCTTTGACTATTACGTTTAATCTCGAGCTTCAAATGATAATCTCAATCTCACATCTAGGTTGGCTTGAGCTCCTATTCATTGAACTCATAATGGATCACTCGCATTCTTCACCGAGTTCTACAATCAATCCAATGATGAGATCATCCCAATAACTAGTCATGGGATTCTCGAATGACCGTGATCAAGATCTAATTCATTACATTGAGTTGTTTTCTTTCTGGATCTTTCCGTAGTTTGTTTGAGTTTTATTTCACCAACAATGGCTGAGCCTATAATTTTTTTGAAATAGCTTGATCTCATAGGTTCAATAGATAACTCCATTTTCATCACTCATGAAAAGAAACTAATGGCTCTCGAGAAATCCTTAAGCTCCATTGATTCCTAATCCATTATTCTTCATGAACATTGAGTTCCTTTTCTAAACCAACAAATCTACGAACACCTCTCAATTTCCCCATAGTCTGAACCACTTTCGTTCATGTGACATCGACATGAATTTTTTTGGCTTGTCATTGAGCTCCAACCACACTACTCTTACTTAACGCAGAGAAATATGAAATCACCCAATGTCTCAAGCATACACCAAAATCAAACACCCTCCATTTACTATGATAAACTCATGTATTGATCCATCTCTTCACTCTGTGAAAGGAGAAAAATAAGCATCCCCAAAATCCTGAATTCGAGATAATCCCAAAGAGACTCAACTCTATGTAAATGAATTCCACTCGAGTAACTATGCATCCCCCTCTTCTCTGCCTTTTCCTCACGAGCCCAAAATTCCTTTCCACAGTGATGTTCCCACTTAGGCTCTTAATGATAAAAACGTTCCTAATCATCTCACCCCATACGAGCTATCAACAAGCTTGATGAATTTTCACCTTTTATTTCTTACCATGGGTTGTTCATCACCGTAGCGACTCAACATTTTTTCACTGTGTTACTCATAGGCTCACCATTTTGTCACTAGATCACCTATAGAATATTCCATAAGATCTTTCCCATGTAATTGGCTAACTCTCGACTTTGTGAGAAAATTAATTGGTTGAACCTGAAATGAAAATTTAACTTTGATTTATCCTCTCGAATGTCACAATTCACCATGATCATCTTGGATCCCAAACTCGAGAAAATTTATTGATTTAAACACTAAGCTAGCTCCTCTTTCTCCATGACTCGGATCCAATAAAACTTGTTTGATGCTCTTGTATCAGGTTCCTTTACCGAGTTGTATATCTTCCTTATTTGGCCAGAATGCATTCCTTGTGAACCAACATCGAGAAACCAAAACTTGTAACCACCTATATCAACATCCAGTTTTCTCGATGTAATTAACTCTCATCCTATTTTTAATGTTTGACCCCTAGCTCAACACATCATGTTGATCTTTCACCTATGTCATGGATATCTACACCAAGCTATTTATGAGCTTACCTAATCTAACACAACAACTTGGCCTCTATTCCACTATGACTTCCATCCTCAACCCTTGGATCTCTTTTGATCTCATTTACAACTCTGCGATGAAATTCTATGGTGAGTTCAATCAAAACCCACACACTTCTCCTTTACTGACTTGACTCGTAACTTTGACCTAAGGCAACCACATGCACTTGATCACAAATATTTGAGTTCCTGAGGCCATGAGCTGATTTCACTCATACTATCGAGGCTTCATCATCGAGTTCAATAGGCTTGACCCACTCAAAATATTTTATAGCTCATCCGAGCTTGAACCCAAATACCTCCATATCCCGGTGACTTGCCTCCTCCTATAAGAATTGAGTCACCATAATTTTTATTGAGCTCCTTTGCAAATCTGTGCATTCACGGACTTGAGGAACTCGCTGAGCTCCCAAGTCAATTTCAATGATATGATGACCATTGTTCCTAATATGATTCCTAAAGTAGATTTAAAAACCGAAATGATCTTGGTGTAGATATCACTCTATAAAACTCACATACCGACCGGATCACCGAGAAACTCACTGAGATGCTTTTAGCTCGAGCTCATATGTGGCTTATGTTGACAAATTTTTAAGTCTTGCATTGACCCTTCTTAAACTTTTGAACCCTTCTATGAAAAAGTGGATCATGGAAGTGTGATAAGACACTTGAAAATTTGTATGTCACTTTTAACCATGTTTTTCTCAAGTTGGGTGAGTGTGAGCCCTCCACAGGCAATTTCCTTGTTACGAGAAAAATCAAGCTTCTAGGACTAGGGAAAGATAAGAACAGTCCAAGATGATCATAAACACTTCTTAAAGCTTGAAATTAATCTGGATAACCATGGAATATTTATGGAAGAATTTTTGGTCTTAGGGTATTATCCTATTGTCCATTTTTTCCCGAGGGGGTGAAATTAAATGAAAGTACCCATGTAAATCAAATGTACAGAAATTAAAGGAGGTGTATTTTATTTTCTCAACTGATACTTTGAGTAATAAGGAAGTGTTAGCCACACTTTTACTTCCATTATGCTATTTATATGCAAAAATAATTAGATGGATGCATTTTGTAAGAAAGGAAAGCTAATTTTCCTAGCATGTATCAAGTTTTGTTTAGCTTCCTTTCCTTTTACTTAGAGTAGGAGTAGTTTAGGTTTAAATTTTACAAAATAAGTTCTTTTACATGGTCTGCATGTTTTCACTTTGAACATGTCTAATTTTTACTTTGTATATAGTTTTTTTCCCTTTTGTGTATTTTCACATCTTGGTCTAGTGCTTCATGGTAGAAAATTTGAATAATTATGAGCAGTTTCAAACATTATTCAAATATCTACATATATGCTTCAAAGGTAGCTTCAAATCATTGTTAATTTCATACGAACTTAATGGTTAGTTTCAAAATATTAAAGATTAGTTTTCAAGGTATATGATTGACTCCATGCCTAATCATTGCTTCAAGGATATTGGTCTTCATCATCAAGCAAGAATATTTCCCTTGAAAGTCACCAAATTATTGTCCAAAATTTCACCCCATGTAATTTTGAACAACTCATCCAAGTTAGGACTTAGACACTTTTTTCTCAAGAAAGTTATAGAACACTAAGTTCATCTTTTGTGAAATGCATGAGTGTATTGTTTCATGGGTTTTCCTAACTCGTGAAAAAGCAATTAAATCTCAATGCTTACGTAGATTTTGATGGAGTTTGTGCTTTGTAAATGTTTAAATTAGGTGTTATACCTTCACGACATTAAGGAAGTCAATCTTCCATGCACATCAAAATAAGTCTCTCATAAGTTGAAGGTAAGACAAAGCACCATAGATTTTACATGCCATTAAAAAGTTAGAAAATTAGGTAAGGAAAGGATCCAAAACTGAAGGAATTGGAAATATTATTGCTTCATATAATGAAAAGGAGACGTTGTTACGAAGACTTGGAAAATATGAGATTTCAAAAAGTCGTTCAATTCTATATGAACTAGTTTATAATATGATAAGGATGAAATTCATGAGGTAAGGAAATAAACCACCGTGGTATGTGGAAAAGGAATGTAAAGTGTGGAGTAACATCCAATTTTTTTTTAAACTAGATTGATCCCACGAAGTATATATTAATGTTGCATGACAAGAAAAAAAGACTTTAAAACATGGTGATAGATTTAAACAACCAACTGCTGAAGTTTAATATATTCACACAAAAAGGAATAAGTACAAAGGACATGGAAGAGGTCACTAGACATGGAAAAATACTTAAGAACAAGGAATAGTCATGGATAAATACATATTCAGCTAACATGTGTGAAACATGAAAAATTCATGCTTGATTGAAACCAGACACTCAACCACCTCAATGACTAGAATTTAGTGAAGTATGGGTATCGTCCTCCTACACTAGAATGTGATGATGTGTAATTGGCGTAATTTCGGGATTTTCTTCACTCCTCCTGTCTTGTTTGTAAAGACACCATGTAAAAATAGTGTTTGACTTCCCACAAGTTTTAAACCTCAGATTTGAGAATTTGTGGTATGTCTAATTCCTTTTGAGAATTTGTAATGGCTTTTTACATTTTCATATCAATGATTTAATGAATATTTTTGCTCATTTTTTCCCTTCTCCTCACATTGTTGTCTTTTTTCCTCTGTTTTCATAGATTTTATGCCATTTATGGATTCTACTTCTGGATTCTTCATTTTTATGTGTTGTTAGAATGTGGAATGGAAGGTTCGATGCACTATTGGTTTGTGGCACATGTATTCCCTCTCTTTTTTTTTCCCCTTTCATTATTCCCCTCGTGGAGAGTGATCACCCTTTTTGTGTTATTGCCTCTATTTCAGCCTAGTTTTTCATGCTTTTATTTCTCCCATTCTTCCTCAACCATGGTGACTTGGATGTGCTAGAGTAGTCTTAGATTAGAGGTTGTTATATTGATAGTTTAGATAGGAGGAACCAACCTTCTCTGGAGGCGTGTCTCAAGGAGAAAGATTCCACACAATGTTAGCCAAAAGTATTGATCTATCATGATCAAATCATAGGGTGCTATTTTTTTGTGCTAATAGATATTTTGGAATCTCTCATAGAGATTATAATATTAATAACTAATACCAGATGTCATAATAAAATTGTTTCACATTTAATGTAATACCATTGGTGTTACTCTTAAGAATTGGATGAGTTCTTTGGGGTGTGTTTGTATCCTGCAGGTAGATAAGGTTGCACTTGCAAAAACTTGTTTTAACAAGGAAGTCAAAGGAAAAGAGTTCATCCCTAGGGAATTTCCATAGACTTCTTAAAGATCATGCTCTTCATAATTAGAAGCATATTCATCCTCAAATTGAGCATTCTCTTCTTCCCTCTCTAGATCTACATTCTAATTCTTCGTTGGGAATGCAATTTTTGTATTTTTCATCTTATTCACTTAAGTGTCATTTTAATTTCACATTGTAAGAGTTCTATTTTATTAATAAAAAAATAATCATATTTATTCTTAGAGGAATATGAAAGGTCACTAGTGTTAGGAATGTGAAAAGTCACTTGGGGAGATGAAGAGACATTTTGTAAGGATATATTTTAGGATGGATTCTCCATTCCAATGGGTTATTAGATTTTGTTCTCCTACTATAAGAAAGAAGTTATTTATTTTATTCCCTTGTCTATGTTATTATACTTCCTAATTTTCAACAATGCAAGATTCATATTTTTATATAACCAAAAATAACTTTATATCTTTGCGGAATAAATAAATATAACTTTATGTCTTTGATTTACTAATCTTATTGTAGCTTACATAGTTGTTTCTCTTCCTATTGGATTTGGACCTACTCTTCTTAATTTTGGTGAATTTTTCTATTTCCTACTCACTATCTTAATCCTATCTATATATTATTATCTCCCCTTCACCCCTCCCCAAGAAAATTTCTCCCTTACATTCATTACAAGAAATTTTCCATAGGATTAGTGGATTATTCTTGTGTGATCCCGAGCTTAAAGACCATCATGGATTTTATTTTATTTGCATTTAATAAATAGGATCCTCCCCATTCCTAATAGGAGGTAATTATTCCAATGACCATTGGTGGAAACAAATAATTTTACCTTGCTAAAAATTATCTCACCAACAAAATATATAGGATTTTTACTTCAAGATAAGGATTGAAGATAAACCCTACAATTTTTCACATAATTATGGATTGGCCTTCACTAAGTAAGGATTTTAAAGTACAAAATTTTCATGGGATGGATAGATTTTACTAAAATCTCATAAGGAATGTTAGTGGTGTGAATTTTCCAATTACAAAGGCCATGAGAGGAGATAGGAATAATTTATTTTAGAACACAGTGCAAAAAAAGTTTTTGGAGTTAAAAATAAAGTGATAGAATAACCTAAATTCACATTTCCATATTTTAAAAAATTATTATATTGAGATTATTATGCCTTGTGTATAACCATTAGGATAGTGTTAATTCAAGAAGTTAGATCTATTATGTATTATAGTGAGAATACAAATGATGTAATGATGAAGTATAGTGTATATGATAAGGAGTTTTATGTAATTGTGTAAGAATTGAAGAAATGAAGACCTTTCCTATTGGTAATAGAGTTTTTGTTTTATATAATCCATCAAGCATTAACATTTATTAATATCCATAAAAATTTGAATCGACGCATATGAAGTGGGTGGAGTACCTACAAGGATACACATTTATATTGAAGCATAGGAGTGGAAAATATAACAAGGTAGACAATGTAATTAATAGGCGTAGTTTTATATTCAGATAGATGAGAGTGGAATATATGGGTTTTCAATTCATGAAGGATTTGTATGCATAGTATGAAAAATTTAGAGAAATATGGGAAGTGTAAATAGTACCCATAATTTTTAAAAGAACACCTTGTTTAGATTATTTTGTGTAGGAAGGATAGTGTTTTAGAGGGAGATACTTATGTAAACCACGTGGATTAATTCATGAAAATATGGTAAGAGAGAGGAATTGCAGAGGATTGGTAGGGAAATTTATCTTGGATAAAACATCTCTACAAATAGGGAAATTTAATTTTTCCATATATAAGTGTGGATATCAATATTTTTGTATAATATTTTGTCATATGTCAGTTGGATAAAGTAATATCAAAGAACATAAGGTTGTATCAACCTTTTCCAATTAACAAGATGCTTTGGAGTGACATGAATATGGATTTTTATTTAGTTTTTCCTAGGATGTAAAGGGTGTTGATTCCATTTTTCTAGTGATGGAAATATTTTAAAATGAAACATTTTAGTTCTTGTAGGAAGACTAGTGATTGAAAAGATATTGTAAATATTTTCTTTTTGGGATATTGTGAGAATACATGGATTACCCAAAAGTATAGTATATGGTAGGGATACAAAAAAATTGGTGAATTTTTGTAGACATCATGGAAGAAGTTGGATACAAAGTTTCAATTTGGTTCAAGATACCATCTACAATCTACAAGAAAAACCAAAGTTGTAATTAGAAGCCTTGGAAATTTTCTTAGATGCATGGTTGGAGATAAGCCAATAACCTAGTATTTGGCATTATAATTATTAGAAATATTTTAATAATAAATTAGTAAATATGAGTACAAGGAAAAATTCCAAATTGTATGTGGGAACTACCTAAAAGGAGTCATCTAATTGAGATACTTACAAAATAATGAGGAGATGAGTGTAAAATAAGGATACTCTATAGGATACATAAATTAAGTGCACTAACCTCACATGCATGATCACTTATAGAAGATGAATACGCAATAGAAAATATGAATGGATGAGAAACACAAATAAATTGAATATACAATTGGAGATTTGGTCTTGGAATATTTGCATTTTCTAGAGTAACATATAACAAGATTAAGTGGTATAAGATAAGGTCATGCATAATTCATCACAAAGTTTTCATAGAATGCTTATGATATTGAGTTTCCTATTAGAATTGATATCTCTAACATTTTTAATGTATGAGACTTGTATCCATACAACACATCACATAAATGTGACAAGGAATAATAATGTGAATATGGTGTAGTAGATTAGAGATGAAATATTCTTGAAACAAAACATGATGAAGCAAAAGGATTGATGGGAAATAGAATCGACAAAGGACATAAAAGGGAGTACACCAAGCATCTGGTCAAGTGGAAGGGAAAGAAAATTGAAGATGCAACTTGGATAAGCATTACAAATTATGTAAATGATGGCAATATGGTTCATTGAGCATGAGATTAATTTTTCAAAATCACCCGAGGTGTATGATATAAGAACATCTAGGTTCACATGAAATAATGTATCAACCAAAAATATTTGAACAATCTTATTCATTTAGTGTTAAAATTTTTGAGAGAACAAGTACATTACACTATGATTTTGAGTGTGCAATGAATTTTTATAGTGTCAAATCTATTACACAATCCTTCTTGTGTGTAAAATCATCTATGTAATCTTGTTTGGGCTTAAAATTTTGAATACTTGGATGTTTTAAGGAAAAGGTTTATGAAAATGATGATTGGTTGAGTTTTGAGTTTGTTGTTAGGTTTATTTGACATTGTATTTGAATTCTATAAGTTTAGGAGTCTTAGTTTGGGGCATAAATGAATATATAAACAAATATCAACTATCTTAAGATAGAACATAGAAGAAAATGGGAGCTCAAATATTTTCTTAATAAAAGAGTGAGGATGTGAACTTAAGGATTGAAGTAACATGTTTGTATAAGATGATATGACACGACATGAGTATTGTAATATAGTACCTAGAGGATTTACCATATTTAATGGCATGAAATAAAAGGAGAATGATTATACGATGTATGTTATATGAAGATTTATCATTGGAGATCAATCTAGTTTTGTTATTTCTCTAAGTATATATCTGATACCTTTTTTTGTTTAAATTTGGGTTCATTTTATCTTTCAACCAAAATGCATATTTAATTTTTATTTTGGTTATCATCCAGTGTATATTTTTAAATATGCAATATGTAAGGATACTCGTTTCCATGAACCCACACCTCATCTGCATCATAATACTTAATTCAAAACACAATATAAATTATATGAGTGGTTGGTTATGCCCTTTGGGTTAAATAATGTACCGAGAGTGTCAAATTAGTTGATGAATGAAGTTTTAAAGTCTTTTATAGTTAAGTTTATCAATGTTTACCTTCATGACATTTTGATTTTCAAGAAGATGCAAGAAAATAACTTAGTCTATTTATAGAAAGTGTTAGAACACTTGTAAGAGTAGAAAATGGTGGTAAATTTTAATAAATTTAGTTTATGTTGAAGCGAGTTTATCTTATTGGGATTTTTATAGCTCAATTAGGCTTGAAGATTGATCATAAGAAAGGACGATCTATTGTGGATTGATAATCACCTAATAATTTAACGAAGGCATAAATTTTTCATAGACTTGTGAGATTCTATAGGCAATTCATTATATTATTTAGTGATACTTTTCACTTTGATCATGAAGGTTATGAAAAATGATAGAAAATAAATTTTTGGGACCATAGATGATGACTATGCATTCTAGAACTTGAAAAAGAGAGAAAAAACCAAAGTTGTGATTTTGTTATTTTAATAATGTATTTTAGGTTGAATTTATAAGTGTATGATATTATTTTACTTTTATTAGTTTATCGGGATTATTCCTACACATATGGAGTATTCCTACTCTCATGTGTAAGCTTTCTTATGTGGCATGTGTCATGTGTCATAGGATTTATTTAGCCATATTTATTAGATTAGCATGTCATAGGAGTTACATTAGGTTATTTGATTATTTTATTATTTATTCGGGATTATAATTCCAATTCCATTTCATGCAGATTGTTTAATATTATAGGAGAAGTTAAAAATTCACTCTGCTATATGAACACCTCTATTATGATCTATTTTGGTGGTCGAGATTTATTAGAATAAATTCATATTGAATCAATATTATGTGTTGGTTTATCAATATTATGTAGTGGTTTATCAATTACAAGCTTATTTTTTTCCAACTCGTGGATTGAGTTCCAAATCGTTAACCCCAAAATACCAAAAGAGCTACATCCGAAATGAACTCCTCCCACCCCCGAGAATTCTAATGATGTTGAGTCATGCAAGCACCTCGTCTACGCATCATAAAAACACTCCTTCGAATATTACGTTTAATCTCGAGCTTCAAATGATAATCTCAATCTCACATTTCTATTGGCTTGATCTCCTATTCATGTAACTCATAATGGATCACTCGTGTTCTTCACTCGAGTTCTACAATCGATCCAATGATGAGATCACCCCAAAACTAATCTTGGGCTTCCGAATGACCGTGATCAAGATCTAATTCATTGCGTTGAGTTGTTTTCTTGCTTGATTCTTTCATAGTTTGTTTGATTTTTATTTCACCAACAATGGCCGAGCCTCAGTAATTTTATTTGAAATAGCGTTGATCTCATAGGTTCAATAGAGAATTCAATTTTCATCACTCATGTAAAGAAACTTACGGCTCTCGATTAATCCTCGAGCTCCACCGATTCCCAATCAATTATTTTTCATGAACATTGAGATCTTTTACTAAACCAACAAATCTATGAACACCTCTCAATTTCCCCACAATCAACCACTTTCCTTCATGCGACATCAACTTGATTTTTTTGGCTTGTCACCGAGCTCCAACCACACCTGCTCCTACTTGACACGAGAGAAATATGAAATCACCTAATATCTCAAGCATACACCGAAATCAAACGCCCTCCATTTACTATGATAAGATCATGCATTGATCCATCTCTTCACTCTGTTAAAGGAGAAAACAAGCATCCCCAAAATCCCAAATTTGAGATAATCCTAAATAGACTCGGCTCTATGTAAATGAATTCCACTTGAGTAACTATGAATCCCCCTCTTCTATGCCTTGTCCTCACAAGCCCAAAATTCCTTTCCATAGTGATGTGCCCACTCGGGCTCTTAACAACACCAAATTTTCCCAATCAGCTCACCCCATACGAGCTATTGACAAGCTCGATGAATTTTCACCTTTTATTTTTACCATGGGCTATTCATCACCGACAAGTGACTCAACATTGTTTGCATCGTGTTACTCATAGGCTCGCCATTTTTGTCACCATATCACCTGTTGCATATTCCAGGAGCTCATTCCCATGTAATTGGATAACTCTCTGACTTCATGACAACGCTCAATGGTTGAACTTGAAATGAAAATTCAACTCTGAGTTATCCTCTGAATGTCACAATTCACCATGATCATCTCAGATCCCAAACTCATGAGAAAATTAATGAATTTCATCACTGAGCTAGCTCCTCTTTCTCCATGACTTGGCTCCAATAAAATTTGTTTGATTCTCATGTAGCGGTTTCCTTGTCTCGAGTTGTATATCTTCCTTATTTAGCCAAAATGCATGCCTTATGAACCTACATCGAGAAACCAAAACTTACAACCACCTAAATCAGCATCCATTTCCTTGATGTAATTAAATCTCATCCTATTTTTAATGTTTGATCCCTAGCTCGACATATCATGTTGATCTTTCACCTATGTCATGGATATCCGCACTTGAGCCATTTACGAGCTTACTCGATCTAACAAAACGACTTGGCCTCTATTCCATTATACCTTCCATCCTCGACCGTTGGATCTCTTTCAATATCATTTACAACTCTATGACGGAATTCTATGGTGATTCCAATCAAAACTTGCAGCTTCTCCTTTACCAACCTAACTCGTGACTTTGACCCAAGGCCACCACATGCACTTGATCGCCAATATTTGAGTTCCCGAGCCCAGGAGCTGATTTCACTCATACTACCGAGCTTCATCGTCAAGTTTAATAGGCTTGACCCACTCAAACTCTTCCGTAACTCATCCGAGCTTGAACCCAAATACCCTAGATCCTTGTGACTTCTCTCCTCCTATGAGCATTAAGTACCATGATTTTTATCAAGCTCCTTTGCAAATCTATGCATTCACCGACTTGAGGAACTCGCCAAGCTCCCAAGTCGATTTCAATGATATGATGACCATCGTTCTTGATATGATTCCTAAAGTAGATTTAATAACCAAAATGATATTGGTGTAGAGATCACTCTATAAAACTCATATGCTGACCAGATCACTGAGAAACTCACTAAGATGCTTTTAGCTCGAGCTCATATGTGGCTTATGTTGACAAATTTTTAAGTCTTGCATTGACCCTTCTTAAACTTTTGAACCCTTCTATGAAAAAGTGGATCATGGAAGTGTGATAAGACACCTAAACATTTATATGTCACTTTTAACCATGTTTTTCTCAAGTTGGGTGAGTGTGGGCCCTCCATAGGCAATTTCCTTGTTCGAGAAAAAATCAAGCTTCTAGGACCAAGGAAAGATAAGAACAATCCAAGATGATCATAAACACCTCTTAAATATTGAAATCATCCGGATAACCCCGGAATATTTATGGAATAATTTTCGGTCTCAATCTATTATCCTATTGTCCATTTTTTCCTGAGGGGGTGAAATTAGATAACAGTACCCATGCAAACCAAATGCAGAGCAATTAGAGGAGGTGCATTTTATTTTCTCGACTGATACTTTGAGTAATAAGGAATTATAGGCCACACTTTTACTTCCATTATGCTATTTATATGCAAAAATAATCGATGGATGAATTTTGTAAGAAAGGAAGCTAATTTTCCTAGCATGTATCAAGTTTTGTTTAGCTTCCTTTCCTTTTACTTAGATTAGGAATAGTTTAGGTTTAAATTTTACAAAATAAGTTCTTTTACATAGTCTGCATGTTTTCACTTTGAACATGTATGATTTGTACTTTGTATATAGTTTTTTTTCCCTTTTGTCTATTTTCACATCTTGGTCCAGTGCTTCATGTTTGAAAATTTGAATAATAATGAGTAGTTTCCAAACATTATTCAAATATCTAAATATATGCTTCAAAAGGTAGCTTTAAATAATTTTAATTTCATAAAGACTTAGTGGTTAGTTTCAAAAAAATTAAAGATCGGTTTTCAAGGTATATGATTGACTCCATGCCCAATCAATGCTTCAAGGATACTAGTCTTCATCATCTAGTAGGAATATGTCCCTTGAATGTCACCAAATTACTGTCCAAAATTTCACCCCATGTAATTGTGAACAAATCATCCAAGTTAGGACTTAGACACTTTTTTCTCAAGAAAGTTACAAAACACTAAGTTCATCTTTTGTGAAATGCATGAGTGTAGTGTTCCATGGGTTCTCCTAACTCATGGAAAAAAGAAATTAAATCTCAATACTTACGTAGATTTTGATGGAGTTTGTGATTTGTAAATGTTTAAATTAGGTGTTATACCTTCGCGACATTAAGGAATTCAACCTTCCATGCACATAAAAATCAGTCTCTCATAAGTTGAAGGTAAGACAAAGCACCATAGATTTTACATTCCCTTAAAAATTTGTAAAATTGGGTAAGGAAAGGATCCAAAATTGAAGTAATGGGAAAGATTATTGCTTCACATAATGAAAAGGAGAAATTGTTACAAAGACTTGGAAAATATGAGATTTCATAGAGTCGGTCAATTCTATAGAACTAGGTTATAATATGATCAGTTTAAATTCATGAGGTAAAGAAACAACAACCATTGTGGTATGTGGAAAAGGAATGTAAAGTGCGGAGTAACATCCAAAAAATTTTAAAACCAGATTGATCCCACGAAGTATAATTAATGTTGCATGAAAAGAAAAAAACATGGCAATAGATTTAAACAACTAAGTTCTGAAGTTTACTATATCAAAGACAATAAGGAATAAGTACAAACGACATGGAAGAGGTCGCCAGACATGGAAAAAGACTTAATAACAAGGAATAGTCATGGATAAATACATATTTAGCTAACATGTGTGAAGCATGAAAAATTCATGCTTGATTTAAACCAGACACTCAACCACCTCAATGAATAAAATTTAGTGAAGTACGAGTATCGTCCTCATACACTAGCAATGTGATGATGTGTAATTGGGGTAATGTCAGGATTTTCTTCACTCCTCCCCTCTTGTTTGTAATGACACCATGTAAAAATAGTGTTTGACTTCCCACGAGTTTTAGACCTCAAATTTGAGCATTTTTGGTACATCCAATTCCTTCGAGAAATTTTAATGGTTTTTAACATTTTCATATCAATGATTTAATGAATATTTTTTCTCATTTTTTCCCTTCTCCTCAAATTGTTGTCTTTTTGCCTCTATTTTCATATAGTTTATGCTATTTATGAATTATTCATTTTTATGTGTTTATAGCACAAGGAATGGAAGGTTTGATCCACTCTTGTTTTGTGTCACATGTATTCCCTCTCCTTTATTGATTCCTTTCATTCTTCCGCTTGTGGAGAGTGATCACCCTTTTGTGTTATCACCTCTATTTTAGCTTAGTTTTTCACGCTTTTATTTCTCCCATTCTTTCTCAACCATGGTGACTTGGATGTGCTAGAGTAGGCTTAGATTAGAGGTTGTTATATTGATAGTTTATATAGGAGGAACCAACCTTCTCTGGAGGCGTGTCTCGAGGAGAAAGATTCCACACCATGTAAGCCAAAAGTATTGATCTA
The DNA here is from genome assembly GCA_018340775.1 of Taxus wallichiana var. yunnanensis. Lineage (NCBI taxonomy): Eukaryota > Viridiplantae > Streptophyta > Pinopsida > Cupressales > Taxaceae > Taxus > Taxus wallichiana. Next base: position 78,778,546 of record CM031234.1, read on the forward strand.
TCATGATCAAATCAAAGGTTGTTGTTACTTTTGTGTGCTAATAGATAATTTGGAATCTCTTATATATATTATAATATTAATCTCTAATACCAGATGTCATAAAATTGGTTCACATAATGTAATACCATTGGTGGTACTCTTAAGAATTGGATGAGTTCTTTTGGGTGGGGTGTGTCTCAGTATCTTGCAAGTAGTAGAAGGTTACACTTGCAACAACTTCTTTTAACAAGGAAGTCAAAGGAAAAGAGTTCATCCCTGGAAAATTTCCATATACTTCATAAAGAGAACACTCTTCATCATTAGAAGCATCTTCATCCTCAAATTGAGCATTCTCTTCTTCCATCTCTTCTTCCCTCTCTAGATCGACATTCTAATTCTTCGTTAGGGATGCAATTTTTGTATTTTTCATCTTATTCACCTAAGTGATATTTTAATTTCACATTGTAAGAGTTCTATTTTCTTAATAAAAAAATAATCATCTTTATTCTTACAGGGAATATGAAAGGTCACTAGTGGTAGGAATGTGAAAAGTCACTGGGGAAATGAAGAGACATTTTGTAAGGATATATATTAGGATGGATTATCCATTCCAATGGGTTGTTAGATTTTATTCTCCTATTATAAGAAAAAAATTATTTATTTTATTCCCTTGTATATGTTCTTAAACTTCCTAATTTTCAATGATGCAAGCTTCATATTTTTATATAGCCAAAAAATAACTTTATATCTTTGTGGAATAAATAAATATAACTTTATATCTTTGATTTACTAATCTTATTGTAGCTTACATAGTTGTTTCTCTTCCTATAGGATTTGGACATACTCTTCTTAATTTTGGTGAATTTTTCTAGTTCTTACTCACTATCTTAATCCTCTATATATATTATTATCTCCCCTTCACCTCTCCCCAAGAAAATTCCTCCCTTGTATTCATTACAAGCAATTTTCCATAGGATTAGTGGATTATTCTGTGTGATCCCGAGCTTAATGAAAATCATGGATTTTACTTTTCTTGTATTCAATAAATAGGATCCTCCCCATTCCTAAGAGGATGTAATTATTCCAATGACCATTGGTGAAAACCACTAATTTTACCTTGCCAAAAATTATTTCACGAACAAAATATATAGGATTTTTACTTCAAGATAAGGATTGAAGATAGACCCTAAAAATGTTCACATAATTATGGACTGGCCTTCACTAAGTAAGGTTTTTAAAGTACAAAATTTTAATGGGATGGATAGATTTTACCAAAATCTCATAAGGAATGTTAGTGGTGTGAATTTTCCAATTACAAAGGCCATGAGAGGAGATAGGAATAATTTATTCTAGAACACAGTGTAAAAATAGTTTTTGGAGTTAAAAATAAAGTGATAGAACAACCTAAATTCACATTTCCATATTTTACAAAAGTATTATATTTTGATTAGTATGCCTTGTGTATAACAATTAGGATAGTGTTAATTCAATAAGGTAGATCTATTACGTATTATAGTGAGAATACAAATTACTTAATGAGGAAGTATAGTGTATATGATAAGGATTTTTATGTAATTGTGTAAGAATTGAAGAAATGAAGACCTTTCCTATTGGTAATAGAGTTTGTGTTTTATATAATTCATCAAGCATTAACATTTATTAATATCCACAAAAAGTTGAATCAGATGCATATGAAGTGGGTGGAGTACTCTGAGGATACACATTTGTATTGAAGCATAAAATGGAAAATATAACAAGGTAGACAATGTAATTAATAGGCGTAGTTTTATATTCATATATATGTGAGTGGAATATGTGGGTTTTGAATTCATGAAGGATTTGTACGCACAATATGAAAATTTTAGAGAAATATGGGAAGTGTAAATAGTACCCATAATTTTTAAAAGAACACCTTGTTTAGATTATTTTGTGTAGGAAGGATAACATTTTAGAGGGAGATAGTTATGTAAACCACGTGGATTAATTCATGAAAATATGGTAAGAGAGAGGAATTGCAAAGGATTGGTAGGGAAATTTATCTTGGATAAAACATCTCTACAAATAGGGAAATTCAATTTTCACGATATATAAGTGTGGATATCAATATTTTTGTATAATATTTCGTCATATGCCAGTTGGATAAAGTAATATCAAAGAACATAAGGTTGTATTATTCTTTTCCAATTAACAAGATGCCTTGGAGTGACATGAATATGGATTTTTATTTAGTTTTTCCTAGGATGTAAAGGGGTGTTGATTCCATTTTTCTAGTGATGGAAATAGTTTAAAATGAAACATTTTCGTTCTTGTAGGAAGACCAATGATTGAAAATATATTGTAAATATTTTCTTTTGGGATATTGTGAGAATACATGGATTACCAAAAAGTATAGTATATGGTAGGGATATGAAAAAAATTGGTGAATTTTTGTAGACATCATGGAAGAAGTTGGATACAAAGTTTCAATTTGGTTCAAGATACCATCTACAATCTACAAGAAAACCAAAGTTGTAATTAGAAGCCTTGGAAATTTTCTTAGATGCATGGTTGGAGATAAGCCAATAACCTAGTATTTGGCATTATAATTATTAGAAATATTTTAATAATAAATTAATAAATATGAGTACAGGAAAAAATTCCAAATTGTATGTGGAACTACCTTAAACGAGTCATCTAATTGAGATACTTACAAAATAATGAGGATATCAGTGTAAAATAAGGATACTCTATAGGATACATAAATTAAGTGCACCAACCTATGCATGATCACTTATAGAAGATGAATACGCAATAGAAAAAATATGAATTGATGAGAAATACAAATAAATTGAATATACAATTGGAGATTTGGTCTTGGAATATTTGCATTTTCTAGAGTAACATATAACAAGATTAAGTGTTATAAGATAAGGTCATGCATAATTCATCACAAAGTTTTCATAGAATGCTTATGATATTGAGTTTCCTATTAGAATTGATATCTCTAACATTTTTAATGTATGAGACTTGTATCCATACAACACATCACATAAATGTGACAAGGAATAATAATGTGAATATGGTGGAGTAGATTAGAGATGAAACATGCTAGAAACAAAACATGATGAAGTGAAAGGATTGATGGGAAATAGAATCGAGAAGGGACACAAAAGGGAGTATAACAAGTATATGGTCAAGTGGAAGGGAAATAAAATTGAAGATGCAACTTGGATAAGCATTACAAATTATGTAAATGATGGCAATATGGTTCTTTGAGCATGAGATTAATTTTTCAAAATTACCTAAGGTGTATGATATAAGAACATCTATAGGTTCACATGAAATAATGTATCAACCAAAAATAGTTGAACAATCATATTCATTTAGTGTTAATTTTTTTGAGAGAAAAATACATTACACTATGCTTTTGAGTGTGCATAAATTTGTATGGTGTCAAGTCTATTTCATAATCCTTCTTGTGTGTAAAATCATCTATGTAATCATGTTCGAGCTTAAAATTTTAAATACTTGGATGTTTGAAGGAAAAGGTTTATGAAAATGATTATTGGTTGAGTTTTGTTTGTTGTTAGGTTTATTTGACATTATATTTGAATTCTATAAGTTTAGGAGTCTTAGTTTGGGGCATGAATGACTATATAAACAAATCTCAATTATATTAAGAGATAACATAAAAGGAAATGGGAGCTCAAATATTTTCTTAATAAAAGAGTGAGGATGTGAACTTAAGGATTGAAGTAACATATTTGTATAAGATGATATGACATGATATGAGTATTGTAATATAGTACCTAGTGGATTTACCATATTTAATGGCATGAAATAAGAGGAGAATGATTGTAGGATGTATGTTATATGAAGATTTATCATTGGAGAATAGTCTAATTGTGTTATTTCTCTAAGTATATATGTGATACCTTTTTTGTTTAAATTTGTGTTCATTTTATCTTTCAACCAAAATGTATATTTAATTTTCGTTTGTTTATCATCCACCGTATATTTTTAAATATGCAATATGTAAGGATACTCGTTTCTATGAACCCACACCTCATCTGCATCATAATACTTAGTTCAAAACACAAGATAGATCATATGAGTGGTTGGTTATGCCCTTCGGGTTAAATAATGTACCAAGAGTGTCAAATTATTTTATGAATGCGGTGTTAAAGTCCTTTCTAGTTATGTTTATCAATGTTTACCTTCATGACATTTTCATTTTCAATAAGATGCAAGAAAATAACTTAGTATATTTATAGAAAGTGTTAGAAAACTTTTAAGAGTAGAAAATTATGGTAATTTTTAATAAATTTAGTTTATGTGGAAGCATTTTATCTTATTGGGATTTTTATATCTCAATTAGGCCTGAAGATTGATCATAAGAAAGTACAATCTATTGTGGATTGAAAATCACCTAATAATTTAATGAAGGCATAAATTTTGCATAGACTTGTGAGATTATATAGGCAATTCATTATATTATTTAGTGATACTTTTCACCGATCATGAAGGTTATGAAAAAGATAGAAAATAAATTTTTTAGACCACAGATGATGACTATGCATTCTAGAACTTGAATAAGAGAGAAAAAACCAAAGTTATGATTTCGTTATTTTAATAATCTATTTTAGGTTGAATTTATTAGTGTATGATATTATTTTACTTTTATTAGTTTATCGATTATTCCTACACATATGGAGTATTCTACTCTCATGGGTAATCTTTCTTATGTGGCATGTGTCTTGTGTCATAGGATTTAACTAACCATATTTATTAGATTAGCATGTCATAGGAGTTACATTAGGTTGTTTGATTATTTTATTATCTATTCTGGGATTGTAATTCCAATTCCATCTCATGGAGTATTGTTTAATAATATAGGAGAAGTTAAAAATTCACTCTGCTATATGAACACCTCTGTTATGATCTATTTTGGTGGTTATTAGATTTATTAGAATAAATTTATATTGCATCAATATTATGTGTTGTTTTATCAATTACAACATGTCTTAGTGAATTTATTGACTCTCTCTCAAAATATGCATTCATTAATCTAGTGATCCTCCTAATATCGACCTTACTTGATAGAATGTGATGCTAGTGGAACAACCATTAGAATTGTAATAATCGAAGAAGGAAGACCCGTTGTATATTTTACAGGAAAAATAAATGATGCAAGGAGAATATATTATTTTTATGATTAGGATAATTACACAATTGTGTAAGCTCTTAGTAAGTAGAGGAATTATTTATTTCCTAAAGAGTTTATGTTGTATGTAGACCATCAAGCACTAAAATTTAACAATAGCCAAGGGAAGATGAATCAAAGACACATGAAATGGGTTGAATTCTTGTATAGTTAATAATTCATTTTAAAGAATATGTGGGAGATCCAATATATTTGAAAATTAATCTTATTGAGTGATGTTTTTTTTTTTATTGGCAAATAGTTTTTTGAAAGGGACTATACCCTTGAGTACAAAAGATGGCCTAGGAGCCAGAATAGGAATGAGAACCAGAGAGAAAAGGATTAGAATCCAAATGTGACAATGAAGCTCAAAGTAGCCAAAAAATAGCTACCCAAATGAGACAAAACAGCAAAAATACTGCAAAAATCAGTAGAGAGACCGTAAAAAAAAACATAAAAACATACAAGAACAGCTAAAGCATCTACAACTACTTTCTGGCAGCTTTGTCAATACTGGTCTTGATATTCTTCTAGGAGTGGAACATACCCAGAGTTGTCATGTGGGCAGCGTCAGTATTATCCAGCTACTCAATGGTCCTTTTTCTTTCCTTATCGTTACCCCAAAGTGTTTCTGGAACACCTCTAAGGTTGGAGACACTTTTGACATGTTGCTCAATGAACTCCTCAACCACCCTAAAGATGGCCATGTTGTAATCATATCGAGTTTTTTCCTTCCCTAAACAGGAGTCTAAGGAGTTTAGCTTCTTATAGATATCATCAATCTGGCTGCTATCAATATCCACCTCCTCCTCCTTTTTCCTCTTACCTTTCTGTTTAGCCAAGTTCTTAACCTCATCCTTCAGCAGTTTCATATCAGCCTCTAAGGCATCCATCCTTTTTGAATATTTTTCCATATGCACATCCCGGGGACTGGCACTACTAATATTCAGAAGGTCATGTGCAATTTCAATTTCATGAGGCCCCTTCTCCACAGCAAGAGTCTCAAGGTTAAGCTTTCTAGAAGCCCTGGTAACCGGTCTGTTCAAGGTGGAGGCGAAGTGGGGGCGGGAGCAGTAGTAGGGGGAATGGAAGAAGAAGCTTGGATGGCCGGCAGGGGGTGACAGCAGCGGTGGTGGGGGCAGAGAATGGAGAAACAGGGCTGGCAGCAGCAGAACCCGGCAGAGGGGGAACCGAGCTAGGAGAGGATGGGAGACCAGGATACTTAAGAAGACAACATTTATGAAGCAGAAAAATAAGCCCTTGGTGTAAAGGAACCACCCAGGTATGCTTCTGAAACTCCAAAATGGAGCGCTCAAGAGAGTTCAGCAAGTAATGGGGAAAACAAACCAAGCGATTCCTACGGAAGTGGTTAAGAAAGATAAGATGCTTAGCAGGAACAGTGACAAACCTTCCTTCCAAGGAGATGAACCATATCATCATGTGAGTAACCTCATCATAAGGCGAGAGGATCGAGCTAACAAGTAGGCCCACTGTAACATAGATCAGCTTCTCAGATCCCTCCACAAATCTCCTCTCTTCAACATCTCTGTCGACCCTTTTGTTAAAGAAACGGTAGCCCTCCAAACTAAGGCCGGTCGCTTCAGCAATAAGTTCTTCATTGACCAAGATCTTCTGCCCCCCATATTCAATAGTCCGCTCCTTCCATTCCTTTGCAAAATGCACAGAAATGCTTTGATCATGCCCCTGAACCTTCTCCATGAAGTTGGTGATGCCACCCTTGCTGAGTATGCTCCATAGCTCAATATTATCCTTCCAGTCCGGGTCCGCACTAGGCTCAATTTGGCAAGGGGGTCCCCCCATCTTCTCTGTGCTTAACTATTTGCAACAAATTCCCAAATTCTTGTGAGCACTGAAACCCGTCTGCTTCTTGCTATTGTAATCCGCACAATATTGGAAATGAGAGCCGTTGCTTTTCCCACGAACGGCTGCATGTCTGCTGATCTGAGTCTACAAAAAATCACATGTGGGAATAGCCCACTCCCTGTCATCAATCACATTACTACTATCTTTGGTTTCCATGGAGCTTTGTATCCAGCTTTTAGCAGTCACAGTGCATCCCACATGCGCGATTTTCAAATCAATGTAACTCCACTTGGAATTCCCCATATATTTCACACTATCTTGTTTATTTGACATGATTTGCATCATCATATTCTTTAAGTCAACACGTGTGGGAGTATTATTGATGCTGATCCACACCCAAAAATCATAACTCAGCTCTAGATATTGCTTGCATATAGAAATCCACATGAATGTTGTTTTGAAGCTGCTTAGGGATGCTATTATTATCCCAAACAGTGAGGTTAACATTAATGCCATAATTAGCCAGCGCATCCGCCAATTTATTACCCTCCCAGTAAGTATGCATGATCCTGATGTTATTGAAAGTATGACTAATACTTATGGACTCTGAGATAAAATCCTTGATGCTCCAACTTGGAGATGAGCACTGTTTAAGAAGATTAATGATATTCAGGGAGTCCCCTTCAATAATGAGGTTCTGAATATTTTGAGTCTGGGCAATTCTCAGGCCCCATAGAGCAGATAATGCTTTGGTAAAATGATTAGTTTGAATTCCCATTTTCCTAGCATACGCAGCAATCAGATTACCTTTATGATCCCGTATCGCTCCTCCTCCTGCCACAATCCCAGGGTTTCCCTTAGAGGCCCCATCAAAGTTCAACTTATACCAATTAAAATCAGGAGGATGCCATTTAATCGAAGATCTATCAATGCTATTCCCAGGATTGCTCCGACTATTGATAGTTCCTATCTGCCAATTGGATAAGATGTATTCTTCATTCTCTGGATATCTCTTGTTCTTGGGGGGTTTAAATCTAGCAATATTCTCTTTGATACCATTAGAAATTTTACCAATACTAAGTTTATAGTTTTGCTTCTTATTTCTGAAGATAATATCATTTCTATCCTTCCATATCCTCCAGATTAAATGAGGGATAACCAGCTTCCAGATCCTTTTAACAACACAATGCCTAAAGGGTGGGTTCCATTGAGTCCATAGCTGATTAAGATCCTTCGAACACCCAGAGAGATTCAAATTTAGAGAGGGAAAAACTCCATATTCTGGTGGCATATTCACAATGTATGAACAGGTGGCTGATATCCTCAGAATCATTCTTACAAAGATGGCACCTATTAGGAATTATAAATCCTCTTCTCATCAGGTTTTCAGTGGTAAGAATCCTACCTCTGATAGCCAGCCAAAGGAAAAAAATTATTTTGGGAGTTAATTCAGACATCCAAATCTTGTTCCAATTGAACTCTATTTGACTACTGTGGAAGAAATTATTATATCCAAATTTGACAGAGTAATTCCCATCATTGGAATTATTCCATACCAGCTCATCCTTGGAATCCAGCTGACTTAATGGAATAAGATCTAATTGATCTTGAAGGGAGGAAGTAATTTTCTTCAGATCAATTCTCTCCACAGTAAGTTTTTTCCAATTCTTGACTGGTACCATTTCCTTCAATATAGTCCTTGATTTTAATGCCATACTTGCTTATAAGACTGTCCTTAACCACCCCAAATCTATCCATGAGATTGCCATTAAACCAATTATCCTCCCAGAAGTTTATGTCCCTACCATCCCCCACTTTCCATTTACTGCCCTGCTTGATGAAATTTCTGCTCTTGACCAGATTATTCCAAAAAATGGAACCATAGGGGAGGTGCTCATCTTGTAGGAAAGAGTACACAGTTTGATGATTTAAATATTTTGCTTTGATTAAATCAATCCAGGGTTGTTTCTCAGACAACATTCTCCAGCCCATTTTAGCAATGAGGGCCTCATTCATTTTCTCAATATCTTTTATACCCAGACCTCCCATAAACTTCGGGGTGCAAACCTTATCCCAAGCCACTAAGTGAAATTTGAACTTCTCTTCCATGCCTTGCCATAAATTTTTTTTTGAATCCTTTCAATCTTATCTCTGAAGGAAGAGGGGATCTTGTAGAGCATTGTAAATTTCTAGCATTGTGTGTTAGTTTTGTGATTTATGTAAAGTAAATTTATGGAAAAGGGTTTCATGATCTCATATAAGTCTCCATGTGATGTTAGTCAATGGTAAAACATGAAGGTTGATTGCTAGTTTCATGTTTGGTTAAGTCCTATGGTGTTCTAGAGCACAATTTTGTATGCTTAGTCATGGTTTGATTCCTTCCAATTTGATTGAATGTGTTCATGAGGTCATAAATTGTCCTATAGGTTTATTATAGGTGTCTAAGATACTACATGGTCATTTCATTAGGTATCACGGTTGAGTCAAGTCATTCTAAACCTATTCCTAGTCCTAAACCATGTATAATGAGATAGAGGTATGCGTTTTAGAGTTGATCAGTCCTAAAAATATTGGTAAAATCATGGTGACAATGCACATGATGTGTATGATGAGTTTTAGGACATTTCTCGAGGTTTGGTGGTGTTTCATGGTCTCTGGGAAATTAGTAGATGGAGAAAATGCAAGATAACACAAGTAAGTCTTAATGGCTACACAATTTCAGACCCATTTGGGATAGATGGTGAATATAATATGTTACAAGGTGTTTTCATGATGATTCATGAGTATTTTTAGGTCATTCTAAAGAATATTATACAAGATATGTCATTTTTGGTAAAACTAGGTATTCTAGAATGTGTTTTTGAGGAAAAAGTTGACTTTCAGATGCTCGGTGTGGGCTGTGTGATTTACATGGGAAAAAATCTATTTGGAATATATTTTTAGGTCACTTATGAATATTTAAAAATAATAATAAGCTTTTTTATTGTCACATTATTATGAATGATTGTTAAGAAGATAAATTTCTTTGAAACCCTAGCTAAACTCTAACTCAAAGTGACTTGGAGAAAAAGGTATGTAACGAACCTATTTTGATTCCTTTTTCAAAGTTATGATTTGATGTTGTAAGAGTAATCCTATAGATTTCCATAAAGGTAATATAGTGTTTGTGATAGTATGTCGGCCCCACTGAAAATTCTTTCTTCAAGAAGTCCAGTTTATGGAAAATTTATCCAAAGAAGGTGATAAATAAATTGACATTGTTTTTATCCAGGGATTTTTTTGTATATTTCCATGATAGTTTCATATCACGGATGAGTTACTAAATGGAAAAGTGTGCCCTATTTATGAAGACTTTTTTTTGGGGAATTTTGGAGCAACTTGTGGTAAAAGTGGAATTGTAGGAGATACACATGGACTTAGGGATGGATCTAGGTTGTCATTCTAGTTCATAGAGATTTCTAATCACATATAAAACTTTTTTTTATCGGGGATGAAGAACTCGATGACCTATTCTTTGAGGGTTAAATATGAAGGATGATTGGTCTAGTAAAGTCTCAAATAGTTTCATGAGGTAAGATGATTTTTCCGAGTTGTTCATCCTTATTGAAGGTTAATAAGTTCTTACACAACATGTATAATGGTTTTCAATGATTTATTTAGTATTAGAACTGATTTTTGAGGTGATGGAGCAAGTTGAGCTCAAGGCTAGTTATTGGGTCATAGAAGGATTAAAGGAAACATTTCGAGAGATAGATGTAGTTGAAGGAATTTCACTTTGATTTGGAAGGAAATGTAAGATTTTATGGAAAGAGGATTCAAAGGTATTTCCAATGGTATAATTTTTGTCTTGATGATGAAGTTTGATGGGTAATCTAGCTCAGTTTGTGAAGAAAAAGGTTTATGATTTTCAAGACGGGATTGATTTTGATGAAAGATTGAGGTATATGAGGAATGATATGGACTGGTGTATGCTTTATATAATTTTGAGAGTGAACTAGGATTAATTTTTTTTTTTATTAAATTCCTTTGGAGGTCTTGAAAATTCTAGAATGGGTACAAACTAGTTGAGTTCTCAAAACTACTTTCGGGAAGCTCGGTTTGGAGAAGAGGCAAGTTGGTGTGGTTTACACATATCGATGCTTCATGAGCTTTATAAATTATGGATGTGATATATAGGTCTAGGGGATTGCAAGGAGTTGTTACATGTCATATTTAAGGTGTTTTTGGGTGATATTGAGGTATCCAAAGGTGAAGAAAAGGTCCTCGAAATAGACGTTTAGTGAAGCATATGATACTTCTTGAGTAATTTATGAATAATTTTATTGGTGTAAGATAATGTATGACCATGGATTTTATTTATGTCATATTTAACATGTGTGATGAATTTGGGATTTTGACTTATCATGGTTATGAGGTTTGTGGTTTTGGTCTTCCAAGTGATGGGGTTTTTAGTTGTTTTTGAGCTAGTTTGGTGCATTTGGGAATGGCCGAACTACATGGGTCCATTGTGAATTTTTTTATTAATGATGTGTTATATTGGTTGATATAAATTACGAGGACTAAGATATATTAAATTTTTATGAGATGGAATGCATATATAAGTGATGTTTTAGTTCATTTTTGAACTACTGGTCTAAGAGGGACAAGTGTGAGTTATATGAGGAAAATTGGTGGTGCTAGGGAATAATTGTAGATATGAAAGAGTGTTTGAAATGTTAAGGAAGGATAGAGATCATGTGTGTAAGGTTTTGAATCCAAGACAAGCCACCGAATAGTGAGATAGAGCGAGTTGAAGGAATGAGGTTTTAAAGGTTTGTGTGTGTATGTGTGTGATTTAAAATGTTAATCTCCAGGTAGTTGTGGGCAGAAAAACAATCATAGATATTCATATTTAGATGGTTGAGTTTTTGCTTGATCGTATTAGGGGTTGTATCCTCCTTTTGGAGTTAGTGCTCCTTTTAGGGTTGTTGCTCTACTAAAATAGGGGTTGGTGTTTCTTGTGAAGTTGGTACTTCACTAAATCTCTTTTCTTTATGTAGTATATGTATATTTTTAGTGGGTTTTCTTCCCTTGAGGGTTTTCACGTTATATATTATGTTCATGTGTACTCTCTCTTGGTTGTGCTTTTACATTTGACTATTTCATGATGTTAATCTCACATTAATTGTTGGATAAATGTTAATGGTGCATGTAGTTAATCTAAAATTGTTGAGAGATATGGGTGATGAGGTGAGTGTCGAGATGGAATGCAAGAATATTATTTAAACGAGAATGTATGGGAAGTTGATGGGAGGCATATTTTTCCTATGGAAATAGTGGGAAGACAATCCCCTCTAGTGGCGGTGCACTGACGGTCCCTTACTCGTAAAACCAGGAAAAAATGGGGCCCTCAAGGCTCCATTAATGTGGGCTAGAGTATTGAAAATTGGGAATGTGCTTGGAATTGGAGTCATCCCCAATCCAAAAGGATAATACAAGTATGTTTTGAGATCCCGATACTATTGTGAATATAACTATGGGAATGATGGAGAATTCACTAATTAGAAAACTTGTTGGATGATGCCCAAATATTGATTCAATAAGGGAATGGAAGTTTCATATCTCCCGAATGGATTATTCCTTTTCAAATTCAACAATGTTTAAGATCCTCAAAGGGCCTTGAATGAAGAACCATCGTTTCTAGGTCGAATGGGTCTATTTCTCAGGAAGTGGTATCCTTTGTTCAACCTTGATAAGGAAAACATCAATAAGTTCCATGTTTGGGTACATTTCCTAGGGTTATCTATGGAGTTGTGGGATATATATATGAGTAAGTGGATTTTTGGAACCTTGGGTACCTTCATTTTGGTTGATAATGCAACCTTAAAAAAAAACTAAACTCATTTTTGCTAGGTTTCGTATTTATTCTCTCATGGGAAAAAATATACCCAAAACCATTATTCTTAAATATAATCTTATAAAATGAACACAAAACATTGAGTTTTAAATATACCCACATAGTTATGATGAATACCAAGGCTGGGGTCATACCAAGAAGCAATGTAAAGATAAGGTCTCAATAACTTACAGAGAAGTGTTGAAGTCTAAAAAGAAGAAAGATAAAGGAAAGGGTATGGAATCCAAAGATGTAAACTCTAATAGTGTTAGAAACCTATTCCCAAATAAGGGGATTGTGAAAACAAAAAATTTGGGAAATGAGAAACCCTATACCAATCCTAATAGTGAAAGAAATGAAGGAGAAAATTAGATAATTAGATCTCCACCCATCGATGTTGATGGATTCATTAAAGTTATTTCCAGAAAAAATAGGAAAAAGGCTTTGTTTTAACCACATTTACAATGAGCCAAGGATCATTCTCAAATTGAAAGATTGAAGGATTCAAAAAAATTGGAACCATTGTTAACAAAAGAGATAGCGAATGAAAAACACAAAGCAACCTTGAAAGAAGGAAATATAGAAGTGAATGACCAAGAACCAGAGCTAGGACCATTAACCAACATGATAGATAAATTATTAGGTTATGAATAAGTTGTAGTGATGAAGGGAGATGAAAAAGAGGAGGATGAGGAAGCCAATATAATTAAGAATATCATTCAAAATGTGACACAACCTATTCAAAAATATCACGAAAGTTAGTGATGGGGATATAAAACACTAAAAGGAAAAGAAAACATTCCAATAGAAGGGATATGCACACTTAGTAAGGGAGAAGAATAGAGAAAAGTTGTAGCTAACTCACAGACAATAAAATTGGTTCTCGAAGGCCTAATAGGCAAGAGGCCCGAAAAATACTAGTTAGAAGAAAATAGAAGATGGTACCAAATCAAAGCTAGATCTAAGGAGTTTTTGAAGACCAAAACAAAACATTTCCAAATGAATGTTATTTCATGGAATATAAGGGGTCTTAAAAATACTAATAAATTTATACTTAAAAAAATTAGGTTAAAACACAAGGTAAATATTTTAATTCTCCAAGAAACCAAAATTAAGGTAGAGAAATTTATGTTAATAAAGGACAATTTATGGTGCAAGGCAGAGGTAGTGGCTGTCAGTTCTATGGGTGCTTCTAGTGTGCTTTTTGTTATATGGGACCCTAAAAAGTTTCAAGGTATGAATCTTCTATGAAAATATAACCACATTGTTATTATTTTCAAAGACCTCAAATCTAAATCTTTTTGGGTGTTGTATAATATCTATGCACCAAATCATAAAGGGGAATGTTTTTTTTTGGGAAGAGTTGTCTAAATTTCACAAAATCATCTATGAAATTGAGTGGATTTTTATTTGGGATTACAATACTCCACTTATGCCAAGTGAAAATAGGGGTGGCAATATTGAATTAAATTAAAATATAGAGGCCTTGTAAGACTTTATCACCTCTAACATCCTTTTGGATAGTGAGTTAAAGGGGAAAAAATATACTTGGTCCAACCGTAGACTTGGATATCAATTGATTCAGATAAGTTGGATAGATATTTAACTACTTGGGGTTGGCTAAACAAGAGGATTTCCTTTTCTCCTTCCTGAATAGGTTTAGAACATAACCAATCTTATTTATCATTAAAAATAAGGAGATAAAAACAACACCTTTTATATTTGAAAAAATGTGGCTTCAGCATGAGAATATTAAAGAACTTGTTAAGGAATGGTGGGGCATAAAGATTCAAGGAACAACTATGTTCAGAGTCACCAAAAAATTTCAAATGTTAAGAATCAACTCAAGGGATGGAACAAATCTAGTTTTGGGAACATTTTTGAATCCAAAATCTTGAGAGAATAGGAATTAGCTACTCTCCAAACTTCTTTGGAAGAGGATGATGAGGATAACCTTGTTGCTAATCAAATCAAAGAGAAAGAGCTCCTATCATAGTATCACAATATTCGGACAAGGAAGAAACCTTTTGGAGTAATAAGTGAAAGATCTAATGGCTAAATGAAGGGGATAAAAACACTAAGTTTTTCCATATTGCTACCCTCAAAAGAAGATGTTCCAATAAGATCACTTGTATTAAAGGGGAAGAAAATGTGTTCTTGTCTAACCCTAATGAAATCTTAAAAAAATTTGTTGCCTTTCTACAACAATATCCTTTCTTCTCATCATGACTATAATAGGGAGAAAGAGAGGCTTTTCTTGGATTATATACCTAGGTTGGTTTCAGAAGAAGACATCCACATGATTATCAAGGTTCCATAAAATGAATACATTTAATTTATACTGAAAACTATGAGCCTAGACAAAGCTCCTGGCCTGGATGGCTTCCCTACCCTTTTTTTCAATTCTTTTGGGAAGTGGTCAAAAATATGTTTAGATTTCCATTCAGAATCATTCAAAAATAAGAAGATGCTCAAAGATATGAATTGTACCTTTCTTTCTCTCATTCCAAAGAACCACAATGTTGAAGACTTTAAGAAATTCAGATTGATCCTTTTTGGCAATTGCATATAAAAGATGTGTTCTAAGATCTCATAAATGAGGTTAGAGTTACTTCTCCCTACTTTGATTTGTAATCAAATAGTGGGTTTTGTGATGGGAAGGCAGATCCAAGACAACATTGTGACTATAAAGGATACCCTCCATTCTATGAAGTTGAATAAGAATAAAATGATGGTGATCAAACTTGATATGGAGAAATCCTACGATAGAGTATCTTGGGATTTCCTTCACAAAGTTATAGAAAAATATGGCTTCAGATTACTGATTCACCAACATGATTTATAGTTACATATCTACTTTTGGATTCTTCACTAGCTCAAGAGGATTGAGAGAAGAAGATTCATTATCTCCTTTACTTTTCATATTCAAGGCGAAACTTTAAGAAGAGATCCGAATAAGGCCAATGCCGATGGAAGAATCAAGGGTATTATTCCCTCTACTAAAAATTTTGATTTATCGACCCACCAACACTTCGTAGATTATACAATATTGGTTGGTGAAGCTACAATACTAGAATATAGATAATTTAAAATTCTTTTGAAAGAATACAAAGAGGTTTTAGATCAACTTATAAACTTCAGGAAGAGATCATTGTTTTTTGTCAACACCCTAGAAAAAACATACCTTAAAATATCCCATATTTTGGGTTGTGGATGGAAATCCTTTTCAAACAAATATTTAGGAATGTCTATTAGGACAAAGAGACTCAAGAATGATGACTGGAAATTCTGATTGACATATTTCTTAATAATCTTGAAGGATGGAAAATATCTCTCCTTTCACAGGAAGGTAAATCTATCCTTCTCAAGTGCCTTATTCAAAACTTTTCGATTTGCACAATGTCTATGTTTAGATTTGTAGTTGTAATTGCTAACAAACTAGAAGGTATTTGAAAATTATTTCTATAGAGTAGGAGTGAAAACAAGAATATATTGTCTTTGCTTGCTTGGGATAAAAATTTTATGCCTAAAAAATGAGGTGGGTTTTGAATTAGAGATTGGGAGAAAATAAACAAATATCTCATGTCCAAAATGGCTTGGATGCTACTTAAAGAGGAAATTTTCTAGACTAAAATTATCTGAAATAAATACTAGAATAATCTAACAACTAGTTGGTGTTTCAACACACCTATTTTCTAGGGATCCATTTTCTTGAAGGCCATCAATTGGGCCAAAGAGTTACTATCAAAATGTTTCAAATGGAAGATATGGAATGGAAGAAGTACAAAGTTATGGGAGGAAAAATGGATTTTGGACCAACATCTTAAGGATTATTTCCCTAATCTACAACTTGTTACTGTTAGAAAGTATGGTTCTTGATTAGATGATTATTTCAATGAAGAAAACCCTATAAAATTTGGAAATTCATTACTCTAGAGGGATAAAATATATCTAAGCTAGATACACTTAATGATTTATTGTGTTGAATGGTTGTTACCAGAAAATAATAACAAGACAATATTATCTGGTCTAGAGAGGAAAATGGAAATTTATCGGTTAAGAGTGTCTAAAAGTTAATTTTAAAGAGGTTCCTTTAGTGGAAAACTTCAAATGGGATAGTGTTTGGCTCAAGGAAGTTATTCCCAAAGTTAATATATTTTGGTGGCATTTTCTACATGAAAAAATACTCACATTGGTAAACCTAAAAAAGGGGATTCAATATGGTGAATAGGTGTTTGTTATGTGAGGAATATATGGAAAATAACTATCACCTTTTCCTTGACTTTCCTTTTTTCGTAAATTTTAGAACTCCCTTCTTTCTCTCTTTGATATTAAGTGGATTTTTCCTCCCACTTTGAAGATGACCTGACCCAATGGAGTTTCACTTTTAAGAGCCAAGGTCTCAAGTTTTTATGGATATTTACCATCATGAATCTTAGCTGGGAAATATGGAAGGAAAGAAATAGGATAATATTTAAGGGAAAGAAGGAAACAGAGAGAATAATTGTTGTTAGATGTTATAATGTTATAAAAGCTAACTTTTCCATTCTTCAAAATAAGAAAAAGTGTATCAATGATCAGGAAAGAAACATATCCTCAAATTGGGATATTAACAACAGCCACAAGATACCTCCTAAACCTAACCCTCGGCTGGATGGTTGGGAAAATCCCACCATTGACTAGATCAAGAAAATTTTCAAAAGTTCCTCAAAAGGAAACCTAGGAAAAGATGGAATTGGAGGAGTTTTTAGGACTCATGAAGGCACATTTTTACTTGGTTACTGTTATAATTTGGGAATATAGTCTAATCATATTGTTGAAGCCAATGTAGTTTTTAAGGATTAAGCATTGTTGTTAAAATTAATTTCCAAAAAATCAAAGTCGAAAATGAACGCATAGACATCATAAATATCATCCTCAATAATGGTACTACCTCTATAGCTATGTAGGATTATATTGAAGGTATAAAATACATGGCTAAAAAGTTCTAAGGAATTTCTTTTAAACATATTTATAGGGAGGCCAATGGGATGGTTGACCTCTTCACTAAAAATGGGTCTACTCTGATGGGATGAAGTTCACTAATAACTTTGAGGAGTTAGAAACACCCATGAAATTTCAACTTGCTAAATATGTTAAAGAAAACAATAATGTCAAGAAATTATCTTAAGTTCTAGAGGGGTGATGTTCAATGGTAAGAAGAATGATTATTTTTATCATATCTTGAATCAAAATGAAATTGGGGAGTCAAGATGTACAATGATTAAAACTAATGCTAGGTAGAGACACATGCAAGATCAGGATACTCATAAAGGTCAAGATTTAAAGTGTGGGAATGAGTCTATCAAAAGTGGAGGTAAAATCATTTTTTAGAATAGGAGAAATCATTGGTGGTGAGATATCAAGAATATACTTGAGTTGAATCTGCACCTATTACACAAATGCAAATCCATGGAGGAGTTAATACCTTAAGCACAAAAATGGGTGGAGACTTAGTGAAGGTTGAACTTGAAACTTTTCCAGAGATGAGAAATGAATCGATTGAGCTCTTATAGAAAGATGGTTTTATTATATTTTTCAACATATTCAATGGCCATGATGAGAATATTAGTCTCTAGATTGCTAAGTCATGGAAAGATGGTTAGGTATGTATGCAAGGATTATCATTTTCAATTACACCCAAGATGATTGCAAAAGTGACTAGGTTGTTGATGGAGGGAAGATTGATCTTTAAACTAAAGACAAACTATATTTTTGAAGTGGAAAACTTCTTGCAAGGTAAGGAGACTTTAACACATAATTTCAATGGCTACGATAGAGACTCTCTGCTTCCCCCTTATGTGGAAATCACTTTCCTATTGATGTAATATGTAACCCTTGAAGGAAGGTTTAAAGTTGTTTACGAATATCATTTCCCTATGATTAACCATATCAAACTTGGTAGGCTTAACTATTATCCTAATTTTTTTGTTCAAATATTTGGATAAGTCTATCTATCTTATCAAAAATAGGAATTTCAAAGTTCCTTTTCACTAAGGGCTTATTAAGGCCTTGGTTAAAACAGGGACCCCTAGAACTGGTAGGACTAAAAAAATGGTTTGAAGGGGAAGAACCATAGGAAGGAGGAAGACATTGAAATATTGGGTAAAATAAATATATCTCGCACGTCTAGGGGGAATCCTAAGAAGTAAATAAGAGTGGAGGGATTGGAAGATAAATAGGGGAAAATGAAATTATCTCTGGATATAGAGAAAAGGAAATTAAATAGCCTAAAGAGGATGATAGTGATAATAAGTTTCAGGAGGAAAATACAGAGCCTCGAATTGGTTGAAAATGAAAAACACAAGGAGATCCCCTCAAAATGGCTGATAAGGAAGAAATATTTGAAACACATAGTCGAGTAATCGAGGAAACAATTTTCAATATCAAGGCTCAAATGTTTCTCAAAAATATATTTTTATTGCACAACATCAATGCTTTTGTGAAGTAATTTGAAAAATACAGATGGATACTGATATAAATAGGCACACAATTAGTATGGTGTCTATCAAACTTAAGGAGTTACAATATAAGATTATAAAATCACCTCTATCGTGGTCAATGAGAAACTTCAAAATGCAAATGAAAGATGTCAAGCTATGGAGAAGGATATGCTGAAAATGAAGGAGACAATGATGCACATAAAATAACTGCATATTATGAACATGAAAAGCATGATTCAACACTTGAAAATGATGGGATAATTTCTCTATGCAATGCAAAAATCCAAGCAGTTGGAAAAAGAATTTTTCATGCTAAAAAAATAGATGATCGAACAGACTATGAAAAATGAAGGGTCACTATTGAAAAAATGGTCAAAGAATGGAATGATTGCATGAAGTCTGTGGGTGAAATTTTCAAGGAATAAACCTATGTTGTTGTTTTTTTGGAATTTTATAAGTTTGTATGCCTTTTTATGTTTTAATGTTACATTGGCCTTCTCTGGACCTTTGATGTTGTTAGTTTGGTAAAATATGTTTTTATTTGGTTTCTTGCTGTGTTTTTTGTTGGCTTCAATGGGTATACCCTTGGCCATGATCTTATGGTCTGAATTTTTTTTATTATACGGGTTAGGGTACCCTTAACCCTTCTTTACCACTAATAAAAAAACCTGAAATTATTTTGAGGATTTAAAGAACCGATTCACTCCCCCTTAGTTCATTGTGTTTCTAATAATTGGTATCAAAACAAGTCCTTATAAAACAATCTTGGCATCTTGAAGGAGATCTTAGAAGCACAAGATGGCTATGAAAATAAGGAAAGAGAATAATGATTTGAGAGCTATGGCCAAGAGGGATGAAGAAACCATCAAGTGTCTCAAGATTCAATTAGATAAGGCCATTTCAAATCTTATTCCAAACGAAGAGGAGTGTTATAGGTTAAAAAATAAGCCATGTGATGTTTATATGCACTCTCAAGATGATCTCAAAGAGGTTGTGATGGATCTAAAATTAGAATTTTTTTCCATATAAAGGAGAACATCAGTTTAAAGTCTGAAATCAAAGGTATGGTAGAATTACTTGAGACCAAAAATAATGGTATGTTAAGCTCAAGGAAGAGATGTAAACTCTAAAGGTAAAAGGAGATGAAAATCCTAATCTAGTAGATCAAGAAGTTGGTCCTAGTTCTAAAGGAAGTGAAGATGAAGGTGTTCATGGAAAGAAGGTCTATTCAAGGCCTAATCTTATTAGACAACCAAATGCAATGAGGTATGCAAAATTTCATGGTTATTTTTATGCTTGCAATGGTTTTATTCATAGAGTAAGGGATTGTATGAAGTTTTTCAGTTGTGTGTACCCTTGGAGAAATGAAAATACTACAAGAGGGATTAATCAAGAGATATGCAAGAGATTATTTGTCTTAAGTGTCATCTTAAGGGTCATATTGCAAGGTTTTTCTCTCATTATTCATTTAGGCAAGTTAAAAAGGTTAAAACTCTCAAAATGAAGGAAATTTGGATGGAAAAATATTTCAAATAAGAATCAGATCTAGTCATGGTGAATGAAAAAATGCTTTCAATGCTAAAAGAATTCCTATCCATGCTAGAGAGATCAAGAAGTCTTAACCAAAGGTTTTAGAAAACCAAATGTGCTTAACTACATTTCATTAATCAATACATGAGAGGTTGAAAGGATAGGAATTTTTGAAACATCAAGGGTGATAAGGTATGAGAGGTGATTTTCTCTCATATGTTTTTGAGATCTTGTTATTTTAGGGTGTTTACAGTGGTAGGATTATTTCATTCATCATTTTCCTTAAATTATGTTTGTCTTATTTAAGGTGGTTCTAGGTCTAAGTGATAAGTTAAGCCTAAAAGTCTAGTGGAATTTGAAAGTTTTTAAGGTCATTATCATGAGTGATATATGTTTAAAATGGATTGTGTGTATTAAATCGTCTATGAATATGATTTGTATCGGAGTTGTCAAAGTTGGAAAAAGTATCAAGTAGCTATGAAATCTTGCTTACTCCCAAAGGAGTTAGGATTAATGTGAATCTTGAATTTTTGGTCCATGACACTGTCATATAGGTATGTCTTTATTCAATTTTTTTTTACGAGGTTGTCACAAGGATTGTTGGAGTTTTGATGTTCAAGTGTATCAAGTTAGAAGCATCAAGTAGAGGTTATCATGGAAGTATTTAATCATAGAGTCTAGTTTGTTTTTATGTATCCTAAGAAACTAAGGAATTTGTATTCATCATGATTAGGATTCCTAAGAGTTTATGTTTTTGATTAGAGTATCTTGTAGCCTGCATATCAATCAAAGGGGTTTATTTCATCATAAAATTTGTGTGTAATCTTTTAGTATTAGTTTATGGTGTCATGTAAATCTTAAATAGGTTTTTGTTTAGTTCATAAGTCTCAAATATCCACCATGAAGTATTTTTCAAAGTGGTTCTAATATTTGAGAACTCATTAATGCAATGAATTTTTCAATATACAAATCATGAAGGTTATTTAAGAATGTTTTTGTATCACTATATCTTGAAAAGATCATCAAAATAAGTCTTTGGATTTGATTCAAGGGTCAGCATCTAGTCTGTGATTGTCAATAAAATTTCTTGTCATGAAGGAAATAGTTATAGAATGGTTTGAACCATGTTATCAAGCCTCATAAGCATGAGTGTGGTTCAAAGTATGTGTTTTTAGTCACAGGATTGAAAGATTGATCATTCAAATTATGAGTGGGTCATGTTTAAAGAAGAGGTATAGTAAATTAAGGTCATATTGTGCCTTTTTCACAATATGTTTATATGAAATGTCTAAGATATCATCAAAATAAGTCTTTGGATTTGATTCAAGGGTTGCATCTAGTCTGTGATTGTCAATAAAATTTCTTGTCATGAAGGAAATAGTTATCGAATGGTTTGAACCATGTTATCAAGCCTCATAAGCATGAGTGTGGTTCAAAGTATGTGTTTTCTAGTCATAGGGATTGAAAGATTGATCATTCAAATTATGAGTGGGTCATGTTTAAAGAAGAGGTATAGTAAATTAAGGTCATATTGTGCCTTTTTCACAATATGTTTATGTGAAATGTCTAAGATATCATCATGTTTCAAAATCATTTATAGTATCTATCAGTGATCAAAATTGTATACAAAGTCATGATATATGCCTATAATATATTTCAAATTTCATTATTGTCATGTAATGGATATAACAAGTGGTCTGAGACTATCTATTGAGTGATTCTTTGTAGTCATGCCTTCATCTATCTCATGTCGATCAAGCAATATGTGTTGTCAAGATTATGCATTTCCTCAAACAGGTCTATGAAGGTGGTTGAGTATATTTGAGGGTACTTGAAGGTAATGATATATTTCCTCAAGAAGAACAAGTTAATGCCTAAGTTTCTTTGCATTACCAATATTATAGAGGTCTCTTACTACAAAATTGAAGGAAAATGCATCAAATTCAAGCTATTCTTTGTCATCAAGGATTATTTTGGAAAGTTTCAAATGGTTTTACTTCTATTTTTTATCTCATGGATATGTATCAAAGAGTTGGAGATGTTTAAAGATGACTTCAAGTGTTGATGATGCTCTCAAAAGTGTGAAAATGATGTTAAAGGTATGTGTAGTTAATAAGTCTCATGGTTTTCATGATGGTTTGAGGTTTCACCTCTTTACAAGGATGATATTAAAAACAAGTTAGGACAATGGTTTATCTTCAAAGTTGATTAAGTTGTTCACCCAAGGGGAGATAGTATAGGAGTTAATCAAGATATGAGTTCTTAAGTAGAGTGTGTTCTTGGAGGTGCCTAAAATAGTGGTCATTTGTTCTACACTATTCAACATCATGCTTCAAGGTTGAATACGTAAAGATTTTAAGTGTTGCAGGTCTATAGTCAAGAGAATAAGGTCTCATATGGACTAAAGATTAGTGTGGTGGGTCACAACTTACCAAAAATTATCTAGAAGATAAGGTACACTTTGTTGATGATTTTGGAGAAAAATAAATTATGTGATTTTAAAAGAGATGCTACAGGTATAAAGGTGGTCTTCATGACTCTTAAGGTTATTCAACATGATCTAGAGATTAAAATCATTATCAAACAAGTAAGCTACAAAGTTACTAGGATCAATGGAATTAATATAAAGAATTTTAAAGTGAGATAGGTAAACATCTAAGAAAATATGGACTATGTCAAGGCAGGGGGAGCCATTTATTGTATTCTTATAAGTATTTTAGGTGGTTGTGTGTAAAATGTTGATTTTTACAATATTACTATATTATGGATACAATGCTTTGTGTTGACTTTGTTGAGACCTAAATAAATGTAAAGAAGGCATGAGCAAGTGCATTTATGTCTATAAATATGAAATGGGTATCTACATGTATGAATGGTAGTCTAATATGTGTTCATGCATCTTCAAGAGTGTGAAAATGTGTATCAAGGTGTTGGGGTCAAGGCGAGGATTCTTGTTGATGATCAAAGTGGAAAAGGTAAAACAATTAAATCAGGGTTGCAGATTTACTTAAATGGCATTGTAACAGGGAAAAAAGTATGTGAGATCTCTTAGATGAGCATATAAGTTTGATTCTCCTTTAACTGTGTGAAATTATTTTTAGACATTATGGAGTCCTAGTGATGATCAAACTAATCCAAGGTTGGTTTTAAGAAGAAGAGAATGGTCTAAACCATTGATCTAGTATAATGTGTCCCTGAACATGAAGTAGAGGTAGAATATAATGAGTTTTTATTAGCTATAATTTTGTATGATATGTGAAATTTTTTCAATATAAAGAATACTATATGAGGTGTCTTGAAGGTCTACAAGAGGATATTGAAATTTGATTCTAACAAAAGCATAAGGTATGTAGAAAAATATTTTCCTAAACATGTTTTTCTGAGTTCCTCATGAAGTAGTTGTAGTTTTACATTAATTTGATTGGGTAGTGGAATATTGTGTAAGAAGGATTCATGGTGCTCTATAAAGGATATGTTGAGGGGAGCCTAATTTCCATTTATTTAAATGAAATGAATCCATGGTACAATTATCTTGGTAAGTGAATTTTGTTTGATCTCAAAAGTATTGTAACAAAGATTTTCTTAACTATGAAAGAAGAGAAAATGATGAGTTTCAGTGTTTGATGAAGGACACTTAAGGAAGGGGGAGAAAGTTTGACTCTCTAAGAAGGCATAAGCTATGGATAAGAGTGGAAAGGAAGAGTATATGGTGTTGGAATACATAATGGATTATGGTATATGAAATTCATTTAAATAAGAGTTAAACAACATGTATTAAAGGTTGAAAACCTTTAAAGGTTAACTGTTTGGCCATTGCAACATTTGAGCCTCCAAAATGCCAAAACGCCATCGATACATCATGGAGGACTACGGGTTTGAAGCTCATGGAGGACTACGGGAGGGTTTTGAGAGTGTGGTTTCAGCCACTCTGGCTGTTGAATGTCTTTCAAGAGGCTGCGAACAAGCTGATAAGGCATTGTTAAGAGGGAGAACCGGATAAAGGTATTAGTATTGGATCTAGAGCCTGGGCTGATATTGTTAAGGTACCTCCTGACAAAAATGTGGGTCCTCTTTCTCCTGCATCTGGACTAAATTTTAAAAGTACAAAAGATAATGAGGGGGTGACCCACATACAAGTGCCTGATGGATGTCTGCATAGAGCTCTTGAGAAAACTAATCTAGCCCTAGTTGGAAAGTTTTTGGGATCAAGACCCAATGTAGATATTATAAGAAAATGGGCCATATGCAGATGGAAACCAAAAGGAGATTTGATTATCACCACCATGGCCAAGGGTTTTTTTCTAGCCCAATTTAATCTACAAGCTGATGTGGACTCTGTCTTATTGGGTGGTCCCTGGTGTATTGGCAATATGGGGATTTTTCTAAAAAATGGTATCCCAGGTTTAACCCAAATACTGAGAACATTCATGCCATACCCATCTGGTGTAGACTCCCAGGGCTGCCCCTACATCTATGGGATGATGAGATCCTTCTTCATATAGCTAAATCGATTGGTTCACCAGTTGGGCTAGATGGACCTATGAAAAATAGATCCAGACTTTCCTTTGCAAGGTTCTGTGTCTCATCTGAAATGGATCAGGAGCTGCCTGAACACATTATTCTACAATCCAAATTTGGGGCATGGAAACAACCAATAGAATATGAGGCTTTCCAGCTAAGATGTAACAAATGTCATAAATTAGGGCATTTTTCTGAAAATGTTCCAAGAAAATGAAGCAACAGTTGGAAAAACCCTTGGATCATTCTAAAAGTAAGGGCAGAAGTAGATGGATGAGGATGATAAAGTCTCTCTAACTGACGAACAAAACCGAATGTAAGAGATCGCTGCATGCAAATGAACCTAAGGATAAAGGACCGGAAAAAAGGCTTTAAGACCATAATAAAGAGGCCACCGGTTTATAGGAAACTATGGAGACCCAAAATCCACCAGTCAGAAAAGCATGATAAAGCCCAAAAGGAAAAAGATCCTGAATCGACAAAGGGTGAAGAAATCAAGAGGGAAATGGAAGTAGATCAAACAATGATACTTGAGAAATCAAATCCGATAAAGCTGAACATGGAAGTTGATGAAGAAAATGAAAAAGTATACATTCATCTAACCACTTCTACGGAAGAAGAGATGGAAAAAATTACTCCTTTTCCTCATCAAGAACTGATAACTAAGAATAGTTCTCTAGAGTTGCACAAAATGAGACAAGGAAAAGCCAAAGATGTTCTGGAATCCATAGCAAGAGATCTAAACCAGGATAAAGAGTTTGCCGATATGGAGGAGCTCACTCCTAAAATAGCTCAATAACTTGATTTTGATAAAGGAAAAGAGGAAGGGGAAATTACTCCTACTATAAAGAAAATTCTATCAAAATGTGATAAAGATGGATTCATCACAGTGAGAAGTAAGAAATGAAGACTAAAAGGATTCGAAGAAATTCTAGAATCACTCTATAGTGATAAAAAGAAATAGATAGGAAGCTGGGAAGCTTCCACCTCAAGAATCACAAGGGCTACTGCCAGGAGAACTGCAAATATTGGAGTCACCTATAGAAAAGGCAGACTCTCCAAGAGAGAAGTAAGAGAAAAAGAGACTGAGAAAGAAATTGTAGATGGTACTCAAAGGCTTTTGAACCATCTGGAAACTACATCCCCAAAAAATTTTAATGAAGGTTATTTCTTGGAATGTCAGAGGACTCAATGGGGGACCTAAAAAAGAATGCTTAAGGAAATCAAAAGATCAAGCACCCAACATCCTTCTAATTCAGGAAATGAAAATGAAAAATAAATAGATTGAAGATTGCAAAATATCTCTCTGGGAGAATGCTTCCTTTGCTGTTGTTGATTCTCAAGGTGCTTCGGAGGCTTAGTGGCCTTCTCGGGGAAACTAAAACTGCTTCATGGTAATGTGCTTTCATCCTCCCAAAATCATTTAGCTATAATCTTTAAAATCCTTGAGAATAATTCTAGTTGGATTCTTTCCAATATTTATGCCCCTAATACTGTTGCTGGTAGAAGAAATTTGTGGAAAGAGTTAGTCTTATTTAAAATAAATTTGAGGATATGAATTGGTTGATAATGGGGGACTTTAACACTCCTTTAAATCTGGGGGAAAATTTTGGAGGGAACTTTGATTTCTCTATCAAAGATGGAAGAATTTTTTGGCTTTATATCGACTCTTAATCTTATGGACATTGAACTTCATGGTAATCAATACACCTGGTCTAACAAAAGAATTGGGGAAAATCTGATTCAGGTTAGATTGGATAGAGCTCTCATTTCTACTAACTGGATCTTAGATCAGAATTTTCATCTCTCCTCCCTTCCCAGAACGGGTTCAGACCACAATCCTATTGCCCTTAATTTCTTCAATTGGTCAAAACCTTTCCACTGCAATTTTAAATTTGAAAAGATGTGGCTTGAACATGAGGACATTCTGGATAGAATTAAAGAGTGGTGGTCTTGGGAAGGGACTAGAACTGCTCAATTCAGGCTTCTTTAGAAGCTGAAAAATGTGAAACAAAAGGTTAGAATCTGGAATAAAGAGGTTTTTGGGAATATTTTTGAAAAAAAGAAAGAGCTTAAACAACAACTGGAAGAGTTTGAGCTTAAAGTTTCATTGAAAGGTATGACCCTTGAGGATCATCAACAGAAAAAAACTTCTCTCCGCCTGCATAATATAAACAACTGTGAGGAATCCTTTTGGAGAATGAAGTCTAGAGCCCTCTAGTTAAAAGCAGGAGATAGAAATACAAATTTTTTTCATATGACAACCCTCAAACATAGGGCTTGTAACAAATTTATGAAGTCTCAAAGGGTAATGGGAAAATTACTACGGATTCTGAAGACATCGAGATGAAGCCCTCAAATTCTACAAGAATCTGCTCACAGAGAATAATTCCTACAATGAGCAAGTGGCCTCCTTTCTCTTAGACTCCATTCCTAATAATTTACTACCTGCCGAGAGGTTTAAGAGTCTTTCCAAAACAGTCACCATTGAGGAATTGAAAATAGTTGTTTTTTCTCTGGAAGGGGATAAGGCTCCGGCCCTAATGGTTTTTCTCCAAAATTCTTCCAAAGATGCTGGGAAATCTACTCAAGATCTATTTAAAGTTGTTAATGAGTTCTATAGAACTAGAAATCTCATAAAAGAGTTAAACAATACACATATTGTGCTTGCTCCTAAGAAGCTGGATGTAAAGGATTTCAAAGATTTTAGGCCAATCAATTTGGTTAATGTAATCTATCGGATCTTCACAAATATTTTAACCACTAGGCTACAACCTATTCTAATGGAAATTATTTCTCAACAACAGAGCGGATTCATTCAAGGTAGAATTATTCAGGATGGAGTTATTATGGTCCATGAAACAATTCATTCAATCAATAAAAGTAAAAATTTGGGATGGCTATCAAGTTAGACATGCATAAGGATTTTGACAGAGTCTCCTGAAATTCATGGATGCGCTTTTATCCAAGTTCGGATTTCGAATAAATTCAGGAAAATTATACATTCTTGCATATCTTCATCTAGATTCTCAATGGTTGTTAATGGGGAACCAGCTTGTTTTTTTTGCCAAAGAATAGAGGAATTTGACAAGGGGACCCCATCTCCCCTTTGCTGTTCATTATAATGGCTAACAGTTTAAGTAGATCTATCTCAAAATCTATCCATATTGGTATGATAAAGGGATTTCAACCTACTTCTGGTAATCAGGTTTCCTCTCACTAGTAGTTTGCTGATGACACTCTCCTACTTCTGATGGCCTCAATAATTAAGTCGAAGGCTATCAAAACTATCCTTAGATTTTATGAGGAAGCCTCGGGATAGAAAGTTAATTTTGACAAAAGCTCAATCTATTTTTTCAATACTCCTATTGAAAGGCAAAGAAAGATTGCTCTCATTCTTGGATGTACTATTAATTCCCTCCCTACTACTTATTTAGGGCTCCCTATGAGTACTAGTAAGGTTTCTAATGAGGTTTGGAATGATCTTCTTAAGAGATTTCAAAAAAACTTGCTAGTTGGAAAGGAGCTTTACTTTCAAGTGCAGGAAAGTGTTTATTGATAAAAATCACTCTTCAGAACTTACCTATTTATATTATGTCAATGTTCAAAGATTACAACAACAAAGATGAATATCATTGAAAAAATTCAAAAGCACTTTTTATGGCATGGTACTGAATATAGGTTTAGGTACCATTTAGTTTCTTGGGAGCAGGTCTGTAAACCAAAGAGGATTGGGAGTTTAGGAATCAAAGATATCAAAAATATGAATTCTGCTCTTATTGCAAAGTTGGGTTGGAGAATTATAAAAGAGAAAAATCCTTGGACTGAGTTGATCAAAATCAAATACCTTTCCAATCAAAGCATGAATTCCTTTATTTTTGATCAGTTACTTCCAAATGGTTCTATTTTCTGGAACAATCTTCTCCACATCAGACATATTCTCTCTCAGGGATGTAGTTAGAAGCTTGGGGATGGTCAAGATATTGATTTCTTGACTGATAAATGGTCAGCTATTAACTGGATTTCCTCTAATGGTCACATTAAAGACAACTTAATTAGAAATTATGGGCACAAATTTCAGGACTATATTGAGGTGGTTGAAAATAAAAGGAAATGGAAACAGCTTCAAAAGTAGATGAGGATAATGTGCACTCGATGTTTCATCCATGCAGATTCATCTCTCCATAATTCATATTAGTCCTCAAAATCATAAGGATGAACTCATTTGGAAATATTCTTTTGATGGAGAGTACTCGGTTAAATCGGGCTATAACTCTTTCTTTGCCTCTATTGAAAGTGATACTGAGTGGCATAAGTTGTGGATGCCTGAGCTAACCCCTAGAGTAAACTTTTTCTGGTGGCTCATCATTAAAGGCAAGATCCTATCTAATGACAATCTCATTAGGAAAGGATTCATCATGCCTAATAGATGTTACATGTGTTAGGAAGAAGTAGAAGACATCAAACACCTCTTTCTTCATTATAAGTACACTTCCAAAATTTGGCATCTTATTTTTGAAAACTTTAATTAGGAATGGATCTTTCCCCATACTTGTCTTCATGCCTGGGAACAATGGAACTCTCCTTACAAACATTGTGTGGTGAGGAGATTATGGCAACTAGTTCTCCCTCACACCATGTGGTGAGTTTGGAAAGCTCGTAATGATGTCATTTTCAGGAATACTAGAAAGTTATGCAAAAAAGTCTACAAATAAATTATCATTGCTGTGAAAGAAAACATTGAAAGATTTAAACCCCCCAAAAATAGACTTTACCCTGAGGAAGAAGAGCACATTCTGGCTGCTTGGAATATTGGCACTGTTTTGAACAAGAATAACAATAGTATTGATAGATCCACTGTCCGATGGATTCAGCCTCCCAATGCTTGGCATAAGTTGAATTTTGATGGGGCCTCAAAAGGAAATCTTGGAGATTCTGGAGGTGGGGGAGTCATTAGAGATCACAGAGGTTGTTTTGTTACTACTTTTTCTAGTAAAATGGGTAGGAAAACTAATCACTACTCTGAAGCTCTTACTGCTCTTTGGGGAATAAGGCTATCCAGGGATTGTAATATTTCCAATATTATAATTGAGGGTGATTTGCTGAACTTTATCAATCTTTTAAACCAAAAACAACCCCCCAGTTGGTCAATCAGAGACTTCATTGCTGAAGCTACTAATATTTGCAAAAGTTTTGAAAATTTTGAAATCAAACATACCTACCATGAAGGCAATAGTGTGGCTGATGGTTTGGAAAATATTGGGGTTAATAATACTTTTCAAACTTGGTTAAGGGGTGACATTCTTCCTACTAAAGTAAATGATGACATCATCAAAGATTTGCATGACTTGGAACGTAATCACTAATAGTTGTAGTGTTGATGCTAAGGAGTGGATTTTTAAGTGTAGAATGATGACATCATCAAAGATTTGCATGACTTGGAGTGTCATCATTAATAGTTATAGGCGGATGCTAAGGAGTGGTTAATTAATTGCAAAGTGAGGATTAATAATTACATCTCTTCACATGATTGGGAGGGCTTCAAAAGTAGAGTTGAGGATGATTCGTATAGTTTTCAAATTTTTACCATTGCAGGAAGAGGTAATATCATAGGAAAAATGGGGGGACCACCTTGCAAGACAGAGCCCACCCATAATCCAGCATGGAAAGATGATACAGTTCTTTGGAACTATTTACAAAAAGGGGGTCTCACAAACTTTATTGAAAAATTCCAAGGTTTTGATCAAGATCTCTCAATTAAATTTACTCAGGGATGGAGGAATCACGTGGTTAAGTATAGTAATATCAAGGTTGAGATTTATGAGGAGCTTACTACCCAGGTCATTGGGCTTAGTCTAGACGGAACCAAATTCTTCAACAAGTGTGTGGACAGAGAGGTGGAGGCTAAGAAGTTTCTTGATGAGGGGGAGAATCTGGAGTTTGTGATGGCTGGCATCAAACTTTCTTTTGTTCCAGAGCCTTTTGCTGAGATCGCAAGGATGGTGGTAAGGTACGTTACTCTGGAGGGGAGATTTATCACTATTCCCCAAAAGCACTTGATCTTCCTTTATCACTTCCGTAGAAACATCACAATCAACTTTCCTCATTACTTGTTGAATTCTCTAGAGAAATTTGTTATAGAAGTGCAAAACCACACTATGGTTGTTCTCCTTCATCAAGGGTTAATACTTCTTATTTACTCGCCACTACTCAGCCTGCCCCCACTCGGATTCTACTCCTTCCCCTGCCTCTATCCCTCCCCTTCCCGATAGGAAACTTGACATTGCTACCACTAGCAGGAAAAGGAAAGAGATGAAAACTAAGGTCCTCGTTATCCATTTTTCACCCCCATGGTAAAAATGATAACATGCATCGAATATTCAATTCCTAAGCAAATAGATTGACTCAGGGCAAAAAAATCATGTTTCTAGGGTCCCCTCAGATTTTTTCTAACTCCCCTGTCTAAGAAGAAGAGAGCAAGTTCTAAGAAAAGGTGAAAAAGTTACGTAAAAACAAGCTTGGGCCAGGAAAAATCATGAAAAATGGCTAAGTCCTAGTCCTCACAACAGTTGGGACGTGAGGGACATCTCGGGCCCGAATCGGCCGAAAGGTCACCGGAGTAGTTTGCAGAGCAAAGGAACATCTAGGCCGTCCAGACGCCAAGGGACGTGGAAAGCCGGTTCGACCGAAGGAGAAGAAAATCGACTAATCGCTGAGCTTTAACAGCTTAGACATCTAGACCATGAGTATGCGAAGGACGCGAACCACCCGGATCGGCCGAAAAGGAGAACTTTCGCACTGGGACAGTTGGGACAAAGGGACGCGTGGGACGCGGATAGCCGAAGGAGCCGAAAGCCAATCAAATTACGCCACATGTCATCGGCAGATAAGGGACAAGGAAGCCCATTTCGGGCGGATCGGAAGTTTTCATCCTAGACAGTTTGGGACATCCGAGACAAATGGACGCGGTGGACGCGAAAAGCCGGCAGACCCGCGGACCAACCAAATCATGACACGTGTCACAAGGGGAAACGTCCAAAAGTTCAAAGGGCGAGGTTTGAAGGGTCAACTGAGCCAATCAGAAGAGGACACATGTCTAATGGAATAGGGAAGTGTAGAGCTCGGGGAGGAGTTAGAGAATTTAGCAAGAGTTTCGCCAAAAAGCTAAATGCAAAGGATGCCCCCATGCCCCTGTCCTCCAATCAATGCATGCCACGTGTCCCAAGTGGCGGGCGTGGAAGGAAAGTGGAAAATGTTCCAAAATCACAAAAAGGTCAAAATTTTATTGGAAAACCCACAGGTGAGCAGAGGAGAGAGAATTACGCATCCAATCAGTGCTTGACACGTGTCATCCAGGTGGCAGAGCGCGGGAAAGATTTTCAAAACACATTTTCACCTGTTTTGTGCCCTAAATCTTCAGATCTCCATATCTTTCGATCCAGAGCTCGGATTTGCACGTTATTTATATCAACGGAAAGCTTATGAAATTCTCTACATGATTCTCGGGGCTAATCTTGAATTTTGGTGTAGTCTAGAGAGATAAAGTTAAGAAACAGCTCTGACGCATGTTCATGGCCAGAAGTGACATTTCAGCGACCAAATTAATGCAGAATGGGTCGCATTCTCCTCCAAATCGGTCAAAAATGATAGGGTATGGGTTTGTAAGGTCCCCCATGCCATTTTAATGCATCTGCAGTCAAGGAGGAATGGGCTCTCACGTTTTTGTACGTTTCTATCTCTTGGGCTCGACCCATGCAATATTAAAAGCTAGATTTGGCTCATTTCTAAGGGGGAACATTTTTTGGACATAGCAACTTCTTCTTTCACCTCCAGCAAGTGATTGTTTGAAGAATCAGACCTCTCCAAAGACTGTAACATTTTTTACCTCTCTGAGGTTGTAATGCAATGATTTTGACACTAGAAATGATAATGCAAGCTTTGTGAATGAGTTTCAGTCCTTTGTTTGTATTGTTTGCTTCATTTCAGATCCTAAATTATATCTTATCAGCCTGTGTATGTTTTATGCTGCAATCTCTAGTTTGTGTCTATTTGCATGACAAAAATGTTTCACCACTCCTTTTGGTGCATCACCATCTTTAGTTAGTTTCAATTTTGCATTTCTATCCCTGTCTCCTTGCAGTTTAGAGTAGGATTAGGATCTGAACCTCTGTAGTTGTGCAAGCATTAGATCTAATCAGAGGAGTTTGAGGAACCAGCCTCTAATATGGAGATTCCTCTCTCAGTTTCACAAGTCCCACACTTGGAGAGAGGTTTCCATGTTGTGCAATCACACTGGATGCTAGAGTGATCAACCTAGAAGCCCGATCTCAAGCGCCGTGGGTGCCGTGAGTCTCGCAACAATAGTTTTGGCATGATCAGGGGGGACACTAGAGGTCTCATTTTTATTGCAGCAAATTTGATGTGCATCTCGCTGCAATTTTCTTGCTCAAAAAGAGCTATTATTTTCATATCTGGCGACTCCAAGGGGAAGAATCAACTGGTTTCAAGTGCAAGCTTGAAAACTCATGAGAAGAATCACCACAAGGTCAAGAGTTGGAGAAGAAGAAGTGTTGTTTGAATACCCGTAATTATCTCCAAGAAAAAGGCAAAGAGGAAGAAGGATTCAAAGGTCTCCATCTCCACCAAATATAAATCTCTAAACTCCTCCACCCGTAGGCCTTTCATTCACTCAACAAGGGTTTTAAGACCAATCGAATGGCTCAAAACAATCCCTACGTCAACTTCACAGCAGCAACCCACTTGCTCTCAATGCACAACATCCAGTTCCTATTACACCTTGAAGAACATTCCCTACTTCACCGGAGAAAATCGGACTACTCCAAGTGATCATGTTAAAGATATTTCTAACCTTTGTGCAATTCATGAAATCAATGAAATGCAAGTGGCTATCAAGTTACCGGCATCTTCATTCAAGGGTAAAGCATTGCAATTGTTCGAAGCCTTGAGCTAGTTCTATCACAAATTGGAATCAACTGTGTATAGCAATTCACGAGTAATTTGGAGAGAAGGGGGACAACTTGTCTCTTTTGGAGCAGCTGACAACCATCAAGAGAGCTCCTAATGAGCAGCTGACCGATTTCAACTTCAGATTTCAAAATACTTGGGAGAGGATTCCTGTGGTAGTCAAGCCAACAAACAGGTTGATTTTCTTTACTATCTCAAAGCTTTAAATTTTGATATTTCTATGTTGATTCAGTCCATGGGAGGCATAACTATTCCTATGGCTTATAGCATTGCCATTAGGGCTGAAAATTGTTTGATCCAAGCTGGAAAACTTGCCCCTAGACCTCCCATGCCATTGTTTCCAAGCTTAGAGAATCCAAACACCCATCAAGCACCTAGTTTGGCTCCTTCTCCCACTCCTAGAAATCAGAGTTCAAATGAAGCTTCCACTTCATCTCCGAGTGCCCCAAATGAGCTTCAAGAAGTCATGAAGCAATTGCAAAACCTAGGCAATGAGCTGGTTACTCTCAAAAGGTAGTAGGTCCAAGGTTTCGACCTTCTTATCAGCCCCAAGCTCACTTCTAACAGCAGCCTTACCAACCACAAAGGCCACCTAACCTAGCTGAAAATATAAATCAAGCAAGGCCTCCCGCCAATAGACCATTCCAGCCCTATAATCCAAATGCCATATCTCGCCTCTAAGGCATTGGTGCCAATACAAAACAACATTGCTCAGAGTATGACCGGTGTTTTCCATGCAATGAGCCTCATAACCAATCCATGTGCTTCAATGGTGCTTTGAATCAAGCACTAATGGTGACAACTAATGTGTGGAGAGTGAGGGAAATCAAGGAAACAACCAACAACAAGAAACATTCCAACAAAGAATCAGCCCCAAATGACACCACATTGGTGAACTGGCAAGCAGAAGATTTCTGTGGCATGAATCAAGCAGTTTCTCAAGGTGTTGCAGCCAACACAAGGTCAAAGAGAAGGAATTTGGGTGAAGAACAGCCATTAGCCCCAACCAATCCACAACCTCCCATAGCTCCACAAATGGTTGGCAAGCAAAATCCAATTTCAAATGCACAAGGGCAGCCAAGAACAGCCCCTAGGCCAACTCAAATACTAGTTGTTATTGCCCACGTGTAAGGAGTGAATGTGCAAACCAAGGGACAACAAAGAGATCCTTCATCACCATTCAGTATCATTGATCAGATGAAGAAGACAAACGTCAATATATCAATGTGGGAATCCCTATCCATCCCAGGCCAAAGAGATCTGTTGCAAGCTGCCATGAAGGACTGGCCAACTTCGAATCGGAAAGTTTAGATGTAAGACAAAGTGTTTACAAATGCTGCCCAGCCTGAGGGAAATCATGGAGGATAGCAAGGTAAAATTTTGAAGCCCCCTCCTTTCTATGTTTCATTGATCATTGGAAGTCAGCTAGTACATAATTGCATGATAGACTCTGGGGCAAGTAGTTCAAGAATGCCTAAACAAATAGCTGATCGGCTTAAGGCTCCAATATGAAACAACATCCAAAGGGGTAGTGTAGCTAGATGGGACAGCAAGAGCAATATTTAGAGTGATTAGAAATTTGAGTCTTAC
The DNA here is from genome assembly GCA_018340775.1 of Taxus wallichiana var. yunnanensis. Classification (NCBI taxonomy): domain Eukaryota; kingdom Viridiplantae; phylum Streptophyta; class Pinopsida; order Cupressales; family Taxaceae; genus Taxus; species Taxus wallichiana. The sequence goes on from CM031234.1 coordinate 78,814,511, forward strand.
CTTGCATGCACGTCCAAATGTTGTTGTTTTACAAGATGTATCAGTCATAGACCTTCCACCACTCTTTGCCCTTTGTTTGTCAAGGGAATTCATAGCCAAGATTGGGGGATATTTTTCTATTGATTGGTCACACATGCTGTTCAGAACAAGGTATGGAACTAAGGCTACAATCAGGTTAGAACCGATTGCAAACTTCCATATTCAGCCTTACACTCCAAGTTAGATTAATTCCAATTGCTCAGCATTTGATCAAGAAGATCACCCAAGCACTGATGAAGCTGACACTAAGGTTGGAAGCATCATGGATCTAACTCTTGATGAATGGGCAAGCAAGGTGCATGCTTTTGATCCTTATCAAGAAATAGAAGAATCTGAGCTAGGAGTTTATTGTTTACATGAAGAGAATCAGCCCATTCCTAGCATCACCAAGCCAGATCATAAGGACAAGAATGAAGTATGGCAATTTTTCTTTGATGGGTCAAGGAGTAGGTAAGGTGCAGGAGGTGGAGCTATGCTCATTTCACCACAAGGTATAAAGTATTACTCAGCCTTCCATTTTCATTTTTCTTGCTCAAATAATACAAATGAGTATGAAGCCTTAATTCATGGGATGCATTGGGAAATCAAGAAGAAAATACGAGCTTGCAAGTCTTTAGAGACAGTGAATTGATTGTAAATCAGTTAAGGGACAAAGATGCTGCCAAGAATGATCTTCTCAAAGCTACAAAAATCGGGTATGGGATCTTATTGAAGATTTTGAAGCTTTTAGCATTAGGTCCATCCCAAGAAAAAGAATGAAGCCACCGAGGACTAAGAACAATTGGGGCATGTTTGATGTTGTAGAAAGTATAAAAAGTGAGAAATCTCAGCCTCATATCAAATTAGTTGTGAGACCAGCTGTTCCGGATAACAATACAAGTTGGCAAGTCTTCGAGAATGATCAGTGAATTGTTAATTTCCTCCAAGAAGAAGCTAAGTTCTCCGCCAGGAATCAAGACAAGCTGCAGCAGCAGTATGGTGACCAAGTGGTGCAGCTGAGAACTAACAAATTACCAAAATGCCTCATAACCTTGGAGTCAATCTTCAACCCGAATGATCAGCTCCTGAAGGAGAAAGTGAACATTCAAGTAAAGGGTGAGGATTCAGAGCCTATTTTAGTGGAAGAAGGCAAAACATTGCAAATTGGAAAAGTAAGTACCTCACAAGAGAAATTTGATTTTGTTCAGTTTTGTCAAGAGTTCCTAGATGTCTTTGCTTGGACTTACAAAGATCTACGAGGTTTGAACCCAAAGTTGGCACAACATACTATTGAGCTAGATCCGGAATCCAAGCCTGTCAGAAAAGCAAAGGCTAGTGAATCCCCATATTGAACCTCTCATGAGAAAAGAGTTAAGCAAGCTTATTGAGGCCAGTATCATCTTCCCCATCAAACACTCAAGTTGGGTTACAAACTTGGTGCCAAGAAAAAGAGAAATGGGGAAATAAGATTGTGTGTGGACTTTCGTGATCTAAATACAGATCACTCAAAGATCATTATCCGCTTCCATCAATGGAACAAATATTGTAGGTTGTAGAGCTGGTTGAAAAGATTTTCATTGCTAGATGGATATTCAGGCTATAATCAAATAATGGTGAAGGAAGAAGATCAATTCAAGACAGCCTTCACTACAAAATGGGGCACATATGCTTACAAGAAGATGCCATTTGGACTGTCCGAATGCCGAGCAACATTCCAAATGTTATGGATATGGCATTCAAAGGCTTGATTAGCAATGTGGTGCTGATTTACCTTGATGACATCACTATCTTTTCTAAAAATGCAGCAGACCACCTCTCTCATTTGAAACAAGTCTTCATAAGGTGTAGAAGGTTTGGAGTGTCTTTGAATTTGAAGAAGTGCATAATTCTTGCACATGAAGGAAATCTCCTTGGCCATATTGTCTCCAAAGAAGGATTAGCAGTTGATCTAGAGAGGGTTGAAGCCATAAGAGCACTACCATTTCCAAGCCACAAGAAAGCCCTTCAGAGTTGATTGGGAAGGATAAACTTTGTTCAGAGGTTTGTCCCAAATTTTGCAGCCCTTGTCAAACCCATCACCAAAATGTTAAAGAAGAGCATGGCTTTCAAGTGGACAGCAGAAGGCAAGGAGAGTTTTGAAGCAATCAAAGAAGCCATCTCCCAAGCACCAACTCTCATCAACCCAGACTTCTCCAAGGATTTCATCCTCTATGCATTTGGAGGTAATGACACTATCTCTACCATTTTGGTACAGCAGAACAAAGATAATGATGAGCAGCCAATTACCTTCTTCAGCCAGAGCCTAGATGACTATGAGGTGAGATACTCTTTTATTGAGAAGCATGTACTTGCAGTAATCAGAAGCTTGAAGAAATTCAAGCATTTAGTCTCAAACAACAAGGTCCAGTTGCTGGTCTCACATGTTGGGGTTAAGGACTTCCTCCTCAACAAGGATTTGAATGAGAAAAGGGCAGGTTGGATCACCCGTGTCATGGAGTATGACATTGAGATCAAGATCACCAAGCTGGTAAGAGGGAAAGGATTGTGTGAGCAGCTGGTTTTGGGGAAGCAAAAAGAAGTATGCAACAAAGAAGAGACTGCTTTTTGACTGATACCAAGACAGCCATGAGCCAAGTGGCAAGCAAGAAGAAGACAAATGTTGCCCCCACTCCTTGCTGGACCCAAGATATTATGCACTTCCTATGCACAAGCCTATGCCCTCCGGAGATGAACAAGACTTAAAGAAGACACTTTATATTGTAGGCTGTCCCATATGCCATTGTTGATGGAGTTCTGCACAAGAAAGATGTGAATGGAGTGTTGCTAAGATGCATTAGCACAAATCAGATTCAAAGGGTGTTAGAAGAGTTTCATGGTGGACCAGCTAGTGGCCATTTTGTACCAAGAGTGACAGCTCTAAAAATCATGAAGGCTGGTTATTATTGGCCTAAAATCTTCAGTGATTGCTATGCATGGATCAAGAGGTGTAAGAATTGTGCATTCTTTGCGGAAAAGAGAGACTTTCTGCCCTTCCATTGCATCCAATCTCAGCTTGACCAGCCATTCATGCAATGGGGTTTGGACTTCATTGAGTCATTAATCCCAACTCAAGCCAAGGGAACAAATGGATTTTGACACCACAGACTACTTCACCAAATGGACAGTATGTGGTAGCACTTAAAGAGGCAAATGAGTCTAACATCTTAGAATTTTATGAGGGGATAACAACCAGATTTGGTGTACCTACTACAATAATCTCTGATAATGCATTGGAATTCATTAGATCTAAGGTGACGGAATGGGCCATCAAGAATGGTATTTACCTGAGCACTTCATCAAACTATTACCCTCAAGGTAATGGCTAGGCCGAGTCTACAAACAAGAACTTGTTAAGGATCATTAGGAGGACTCTTGACGAGAATCAGAGGTCTTGGCATACCAAACTGAAATCAGCCTTATGGGCTGATAGGATAACTCCCAAAAGATCCACAGGTAACTCTCCATTTAGGCTTGTCTATGGAAGAGAGGCAATCTTGCCCATGTCACTTGAGTTGCCAACATTGGAACTCATGAAGCAGCTGGAGTTGCTTGAATTTGAGCCCATGGAGGTGAGGTATGCAGAGTTGATGGAGTTGTAAGAGATCAGAAATCAGGCATCCCAAGCAATGGAAAAGGATCAAGCTTTGATCAAGAAGACCTTTGATAGAAAGGCCAAGGATAGATCTTTTCAAGTTGGAGATCTAGTGTTGAAATGGGATGTGGACAGAGCAAAACCGGGAAGGCATTCAAAATTTAATGCCATTTGGAGTGGCCCATACATGGTCATGAAGTGCAAGAACAACAATGCTTTCCAATTGGCCTGATTGGATGGTGAAGAACCGCAGATTCCAAATCAATGGAATCTATCTCAAGCGTTGCTTCTAGAGGCAAATTCACTACTTTGTAAATAGTAGATTTGATTTTCATTCCTCCAAGTTCTTGTGCACATTGTTTTGCTTGTAGGTTAGTTTTGTTTTCCATAAGTGCTTTGGCACAGCTTGTTGTCCATGGAGATGTTTTGCAGTCCTCCTGCTTCCATTAGGTGATGTTCCATCTTCCTCCTTACACATTCTCGAGTCGGCTAGGGTTCTAATCGGAATAGTTGATGACTCCATGCCCAATGGACTGCTTCAGCAACCGGTATCTTCTACCTAGCAGGTAGGTAACCCCGCTTAAGTCACCAAATTGTTATCCATTTTTCACCCCCCATGGTAAAAAATGATAACATGCATCAGAATATTCAAGTCCCAGGAAAATAGATTGACTCAGGGCAAAAAAATCATGTTTCTAGGGTCCCCTCAGATTTTTTCTAACTCCCCTATCCAAGAAGAAGAGAGAAAGTTCTAAGAAAAGGTGAAAAAGTTGCAAAAAAAAGCTTGGGCCAGGAAAAATCATGAACAATGGCTAAGTCCTAGTCCTCACAACAGTCGGGACGTGAGGGACATCTGGGCGCGAATCAGCCGAAAGGCCGCCAGGAAGTCTGCAAAGTGAAGGAACATCTGGGCCATCGGGATGCGTGGGACGCGGAAAGCCGATTCGGCCGAAGGAGAAGAAAATCGACTAACTGCTGAGTGGAACAGTCTGGGACATCTAGGCCATGAGGACGTGAAGGACGCGAACCGCCCGGATTGGCCGAAAAGGAGAACTTTCGCACTGGGACAGTTGGGACAAAGGGACGCGGATAGCCAAAGGAGCCGAAAGCCAATCAAATTACGCCACGTGTCATCGGTAGATAAGGGACAAGGAAGCCCATTTCAGGTGGATCAGAAGTTTTCATCCCAGATAGTTTGGGACATCCGGGACAAATGGACGCGGTGGACGTGAAAAGCCAGCAGACCCGCGGACCAACCAAATCATGACACGTGTCACAAGGGGAAACGTCCAAAAGTTCAAAGGGTGAGGTTTGAAGGGTCAGCCCGAGCCAATCAGAAGAGGACATGTGTCCAATGGAACAGGGAAGCGTGGAGCTCGGGGAGGAGTTAGAGAATTTAGTAAGAGTTTCGGCCAAAAAACTAAATGCAAAGGATGCCCCCACGCCCCATCCTCCATTCAATGCATGCCACATGTCCAAAGTGGCGGGGGCGCGGAAGGAAAGCGGAAAATGTTCCAAAATCACAAAAAAGGTCAAAATTTTTAAGGAAAACCCACGGGTGAGTAGAGGAGAGAGAATGACGCATCCAATCAGCGCTTGACACATGTCGTCCAGGTGGCAGAGCACAGGAAAGATTTTCAAAACACATTTTCACCTGTTTTGTGCCCTAAATTTTCAGATCTCCATATCTTTTGATCCAAAGCTCAGATTTGCACGTTCTTTATATCAATGGAAAGCTTATGAAATTCTCTACATGATTTCGGGGTTAATCTTGAATTTTGGTGTAGTCTGGAGAGAGAAAGTTAAGAAACAGCTCTGACACGTGTTCATGGCTAGAAGTGACATTTCAGCTGACCAAATTAATGTAGAATGGGTCACATTCTCCTCCAAATCAGTCAAAAATGATAGGGTATGGGTTTGTAAGGTCCCCATGCCGTTTTAATGCATCTGTAGTCAAGGAGGAATGGGCTCTCACGTTTTTGTACGTTTCTGTCTCCTGGGCTCGACCCATGCAATGTAAAAGCCAGATTTGGCTCATTTCTAAGGGGGGAACATTTTTGGACATAGCAACTTCTTCTTTCACCTCCAGCAAGTGATTGTTTGAAGAATCAGACCTCTCCAAAGACTGTAATAGTTTTTACCTCTCTGAGGTTGTAATGCAGTGATTTTGACACTGGAAATGATAATGCAAGCTTTGTGAATGAGTTTCAGTCCTTTGTTTGTATTGTTTGCTTCATTTCAGATCCTAAATTATATCTTATTAGCCTGTGTATGTTTTATGCTGCAATCTCTGGTTTGTGTCTATTTGCATGACAAAAATGTTTCACCACTCCTTTTGGTGCATCACCATCTTTAGTTAGTTTCAATTTTTGCATTTCTATCCCTGTCTCCTTGCAGTTTAGAGTAGGATTAGGATCTGAACCTCTGTAGTTGTGCAAGCATTAGATCTAATCAGAGGATTTTGAGGAATTGGCCTCTAATCTGGAGATTCCTCTCTCAGTTTCACAAGTCCCACACTTGGAGAGAGGTTTCCATGTTGTGCAATCACACTGGATGCTAGAGTGATCAACCTAGAAGCCTGATCTGCATCCAGGGGTGCTGTGAGTCTGCAACAAAAGTCCCTGCTTCTCAAAGGGTTCTTAGAAGTCATAAAGACTTGGAGCTTGCTGCAAATTTACTGCACATTAGTAATCCGGTGGAGGAGCCTAAAGATGAGGACTTGTTGGTTAGAGTTGGAAAGATGGAAAAGGAGATTCAGGAACTAAAGAGTGCTATTAGGGATATGGATAAAACTAAGGGCAAAAGGAAACTACAAAATGATGAAGATGATGATATCACTACTGAAGTTTTCAAGAAGCTTCTATCTCTGGATGCCAGGCTTGGCAATGCAAAAGGGCATAATGATTGTATCCTCTCAGCTCTTAAAAGCATCTACAATTTTATCGAGCAACATGTGCGTAGTATTTACAGTCTCAGTGGTATTACCAAGGATATTTGGGGCTCCAAGGAGAACAAAGATCTTGCAATTGCCCAGCAGATTTGAAAGACCCTTCCCAGGCCACCGCCATTGCATTCTTCGTCTCGCTCCAAACGATTAAAGCCAAGATTGACCGGCCGTCAAGTGATGCGAGCTCTGTTGCTATTTACTGGCAGTGAAGTTGCTTTGTTGACTGGCATTTTTGGTTCTATTTTTGGCTGGGAAGACCAGTGGTGGTTATCTCTTGTTCATATTTTGTCTCTTCTACTTTTATTCGGATCACTATCTGTCTTGATCCTGTTTTGTTACTATATTGTATTATCTGGCTATTGAGCCCCCTGATGTTGGATGTTTTGCATTTTTAGGGTCGGTTTTTCCTCTTTTGGTATCTAGATTTTGAGCCTTTTTGTACATAGGGTATAGTCCCTTCAAAACTATTTACCCATAATAAAAAAACATTGAGATGGTGCTTTAGGGACAATAATGAAAAGGTTGAGTCATCTTTAAGGCATGTATGCAAGGTATGGGTCTTTTCTTTACATTATCGGTTATATTTTGGTAATAAAAGGATAGGGGGCGTCATAGAGAGGTTTTCTAGTGTGTGATTTATTTTATTTATTAGAGAAGTTTGTCAAGAATAGACTAAAAAGGTGTTTAGGGATTATATTCCTAAGTGAAGTTATGAAGGAGTTACGGGCAGAATTGTTGATTTTAGCATGGTATAGACCAACAAGAGGTTGAGAAACATGTTTTAAAAAAAAAATAGAGAGCATAAACTCAAGGGATATTTTTGAGGTTCCTATCGTGTACATTGGATCTTTATATGTTGTTATTAAGGTCACAAAAGAGAGAATACAATCACAGGGGGATCTATTTCTGCAAGTAAGTTTGTTTTGTACTCTTTTTTCCATTGTGTATAGTATTGTGTTGTTATTTCTAATGTTTTTAACTATAGTATCTAATGTCGTAGATGTTAAAGGGGGAGATAAGTATTAAAAACATGGAAATGAGGTCTAGTAGGTGTATTGGTCTTGTTGGTTACCATCAATGTTTCTAAAGGTGGTTTCCATGAATGAAAAAGGGGGATATTGTTGGAAATTATGTGTTAGTGTTGTCATTGATGTCAATTCCATTGATGGGAAATGGTGTCATGAGGTCATATGATTCTCCATGTGATATTAGTTAGTGGTCAAACATGAAGGTTGATTGGTAGTGTCATGTTTGGTGAAGTCCTATGGTGTTCTGGAGCATGGTTCAATGTGCCTAGTCATGGTTTGAGTCCTATGAATCCTAATAAAATAAATTAAGGTTGGAATGATGTCATACATGGTCCTATATGTGTGTTACATGTTTCTAAGAGTCTGCATGATGTTATCATGGTCAGCTCATGAGGTTTCATGGTTGACATATTCCTAGTCTTAGAATAGGCACAATGAGATGGAGGTATGAGTTTTGGATTTGAAAAATCCTAAATAAGCATGGTACCATCATGATGATAGTGTACATGAGGTGTATTATGAGTTTTAGGACAGTTCTAAGAGGTTTGGTTGTGTTTCATGGTCCCCTGGAAGCAAGCAGATGGAGAAAATGAAAGATATTACAGGTAAGTCTTAATGGCTAGATATTTTAATACCTATTTGGGTTAGATAGTGAGTATGCACCATAATAGGATGTTTTCATGATGTTTCATGAAATTTTTGTCATTCCTAAGAATATTCTGCAACATATGTCATTTTTGGTAAAACTGGGTATTCTAAAATGTATTTTGAGGAAAACATTGAATTTCAAATGATTCTTGTGGGCTGTGTTCTTTTCATGGGGACCTGAGATATTTAGAATATATTTTTAGCTCAGTTATGAAGATTTTAAAAAAATAATGAGGTAGCTTGATCGTCACATTTTTATGAACGATCGTTAAGAAGATAAGTTGCTTTAAGACCCTAGATAAACCCTAACTCAAATTGACTTGGAGAAAAGGGGGTGTATCAAACATTTTTTCATTTTATTTTCCAAAGTGATGATTATAGGCTATAGAGAACTCCTCAATATTTCTATAAAGATAATATAGTGCTTGTGATAGTATGTGGGCCGCACTTGAAAAAAATTTTCTGAGGAAGTTTAGTTTGTGGAAAACTTTTCTAAAGAAGGTGATAAATAAATTGACATTATTTTTAGCCAGGGTTTTTTTCTATATGTTCATGATATTTTCATATTACGGTTGAGGTCATAAAAGGAAAATTGTGCCTTATTTATGAGAACTAGTGTTTAGGGCAGTTTGGAGTAGCTTGTGGTAAAAGTGGAATTACATGAGCTACATATGACATTGGGACTTCATTCTTGCTGTGTTGTGATCTTAATTCAGATATATTTCCAATTCCATAAAAAAATTGTGTTTTTGATAATATATTAAGAAGTTATGACATGTTATTTGAGGGTCAAAATCTGGAGGATGTTTGGTCTAAGGGTCTAAAGTAGTTTCATGAGGTAAGATGATTGTTTTGCATTTTTCATGCTTATTGAAGGTTTTTAAGTGTTTAGAAAATGTGTATAAGGTTGTTACATTATTTTTTTATTCTTGGAAGTGATTGTTTAGGTGATGGAGCAAGTTGAGCTCAAGGCTAGTTCTTGAGTCCTAGAAGACTTAAAGGATCAGTTTCATAGATGGACTGGTTGAAGGCCTTCCACTTGGATTTGGAAGGAAATGTAAGATATTATAGAAATAAGATTCAAAATTATTTCCAATTGTATAAGGTTTTTGTCTTGATAATTAATTTTGATAGGTTATCCAGGTCATTTTTGAAGAAGAAGGTTGTTGATTTTAAGGACAAAATTTCTTTTACTAAAATATTTGAGGTAGATGAGGCATGGGATGGATTATTTAATGCTTGATATTAGTTAGAGAGTGAAATGGTATGAACTATATTCATATTAGATTAATGTGGAAGTATTGAAAGTGGCATAAAGGGTGCAAACTAGTTGAGTTCTTAAAACTGCTTTCTCAACAATTTAGTTTGTAGAAGAGAAAAATTGTTTTTGTTTCCACATATGGATGTTTAATGAGCTCTAAAAAGAATGTATGTGATCTAAAACTCTACGGTATTACAATGAGTGGTTATATTTCATATTTGAGGTTCTATTGGATGATCTTGAGCTAAAAGGTGAAGACATGGTCCTAGAAACATCTATTTGGTGAAGGATATGAGCCTTCTTGAGTAAGTTATGAATAATTGGATTTTTGTAAGATAATATACAACCATGGAAGATTTTTTATGTTATATTTTACATGTGTGATGAATTTGGGATATTTAATAATCAGGGTTATGGGGTTTTGGTTTTTGGTTTTTGGTCTTACAAGTGATGGGGTTTTGAGTTGTTTTTGAGCTAGTTTGGTGCATTTGGGCATGGATAACCTACATGGGTCCATTGTGAATTTTTTTGAATGAGATTTATATTTTTCAAGAAAAATGATGAGGATTGAGCTATCTTATTTTTATGATATGGAATGCATATATAAGTGACATTTTAATTAATTTTTAAAATAGTGCTCTTAGAGGGAAAAGTGTGAATTGCATAAGAGAGAAGTGGTTGTGCTAGGACATAATTTTAGTATTGAGAAAGTGTGTGACAAGTTAGGTAAGGATATAGATCATGTTTGCAATGGTTTAAATCCAATACAAGTCATGAAAGAGAGAGATAGAGAAAGTTGAAGGAATGAGGGTTTGAAGGTATGTGTATGAGCTAAAATTGTGATAAAAAAATCATATATTTTCATATTCAGATGGTTGAGTTGGTACTTTATCATTTTAGGGGGTTATATCCTCCTTTTGACTGGGCGCTTCACTAAATTTGAGGTTTGTGCTCCTTATAAGGTTGGTGATCTATTAAACTAGGGGTTGGTGCTCCTTGTGAAATTGGTGCTTCACTAAATTTATTTGATTTGTTTAATATAAGTATAGTTTTAGTGGGGTTTATTTCCCTTAAGGGTTTCCCACTTATATCTAGCATTCATGTGTACTCTTTTTTTTTTTTGCTTTTGTGGTTGATTTTTTCATGATGTTAATATCACATTAATGGTTTGATAAATATTAATGGTGCATGAATATTAATCTGAAATCATTTGAAGGGTTTCAAGAGTTGATTCACTCCCCATCTCAGTTCATTATGATTCCAACACATTTTCACTCTTTTTCATCCTTGGTGTCCCCTTGGATTTTCCTTGAGGTGAAACGTGGACAAGGGGAACACCAAAGTGTGACCCCTCATCAATTTGGAAGTTCTGTCACTTAAGAACACAAATTTGGGTGTTAGGATGAACAAATGAGTGTTTTGAATTTGTTGGCCCCAATTTTAATGTACACAAATCCTTAGGTCACACTTACTCACCCTATCTCGTCCCATTTTCTTGTTCCAAGGTGAAAATAGGATAAGGGGAAGTACAAGTTTGACCCCCTCGTAGAAAAGTTCTCACAACTCACCCTCATAACTTATGCACATATGATACACAAAATTTTACTCCTCTTTTTCCCCCTCTCATGAGCTCAAGCACAGGTAACAATTTGTTAATCCTATTGTCCCTATTATCCCAAAAGTGCAAAGGGGACAAGAGGGACACTAAAATGGGACCCCCTTCTTTCCATATAGTTCATATTCATGTGAAAACTCATTTCTAGCTCTCGGTGACAAAATTTTAGCCCCTGCTCATTCCCAACCCTTACATCTCACCCACAAGGAACCTAAGGATTCCACTTGTCACCATCTAGTGCAAGTCACACTTTTTGTCCCTTGTGTTCCATTTTCCCCTCTTACTCTGGTGTAGCTCAACTTCATCCATATCCCATCTCTAGTTAATATGTCATGTCAAAACATGAGTTATAACTTGCAAAAGAAAAATGAATAACTCCTCACCTCACATATTTACTCATTTTAAAAATAATTTTTTTTCTATTCCATGAAAAACATCCATTGTTGTATATGTATGTTGCTGGTTTTTTTTTTTTGAGACATCCATTCCCAAAAAACAAAGAATGCTCATTTCTCCAAGACAAAGGCACTTGATTTCCACAAAAAACTTTCAAGTGCACTCCCTATAAAAATTCCTTAAAGATGACTATAAGAGAACTACAATGGATGATATATATAATTTACAATAGAAAAAAGAAATTTTCAGACCCAAAGGTTTCCTTTTTATATCTACTGAGTTATTGTGAGAGAAAACCTCAAAATTTGGAACAAAAGGTCCCAAGCAATACCTAAACTTTTGAAACAAGTTTCATTACAATATGACATCCAAAATATTCCTATATAAAAATATTAAGTGTGTAAGGTTTCACATATAAATTTAGTAAGTTTATAAAAATGGTGAATTATCAACACTGTGCACTCCAAACAATCAAAACCATCAAAGAGTGAAATTTGGAACACTTTCTAAAATTATCTTAGTAAAGACCTGATAAAAATGGAAAGTCTAACAATCAAGATAAGATCAGTTGTATCAAATCACATTCCACCTATCTCATTATGTTTTTCCACAATTGCAAGGCTAGGAAGTTCTCTCATGGTTTAAACATGAGAGAAAGCCCTTATAGGCTCCCAAAACATCAATCTCGAGGTGAATTTTGTATGGCACAATATTATGCAAAAAGTTGGATGATTCAACTCGTCCTAATTGTCACATAAGGGATTATAATTGTTGAATTCATTAAATAAGGGGATTCCTTTGTAACTAAGGTGAATCGATAAGCTCTAGACCTAATATATAGAATCTCTAGACCAATTTTATGTAAAATCCAAACTAAATACACGGGAAGTTCTGAACCAAAATATTGATGGAGTATTTAAACCTATGAAAACATGAATTGAGCCTCTGAGGTGAATAATAGTGATGCTCCTATATCATATATAATGTTCCCAATGTTCCTCAACCCAATACCATCATGTTTACAAGATCAAGAAGGCACTTCTGGTCCACTTCATTGAAATTTCACAAAATTCTTCCTTGAAACTCATTCAAATGCCCCGTAGTGTGCAAAAACTCACAAAAGAAGGATATTGTAACCAAATTATTTCTACCCAACAGGAGGTTAGAAGTATAGAGTTTCATTCAGAGAGAAATCCTTCTATTTGGAGGAGAAGACCTATGAGGAGTAGATGAGAAAAAAGGTGTTCAGGAATCCTAAGTATGTTTCCATTAAAAAAGTGATGTATTGTTCACAAAGGTGAATTGTGAGGTTCAAAGGGGTCATTATTTTACAAGTGATGTGGAATGTGATGTTAAATAAGACTTGTTATGGGAATGTTTCTTTTGTGTATATCACTAAATGCAGAGTTTCCTCTTTCCCTATTTGTAGCTTAAGAATATTTCTAATAACTAATAGATGAGAAATGAGGTATTTAAGCATCTTATGGTTGTTTACTTTAAAAATATGAATTCTTTACATCACAAAGGTGAAATGTGAAGTTCAAATAGGTCATGAGGAGGACAAATGATAATCACCATATTGCAAACTCTAACCTTGTGTTCAATTTTCTTTCCAAAAGGAAGGGAAACATGTGAATCATAGCATGGAAAAAATAGGTTAGAATGAAATAATATACAAAAGGATTGTCATTTAAACAACATGCTACCAAGGTACACAAAACCATCATGTTTGCAAGAGCATGAAGTAGTTGCAGTCCATGTGGTACAATGTCTCATAGAAGTGTTTCTAAAAAATCATTCAATACCTTAGTACGTGCCTCGCATATCGTAAAAGAAAGAATTACAATTTCAATATTCCAACTCAACCGGTGGTCATATGAAAGGAAACTTCATTCTTGGTGCATTCATTCATGATACATCATAAATAGTTTCTTCATCAAGAGTGGTTTTTTTCATCATATTGATCAAATCACCTCTCTCTCTCTTCTTTCTTCTCTCTCGCATATTCGATTATTCATTAGGAATTTTTATTGTTGTCCATAATTACACCCCGTGTAATTTTGAACAACTTATGCAAGTTGAGACTCAATCAAATTTTTCTCAAGAATTTTTTTGGGACACTAGGATAGTCTTCCACGGAGTGTGAAAATGTAATGTTTTATGGGTTATCCTAACCCATGTGATAACAAAAATGAGCATTTGGGACATAAGTGGATTTTGGTAGAATTATTAATGTGCAGATTTTGTTAGTCCTTCACAAAACTAAGGAACTCAATCTTCCATGAGCACTAAATTAGTATTTCATGGATCAAAATAAAGTCAAATCATTGTGTATTTCACATGTGTTGAAAGAATGGAGAAATCGAGATAAGGACAAGATCCACATAGAAAAGGAATAAAAATCGCTTAGTGCTTTGAGGCATGGAAACACAATGTTACATGGAATCAAAAGAAATGTCATTCCAAAAATTTTGTCAATTTTTTGAAAATGAGGATAAATTCCTCCAAGATAAGTTTCATGATGTAGAAGAGAGTGGATAATCAAGGAACAAGAAAACAAAGTGAAAACAAGTTCAAAAGTAACTAAGGAAACAGCCACAAAACAAGAAATTAGTGTAACATGGGTTTACCAAATCATGTTTTTTTACAATTTATGAAGGTCTATGGAACAATGGGACATAATTGAAATCGTATTTTCACATAATGGAATAAGGAAAGGCCTATACAACATAGGAGAAGCATCTAACCATAAAGTGTAAAAATAAGCAAGAAGCATCGAGAAAGGAAAGCTCCACCCATCATTTACGAAACATAGAAGCTGAGCTAAACCATGAGTCAAGTGAATCATGGATCGCATCATAGCCCAAACTTCTATAGAAGGTCTCAAAGTTGAACATGTATTTGAATCAGATGACCAACAACCTCAATAACCAAATTGTAATGAAGTATGACATCATCCTACATAGTTTAATGGTGTGCGATTGAAACAAGGTACAATGTTGTTGTAGTTGGCTCTCTATATATGGTTTCCATGCTTGTTGTACAATTCAATACTACAAGAAATCATAGCACCCATTATTTTCCAACATAATTTTAGGATATTTATAATTTAACATGGTGGTCCTTTCTTATTTCTTATTTTTATCTTTCTTCCTTCCACTTATTCTATAAATGTAAGTGCTCATGTACATTATCGAGTTCTTGTCTCCTTACTTCCTTAGCACGTTTTGGGATTTTTTGGGAGAACTCAAAATCTCATACTTTCTACCTCTATAACTGATCAATGGATATTTCCTCCCCTTGTTTCTATGTGGAAAATTTAAAGGATCCATTAATTCAACTCGTTGTTTCTTTATTTCCTTCAAATACTCTATGTTTGGTGTGAATATATCTTCCCTCTTACATATTTTGTATTATTTCACTTGCTTGCATTAGAACTTTGTGCATATTCATAATATTCATCTTACAAACTTGCATCTATGTCACTTAGAATAGGAGTTCCACTTTCTTTTTGGTGCTATCACTACCCCTTTTAGCTTAGGATTTGATTTTGAATCTCTTTCATTCTCTCACCCTCCCTGGTTCCTTGGATGTTTTTAGTGTAGGTTAGTTGTAGGAGTAGTTTTAGCTTTATATTAGGTTCTGTTCCAAATATTCTCTCGAATCTATGAAACAAAGGAACCTTCCTTCTTGAGGTCTGTCTTAAGCCGTAAGTCACACACTTGGAGACATTCCCATGTTGAGAAAAAATATTGATCTTATATGATCAAATATTGGGTACACTTTTGACCTCCAACAATTTTATAACACCTGATGAGATAGGTTTGATGAAATTTAGATCATTTCTACTAATTTTGGATGTGTAGCTTAGTAGTTTCATCCTTTAGAGGTATTTCCTTAACACATATGGAGACTAATAAATGATAAATATCCTAGTTTCAAGTAGTTTGGTCCTTTTTGTTTCATGATAAGAGTGATAACAAGGTTGAGCATGTATAGAGTAGAATCATTAGAATACCTATAGCTCTCTCTAAAAACAAGACAAAGGAAAAGAACTGCAAAGGTCCACATTTCCTCCAAACATAAGTTTTTCAACTCTTCCTCCTTTAGATATTTCCTTTTGCTATCGAAGTTTGAGACCCATCCCTTTCATTATGCATCAAAGGAACTTTCCTTTTGTAATATTCAATGAAGCTAACCCATTACACATTTTGGTACAACATGAAATATTATTAGAAACCTTGAAGAGTATCCCCTTCTTCATAGGAGAGAATATTTACCATACCCATGGATCATATCCAAGATGTTTCAAACATTTATTTAGTACACAAAGTCATATAGGATGATGTTACAGTGCATATTTTTTCATCATTGCTAAAAGGAAAAGATTTGCAGTGGTATAGAAGTTTACCGACGACTTTAATTTTCACTTGGGATGAGCTTGGAACTGCCCTCTCATTATCAATTTGATCGAAGGAAAACAAAATTTCACTCCTCGATCAACTAAATATAATCAAGAGGGATCTAAAAATTTTATGATAGATTTAAATTTTAGATTGTAGGAAACATGAGATAGAATTCCAATCCTTCTAAGACCAACCTCTCAAGGTACATTCCTATATTTTCTTAGATCTTTGAATTCTGATATAAAAATAATGATTCAATCTATGTGTGTTATCCAACTACCAAATGTGTATGCAACAACCACTAGGGATGAAAATTGTTTTATTCAAGTAGGGAAACTGTCCCTAGATTGCCAACGCCCATTTTCATGGAATTGTCACATGAAACCCAACCCTCTCTTGATCCTATTCCTTAACCATTTTCTTTTCATCTACCAATTTTTTATCCTATTACTCAACCATCTCGCTTCATCATTTTCCTCAACATTCGGCTCCTCCATAAAATAAGAAGAAATTGAAGGCCATGTTATTCAACTAAAATTTAATAAATGAGTTTATCTCCCTTAAGAGAATATAAACCCAAGTTCCAAAATATTATCCTAATCCTCCTTTTATCACCCAAAAACAATATCTCAATATCTAAGCTAGATATTTGGAAATAACTACCCACCAAGAAGATCATGAAATCAAAGCATGCAACCTCTAGTAGTCCTTACCTTAGGAAAAGCTATTGTTTTGGTAAATAATAACATGGCCCGAGGTTTTTAATGGTGTTATCCTTTTGATCAACCTCACAAATAGTATGTATGTGAGGTCAAAATGAAATCATTTTAGGAAAAATATCTCATGGTTCAAACTCCATTATAGCCACAATAATAAGTCACAGATCTAATAGAGTACAATGCTAAAGAAGTGTAATAGGCTGCCCTTGAGCCTAATTGTATGCTTTTTTTGGAATTAAAGATTTTTTGGGGTTAAACAAGTCATGGGTAATTTGAATAGGCCACATCTTCATGTTTTGGATAACACAAGGTCCAAAAAATACAGATGGATATAAAGTCTCCTCCTATTTCTCTAACTCGGTGTAATAGTTCCACCAATCCAAAAACTTGTTTGGAAATTCAACTTCATCCATTTTATCATAGGTCACTCAACAACTACACAAAAATAATGACTATGAAATTAAAAACCCATGAATCAATATTAGTCTGCAAAAGATAAAAATTTCACCAATAAAAGAATCCCCATGGATGGAGCAGATAAGCAAAGAGAATTGTGCTCCCTCATTGTTAAAGGATGTGGGTATTCCCCTTAACATTTTTGAACAAATGAAAAGAAAAAAATTGAATGTAACAATGTGGGATGCCCTATCCATCCTAACTCAAAGGGATATATGTGGGAATATTTTAAGTAACTCTCACCTCTTGAACACATCATGCATAAAACAAAATCAGTGATCAACATCTGTTAGCCTAAAGAAGAACAAGTAAGGAATATTTTTGAAGCCTCCTCCCTATTACATATCTCTCATTGTTGGCTAAAACCTTGTGCATAAATTCATGATATATTCATGTGCAAGTACCTTAGTCATACCTACAAATATTCCAGATAGCCTAGGAATTGAGTACAATCCAAATTTAAAGGTTTTTTTGCAGCTTGATAGGTCAAAAGTGCAAGCTTTCGGTGTAGTCAAGGACCTAGAGTTAACTCTTTATACTTTCTCAAGATTAACTATAATGCAAGATATCTCTATGATTGACTTTCCACATTTTTCCTCCCTCTACCTCGCTAGATATTTCACATCCAAATTGGGCGAATATATTTCTTCAAATTCATCTCAAATGTTATTGAGAAAAAGGTATAGGACTATGTTTACAATTAAAGATGAACCCATCTCAACTTATCATTTTGAAGTTTGTGATCCTAGTATTATTAATGAAAACTTTATGGTCTAAGGAGAAGTAATAAATGATCTTGAATTCTCCAAGGAAGTGTATTCATCTCATTAAATTTGGATCTTGTGCTTGATGAGTGGGCCAAGAAGCATTACAAGTTTAATCCCTATGACACAGTTGTGGAGACTGGTTTAGGAAATTATTATATCCATGAATATAATTTCACTATCCCCATACCACACAAGGAATAAATTGATGCATCTGGATTATGGAAGATGTTATTTGATGGTTATATAAGTAGAAATGGAGCTAGGGTGGGCATATTTCTTGTCTCTTTAATAGACAGAAACTATTATTTCCTCATAGATTGCAATTTAGTGCTCAAACCACATGGTAGAGTATGAGGCATTGGTTCATGGCCTACTCATTATGGAAAAAATGAAAATCAAGGCTTTGCATATTTTCAAGATACTAAATTAGTCAATCACCAAGTTACGAGAAAGTGTGGCTCTAGGAATAAGATTTTAAGATATTATAGACATTGATTCTAGGACCTCTTGGAATGTCTAGAAATTTTTGACCTTCGTGAGTATGCAATAGATGAACAAAGAAGCAGACTAGATGACATCTATTGGATCATAGTTCTCACCAGTTATTATATCATCTAATGAAATAAAAAAGTGTTAAAATTATTATAAAACCATCCATTCTAAAAAACAAAGTTAGTCGACATATATTTGATAATGATGAACACAATGTTCAATTTATCCAAAATGAATATGAGTTATCTTCAATGTCACAATATAATTTGTATGATGGTTCTTGTGATCAAATCATCTAGTTGTAATCTAAATTTTTCCTAAATTTTTGGTAACTCTTGAAAACATCTTCAATCCTAATGATGAGATCAAAGGGCATAATAATATCATATCTATCAACTAAGAGGCCGGTAATCCAATTTTCATTACACAAGGTAAGAATTTGTTTATTGGAAAGATATGTGATCAATAAAAAGAAAGAGAAAATTTTCCTTATGTCAAAGGTTTCATGATGTCTTCTCATGGGATTATGAGGATCTTAAGGTTTTTGAACCCAACATTTCTAAACATACTCTTGATCTTTATCTTGTGGCCAGTGCCAATCATATATAATAGAGGCATGTCAATCCCAAAATTGAGCCCCTCATGAGGAAGGATATAACAAAACTCATTAAATAAGGAATCATATTCCCCATCAAGTATTCCTCTTAGGTTTCTAAATTGGTCTTGATCAGGAAGATGAATGGATGAATTATGATTTTTGTGGAATTTAGGGATGTTAAAAGGGCCTCCTTGAAGGATTAGAACTTATTTTGCAAACAGTAGTAGGAGATGAAATATTTATATTCTTGATGTCTACTCATGTCTCAATCAAATCATATTTAAGAAGGAATATCAATATAAGAAAACATTCATAACTAAGTGGGAATGTATACCATAATTTTCCCTTTAGTTTATCAAATGCGGGTGTCACATTTTAAAGAGAAATAGATATTTCTTTTAAATAATGTATAAATTTAGTTTCATCCTCATCTACTTGGATGATATCATAGTTTTATCAAAGGAGAGTAAATATCATATCATTCATCTTGAGAAATTTTTTAAGAGATGTAGGGAATTTTGGGTATCTCTTAACCCCAAGAAGAGTATTTTTAACAATTCCCCAGGAATTTTTTTAGGTCATCTTGTTTTAATAGATGATAATTCTATTGAACCTAAAAGAATATCTACTATCCTCTCTCTCTCTCTCTCTCTCTCTCTCTCTCTCTCTCTCTCTCTCTCTCTCTTCCAACTCACAAGAGGGTGTTTCACTATTTCTTGGGAAATTAAAAATTTGTTAGGAGGTTCATTCCTAATTTTGCGGGACTAGTCAGACCTATCACTCTAATGCTCAAGAAGGATGCAATTTTCAAATGGACCACAGAAGGAAAAGAGAGCTTCACCAATATCAAACAATTTATTTCTCAATCACCCACACTTATCAACCCCGGATATTCAAAGTATTTCATAATTTATGTGTATGGGGCTAATAATAGTTTTTCTTCAATTCTAACATACCAAAATAATGAAGGATCAAAGAGACCAAAGTGGCATTTTTAGTCAAACATTGAAGGAATTTGAGCTAACATATTATCACATTAGGAACATGTCTTTTTTATTATGATATATCCCAAGTAATTCGAGATCATGCTCACCACTAGCTACATCAAATTTATTGTTTGACATCCTAGTGTGAGATACTTTATCGTGGGAGTAGAAATCAATGTGAAGAGGGATGGATGGGTAACTAAGATTATGGATATGATATAACCATTAAAGACACAAAACTAGTAAGAGGTAGAAAATTTTGTGGGAATATTTCTTTGGATATTCAAAATAACCAAGAATCCTCCGTCTTAATTCAAGAAGAATAAGGAAAAACCATAGAAGATATGTAAAATACTATAATTCTATGGAATATTGGAAACCCACATGACATAGAAGAGTCACAAAATGTTGAGTTTCCAAGTAACACAAAACTTCGACAAGAAAAAGGAGATCAACATTTCCGTAGAAGCTAAATCAATGATACGACAACATTATTAACAACTAACGGATACCCTCATAGTTTAAACAAATAAAAAGTAATAAACATGAGGTTGTAATCAGTTCCCTACGCATTGTTTAGTGGGTTTATTTTCAAAAAGACCCTCGATGGAGTATTGTTAAGGTGTATTGAGGGTGAGGATGTAACAAAAATTTTGGCAGAATTTCACAATGGTTTCTCAGAAAAAATTTGTAATCCAAGGACACAAAAATGAAAATCATGAAGGGGAGAGATACTTTTGGCCCACATTATTCACGGATGTAAATTTGTGGGTCAAAAAATAGAAAGAAAGTTCTTTCTACATTGGTAACAGGAAGATGGTGGTCATTACCCTTCATCATGTTGAGGCGAATGAAACCTTTTCGAATGGGGGCTTGACTTTATAAGAATGAGTAATCCTTCATCAAGTATGAGACATAGGTGGTTCTTAATAGAAACTGACTATTTTATGAGGTGGACCGAAGTCATGCCGCTCAAGGAGGCTATTTAATTATTCATCCCTCATTTCCTTGACGATATTGTGATAAGGTTTGGGTTTCCTCAAACTATTATATTTTATAATACAAATGCCTTAATGGGTTCTAAAATTATTTCTCATTGGGTTCTCATACATGGCATTTATTTTAATACTTCTTTTAACTACTACCCTCATGGTAATGGTTTGGTAGATTCCATAGAAAAAAACTTGATCGTAATCATGAAAAGGACTATATAGGTCAATCAAATATAGTGGCATACTAAGATAAGGAATGATCTTTGGGCTCCTAGAATCACATCAAAAAGGGAAATTGGAAATTACCACTTTATACTTCTCTCTCATACAGAGTATAGGATTCCCTTATCTATAAAATTACCTTCATTAGAGCTATCCCAATAGTTAGAACTTAAGGGTGAAGAGAAAAGAGAAATCGGAATGGAAGAGTTGGTTAAACTTCAAGAATTAAGGAAATCCACTATGATCATGTTAGAAGAGTGTCAAAATTTGAACAAACAATGGTATGATAGGAAATATAAGCCTTAAGTTTTCAAGGTAGGTGATCTAGTCCTTAAATAGGACATGGAAAGAGCCAAAATAGGGTGGCACTCTAAGTTTAATGCACTTTTAAGTGGGCCATATATTGTCACTACCTACAAAGAGACAAAATATTTTTAGTTATCCAATATTTATGGAGAGGTATTAAAAATCCCGGTCAATGGGATTATTCTTAAACTTTACCATTGATTTGTTTCATTGCATATTTTAAATAATTGTGTGTTTCATGTTTTTTTGTTAGAGGTACCCTCATTTTTATATAATGATCACTAGTTGAGTGTCTTCCCATTAGTCACGCTATGGTCATCCCTGTTCATAATAAGAGTTTGTGCACCCAATTCATGTTTCACTTAAAGCATGTATGATCTTCCCTTTTGTACATAAGTTTTGGAAGCCCTCTTGCAATCATCTACGGGTTATCTTAGAGAAGGTCCCATGGTAGAAATTAGAAATTTGGAACAATTTTTAGTGGTCATTTTTCAGCTCCACAAGGTCATTTTAATCAGTGCTAAGTTTTTGTGGATCTAGAAGAAAAGTTTTAAATGTTTGAGATCAGTATTCAATAGTGTGCATGACTCCATGCCTAATGAATGATTCAAGGCTATTGATATTTATCATGTAGTAGGAAGATGTCTCTTGGAGGTCACCAAAATATTGGCTAAAATTACACCCCATGTAATTTTGAACAACTTATCTAAGTTGGGACTTAAACAAATTTCTCTTAATAAAATATGCATGACACTAAGTCGACCTTCGCAGAGTGTGAAAATGTAATGTTTTGTGAGTTCTCTTAACTCATGGGATAAAAGAAATGACCATGGGACTTAAGTGGATTTTGGTATGATTAGTTTTTCATGGAGTTTGTTAGTCCTTAAGGAATTCAAACATCTATGGGCAAAAACTCAATCTTTTATGGGTCAAAAATAATTCGAGCACTATGGAGCTCACATGCCCTAAGAAAATGGAGAAATGGGATAAATATAGGATCCATAAAGAAAAATAATAGAAAAGTAGTTAGTGCTTCATGACATGGAAACATAGTGTTACATAGAATCATAAGATAAAGCATTTTATGGAGTTTTTCAATTCCATGAAACCAAGGAAAATGTACACCAAGATAAGTTCCACTATATAGAAGAGGGTGATGGATCAAGGTACTACACAAAAAAATGAATACAAGAGTGTCTCATTCAAAGTGATATAGGGTTTTTGGCATATCACGATATGGTCAAATACAACTAAGTAAAAGGCCTCAAGACACACAATCAATGTACCAGGGGTTTTCCAAATCATAGTGTTCCACGGTTTCTCAAGATCTATGAAATGAAGGGACATAGTTATGATCACGCCCATGTAATGTAAGAAGGAAATTCATCTACAATATAGGAGGAGAATATAACAATGGAATGTATAAATACTCAAGTAGAAATGAGAAGATAAGTCTTCGATCATCATTCAAGAAACATAAAATCCATACTAAACTAGGATTCAAGTAAATTTACGGATCTCATCAAAGCATTAGACTTCGCAAAGGTCTCAAAGTTGTGCCTAGTTCTCGAACCGATGAACAAACACCTCAACAAAAAAAAATATAATGAATTATGGCATCATAATACATATTATAATGGCATGTGATTGAATCAAGGTATCGTGTTATGATAGTTTGATCTCTCCGGATGGAATTTATGCTTGTGCTATAAGTCAATAATAGAAGAAATCATGACACTCATTATTTTATAGCACAATTTCATGAGATTGGTACTCCATTATGGTGGTCCTTTATTATTTCTTCCTTCAATGATTTTTATAAATGTAAGTTGTCATGCACATTATAAGGGTTCTCCTCCCATGTTCTTCCTTAACACTTTTCCAGATTTTCTTGGGAGATCTTGAAATTTCATGCTTTTGACCCCTTTAACTCATGAATGGAGATTTTAATACCTTAGCTTTATGTTTAAATTGTAAAGGATCAATTAATGTAAGTTTGGTTTCTATATTTCCTTCAAATACTTTGTGTTTGGTATGAATATATATGCCCTCTTGCATATTTTTTTAATTACTCACATTAGAACTTTGTGCATCTTCATAATATTCATCATACAAACTTGTATATGTGGAACTTGTAATATGAGGATTTCCACCTTCTTTTTGGTTTTATCACTTCATTTTTAGCGAGAATTTGATTTTGCATATCTTTCCTTCTCTCCCTCCATGGATCCTTATATGTGATAGTTTAGATTAGTTGTATGAGTAGTTTTAGCATTAGATTAGGTTATGTTCTCTGATTCTCTTAATCCAAAAATAGAGGAACCAAGCTTCTCCGAGTTCTCTCTCAAGATGCAAGTCCCACACTTGGAGATAGTCCCATGTTAAGAAAAAATATTTATATTCCATGATGAAATCTTGGGTGCACTTTTGACCTCTAATAGTTTTGGCATGCCCCGGGATAAGTTTGTTGAACTTTATATCATTAATACTAAGTTTAGATGTGACATTATGTTTTTTCAGCTGTTAAATGCATTTCTTTAACACATATGGTGACTCCTAAATGTTAAATATCCTATTTTCAAGTAATTTTATCCTTTCTATTTTATGAGAATGGTGAAAAAAAGGTTGAGTGTATCCAGAGGTGAATCATTTGACTACCTAAAACTCTCCCCGTAAAGAAGAAGGAAAGGAATAAATCCATGGAGGTCCCCATTTCCTCTTAGAATAAGTTTTTTAACTCTACCTCCTGGTAGATCTTTCCTTTTATTCATCAAAAGTTTAAGACTAATCCCTTTCATGGTGCATCAAATGAAGTTTAATTTTGTAATCTTCAATGGTGGTAGCCCATTTCTCCTTACCATAAAACATGACATACTACTGGAAGCCTTGAAGAACATCCCCTTCTTCACATGAGAGAATTCTACCACACCCACAAATCATATCCAAGACATTTTGGACATCTATTCAATACACCTCGTCATTGAGGACAATGTTATGGTGCATATTTTTGTGTCATCTCTCAAAGAAAAGGCTTTGTACTAGTATAGAATTTTTCCGACCACTTTAATGTTCACTTAGAATTATATCATAACCATGCTCTATTAAAAATTTTATGAGAAGGTAGACAACATTTCACTCCCCGAGAAGATAACTACAATCAAGTGGGATCCACTCAAACTTATTACTGATTTCAACTTCGTGTTCTAGAAAAAATGGGGCATAATTACAATCCTTCTAAGAACAACTTCTCAAGGTGCATTCCTATATTTTCTTAGAGCTTTGAATTATGATATTACAGTAATGATTTAGTATATAGGTGTTATCCAACTACAAAGTTCTTATGCAACAACCATTATTGATGGAAATTGTTTGATTGAAGTAGGGAAACTAGCCCCTAGATTTCAAATTCCCATTTTCTCTACATTATCGCATGATACCTAACCCATCATTTCTCTTATTCCTAAACCATGGGATTCATCATATTCCTCCACATCTATTTCCTCAATAAAGCAAGAAGAATTTGAAATCCTTACTCTTTAGATAAAAAAATTAACAAATGAGATTCTCTCCCTTAAGAGACACCAAAAACAAGCTCCAAAAAATTATCCTTATCTTCTTTATGGTTTCCCACAACAAGGCTCTCAGTACCCAAATTTGAGATTTGGATATAACTACCCACCAATTAGTTCTCCAAATAAAAACTTGTAACCTCTACCATCCCCTAGCTTGAGAAAATATATTGTTCTGTCCAAAATAACATGGCACAAGGTTTTGAATGGTGTTATCCTTGTGATCAATCTCATAACCAATATGTATGCAAGGATATAATGAACTACTTGTAGGAAAAATCCCTCATGGTGAAAACTCCATTATGCACGTAGGAATTTTTTTGGATCAATCAAAGCATAATGCTAAATAATTTCAAGATGCCACCCTTGAGCATAATTGTATGCTTTTAGACTTGAAGAATTATGGGGTTAACCAATTCATGGGAAATTTGAATATTCCACAACTTCACGTGGTGGATAACATAAGGTCCATAAAGATATAGATGTATGTAAGGTCTCCTCTGCATATTCATCTCGAATTCTCATAACAGCTTTCAATTAATCGGGGGACTTGGGTGGAAATTCATCTTCATCTAGTCTACCGTAGGTCACTCAATAGTCACACAACAAATAATTCCTTTGAAATATATAAAACCCACAAAAAACTATAGGTCTGTGGAACATACAAATTCCACCAACAAAATAACCCCCATGGATGGATCGAGAAGAAAAGAGAATTCCACTCCCTCATTACAAAGTGTTGTGGGCATTCCTTGAACATTTTTGAACATATTAAAAGGAAAATTTTGAATTTCATAATGTGGTAGGCCCCATCTATCCCATCTCAAAGGGATTTATTGTAGGAAGCATTGAAGAAAATTCCACCTCTTGAACTTACCATGTAAAAATATACTTGACGATAAACATATGTAATCCTAAGGAAGAACAAATAAGTGAAATATTCAAGCCTCTGTTGGGAAATTTGGGCCCTAAGATGGGGTGCATCATTGCTATCTCAAAATTTTGAACAAAAATTCAAATTTATTCACTTTTTAATGAAGAAAACACAACACCATTCATATGCAATAAAAAAAGGAACACATAGAAAGACAAAATTTAATGTGAGAAACCCTTGAAGGGAGAAAAATCCATTGAAAATAATGAACTAAGATGGATAATTTTTCCAATGATAAATTACAAATATTTCAAACTTGTTGAGCATCTACTCAACTTTAGCACAAACTCCAAAATCTGATCAAGCACCTACTTGACACTTTTAGAAGCTACAACTTGCATGAAAGAATCTGTTCCTCAATTTTATAAGCTCCTACTTAGATTTGAAAAAACATTTATCACTCTATTTGACCTATTTATGTAATCAACATATTGTGATCACTAAATTAGCTCATACACTCTCATCTCACTTATTCATGCTCCTTCACTAGTGTTCATACATCATCAGTTGTTTGTCTCTTCAACAAAAAAATTCATGTAGAATAAAGTGTTTATAACTTCAAGGAAGACATTCTAAATGCATTTTTACACTTCAAATTCCATAACCCTTCACCTATTTGGGTATACGAATCGTACAAGGAGGAAAAGTATGACCTCATAAAAAATTGTCCTCAAGCAATTATGAATTTTGACATAGAGACAGCTTACATGAACTTATTTTACAGACTGTCAAGATTCTCCGATTCAAAGGATGATCAAGGAAATATTATAAATTATCTGAATCTATGAATCCACCTGCAAACCTTTCATCTAACCCCTGTAGACCTATTTTGTAATGGTCAACACTGTTTTTCTATATTCTCCAACTTAGGAATATTGTCTTATAGCCAAATGAAGGATGCACCAAGTGTTGGGAAGAGATTTTATATGTTACATAACAGTCATTTTGGTGTATAACTCCCTTATGTCTTTCCATTTCACTGCAAAGACACTATTTTAACTTACATGCACAACTAGGTACTAGTGGATCACACAATAGTATTGAAATTATGTATATTAGAAGCCTTATAACTTTAATTATTGCATCACATTTGAGTGAAATTAATCTATAGTATTTCTTGACCATCACTATGAGTTTGAATATCATCACATCAAACATGGATCCTCAAATTCAAATCTTCTTCCGACCTTTGTATGTACATTCATGGAGTACTCAAATACCAATCACAGATGAGATTGAATAGCCACAAAGAATGAGATCTCAAATATTTTCAAAGGTTGTAAAATGTGGTGAGTGGTCTCTACATCACCTTCAAATGAAATGATTAACTATATCACTCTCATTCAAGAAAGAAGATACTTGATTTCGAAAGTAATAAAAATACCTTCAAAATCAGAAATTATTCCTTTAAAAAGTGATCTTGGTCATGCACTTAGCCATTATTTCATGACTCATAAGAGAGAATTTATGGAAGGTTTTATGTCTTCATCAAAGTTCCAGGTCTAGGAATTGCTTCATCTTAGAAAAAAAGTATCAAACAAACTTATTTTTCAAGGACCACTCAGTCTAAGTTTTAAGCTCCAAGAACCACTCTCAAATTAGAAGACCTCCAACACTTTAACCATAATTTGTATGCTAAATAAAATTTTGAAAACTTCAACATGGAATCGTACTACAATTTCAATCACTCTTTCACATATGTTTTGTGGGGAATTTCATGTTTGAATGTGCATTTTACAATCCTTCTTGGTTGTCTTATTATGGTAGATTTGGACTTTTATAGATAGATAAAAAACACCTTCATCACACCAAGTTTCTAGCTTAGGAATTTTCATTAGGCTTACTTCACAAGTTTACAATAATTTTGGACTCCCATATACACGCATGCAACTCAACTCTCTCTCATACACCAAGAATGGTTTTTGAATTTTTTGATTTTTAGTGGTAGGTGACATAGATTTGTTTTGTTCACCAAAAATATGCAATAACATCACTTGTATCTTATTATGGACATCAAGTAAATGTATCATAAAATATTATACACCAATATTTTTATCTAAAACTCTACCATACATACTTGGAATGATAATTATCTTCAAAACAAGGGTAATTGGCCATCTTACCGATGACCTAGAGCACACCACTAATGCACAAATAAACTAGGAGTCCCGATAAGTTATATAAATTTCATTCATAACAAATCATATTTTTGTATTATGATAAGGCTATTATAAACCATGTCTATGTATTTTTAGGGAACATTGCTGCACATTATCATCACAACCATGAACTTGTGGCATAATGACTAATTAATATAGTTATATCTAGTTGTCTTTATTTTCGATGTTGTGTGTGCAATTATTATTTTTATCTCAATAAAATATTTGGATGATTTTATGTGTGTTGATGATACTCTTGGTTGTAAGTAATTTTTCACATGTAGCAAAGGATTCATCCACATTAACTTATCTGCAACCAAAGAACCTATCCAAAACAACTCATCGTAAATCCAAAGGAAATAATTCACAACAAGTTGTAACACATTTTTGAAGGCATTTTGAAACATGGAGTAATGACCCTCAAGTTTGTACGTGTCGTTAGAGAAGATGTTCCAAAAGAATGTGAAAATATAGGAAAAAAAATCAATCTTTGATTTTGTTATTGATAAAAACTAGTGGATAACTAATTGATTACATTAAACACTTGTTATGAAGAAGCTGGTTGATTGGCTGCACATGTGTTACATGTTTATTAGTTGAAAACTTGTAACGAGTTCCGTAACATGTGTTGAATCTATCACTATTATGCTGAAGATATTTCACTTCTTTTATTGGAAAATATATGTTGTATTGTTATTCTTCCTCACATTCAATTGCAAATGAAGGTATAAAGGAAGGGTTGTTTTTGGTAATAGAGAATTCGAGTCAAAGTAAAATAGTGATATTCGAGAGTTATCTAGTGAAGAATTTATTCCTAGATGTAATGCTTTTCTGAAAATCAATAAAGATCTGAGTTCTTTCATTTAGTTCTTAGCTACAAAGTTTAGGATGGGATTAACACCCAAGTTAGGGCCCACTTGAGGTTTACTACATCCCTTCCCTTGTTTTTTTATGTATACTTACTTAGGAAGCATTTTTCTTTCTGAATCTATAACTATTTTTTAGTTATAAGCATTTAGCAATCGTTTATTTCAATTTTGAGTTTTATATTGACTTGATATTGTTATGAGAAATTATTTCATTTCTAAACTCTTAAACCACTTTAACTATGAATACAACACGACAATATTTCAAGTTTACGTCCCCTGGTTTGATAATTAAATGAATGTGATTCAATATACAACATATTAATTGCTACAAGTTGATTTGCACCACTAAGTCCTCTGCACACCCAAATGATCACATTTTCATTTCCATGATTTTGAAGACCAAAAACTCTATTTTTTCCATCGCTTGACATTAGGGTTTTTAGAGGGTTTGAAGAGAATTCCACTATTAATTCATTCATTCCTTATAAAATTTTCCTGATTCAATGCTCCATCAATGGTGAAGAGTTTTGAAAACCATGAACAAGTTTTTCGTACCTTTGAGCTATTGAAAAATTACCCTCGAGTTGGTAGATTGTATTTTGGGAGCTCGATAGAGCCAAAAACTTTCTAACTTGAGAATTCATCTTCACTTTTACGTGAAACTTGGTCCATAACTCCATAACAACTCACTCCCCATGTCCTAAGGCTTGTTTTATTATAATTGATCATATACCATCATGACCTACTTCATTTTTTCATGTTTGTATTAGTTATTCTAAAGGACAATCATAAAGAAAACCCCAAATATGCCTCCAAAAGTTGATATATGACTTGTAGATTCATATAAGGACTCTAGGAAAGGTCCCTACACACTTCTCATGATTTTATTGGTTTGGTGTATCCTGATTTTTCTTCATACACCTTACTAGGTCCTTGAACTAGGCCTAAATGAGCTAGTTTACACAATGACTCATAAGACCTGACCTATTTTCCATCATAAAACCCCTTGCACACTCTTGAATCTATTGGAATGAGTGAGTATAGGTGTTTTCATTTATGTAAAGGTCCATTAATGACACATAGGATGATGGAGTAGTGCTAAAAGGTGCTTATTAGGATGATGACATGGATTTTCAGGTTACTTCATGATGAAATGAGTGTATTCGGTGATATTGGCTTGATACAGCAAGCATAGTCAAGTGACCTAGCTAGCCTATGTGATGATGCATGATAAGTGGACTTATATGGTGACTTTATAATCATGTTAGTAGCATGTAGATCATGTTTGGATATTTTCTAGAAACTCACATGAGTTTTAGAGGATAGGTACAAGTTCAAGACCCGATTCTGAAGTGCACGTCTGGACCTAATTTAGGTGCTTGGGGGTCAAATTGAGCATGAGAATGAGATGTAGATCCATGTAAGCATGGATAAATGAAGGTATGTGAGACATTTTTATCAAGAGTTTTGGGGATTTTTGGAGATGTTTCATGATGAGGTATGAGGTTATTCTATTATGACCTAACTTTAACCATGCTAAACCCCAATGGCTAGTCATTCAAATGAGAATATATATGAATGTAAAAACATATTTAAGATAAAATAATGATTAGAGATGGTTTAAGGGGTGTCCTAGAAGTGTGAGAAAATTTCAATTCATTCTAAAGAATATTTTCCAAGTTATAGTGTTTTTGGTGAAACATGGTCCAAGAAAGATTGATTTCTAGTTTGAATTACAACTTCGATGATCACCATGGATTGTGTTATTTTTATGGTACCTTTTGGATTCCATAAAAAAATTTATATTTAGCTAATAAAATTTCAAAAAAATAATGAGGTCATTTCATTGTCACATTTTTATGAACAAATATTAAAAATGTAACCATGTTTTTATGAGATTGACACACTAGCTCAAAAGTGGTATGAAAGATGTTCATGATAAGTGGATAAAATTGATTTTTTTAGATATTATGATTATTTTAAGTTGTATAGGAATCATATATATTTATAATAAGGTAAGATAGAGCATGTGATTATTTTCGGACCCTACTCAAATAGCCAAATTTATAAAGATGTTTAGTTTAAGGCAAAGTTTTCCAAAGGAGGTATGAAATAAATTGACATTTTTTTATCATAGTATTTTCCATTTATTTCCATGATGGTTTCAGACCATGGTTTTAGGTACTCGAGGGTAAAGTGTTCCCTATTTATGAAAACTAGTCCTTAAGATCAATAAAGTGTAGTTTTGGAGTAGTTTCAGAGATTGACCTAGTTGAAGGCCTTCTACTTGGAGTTGGAAGGAAATGTAAGATGTTATGGAAATTATATTTAGAGGTATTTCCAATGGTATATATATTTTTCTTGATGATATTTTATGGGTCATCTAGCTCGATTTGTGAATAAGGTTGTTTATTTCTCAGGACATGATTTCTTTGGCTAGAAGATGGAGGTAGAAGATGCATGAGATGGATTAGTTGATGATTGATATAAGTTGGAGAGTGAATAGGGATGAATTTTTTTCCTATTGAAGAAATTTTGAGGTATTGACAGTGAAGAAAGGGTAAAAACTAGTTGAGTTTTCAAAATTATTTTCTAGGAAGCTCAATTTGGTGAAGAGGAAAGTTGGTGTTGTTTGTATGTATGGATGTTTCATGAGATCTATAAATTATGGATCTATTCTCAAGGTTAGTGTATTTCCAATAATTTGTTACATTCCATAGCTTATTTTTTTTGGGTGATCTAAAGGTCCAAAGGTGAATACCGGTTCCTCAACACAATTTTTTTGTGAAGGATATGAGCCTTCGTGGTAGAGTTATGAGGAATTTTATTAGTGAAAGTTAATGCACAGCCATGTATGATGTTTTATGGAATATTTGACATGTTTTAGGAATTTGGGATCTTGACTAATCACGGTGATGATGTGTGTGGTCTTTGGTGATCTAGGTGATGGGGTTTTGAACTTATATGGCATGTTTGAGCATGATCAACCTACATGGGTCCATTATAAGTGATGTTATGAATTTAGTGTTATGTTTTCATTTTTATTGGTTGAGATAACTTATTAGGACCAAATTTATTTATGTTTTTTAGTTGAGAAGGGTATAAAGTAAAGTTTTTGTTCAAATTTGAACTATTGTGAGAGAGGAAAATGTGTGACCTAAGTGTTAAAGTAAAATATATATGAATTCATAATTTTAGAGCTCAGGAAGTGTGTGAAATTTTGAGGAGTGTGAGAGAGCGTTTGTGCAATGGTTTGAAGCCAAGACAATTTATGAAAGTGTGAGGTATAGGACGTTGAAGAAGAGAGGGATGGAATAAGGGTTTGAAGGTGTGTGAGTTGAATAAGTAATCTATGTCAGTTGTAGCAGAAAAAATACATTAGATATATTGATGAAAAGGTGGTTTATTAGGTGATTGATCATATTAGGGGGTTGCAGCCTCCTTTGTAGTTTTTTCTTCACTAAACTATGGGTTGGTGTTCCTTGTAGGGTTAGTGTTCTACTAAACTAGGGGTTGGTGATCCTTCTCAAGTTGGTGATTCACTAAACACTTTTCTTTGTATAATATAATCATAATTTCAGTGGTTTTTCTTCCCTTTGAGGGTTTCCCACTTATATCTGGTGTTATGGTGTTCTCTCTCATGGTTATGGTTATTTTAATGAATGTTGTATGTTGTTGTGCACACATTAATGGTTGAATGCTTTATGATTTAAGAAAGTAAATATGAAATTGTTTATTTTTAAAGGACTAATTCACTCCCCTCTCAATCCATTGTTCTTCCAAAAATTGGTATTAGAGAAGGTCCTTTTGGAGAATTTTAATCACTTGAAAGGAGATATTTTGAAGTACTAACATGGATAGTAGACAAGTACAAGATGATTTATGTTTCCTATGATTAGATTGAGAACTTGTTTGAAAACCTTGAGGTTTGACATATGGGACTCTATTTTTGAGGTATATACATCAGTCTCATCTGCATTTAATGTTAATGAAGCATAAAAAGAATACATGAAGGAGTATGCTCTTGGTTTTGGCCTTGTAGGATTAGGGAAAAAGGATTAAGTGCATATAATTTCTCAAACTAATTTTCATAGTCAAGATGAAAATATGATATGGTACTTTAATAGTGGCTGTTTTTCTCATCTGAAAAGTGACAAGAATAAATTTATCTCCTTAAGAAATAATGCTTTAGGATATGTTAGGTTTGGTGATAATTATACCATAAAAATTGTAGGAAGAGGATATTTGAGTTTGGATAATGGAAAAACCCTCACCAAGGATGTTCTATATGTTTAAGGACTAAATCACAACCTACTCAGTGTAAGTCAAATGTGTAAACAAGGGTATATTCTATCTTTTGATGATAAGGGTTGTAAAATTAGAAAAAGAGAAACATGTAATCTTGTTTCCAAAGCTAAGAGGACTAATAACATGTATATTTTGAAGGAATTCTACAAGGAAATTTTCCTTATGAGTAAGTTGAATGATAGTTGGTTGTGGCATAGGAGATTAGGTCATGTAAACTTTGATAATCTTGTCAAAATCATCTCTAAAAATTGTGTGAGAAATATGTCAAGAATCAACAAACTAGAAGATACATTGTGCAAAGCATGTCTTCATGGGAAGAAAACTAGAAGGAGGTTCAAGACCAATGAACATGATTCTACCACTAGTCCTCTACAACTGATCCACACTGATCTATGTGGACCTATGAGAACTGAAAATAACATTAGGTGATTATTATTTTATGCTTCTTATTAATGATTATACAAGATATACTTGGGTTTCTTTCTTGAGAAAAAATCAGATGCACTCTATTTTTTTAAAGTCATTTAAATCTCTCATTGAGAATGAGAAAAATGGAAGAATAAAGAGTATTAGATAAGATAATGGAGGTGATTTTTGGTTAGATTCATTTGATGAATTTTGTAGAGTTCATGGTATCAAGAGGAAATTTTCAGTATCTAGAACACCAAAAAAATGGAGTGGTTGAAATAAAGAATAAGATTGTTTAATATATGGCAAGGACTATCCTAAATGAATCTTAGTTACACGATTGCTATTAGAACAAAGAAATCATGTACTATTTTCTATCTTATCGAAAATTTCAACTAAGGGTAAACAATGACAAGAATCCATATGAACTTTGGAAAATAAGGACAACTAATGTGGAACATTTTAGAGTATTTGGATGCAGGTGCTTTATCAAAAGGACTAAAGACAATCTAAGTAAGTTTGACTCTAGATCTAATACATGCATATTTTTGGGATATTCTTCAAGACATTTTTCCTACATTTGTTATAAAAAAAAGTTTGAAAATAATAGTTGAAAGTGCAAAAATATTATCTTTTGAGATCCATTCATAAGACAAAGGAAACATCACAAGTGACTGATCCTAAAGAAGAAGATGATGAAGAAGAAAGGAAAGACACCAAATAACCATCAAGGCAGATTAGAAGAGATCATCCTGAAAATCAAATCATAGGAAAGAAAGATGTTGGAGTTACTACAAGAAGGAAATTGGTAAGTCTTCAAAACTAAGAAAATTATGCATTTTTATCAAAATTTGAGCCTAAGAATGTTGAAGAAGAAAGCAAGGATGAATGTTGGGTCAAGGATATGAATGAAAAGCTAGATCAGATTGAGAAAAATTGTACTTGAGAATTAGTTCCTAGACCCAAGGAAAAAAATGTCATTGGAACCAAGTGGGTGTTTAGAAATAAATTGAATGAAGAGTGAGAATTCATAATAAAATAAGTTATTCTAGTTTGTAAAGGGTATTCTCAGGTTGAAGGAGTTGATTTTGAAGAAATATATACTCGTGTAACTAGATTGGAAGAAATTATATCATTTCTAGTATATGCACGGTATAAAGGTATTTAAGGTGTATCAAATAGATGTAAAATATACTTTTATAAATGAAAATCTTAAGGAAGAAGTGTATATTGAGCATCCTAATGACTTATCTTTGATAGATGAGAAATACTATGTGTGTAAATTGAAAAAGGTTCTTTATGGACTAAATCAAGCACCTTAGGCTTGGTGTGGAAGACAAGATAGGTACTTAACTAATGAAGGTTTCAAATAGGGTATTGTTAGTAGTAACTTATATATCAAATATGTAGAAGGGAATTTGTTGATTGTAGTAGTCTATGTGGATGATATTATATTTGGAGGAAACAATATACATATGACTCATGAGTTTGCTGAAGTCATGAAGAGAAAATTTGAAATGTCAATTCTTGGTGAGTTGAACTTATTATAAGGGTTACGGGTGAGTAAAAAAGGATGGTATATTCATATCTCGGTAAAGTACATAAGAAAAATGTCAAAAATATTCCAAATGGAGAACTGTAAACCTATTGGTACTCCTATGGTGACTCGTTGCGGGATTATTAAGGATGATATCTCTCCTAGAGTGAATCAACCAAAGTACGAGATCTATGATTAGAAGCCTTATATATGCAAATGCTTCCAGACAATACATATTGCAAGTTTTGGGACTAGGCTGGAAGGTTTTAGGAAGAACCTAAAGAAACTTATCTTCAAGAAGTGAAAATGATCATTATATATCTTAAAGGGACTATAGAATATGGTTTGTGGTATCCAAGAAGTGAAAATTTTGATTTATAATCCTTCTTTGATGATGATTGGGTAGGAAGTATTTATAAAAAAATAATTACAAGTGGAATATCTTTCTTTATAGGGAGATGTATTTTTTTAGTTAAGAAAGAAATAATCCGTTGTATCTCTTGTAAGGGCCGAAATATTAAATAAACTAACAAAAGAAAATTATATGCATTATAAACAACTTTATAAACATAACAAAATGAAGTAAAGAACAATTGAACATAGTGACACAAAATTTAACGTGGAAAACTCGTAAATGGGTAAAAAACCATGGAAGAATAATCCACTATAGAGAAACATTTTACAACCCAGTCCAGTAACTCCTCCCTCACTTCTACTCCATGTATTTACCGGAATCCAAATGATTCACGTGATTTTGAATATGACCTAAAGCCATATTTAAATAACTCAAAGGGTTATAACCATATTAAGTGATGGGGCACACCTCCCTAATTTAATTAGTTGATTAATTAAATTAACCAACCCCTAATATAAATTTTATATTTAAATAATAAGAATATAAGTTATTCTATATTATTTAACTATAAACTAAATATTATGATGCACTTAATATTATAGTTCTAATACTCCCCCTAATATAAAGTGGGATCCATATGCCAAAATTACATGTTTATACAACATGATTTGAAAATCCATAAACCCTAAAAGGTTTAGGCTAGAACATGTACTTTTGAAGGAATTATAACACATTCATCATGCTCAACTTACCTTTTTGAGTACGAAAGGATTTTGAATCCATAAATCATACATATGATTTATGCTAAACATGATTTATGAGAATACATCTCATGGTTTCTCATGGAAATATTCTTATACTACATCTCTAGGATCCTTTTATAACACAAGGACCTCCTTTACAAATAGATGCACACTAGACTATATTTTTCCCATAAACTCTATCAGTTTACATGTAAACTCTATCAGTTCACTTCGATCATACAAGATATTTTACAATGATTTTAAACCAGAGTAGAAGTATAGAGGAAATGAATTCAATCAACTTGAGATCAATTTGTTAGGATGTGGAATTTACATGCATACTCCCCACCAATGTCAACTTTGAAAGGCCAAGCATTGCACAAAACTTGCAGAACTTTGCAACACACAATGGCTTCGTGAATAAGTCTGCAACATGATCTTCAATTCGGAAGCAATGGAGATCTATATGATGGTTAATAACCTTCTCGCATATAAATTACATATGTATCTCGATATGCTTCGTTCTTTGATGTTGAACTAGATTCTTTGCAAGAGCAATACAACTTTGGATATCACATAGAAGAGGATTACTTCCTTTAACTTCCATGTGTATTTCTTCCAACAACCTTTTTAGCCACATGGATTCTTTTTCTACTTCCATTACACTTCTATATTCTACCTCAGTAGAAGAAATGGAAACTGTCGGCTACTTTTTACTTGCTCCAAGTAATGGCACCTACACCAAACTTGAATATATATCTAGTTGTAGATTTACGATCTATCACATCACCAACATGGTCAGAATCACAATATCCATGTAAATATGCATTGTTAGATGAAATATAATGTAAACCATAATTAATAGTGCCCTTTACATAACACAAAATTATTTTTGCTAACTTCCAATGATCTTGATAAGGTTCCTACATAAACCTTGAAGCAATCCCTTCGCATAAGAAATATCAAGTCTAGTAATAGTTAGATAAATCAAACTACCTACAAGTTTCATGTATAAAGTAGGATTATCTTTTTCACATGCAGGTTTAGGATCAAGTTTACATCCTACTTCTATAGGAATAGAAACTGGTTTACAATCAAGCATATTAAATCTTTTAAGAAAATTAGTTACATATTGTGATTGAGATACTACAATATAATTTTTATCTTGAAATATAGCCATGCCTAAAAAATGATGTAATAATCCTAAATTTGTCATCTCAAAATATTACATTAACTTTCCTTTAATTTTCATAATTAAAGCATTAGAATTACTAGTGATTAGTAAATCATCAACATATAATATAATGAGAATAATAACATTTTCTTCAATTTTAACAAATAAATCATTATTAGATGAACAGTTAGAAAAACCAATTTCATTGAAAAAACTATTAATTTTAGAATACCAAGCTCTAGGAGCTTGTTTTAAACCATATAAAATTTTTTTAATTTACAAACATACATTTCTTTTCCTAGTTCTTCAAAGCCTTTCGGTTGGGTCATATAAATTTCTTCTTGTAAATCACCATTCAAAAAAGTATTTTTTACATCCATTTGATGGATTTTCCAGCCATACTGAGTAGCTGCTAAGGCAATCAAAATCCTTATTGTACTCATGTTTGCAGTGGTGAAAATGTTTATACATAGTCGATACCAAGTGTTTGAGTAAACTCTTGAGCTACAAGACGAGATTTGAATTTATCTATACTGCCACCTACTTTATATTTGATCTTGTATAGCTATCTAGATTCGATGATAATTCTTTCTTCAGGAGGAGGGACTGATTCCTATGTTTGATTTTTAATTAAAAAAATGTACTTAGATTTCATAGCATCTATCCATCTTTCATCAGAAGAGGCTTCTTCAAAATATTGGGGTTCAAGTTCATACAAGGTCATCAAAGCATGATATGTATGATTACTTATTTTCATTTTATAAAGGCTACCTGAGTTAGAGTCTTGAATAATAGACTCATCCCATCTAGGTATTTTAGTTATAGAAGTACTAGGAACAATCTCATTATTAACCATAGGTTCTATACTAGTTTCTTCATTTTCACAATTTTCAAATTCAAATTCATTTTCATTTTCATTTAAAACATCATAAGTAATAGAAGATGAAGAAGAAGAACAAAAAGGTTTTTCCAAGATTTTAACATTCCTATTTTCTATAAATTCTCTTTTAGATGGATCAAAGATCCTAAGACCTTTAGTTTTTATACCGTATCCTACAAAGATACATGGAAAGAAGGTCTGATCAAGCTTCTTCCATTTTGATTTCAGAATAAAGAGAAGATGGGCTACCAAATATTCTCAAATGAGATACACTAGGTTTTTGGTTTGACCACTTTTTCCAAAGGAGTTGAATTTACCAAGGCTTTAGTGGGAACTCTGTTCAAGATATGAACAGCAATATTCATAGCTTCTACCCAAAGGAATTTAGGAACTTGAGAAAAATGCATCATGGTCCTAGCCATTTCCAGAATAGTGTGGTTTTTCCTTTCTGTAATCCCATTCTGCTAAGGGGAATAGGGAGTAGTTAATTCCCACTTAATTCCCTTTGAATGACACATTCAATAAATACATATTAAAATTATTGACTCATATATTCTCCCCATTTTCAGTTCTAAGCCTCTTAATTTTATATTTAGAAGAGTTTTCGACTAAATCTTTAAATTCTTTAAATTTTGACAAGACATCTGATTTATTTTTAATGAAATATGACCAAATCATGCGAGAGAAACCATCAATAAAATTGGTAGCATAAAGATAACCATTAAGAGATGTAACTTCTAGCAATCCTCTAACATCACTATGGACAAGCTCTAAAGGTTCTGAAGAGTTGTCATCATGATGACTATGAAAAGGATTATTAGATTACTTGCCACTTAAGCAACCTTCATAGGTTTCATAATTTCAAAAATATGTGGCAAACCAGTTACTAGGTTTAGTCATGAGATGTTATACATGCTCCTGAAATTGACATAAAATATCCTCTCATGCCACAAATGCAACTCACTTCTTTGAGTTTTCAAACAAGAAGCAGAAGAAAAAAAAAAGAAAATACATATAAACCATCTCTTTGAATGCCTTCAACTATAGTTACATTATGTTCATTTTTAATAAACCATTTATCCTTTAAAAATGTAACACAATAGTTGTTTTGAGTTAAATGAGAACAAGAAAGCAAATTCATTTTAAGTTTAGGTAATTATAACACATTGTTAATAAAACCATTTTTTACTTTTGCTTTTCCCTGACCATGAACATCGAGAATGGAATGATCTCCCAAGTAGATTTGTTCATTACATTCACTAAGTTCAGATAGGATATTAAATCTAAAATTCATATGCCTAGAAGCACCACTATCTAATATCCACTCATTTTCTTTTGCAGTAACAAAAGTGACATACAAAGCAATTACATTTGATTTTTGGTTATTTTTCTAATTCTTGTTTTGATTTTGATTTTGATTTTGATTTTGTTCTTGAACAAATTTTTTACCCTTTTGAAATTTAGGATTTGTTTTATTTTTAAATTTGCAATCCTCTTTCTTATGTCCAAATTTACCACAATTATGAAATTTTCCATCAAATATAACTCTTAGATTTCTAGGTTTCTTATCCTTGCTAGGAGGTTTAGAAGTTTACTTTGTGTTTTTGTTGAATCTAGAGGTTTTATCTTTTGATTTCTGAGTGAGAAGTTCTTGTGAGGAATTATCATTAGAATAAAAATTTGACATTATTTGTTCTTCATGTATAAGAAGTGATCCAAAAATTGTACTTTCTTTTAATGTACTTTTCAAATTTCTAGATTCTTAAACTTCTCAGATTTACAATTGATCAAGAGTATTTTTTTGTCCAGTTTTGGGTGTCTTGAAAACCCAAATTTCAAACTTTTTTAAAAGATCAATTATCCTTCAAATTCCAGCGTAAGTGAATTATCTGAATCTAGTAAAAATTCATTAAAATATTCAAAAGAGGAATTTATAATGCACTCAAACTGACTTCTTAATTCCAAAATTTTGATAGGTGCATTCATTTATTGTTGTGGGTTATGGATACTAACTTTTTCCTTCAATGTAATTTAACCAATTATGTTATTCCTTTATCAATTTATCAAATAAACTATTTAAAATGTTTTATCGATCAAAAGCTTCCAAAAGCGTAAATGAACACCACAAAAGTTTGATAACAAATTTTACCCAAAGGCTACATCTTTGAATTCACTTAAACATGAATCATTATATTATCATCTAATGAATTAAAAATAACCCTTATATAATGAATAATAAAACTTTATACTTGCATATGAGCTGATATTTGACTCAAGGAACTGCGAACAGTACAAAACTCGCTCCAAGATCAATCCTGCTCCTACGGTACTATTCCTATGTAAATGTGACCTTTAAACACATACATAGGAAAATATATAACACTTCAAGGAAAACTAATACCTCTAATTTCTTCATCTCTAAATTATGAGTAAAATTTATTTTTACACCGAGCTCGAAAATGTCCTAGGTGCCCCAAAAATTGATATTTTTGCAACAATTATGTTCACTTTGTCCTCCCCACAATCTTCTCTCTGTCTCTTTTCAAATAATAGAGAACTCACAAAGTTACCCATTGAGCCCATTGGATAAGTTGGTTTTGGTGCTCGATTCACAAGGAAAAGGTCTTAGGTTTGATTCACCCTCCCGGCATTTTACTATGTTTTGTTTATACAAAGCGGGATAGAATCCCACATTCACGGCAGAATAGATGGAAATAAGTTTTAAAATAGGAGCTTTATCCCTATCTAATCATGGCCTTGGTCACATATATTTCCATTTTGCTCCTCCACCAACTATTACTCGAAGCTCTTTGTTGGTTTGACAATGATCGGCCAATGGATGAGGGCCGAGTTGTTATATTGGTTTGATAGCTCGAATGGAGCGCCAAGCTTGCATTAGTTGGTAGTTGAATCGCCTCGAGCTATATGAGATCTAATAACTCACCAAGGTAATCATTCCCGACTATATGTGAAATGAACAATTCCATCGGGGCTTAGATATAATGTGTGTTGTGTTATCCATTAAGCACCGAGATGACCGAAATCGCTTTGAGCTAATAGGAATCCACCGAGTATGAAGATTATATTGTGGAACCACCAAGGTAATAGAGATAATCCATAACCATATGGAATATAAACCTAAACATGTAGGCATATGATGTGATCAACTCATTGGGGAGTGCATCCCACTGAGCTAAAAATATAGCTCACCGAGCTAATTAAATCCTCCAATGCAAAAATATAACTCTCTAATACAAATAATTCCACATTGGGAAAGTTAGAGAGATAAGTGGCATATTTAATCAAAAATATGATAATAGCAATATGAAAAGGTGGAAAAGGAACCCCTCTTATAAAACAATGTGCTTTGAACTGGATGAGGGCTTTCAACCGTAAAAATGTTGGGCCCACCAAATTTTTCATTCATCGAAGACCGAAGGTGCTTTGAAACACAAACTTTTACCTTTTTCTCCTTTAACCATTATTTCCACATGTCATGTCTGAATTGGATAGTTGACCAAGGTTGACCATTTCTAAACTTGAAATTTGACTTATGATATCTTTCACATATGAGCTCTACTTTCTTAGTTCCACCTATCAATGGAAAGCTCTCAAGACACTCTAAAGGCTTGATGTGGTTTAGGGAGATTTAGGGAAGATCTATACACTGAAAAAATACTCAGATCACTTCTCCCCAATAAGACCATTTTGACCTCAAAATGGAAAATTCTCCCAGCTGAACTGTACATACATTCTCTACTTATCATAAACACATAACCCATTTTATAGCATGGTAGTTTTTCCCAAAAATTGCAATAAATTAAAACCATTGAATTAACATCACCCATGGCTTATACTGCAACTGATATGAAAAATCCAACTGCCATATTCCTCTATACAATCTGATCCTACACTCACCACTGTTAATAATGCAAATGTAACCTGCATTCACAACTTGTTAGTGTAAAACTTGTACATATTATTTGTAACTATATCTGATAGTTACAAATATTAAGCCTAATAAAAAGACTTATACATGTGCAAATATCATGCATAGAAAACAAAGAGTTTGTATAAGTTGTACACACACAAATAATGCCTACAAGAAACAATTTGCACTACAACAACATACTAAATACAATTTCCAAAATTAGACATTTGATACCCTGATCATGCCCCATAGGAATAACTGTACATGTTGCTGAAAGAATGAAGTTTCAAAACCATAACAAGAGAAATTCACCAAGTATGTTAAACCTGTCACCTGGATCTCCCTCTTTAGGATACTTCACCAACACCAAAGCAAAATAAATATGGAATTTATCCTTTTTACAATTCAACAAGATTTCCAAAATATTCTTTGTTAGTTTGCATATTATTCAAAATTTCAATTATGCAAACATGAAACTAATAAATTTCTTACCCACCTTTTTCAACACATTTTCCTATTTAGGTGGTTGAGTCAATTCAGTTTTCACCTGATTCACTGAAGGGGTCATAATGGTTGGTTTAATACTATTATCCTTTTTAACAAATTTTAATTTTTGTTTTGGATGTAGTTACCAACATTTGTCAATGACATGACCTATTTTCTTACAGTGACCAAAAATTCTTTGATCCATTTTTTTAGGATCCACATTGTTAGAAAATTTACCTTGACTACTTTTAGCTAAGCCAAGTTTAGGAGAATGAAATTTCTCAATATTTTCCAACATGGATTTATACTTCCTACACTTGGCCACACAATGATTAGATAACCCAAAAATGTGCATGGGTAACTATACAATATTGCTTGCATATCATAATCAAACTTTTCCAATGTAGAAAGTGGATCATTTTGTTTACCTTTTCCCTTACGTTTGTGGTAAACTGAAGGTGGAGGGATTTCTATACCTCTCTGTGGTGAATTCTTGCCAGATCCTCCTACTGAGGATGAATCACCTGAAGCTATTGGGGAATCCTCTTTGTTGTTAGAAGCTTGTCTTCTTCTAGTGGTCTTGGAGTTCTCTCCAATTTCCTTTTTCCCTGTAATAACAAACCCCATTCCTATATAACGAGGATGTTCTACCACCAATATTGGGTTAGTTATTCCTTGGTTATTCTTACCAAGGCTAATTCCATTAAAACCCATATTATTCAAAATTTTAGATCTTATACCTTTGGTGTGTTTTCAAATTCACCTAGAGCAATATCAAAATCCAACTTGGCTTTGGGAGAGGAATTAAGTGTTGTCTTACTTACCATGCATTCATCTATCATAGTGGATGCATCAACAATAATAGGTACCTCTTTCTTAGGTCCATCAATCTGCAACACCATTAAGAACTCATCCTTAGATTCTAGCTCTCTTTTTAGATTATCAATTTTCTCCTCAAGAGTCAATAATTAACATCTTAGGAAGGAATTTTGTTCTTGAATCTACGATTGCATGCTTCAAGTTCCTCAAAATTGATCTTGTTAGAAAATTTTCCCATGTTTTCCCTACACACATGTACTTACAAAGTTTACACACTACAACTAAAAGATCAAGCCCAAAAATGAAAAACCATTGAAATCAAATCAATTGAATAAAATAAAGAGCTAAACCAGCTCTGATACCAACTTGATCTGAAAATTGTATTTAATTTTAATGTACTTTTCAAATTTCCACATTCTTAAACTTTTGAGATTTACAATTAATCAAGAGTATTTTGTTTTATCCAATTTTGGGTGTCTTGAAAACCCAAATTTCAAACTCTTTTAAAAGATCAATTATCCTTCAAATTCCAACTTAAGTGAAATATCTGAATCTAGTACAAATCCATTAAAATATTCACAAGAGGAATTTATAATGCACTCAAACTGAATTCTTGATTC
The DNA here is from genome assembly GCA_018340775.1 of Taxus wallichiana var. yunnanensis. Classification (NCBI taxonomy): domain Eukaryota; kingdom Viridiplantae; phylum Streptophyta; class Pinopsida; order Cupressales; family Taxaceae; genus Taxus; species Taxus wallichiana. Next base: position 78,858,791 of record CM031234.1, read on the forward strand.
CAAAATTTGATATGTGCATTCATTTACTATTGTGGGTTATGGATACTGAAATTTTGCCTTCAATCCAATTTAACTAGTTATGTGATTGCTTTATTAATTAATCAAATAAACTATTTTAAATGTTTTATCTGATCAAAAGCTTCCAAATGCAAATGAACACCAAAAAAGTTTGATAATGGAGTTCACCCAAGGCTATGTCTTTGTATTCACTTAAATGTGAATCATTATATTACCATCAAATGAAGTACAAATAACCCTTCAATAATGACTAATATACTTTATACCTACATATGAGCTGATCTATGACTCAAGAAACTCTGAACAATACCAGAAACTACTCCAATAATGATCTATTTCTCCTACAAGACTTCCACAATGCTTTTCCTATGTAAATGTAACCTTTAAATGCCTACAGAGAAAAATCTATAACACTTCAAGGAAATATAATACATCCAATGTATTTTTCTCTAAATTCTAATCAAAATTACTTTTACACCGACCTCTGAAAATGTCACTAGGTGCCCAAAAATGGAGATGTCTACAACTACTCTTCATTATTCCCCCATAGTCTTTCTTTGTCTCTGTTCAAATAAAAGTGAGCTCATTGTTTTACCCATTGATCCCATTGGGTGAGTTGGTTTTGGTGCTCGATTCACAAGGTAGAGGTATCGGTTTTATTTACCCACCGCCATTTTTTCATGTTCATTTTATACAAAGCATGATAGAATCCCACATTCAGGATAGAATAGATGGAGATAAGGTTTAAACTAGGCACTTTAGGCCTATCCAATCATGGCCTCGGTCGCGTCTATTTTTGTTTTGTTTGGCCACATAATTGTTACCTCGAGCTATGCATTGGTTTGACAATGATCACTAATGGCTAAGGGCTAAGTTTCTATATTGGTTTAATATCCCGATTGGAGGGCCAAGATTGCATTGGTTGGTAGTTGAACCGCCCCAAGCTATATGAGCTCCACCGACTTGCTAAGGTAATCGTGCACACTATATGTGAAATGGTCAATTCCATAGGGGTTGAGATATATGGTGTGTTGTGCTAGTGTGTTGTCTATCCATTTAGCACCGAGTTGATCAAATCCATCTCAAACTAATAGGAATCTACCGAATATGTAGATTATCTTGTGGAACTACCAAGGTAATAGAGATAAGCCATAACCATATGGAATATAAGCCCGAACATGTAGGCATATGATGTGATCAACTCGGTGAGGATTTGATCACCCCATCGAGCTAAAAATATTTCTCATTGAGCTAATTAAATCCTGTAATTCAAAAATATATCTCTCCAATACAAATAATCCCACATTGGGAAATTTAGAGAGATAAGTGACATATAATATCAAAAAGATGATAATAACAATATGAAAATGTGACAAAGGCACCCCTCCTATAAAAGAGTGTGTTGAACCTGGTTGAGGTCCCCCAACTAGCAAAAAATGGGGCCCACCAAATTTTTAGTTCATAAAAAACTAGAGGTGTCAAAACATGAACTTTTACCTTTTTCACCTTTTACCATTTTTTCCACGTGTCACGTCTGGATTGGACTGTTGACCATTTTCAAACCTGAAATTTGACCTATGATATCTTTCACGTATGAGCTCTAGGTTTTAAGTTCCACCTGTCAACAGAAAGCTCTCGAGACACTCTACAAGCTTGTAATGGTTTATGGAGATTTAGGGAAGATCTATACACTAAAATTTTTTTGGATCAAGAAGATAACTAAGGGTTTGTAAATCCAAAATGTCTTGTTACTGTTTGATATTTAGAATTCAAAATTGAAATGAAATTTCTAATTTTTTCATGAATTTTATAACTGGATAATAAAATAGAGAAATTTATCATGAATCAAATTAATACCACATCCATGTAACTATGACTTAATATTTTTATTTTTGTTATATAATTAATCACTTTTTCATCTCCTTTTATGGAATTTGTCATAAGCTCTAAAATTAGTTTAATAATTTTTGATAAACATGTACCTTTGTACATCAACTCCAATTATGTCCAAGCTTCACTAGGACTCTCAAGATGTATGATATGAAGCATAAATTCATCTTGTATTCTTCAAAAGATAACCGACGTTGCCTCTTGTACTTTTTGTTGATATGTGACACCATTATCAGTAGTTGCATGTCTTCTGGTAGGATCTCTATCTATTCCATTTGTAACTTCCCATAGTTTATGAGCCATGAATTCTACTTTTAATTGAATATTCCATATGTTTGAGTTTTTTCCATTCAACATCCGAGTTTTGTCAATTGAAAATTGATTAGACAACATTTGTGTGTAAAACATAATTAACAAACAAGGATTAAAATAAGATTTTGATATAAATAATCCCCTATCGTATTTTAATCCTTGTAATCGATCACAATCACTTTTACATCAAAAAATAATATCTTGTATATAAAAAATATATATACATGAAAAATTTATAATGATATCAAAAATTTTAATTGAAATGTGAGTGAAATTATTTCTAGTTTTGCAACAAATTACAATGAAAACAATATGGTGTCATATAGGTATAAAAAAGTGATTATATTTTTTTATAAAGTTTTAGAATTTTTCTATATATATATTTGAAATAAAATAAATAAAATTTTACTTATAATTTCTAAAAATATCCTCTATATATATATATATAATTTGGCTCTTTCCTATATATAATCAACTTGATATGATGAGCCATATAAATCAACTCGACTGAGTCATCTTATTAACTTGTATTCAAACCACATATTATTAAACCGAATGCCACATATATATTCAAACCTTATTGCATTTATCATTTAACATTACCAAATTAACCATATTGTATTTGACCTACATCCTAGCCGCTTAAACCAACTCTCACCTACGCCCGCAGAGGGTTTTAATCAACAAAAGCGGTGGTGTGACCTAAGTCACACCACCCTATTTATGTGGGGATTCTTATAAAGCCTTCCCCCACCCATTCGTTGTCCCATGTGGGACTAAACAGTGTCGTGTATAAAGAAGGGAAGCCACGACTTATGCCGCAAGTGTAGAGGGGTCCGCGGGGGTTCCACGTGTCACGAGGAGAAGGGTGGCCTCACTACGTAAGTAGTGAGTGCCACTTGGCAAGGAGGGGGGTCACCCCCACATATATGTATTTTTTAAAATGGTTTCTATATATACTTTAATATATAGTTTTTATTTATTTATTATTATTAATTAGGTTTGAAATATATATATATATATATATATATATATATATATATATAAAAATGTATAAAGACATTATACAAACTATACAAATATTTTGTATAGACTGTAGATACAAAAGCATTTCAAAAATACTTTCAAATGTATAATAGGGTTTTAATTTTTCATGGTAAATAAAATGTGAAAACAATGTTACCAGGAGACAAGGAAATTAACTTGACCAATGAATAAATTTAGGGGCCTATTTTCTTGAATCTTGTCTCTTGTGCTCTTTGATTTTCACTTGGAATTTTACTTTGATTTCTTGAATTCTTACATACCATAGAAAAGTACAAAATATTTCAAATATATTTAATAACCCTTACCTTGATTTTGTAGAAATGGGGTAATTCTAGAATATGTGTTTTTACTCATTGTTGAGAACTCACGTAACTTCCTCCTAGTGCAACCAATATTCAAAATGTAACATTTCAAAGAGGAAAGGGAGGAGGGTTAAATAATATTTCAACCAAACTACCTAACTTCCCAATGGTTACACCCTTAGATTTAATAGGTTTAATTAAATTTAATTATCTTGCTCTGGTACCATGTCAGGGCAAGATATTAAATAAACTAACAACAAATGTTTATATACATTATAAACAAATTTATAAACATAAAATAAATAAAATGAAGTAAAGAACAATTGAACATAGTGACACAAAATTTAACATGGAAAACTCGTAAATGGGTAAAAACCAAGGAAGAATAATCCACTATAGAAATTTTTTTTTACAACCCAGTCTAGTAACTCCTCCCTCACTTCTACTCCATGTATTTACCTAGAATCCAAATGATTCACGTTATTTGAATATGACCTAATGTCATATTTAAATAACCCAAAGGGTTATAACCATATTAAGTGATGGGGCGAAGACCTCTCCGATTTATTTAGTTGATTAATTAAATTAGCCAACCCTAATATAAATTTTATATTTAAATAATAAGAATATAAGTTATTCTATATATTATTTAACTATAAACTAAATATTATGATGCACTTAATATTATAGTTCTAACATCTCTCTAAACATGTGAAGTAGAATATGTAGTTTTGTCACACAATGTTGTGCTCAAGTCATGTGGATGAGACAAAATTTAGAAGATTACATGGTAAAGTGTGATGGGCCTACACCTATTTTTTGTGATAGTACTAGTGTAATCAATGTGTCTAAGAATCCATTTTTAATTCTAAAATAAATTACATCCAAATTAAGTATATTTTTGAGAGACCAAATAAGAAAGCAATGCATCAAGCTGGAGCATGTGTCCACCAAGGAAGAAGTTGTTGATATCTTGAAAAATCCACTTCCAAAACCTACCTTTGAGTATCTAAGGGAAAGGTTGGGAGTAATATCTAGACCTAGTAGACCTTAAAAGTTTAGGAACCTTTAAAGGAATCAATAAAATAGAACTATCAGCTCCAAGAAGTCATGAAGAAATTGTAACATTAGGGAGTCATGTTATCATGTCAAGGTATGAAATCAATGTATCAATTTTTTCATTGAAGTCATATAAGTTTGCTCTATTTAAGAAAAAAATTGAGTTGTATTTTTGGTCATAAGATGTCATTGAACAAGGTAGTCACATGATATGGTGTCTTAGTCAAAAGTCGTGTAGTGATCATGAAAAGTCTCTTGTCAGGTCTTTCAAATAAAATATGTTGTGTCATGTTGATATGTAAAAAGGGATTATCATAAACTTGGTTGTTTGATCAAATAGGTGTCTAGTGCTCATGAAAACCATGTTGAGAGTTCTACTAGCAGTTAATATAAGGTTGTTTTGATATATGAAGACTTATCATGATTTTGAAGCTCAAATATTGAACCCTCACCGTTATACTCTGTGACAAATTTGTGCATGGTTATCTTAATCTTGTTAATGAGATATTTATGTCCATAAGGATGGTATTGTTGAGCCTTTCATCTCAAAGAGAAGATAATTTTAAAGTTTTTTCTTCATCTTGAAAAGGTAAAGATAAGTTTCAGTATAGTTAAGTTTGAGTGGAAGTCTATTTGCAAGTTTTAACTAAAGTTAGGAGTCAAATTATGTTTGAACTGTGTATTTTCATAGCATGAAATGTATGGTAAACTGATATCATATCCTACATGTATGAAAAATTTATATTAAGGATAAAGGAGATAGACTTGAATGTGTATCGTATACAATGAATGAAAGGTATCATAAGTTCTTGAAAGACCTCGTTAACGCCGAGTCAGCGGGTTACTGATTTTTGTATGGGTTTTAGTACTCAAGAAATTGAATCCTATAGTTATGAGAATCAAGATGACATTGGAATTGATGATTTTTCATGTTATATGTTACCTAAGAGGTGTGTGATTATCATAAGGGTGCATAAAGGAAGACAAGAAGGTGTCATGTAAGCATTTAAATCTAGTACAATTTGTGTCAAGACAGTAGAGGTATGAAAAAGGTGACCTATATGTCTGTATGGATCCACTGAGATAGGGGGATCTCATTTGGTCTTTGATCAAGCATATAAGTTCTCTATCAAAAATTTTAGTGATTGGAAGAACCAAAGAAGACAAATTGACAACAAATTGTGAAAAAAACAAGGAGGTATAGGACTTATATGATTGAAAATGTATCTTAACAAGTATATTGTAGGTTTGTGTATGAGAAACTCAGAATTCATATTTTCGAGAAGGTATTTTCAAGGAAAGAGGGGCTAAGTTTAAACCCAATTTAAATATAAAAGGTATCAAGAAGGAAAGAAAGATATTTAAAGATGATTCCAGGTCTACATGGATGTTTTCCTTCTTCAGTAAAGTGTTCATGATATAAGTGCATCAAAATTGCATGCTACATGTCTATATAGACCTACTGGAGAAGGGGTACTAAGGTTTTTACTCAATAACATGAGTAATATTATAATGAAAGTGATTAGGTAGTGTTAAGAATGATGGAAGACCTATATAGTTCACTCCTTTCTCTCGTGAGTGTTGGTTTCTTTTTTATAGATCATAGTAGGTTTGTGAAGGAAAGAAAATGGTTTGTTATAGTTTTTAGAAGCTATCCAAGGTAGGGGGATATTGTATGAGCCTTGAATTAGGTGGGAAATATATTAGAAGTGCTTATAAGGTTTATGTGCTAGAGTATATGGTGTTTTCATGTATAATGGCTTGGTGAGTAGGTCCTTTATCCAAGAAGAGTAAAATAACATAATTTAAATGTTAAGAACTAAATGTCTCTTCACAAAGAGTGATGAATTTGTTGAGTCATATTCATGGAAAGTGAACAAGGTAAAAAGTACTAATTTTTGTGTTTTTAGTCTAAAGATAATAGTATAGGTATAAGGGAGATATAAGGAGATGTTTTATTGTGTGTATGGGTGTCTAAAGCCTGTTAAAGATGGTTAAAATTAGACTAAAGATATTCTTAAGGAAACTCACTCTTAAAAGTTGTGTGAAGACAAAATTTGGAACAGTTGAGCCAAGTTTGAGTCTTATCAAGTTGAGGTAGATCAAGGAAGAATGTAATAATATGATTTTATCCTTGTTTTATCATTGTTGGCATGTATGATTTCATGTATGCCTCTTCCCAAGAGGATCTCAAAGGTTTCCATTTAAGAAAAGAGATCAAAATGAGAGTTTAGTGAAAAATGACAAGGTTTTGAGCTAATTTTAAGACTCTAGTTGATGTTTCCAAAAAATAGGTGATCACGTGAATCTAAGAAAGATGAAGATCATGCAGGTATATTTATTCATTGTCATTAATGTAAAAAGAGGTAGGATAACTAGGTGGTTTTCTATCAATGACAAAGGGGAAGATTGTTGGCATGAGTGATTATAGGTGTTATCATTGATGTAAAATCCCATTAATGAAAAATAGGATGATGGATTAGTGTTAAAAGGTATTTATTAGGATGATGAAATGAAGTTTCAAGTTGATTCATGATGACATGAGAGGATTCAAAGAGATTGGCTTGGTCTGAAAGCCCGGTTAGATGACCTAGCTAGCCTAGGTGATGATGCATGGTAAGTGGAGATATATGGTGACTTAAGGAACATGTTATCATAATGGGGAACATGTTTGGATATTTTTTAGGTGCTCACATGAGTTTCAAAGTGTAATTAAATGTTGAAAAACCAATTGTAGGTGCACATCTATACCTAATCTAGATTCTTGGTGGCCAAATGGAGCATGGGAATTATTTTTAGAGACATGTGAGCTCATGGAGGAATAAAGGTATGTGATAAATGTTGTATCAGGTGTGTTAGGGAATTTTGGAGATGTTTCATGGTGAGGTATGAGGTTTTTCTACGATGACCTTGTTTAAACCACATAAAAATCCAAGGTCCGATCATATAAATGAGATGGGATATGAAGATGGTTACCTATTTGAGATAACATGATCATTGGAGATGGTATAGATGGGTTTCCTAGAGGTGTGAGAAATTTTTTTAAGTCATTCTGAATAATATGTTGCATGTTATAGTTTTTTTTGGTGAAACAAGATTCAAGAAAGAGTGATTTCTAGCTCGAATTGCAACATCTTATACTCATCATGTACTGTGTGATTTTCATGGGACCTTATTGATTTTAGGTATGTTTTTAAATTGAGATAATATAATTTAAAAAAAATATTGAGGTCATTTCATCATCACATTTTTATGAATGAATGTTAAGAAGGTAAATAACCATTTATGAGTTTAAAAACCTAGCTCAAAAGCGGTAGGAAAGATATTCATTATAATTCCCTAGAATTGATTTTTGTGATAGTATCATTATTTGAGGTTGTATAGGACTCATTAATATTTCTAGGAAGGTAATATATAGCATGTGATGATTTGTGTAGCCCACTCAAACAAGAAATTGTTTTAAGATGTTTAGTTTGAAGAAACGTTGTCCAAAGGAGGTATGAAATAAATTGACATATTTTTTAGGATGGGAGTTTTACTTGATGTACATGATGTTTTTAGAAAATGATTGAGCTAATAGAGGGAAAAAAATTTCCCTATTTATGAAGATTGGTCATTGAGACCAAAAAATGGCATTTTTGGAGTAATTGTAGAAAATGACCTTGTTGAAAGCATTCCACTTTGAGTTGGAAGGAAATGTAAGATGTTATAGAAATTATATTTAGAGGTATTTACAATGTTATATAGGTTTTATATTGATGATTAGATTTGATATATCATCCGGCTCAATTTGTGAAGAAGAAGGTTGTTTGTTTCTCAGGATAGGATTTCTCTAGCTAGTAGATGGAGGTAGAAGATCCATGATATGGATTATTTTATGATTGATTTCAATTGGAGAGTGTTTAAGGATGAATTTAATTACAATTTAAGACCTTTTGACGTCTTGAAAGTGACACAATGGGTATAAACTAGTTGTGTTTTCAAAACTATTTTTGGGAAACTCAATTTGGTGAAGAGGAAAGTTGGTGTGGTTTGCATGTATGGATGTTTCATGAGCTCTAGAAAGAATGAATTTTTATTATAGGTCAGGTTATTTCCAATGAGTGGTTACATTACATAATTTATATTTTCTTGAGTGATATAGATGTCTAAAGGTGAAGATTGTTTCATCGACACAATTGTTTTGTGAAGGATATGAGCCTTCTTGGTAGAGTTATGGGGAATTTTATTTGTACAAGATATTACACGACCAGTTATGATGTTTTTATATCATATTTGACATTTTGGAGGAATTTGAGAGCTTGAATAAATCATAGTGATGATTTTTTTAGTCTTTGGTGATCTAGGTGATCGGGTTTTGAGCTATTTTTGAGCTTGTATGTTGTGTTTGAGCATGGATGACCCACATGGGTCCATTCTAAGTGATGTTTTGAATTAAATGTTATTATTTAATTTAATTTTTGTTAAGATAATTTATTATGGATGACTTACTTTATTTTTTTGAGTTGATTACCTAGGGTATAAAGTAAGGGTTTTAGTTCAAATTTGAACTAGTTGTGAGAGAGGGAAAAAGTGATACCGAGTCCTGAAAGTAAAACATGTATGAAGGCACAATTTAAGAGATGAGGAAGTGTGTGAAAGGCTGAGGATTGTGATAGATCAAGTTTGCAAGGGTTTGAAGCCAAAACAAGTCATGAAAGTGTGAGATATAACAAGTTGAAGAATAGAAGGCTTGAACAAGGGTTTTGTTAGGTAAAAATTATTTTAATTTAGGTAAATTTACATTTATTACCCTAGTTAGTTTACCTTAGGTAAATGTTTCTTTTACTAGGGTAATTAGTAGGTTGATATTGCTTTTGAATTTTTATATTATTTCATATCAATATTTGTTTGTTCAACATTTTTGTGCTTCCTGCAGTATTTTGGAAGCTATGATAATTAGGTTTTTATTTTATTTTTTTAACAATACATATAAGTATTGCAACAAGTTTCATTTCCATTATAATCATATTAGAAGTTACATTTTGTATTTTGGATGTAATACAAATTATTTCATATTAGTAAAACATCTAGAGGTTGCCTCCTTGTTTTTGGTCCTCAAAGCATTTGGTATCAAAGAAACTGTGTGCACTCTATTCAACAAATATACTATTGTTTTTATGCTTCTTCCTGAATGTCCTTGTTAGTCTAGAATCATTGATAATACAACACACCATCTTCATAATAGTATGGTTCCTTCTCTTAACAATATTGTTCTTCCGTGGTGTGTGTGGAGAAATCAGTAGACAAATCATGTGAACTTGAACATAGTATTTGAACTCATTCATCAAGCTAATTCCCTCCTCAATCTGAGTAGATATATCCGATATGATGACCAATCTTGTTGTATATATCCACCTTGAGATTTTTAAGTTCTCAAAAGCTTCACTTTTCTTAAGAATAAAAAATCCACATTTTTCTAGAATGATCATCATCAAATAAAATGAATTACTAAAATCCAAAATGAATAGGTCAGCATCGGACTACAAATATTGATATGAACCAAATTAAGATTATTTGGAACTCGATAAGTAATTTTCTGAAATGAAGCTCTGTGTTTTTTACCTATTAGGTATTTAGGGCACTTAATTGTATCTTTCTTGAGAGATGGCAAGCCTCTCACCATATCATACTTTGGAGTAGTGTTTCGATATATTTGAAACTAATGTCACTAAGTATCTGATGCCGCAACTAGGCAAAAGAATAATTCTTAGCCAATATTTATAGATCATCCTTGTGGACACAATTAATCTAGAACATAAATCACACATTGGAGGATTTTGTAACAATTTTTAAGCCTCTAGATTTATTTGTCTCAAATCAAACACACTTTCTTACTGGAATGGCTATCAAAGTCAATCTTCATATTATGATCTAGAAGTTGACTAACTAATAGTATATTCTTTGTTAAGCTAGGGACATATAATACATCAAATAATCTAAAATTTTGTGAACCAAAAGGTATAGAAACATTCGAAATAGATTTTACCATGTAAGAAGAATCATCACCTAACAAAACATGATTTTAGTAAGGTGTGTCCCTCATGGTGATAAACCATTCTTTGTGCTAGGTCATGTGTTGAGTGGCTCTCAAATCAATGTACCAAAATACACTAGATGAAATGGATGGTTTATTAGAATGAACAATGTACAAGAAGTATTCATCATCCGAATGGTATTATTTTTCAGCTATATTTCCTTGCTGATGGGTTTTCCTTCACCAGTTCCCCTTCTTCTACCCTTGATTGTAGTGTGATTTTCCCTTATGAGACTACTATTTGTAAGGTCCTGCACTACTTGATGAAACTTTCTTGTATGTCTTAAACCAAAAATATTTCAAATCATGTCATCTTTTGCAGATAGGACATTTATTCTTTTCTTTCCCCTTGTTAATGATGTTTTTGGACTTGAGAAGATTGTGCTTTTCATTTTCCTTTATGATGAAAAGATAATGTTTTCTCCTCTTCATCATATTTATTGTACATTACTTCTTCTTATTGCAGTAGATTCACTAGCTTTTCAAAATTAATTTTCTAGTTTGGAAAGTTTAGTGTTGTCACAAAAATATGGTGAGAGGAAGGAAGTGATCTTAGAATAATGGGCATGAGAGTTGTATCGTAGCCTTTTTTTCCCAGGATAGAAGTGAAGCCCTTGATTTTGCAAATTTCCACAAGAAATATTAAACTTTCTCATTTGTTTTCAATTCCATTGTATGCAACTGACTCTGTAAATTCAATATACTATTCTTATTTTTGGCCTCGTACATAGTGTTTTACTTATCCCATGCTTTAGTGGGTTTAAATGTATGTGAAATAAATCAGTGATCTCCATCAGTTGTAGAAACAACAAGAAATATTATATCTTAGTACAAAGGTGGTTGAGTGGGTGCTTGATCATCTTAGGGGTTTTTTCCTCCTTGTGGATTTATTGCTTCACTAAAGTAGAGGTTTGTGTTCCTTATAGGGTTGGTTCTCTACTAAACTATGGGTTACTTGCTCCTTCTAAAGTTGGTGATTTACTAGAAACTTTTTTATTTGTGTAATATAATCATAAGTTTAGTGGGTTTTCTTCCCTTTGAGGGTTTACCACTTATATCTTGTGTTATGGTGTTCTCTCTCATGGTTATGGTTATTTGAATAAATGTTGTATGTTGTTATGCACACATTAATGGTTGAATGGTTTATGATTTAAGAAATTAAATATGATTTTTTTAAGTTTTAAAGAACTGATTCACCCCCTCTCAATCCATTTTTATTCCAACGTAATCATCATTTTAGACCTATAGGACACCCGAGAAGTACACACCACACATCTCTATACATCCAAAGGGACACCAACCACACCAACCAAGAACTAACCTTGTGAAACCATCATGAATTATCAAGTAAACACACCGAAACTACCTTATGAAGGCACTACCAATCAATCTTCCTAACCATGAATATTTGACACCTCGTCTATAACTCTTTTCCATTAATATACCATGTCATCAATGAAAACAACATCAAGGTAAGGTTAAAAATCTCCCCCTTTTTCATTGATTGAAATAAACACAAGAAAATTTGATGGAAATAATTCATACCAACACCTTTCAAGATTTGTTTCCTTTTTCGAAGACAGCTCTCCCCTTTGACATATATGACAAAGGTTCATTCAACAAATGACATGCAAAAATCAATAACAAAGAATAAACTTACCTCTTCAAGCTCCCCCTTGGATTAGGCTTGTTATCTAGTTATTTATGGCTTGAGACGATGCATGGATTTCTTGACCAATCAACCTCAATGATCCCATAGAACCTATTCTATTCAAACAAGGGAAAATTTTAGTGGTGAATATTCGTTAATTCATGAATATTCTAGTTTTTGAAATTTGAAATTGGTGAATTTTCACATTACTGGTTAAGACAAGTTCACCAAAATTATCTAGATGCAAGTCAATTTTAGGGGTCAATTTTCCATTCCCACGAAATAGGAATTCAAAAATATCAATGAATACGCTTATTCGGTAGCATTTTTAATGTTACCGGTAGATAACATATAGAATGTTTTCAGCCGGTAGAATAAAATATGCTATCAAGCGATAACATATAAAAATCTACTTGTCTGATAGCATTTAGTTGTGATGTCATGATGTCTTTATATTCACCATTCATGCAAAAGATAATTTTCACATATTTTCTAAGGCTTTTTTCAGAGGGACCCTTAAAATTTTCCCCATTCAAACTCATACTTTTCACTCTTTGCACATGTCTTCCTTTGATCTTCTCAACTTGTACCTTGAACTAGTGAACTAGATCCCCCTATTTTGACACTTCTTGAGCCTTCTTGGAGCAGATATGGTACTTGAGTTGCTCCCCCTTGATGACTTGAAGAATTTAGTGATTTTTTGGGGTATGGATTACCCCCAATTTTTGTCTTAAATTCTCAAAAGCTACTTTTGGTAGAGGTTTGGTCATGATATCTGCTACCTCCTCCTTGGTTGATACATGTTCAAGCTCTGTCCTTTTCTCACTCAATTTCTCCCTCAAGAAATGGTACTTGATTGGTATATGTTTTTTTCTTGGAGTGTAATACTGATTATTGGACACACATATATCACTTGTGATATCACAATAAAAAGTAATAAGACCATAATTTTCAACTTTATAGTCTCCAAGAGTCTGATTCATCCACATCAATTAAGCACAACATAAGGTTATTTTTGCATACTAAACTTCACACATGGATAGGGCTATATGAGACTACTTATTACTTATCTAAGAGATAGGAACATACCTACAAAGAAATATCCACCACTTGTTCTCTTTTTCATCATTTCTTCCTTCCTAATCTGCATCTATGAAGGCTTTTATTTCAAACTCATTACTTTTTAGATACCATAGCCCATATTCCATGGTTCCCATTATATATAGGAATATTCTCTTGACAGATTGAAGATGGTTTTCCCTAGGATCCTCTTAAAACCTTCCAACCAAACCAACTACTTACATGATATCAAGCCTAGATGTAGTTGAATATAATATTCCTCATATCATAGATCTATATGAGGTATGATCTACTTTTGGCAAATTATCATCCTTATTGATTTTGCATCCTATAACCATTGGAGTACTTGCTAGATTACAATTCTTGGTTTAGAATCTCTTTATCATTTACTTAATGTCCTTTTTATGAAGATACCTTCTTTGGCTTGAATAATTTATAGTCCTAAGAAGAATGAAATTTCTCTAAGATTTGACATTTCAAACTCATTCATTAGCTCTATAAAACCATATGACATGGTCTCACTATCACTTCCAAATATTATGTCATCAACATAGATAACAAGTAATAGGTGATCTTATTCCTCTTTTATGTATAGATTGTTATCAAAGAACCCATTTTCTAAAGCCTTGATCAATCAAATATATGTCTAATCTAATGTTCTAAGCCCTATGAGCTTGGTTGAGACCATATAATTCTTTCTTTAACCAAAAACACAATCCTTGTACTCAAAGTGAGATAAAATCCATCAAGTTGTTCAATGTAGACTTCCTAATTCAAATTCCCATTCAAGAATATTCTCTTTACATCCATTTGATACACTTTGAATACTTTATATGTTGTATATGCCAAGAAGATTCTAATAGCCTCCATCCTATCCACAAGATAAATTTTTTCATGAAAAGCCACTCCTTCCACCTCGAGCATACCCTTTGTAAACCATCTCGAGCCTTATTCCTTGTAACGTCACCCCTTTCATTTACTTTGTTTTTGAATACCCACTTAGCTCCAATGATTTTCTTGTTTTTGGGACTAAGGACGAGTTCTCGTGTCTCATTTTTGTTTATTTATTTGAATTCTTCATTCATTACATTAACCCAAATATTGGTATTTACTAGATTCTATAACACTTTTTGGTTCTATCTTTGATAAGAGAGAAATGTTGTCTAGATCTTGAATGTTATTCAACCTTCTTCTTATTTGTATGTCTTATTCCTTGTTCCCTATGATCTGATTTAAGGTATTGAATTGAAGGATATTTGGTATTTGGTATTTCTTCATCTTCATTCTCTTCTTCTTGATTACCTTCTGGAATTTCATCATCATCTTTATTTTCTATGCTTTAGGAGTCTCCTTGGCCTAAGTTTTATCCTTTCTTGGATATGACTCATCAATTATGACATTTTTGATCTCTAATATCTTTTGTTTTCTTTTATTATAACACATATATGTTGAACATCTATTGAGTAACCCAATAATATTCCTTCATCACATCTTGAATCAAACTTTCCAAGGTTGTCTTCATCTCTTTTGATAAAGCACTTGCTTCCAAACATGCTAAGGTACTTCTACCTTGTAGATATTCCTCTCTAGAGTTCATAAGGATTCTTCTTGATGTTTATTATGTTTTGGAATCTATTCAATATGTAAAATATTACGTTAACTAGATCCCTCTAATATCCATCTCATAACTTTGACTCATTCAACATATTTCTTTCCATTTCTTGAACTGTTATGTTATTTCTCTCCATTGATCCATTTTTTTGAGGTGTTCTTGCTGCTGAGAAATTCCTTCTTATCCCATAAACTTCAAAAAATTCATAAAATTCATTTGACAAAAATTCACCTCCTCTATCAGATCTCAAACTCTTGATATTTTTATTTTTCTTATTCTCAACTAGGGATTTAAATGTCTTGAAAATTGCTAGTGCTTCGATTTCTCCTTAAGACAAGAAACCCAATTCATTCTTCTGAAATCATCAATTAGTAATATGAAATAGATTTCTTCCGAATGCTTTCACCATTTCGATCCAAGAAGTTTAGTGTGAATAAATTCTAGAGGTCTTGTAGTAGAGTACTCCTTGGATTTGAAGATTCTTCTTTTTTTTTTTCCATGTAGACATGTTTTTCAAAGTATATCAGTATGTTTAGTGATATCGTGCATTTTTCTCACACATCCCTTAGAGATGATATTAATAGGATTTTAAAATTGAGATGTCCTAAACTCCTATGCCAAAGCCAACTATCATCCACATTTATATTAAATCATTTTTCTTTGTTAATCTCTTTTAGGACATACATGTTGTTCTTGGTTCTTTTAGCTTTGCCAACTACCTTTCCTGATTTTTTTCCTTATATCACAACCCTTGTCATGAAACATCATTATATACCATTTTTTTTCATTTTTCTAACACTCAAAAGGTTGTGTTTCAGACCTTTCCTTTCTTAAAATTCTAACAGCTTGTATTATCACCAAATCTCACTATTTCGATGTATTTTATAGTAAAGATATGAACTTTCCCTTCTTCCATGTCATATGACTTGAGCATCAAATATCTATGTACCATTCCATGTCTTCATTTTGAGTATGAAAGGAATTTTGAGCTACTAAACCTTCTTCCTTGTTTTTTGTGGGATCTATTTTTCCTTTTACACCTTCTTGTCTTGCTTTGGATATTTTTGATAGCAAAATTTTTCTATGTGACTAGGATTTTGACAGCTTATAACAAATCAATTCATTCTTTTTTCTCATGTGATATGAGTTGATATGTATTCCACGACCTTTTTCATGAATACTACACCATGATTCTTTATGTATAAACATATTTCAAGAAAATAAGTAGTCATAGAAATAATGATCATACCTTATTACATGATATTGCTTGCTTGGGATAAAATTATTATTGACATTCTTAATAACATCATTCTTTTCTATAGGTGGTTTTTGAGTGGTCATGACTTCGCTTTAATAGTTGTCTTATCATCCTCATAAAGAATCCTCTAACAACATTTTCATTGAAGGATCTCTACTTTCTTAGAATTTATGACATGTCCATTGAGATCTTTTCAAATATGTTATAAGATTTTGATTTTCTTGAGGTTTGATCTAATTAAGTTTGGAGAAGCTCCATCTCGGCTTTAAGCTTTAGATATGTTGCTCCTCAAATCTGCACCCCTTGTTGGATTGTCAACAATTCTCTCTAAGGAAGGGGCAAATTTCCTTAAAATGGTGGTAGACCAGTTCAAATGTCATTTTGTAGCTAGGGAGGGGTCTAACGTATTCCTTAGGATCGATCCTTGGGGTGATTGAGGGGCATATACAAAGGAGATGGCATTTTCTTACTACTTTTGTTCCTGCCTTGAACCAGGGTGAGAGGACCCGAGGTGTAACTTGAATGTAGAGGGGGAGATGAATTCTTTATTCCTCTTGTTATGCTTTAATGATGGATCAATCATGATAAACATGGTCATGAATGCTATTGAATTTTTTTCACTTGTGCAAAAATGGGCACCTTGAATTTTTTTAGATGGAAGCAATTGATGAATGAACCTAGCTAGGGGGCATTTATAGTTAAATTGTGTTTTTAGTTAAGTGAATCAACAAGGAAAAATATAGCTATGTGTGTTGTTTTAGAATACAACACCTCACATATGTTGATATCCCATGATCACCTTCATCAAAGAGGTACAAAAGCTCCAAAGAACTAAAGGGTAGCCTTGAGGAAGGTGAAGATAGAGGAAGACCTGAGAAGTTGGACTCAAAAATAGAAAACGTAGTTTTTATTTGCATTTCTCGAGTTCATTTTGAAGTTTTATGTATTTTCAATTTGATCATTTGGAATGATTAATTTTTATTATGTATGTTATTGAGTTGTTTAATTCATTATACAATCATCACATAACATAAAAGTTGAAAGTAAAAGGAAATACACAACTAAATCACAAAAATAATATCATTTATTCGTTAAGGAAATTAAATGTTTCCCACACAAACCGTGGGATGTAACTTACAACTACTGAAATAAGAGATACGTGTGTATAAAACTAGAAGAAAATGAATGAATAAGGAACCCATCATTACCTTGGGTTTTCTGTTTGGTCTTTATTGTTTCAGCTCCATCTTTTGAGCTTCATCTTCTCCACATCACTCCATTGGAACAACGTAACTGAAAAGAGAAACCAAAAATTTTCAGATTTGAGCTTGGGATTCAATCTACATGCTCGTGTTTCTCATTTTAGGAAAATGGACCTCTTAAGATCAAAAGTATAAGGTAACATATGCGAGATATGAGAAAATAGTATCTTGATGTAGCACATGAGATTCCCAGAATCATGCGAGAAAAGGAAGTAGAAAGAAAATAAACTATGGAACACAAGAGATGCCAAAAGGCTAATTATTTTCTAACTATTTTCCTAAGTGTGTAAAATGCATGTCTTAAAATTCTGCATTATCAAGTATAGATTGCATTACTTTCATAATTTTCAAGATACAAAAGCACAAGAAAAGATGGTCCGAAGTAAAAGATAAAAATGAATTCTTGAAAAAATATCATTAAGTATAAATTATGAAGCCACCATTATTAATATTTTTAATACTACGAGATATTGTTTTTGCAA
The DNA here is from genome assembly GCA_018340775.1 of Taxus wallichiana var. yunnanensis. Lineage (NCBI taxonomy): Eukaryota > Viridiplantae > Streptophyta > Pinopsida > Cupressales > Taxaceae > Taxus > Taxus wallichiana. Next base: position 78,876,840 of record CM031234.1, read on the forward strand.
GTACAACCATCTAGGAAGATCAAATGATCAAGATATTACAACCTTTGAACTAGTACTTAAGATTGCGCTTATACAGTTTGTAAAAAAAAAAAAATTCACATACAAAGCCTCAAGATTTATACAATGAGCACAAATCCACTAAGAAATTCCACAATATTTTTTCACTTCTCGAGTGATTAAGAAGCAATAGTCTTCAAACAAAAGTAATAAATCTTGAGGATCAAATTTTGTTTTTTAAAGAAGTTCATAAATAGTTAGCAATACATTCTAGTGATAGCTCAAGCATGAATGAAAAATCAGAGGTATCATCTAATTATAGTAAGGGTTTGAGTTCATAAACATAAAATTAGCATAAATCATGCAATGAATAGCACCAAAATTATTAAACATCGAAAACCAAGGTAGTAATAGGGAAAATCAAACAATGAGTACTTTCAGAAGGAAAGGCTAGAGCTTACCTTCGTGAGAACTAAGTTGATTAAATGATTGAATTAGTTTTTAACAAGCATGATTATAAATTTCCATCCAATCACATGGACCAGATACGAAAAATATCTCAAAATTTGTGAAGTTTTCATCAATTTTGAGGAGAAAATTTCCATAAACAAAAGAGCATCAAGACTTATTGATAGAATCAAGAATAAATTTAAAAATTGTACTTAAATGGATCTTACAATGTACACTTTGTTAGGATCATGGAGTAGTCAAATATGGATGGCATTGTGTTTGACATTGGAATAAGAGCATATATTGTAAAAATTAAATTACCCACTGTTTTATGCAATGAAAAATCATGTAATGCCTCCGTATTTTTAAATAAATAAATAAATAATAAAATAAAATAAAATAAAAGGATTCAAATTTAAAAGAAAAAAAAAATTGACTTCTTGTTTGGGGGTGGTTTTAGGGCGGATTAGGGCAAGGAGACACCTTATGGTCTCATTTTCTATCTTTTTGTTTGAAGAGAGACAACAATGACGCGCGCCATGGAAGCTCAGAACTAGTCTTGTCCGCAACTTTTTCCACCCAACCAATGTGCTTTGGGAACTTTTTACCTTTCCAAAGAAATTCATCACCAAATTTCATCCTTGGAGTGCCATGTTTCCTTTTTTGTGGCTCAAGTGCTAGCACTTCCCCCGCACTGTGTCAAAAAAATAGTGCCTGCACTCAACCAGGCGGCTTCCTTCAACACATAAAAGATAGAAAATTTTGTCAGATGAGTTATTTGTGTGGATATTAGTGGTGCCCATTGGGTGACGGTGGGTTTCCTCCTTCTTCTCACATATTATTTGATTTTTAGGCTCTGCACATTATTTTCGGCTCCTAACAAGAAAGATGGACAAGAAGAATATGTAAAACATGGACGCATGCGAACTGCTTTTAAAAATGCCTGAAAGAAATGTGTTTTACGGATTGTAATGATGGCAGGATGTGCAAAAAAATGAGGTTGTTGAAAAGGCCTTGGAAAATTTCAAGCAAATGCATTTGGTATGTGTAAAGCCAGAATCCACAACCTTTGCTGATATCTTCCCAACCTGTGTCAAAATGGGAGCTTTAGAACAACGCATGGACTTCCATCAGGTAGAAAAGAGAGAAATTTTTTTGTCAGATGTGGTAGTTTCAATGTGCCTTGGGCGCTGGTTTTTGTATTTTTCCAATGAAAGAATGAGACAACTTCTAATGGAATAGTATTATTGCAGCGTACAAGAAGACATGGACCTCCTCGTGAGGCAGTCACGATGTTTCTTCATTTGCAGCAGGGCACCAACCAAATCAGTTGCGTATGCCAGCATGCTTCCAGCGTGTGCCAAGATGGAAGCTTGGGAGTAGGGTATGAGCAATAGAATTTGGTTTTCATTTGTAGGATTTTGTTCTTGCAAGTGACATAGTGGATATGCGTGAAAATGTGGAAGTGTATTCAAGGCATGTGAACTGTTTGATTGAATGCCTCAAAGAAATGCGGTCTCTTGGAGTGCCATGATTTACAGAATGTACAATGGAGAGCATTTAATTAGTATAGAGAACCTTGTTATGCTCCATGTTGCTCTAAGAGCTACCAAGGATATGGTCATCAATGGTGATGGAAAGTTGGAATGACTAGTGTGTTGGTCGGAGCAGTGGAATAGGCACTTCTTTTTGTAACAATCCTCAAAAATATTTCAACCAATTTGTTTGTTTCATTACCAGTTATGGATGAGGCTCTTTTAGGAAAAGATAAGCTTGATGACGTGTATGCAAAATGGTGGAGCTGAGGATGCTCGTGGACTGGTTGATGAAGTGCCCAAGCAAGAGAATGAACCCAAGCCTGTGGCTTCGACCGAATTAGTTCTCCAGGCATGGTTCTCCTTTCCTTACCTCTCATTATTCTCATGTTTTAGTTCTCTTTTGCAATTAAATAGAATTTTAAATCATTAGGACCTTTAATACGCTTAAATGTCCCTTCAACTCATTAACGCAAAACAATAAAGTGTCGTGTCGCAACTCTCGAAGTCTTTTTAACTTGGGTAATTTAAACCATGAACTATCACCCTTTCTTTGAGATGATCTATAAAAATCTTACCCTTCTTGATCTCTCCAATTTCATTTTATCGACTGCACGAATTTGACCGCCCATTGATAAATTTGACATTCTCCTTGTTTTAATTAGTTAAATTTTGTAATTTTCGGAGACTCACCAAGTACCCTTCGTAACTCTAGAAACGAGATGTGAAGTTTCATTTGTGTACCTTGGTATATAAGGAATCACCTTGATTTTGGTTTGACCCAAACGATTATTTGACATCCTTTTGACGCTCTTTTCGATCCTGTTACACCGGTTTACAACAAGAGAGAGAGCTGTTAAAACTATAAAATTGGCTTTCGTTTGGGACCGCCAATCAAACTCGGAAAGGGAAATCACATTCCGTCTTCACAAACCACTAGCGTTTATACTAGACAAAGGCATGGAACATTCGAATAGGAAAGATCACCATTCAGGATAGTATGGTGGAGCCGTTTTGTAGGCCTCCGGTCATAGTTTGATGACGTCAAACTAGTCCAATTTTGTCTTGTCACTCCAGAAAACTTGTCACCGTTTGAACATGGTTTTCTAGTTCTCAGTCCCGTTGACTCTGATGAATTCTCTTTATATAGGGAAACTAGTAGGAGATGTCTTGTTGCGTGATTCTCCATCTAACGTCAGTTATGGATGCATTTTCTAGGCCCTTGAGATAACTTTTGTCAGTTTACAACTGGGTGAATGATGACCGGTGGCCCCGAAAAACTAGCCATCAAACGTAAATTGTGCACTCTTTTTCAATTCCGTCGCTTATAATGAACTCTGGGTATATCCGGGGACACGTAGAAAGTTAATCATGATGTGTGTGCTCATTAGAAGATAACCTTTGGAAGTAGTCTCTTAGCCTCCGAGCCCATTTTGTACATTTTGTGGCCAATAAGAAAATGTAAAAGTAGAAAGTCATGGGACCCTCGTAGGGTTACCAAATCACCCTAGAAACTTTTACACACGTAAATAACTATTTAAAAACACTATAATGAAAATTTTTGTGTGTATTAGAAATTTTGGCAAAACGATGTTTTCTCTCCCTTCCTTTCTCTTTCTCTCTCTGGGTTTATATAATGAAGAAAAAGAAATGCAATGAATACATGTTTCTAGACTGTTTTATTTCAGTTGCATATTGTAATTATTGTAAGATGTAAATGGGAAACTGAAAAATGATAATTATGATTGATTAGGGTGGATGCCATGCCAACGATTTATCGCTGATATCTTGCTCACGTGGGTTTTGCAGGATGGAAGAATGACGACAAAAGGCGATGTGTAATTTAATTATTATTATTGTAATTTTTATAGGTCATGGTAAAATGAATAATTGTCTAATTTAGTCTCTTGTTACAGAAAATTTATAATTGAAATTTGTTAATATGCATGAGATGCTAGTTTTAGGGATAACTTAAGAAATGTGCATCTACTCACCAGTTCAATTTGATTTTTAGTTGTGTATGGAAAAAGGGGGTTGATTTATACTTAGTAAATTGAAATCGAAGTTAATACATTGTAGTACCTTCTCAGTATTTAATAAATGATTAAATTAATTATTGGGTTACCTTCTTACCTTGCAAACACAATAATGAGTTTTAATGGGAACACTCAACCCTAATAAAATATTCGTGCATAACTTGCCTGTATGTGTGATCCCTTCCTACCATATAAGAAATTTAAAACCGAAGAACGACCTTAAACTTTGCACTTGATGAGACCTCATAGGTTAGGTAAATAAAACCCCTCGTTGGAGTTTACCGTCATAGTCTTTATGTCTAGCGACATTGTCGCGAACCCATATTTAGGAATGTCATGGTCCAACCTATCCAGAGTATGCGGTTTCCTTCTAGATTTGGCATTCGTGAGAAGAATGTCCTCTCTTCAGGTCTGACACCAGGCTGAGTGGTGAAGATTGCCTTGGAAGTCACCTTATGAGCCCTTGTTAGAAGGAAGGATTAAGTGGTGCTACCTTGGTTTCTATCAAAATAACCTCTTGGTATTTTCTTGAATGTGGTTCTTGTATAGTTACAATCCTTCCGGTCATGTACCCCTTCAAGATGTTAGTCAAATGCTTATGTAACTCCGGATTTTCAAAACAATGCTAAGAATGAGATCCTAGTGCAATGTAAAATCATATTATATAAATGTTGCACATGAGATTGAGATTAGGTTTAAGGTTAATCATGGAGTCCTTATAACTTAATTAAACTTTATCATGCATTACAAAGAATATAAGTTACCTTGGTGCGACCAAACTTTGAGAAAACAAAAGATATGTGTGTGTGTGTGTGTGTGTGTGTGTGTGTGTGTGTGTGTGTGTGTGTGTGTGTGTGTGTGTGTGTGTGTGTGTAAATCTGATAGAATTCAATAAGTTTTCAAACTATAATAATAATGATAGGGAAGTAACTATTTCATGATTGAAGGATGTTCTTGGAAAAAGGCTATCTCGAATCTATGTCGTCCTTAATCCCAAGATTTCATCTTGACATCACGTTAGATTTTATTTTGTAGCAAGAGTCGGGTTTTAGACATTAAATAAACGTTTGAGAAGCAAAATATTAACATAAGAATGGGAGATTTAAAATCGGTAGGCATTTTGAAATATGGAAAATACTTATGTAAGTTATGAAGATTTGTCATAAGGGTAAAGAGCAAAGTAAATGGTTGAACAATAAGTGAACTGTGAAACGAATTTTCAGAACATGTAGGTTGAAAACGGAGAAAATCATGCTTACCTAATAATGGCCTTGAAATTTTTCCGTAACTAAAATACATTTAAAGTAATGATATGTCATGGGTTCTGCTGTTCCTAAAGTCACGTTTCTTGTGGTTGGGTCTTTACTAGTAACCTTCCATTGGGAAAAGTGTAGCGTCGACATGCCGATGTCGTCTGCATGTGTCTATGTGAGTCGATGACTTATGTGATTGTCGCATGTGTACCGAGTTTGTACTTAGAGCCCTTACTATGTATTGTGTAGTGAGAAATGTAAGTAAAAAAAAATTATCCTGGTATTTTACTGTTGTATTTGTGTGTGTAAAATGTGGGCACTACATATGGTATCAGAGCGGAGGTTCATGCTCTCGAACCTTTGGGACAAATTGGAGTTGTGATGAATTTGCATGATGGGATGATGTTACATGATGGGTTGCATGTTGGTGATGGTGCTTCATGATGGTGATAAATATTGGAAGAGTAATGTGTTTTAAGAGTGATGTGATCTATGTTGTAATTGTGATAATGTGAACACACATGATGTGTATGTCACTTAGTGTGCATTTGTTATCATGTTGATGTCCTAGGGATGGGAGTATTCTCCCTCCTTCGTGTGGATTCTATGAAGAATTCACGTGTGAATTACTGCTTGTGATGGGAATATTGACTCTCCTTTTTGTGGATCCAATGAGGAATCCGTGTGTGATGTACCACCTTGTTTTGTGTGAATGGAATGATATTGTGTTATGTGGGTGTGTCAATATGTTGTATGACTGGATTGATGTAAAGTGAATCACATTTCATCGTGATGTCATCACCGTATTGTGATTTTTTGTGTGCATCGTCGTGTTGTATTACAATTGACTATATGTCGTAATGTTAGACATTGTGTTCCTCATACGTATAATTCATGTAATATGTAATGATGCATGTTGTGATATAGGGGCATACAGTGAGCCTATGAACCCTATTGTGTAGTGATTGCACTTTGGGTGCAGAACGTGGTAAAGTGATGTATTACACCGGTGAATGTATGATTGTGATCTACCCTGTATATGTACCATGCGTAATACGTTATGGTTGTTATGTGTGAATTATCATTGTGTTTGTGATGTAGTTATGTGTATGTTGTGGACCTTACACTAGACGACCCTAAGGGGATAAACTGTCAAGAGTGTATGTGTGGAGAGAGGAGGCGTGGACCAGGTTTCCATAATCTTGAGCTGAGTACAAGTGAGGAAGTGGAGTCTTATACAGACTGAAAATCCACTTCTATCTGTTTAGTATACTTTGAGCTTGCTCAGTATATTGTGGGTGCACACCACCTTAGGCTCAACATATGCAACCTTGTGTCCCCTGCTCTTTCCTAATAGATTGTTCATTGAATAATCCTATGTGATTTTGACTATGTTGATCCTTGTGGGAGTTTGGAGTTATGATTCAGGCAGAGATGATGACAGATACATTATTTGATATACTCATTTCTGGTTACATGTATATTTTCACGAGCTGAGGCTCAATGTCTGAGTGCCAAAAACTCGATGAGTACCCCTTTGGTGGCGGTATGAGGCCACATAGTGATTGTAATGTGCTATTTTCTCAATACGTTTTTTATTCGTAAATTGATCATTATTTTTTTTAGCTAGAACCAGTTATTTTTCTTGATTGACATGTTCTTATATTTTGGGCATTTATTTGATTGTTGCATTAACATTTGGATTTTGCACTAACCAAGGCTAATTAGCCATTTTTTTTTCTTTTCTTGGTTTTAAAACTTTCTTTTCCTATTTGAAAGATTTGTAGCCTAGCCCAAGGATATTGATTTTTCCATTTGGCATTTGAATGGATTGTTGTGCTGGTTCTAATGTCGTAATGTGTTGGATTAGGGTCATGGGATTAACCATGGAGTGGTGTAACCTATGGACCCACTTCATTGTATGGGGTATGCCCCAAGGAGTTACAGATAACTAGCGGGTTCTTGAACCATGAGTTATTATGTCACTTAGGTTGGGGGTGACAGGGCTCTATGTGCCTAGGGCCATAGGGTGACCCGAACTCATTAAAAGGAGAAAGGAGACGGGGCTCTATGGTTGAGTGACCCGATATTCTTGATGGGGCTCTATGATTGAGTGACCTGACTTGGTTTTAACACTAGGTTTCTTTCTCTTTGGGAGGTATATGGATTTATTTTATGATACTTTAGGAGATATATGGAGTTTTACCTGGTACTTTTGAAGATATCTGGGGTTTGTTTCGTGATGTCTTATTATGTGGGGAGTTGGTATAGTGAGTTATGTATACCTGTGTGAGTATTCTTGACACCTGGTTATGTATGAGGCTTGAATCTCCCCTTGGTTGGTATGGACTTTTGGATATTGGATTGAAACTATGTTGTTATAGTCATGGATTGTTCTGGGTCATGTGATACCGATTTGTGTATGTATCAACGTGTTGATTTTGTTGTCATCATATGTGTGTACTATATCTCGTGTCTAGGGCGTAATCGTTGGAAATTAATTGTTATGTGGTCTACTTGTTGTCATTCCATGGTGTGGTGAAACCCTTGTGATGTGGTACGGTCGTGAAAGTATGTAAAAGTATGCTTGTGAAGTTTTAGTGTTGTGTATGACCCTGGTAGGGTGTTGTGACTATAGTTCATGATGGGAACCCACAGAATGAACAAACTAAAATTCGATAAAAATGAAATTTTAAAGGACTTGGAATTAAGAATAATGTTAATGGAAAGAGATTAATGAAATAACGAATAAGAGAGAACTGCCAATCTTCACAGAACCTTGAAAATTAAAATTTCTACCAATTGTTCCTAGGGCCACCCCGTGACCATGCTTTTGGGTCTGAAATCTTAACCTTAGCATGTGCCTTCGCCTTATTCGTTCCTTGTTGCTTACCATTTCTCCTTCTTCATTGTATGTCGCATCGAGGATGATGCTTTCTTAAGGGGAGGAGAATGTAATGCCTCCGTTTTTAAAAATAAATAAATAAATAATAAAATAAAATAAAATAAAAGGATTAAAATTTAAAAGAAAAAAATAAAAATGTGACTTCTTACTAGGGGCAGTTTAGGGTGGATTAGGGCAAGGAGACACCTTATGGTCTCATTTTCTGTCTTTTGCTGAAGAGAGACAGCAGCCACCACCATGGAAGCTCGGAACCAGTCTTGGCCACAACTTTTTCCACCCAACCAGTGTGCTTTGGGCACTTTTTACCTTTCCAAAGAAATGCATCACCAAATGTCATCCCTGGAGTGCCATGTTTCCCTTTTCTGCGGCCTGTGCTAGCACTTCCCCTAACCCGTGTCAAAAAAAAATGTTCCCAGCACTAAACAAGGCTTCCTTCAACATAAAAATACAAAAAAAAAAATTAGATGAGTTATTTGAGTGGATATTAATGGTGCCCATTGGGTGACGGTGGGTTTCCTCATTCTGCCCACATATTATTTGATTTGTAGGCTCTGCACATTATTTTCGGCTCCTAGCAGGAAAGATGGACAAGAAGAATATGAAAAATGTGGAAGCATGTGAACTATTCAAAAATGCCTGAAAGAAATGTGTTTTATGGACTGTAATGATGGCAGGATGTGCAAAAAAAAATGAGGTTGTTGAAAAGGCCTTGGAAACTTTCAAGCAAATGCATTTGGTATGTGTAAAGCCAAAATCCACAACCTTTGTTGATATCTTCCCAGCCTGTGTCAAAATGGGAGCTTTAGAACAATGCATGGACTTCCATTTTACAGAAAAGAGAGAATTTTTTTGTCAGATGTGGTAGTTTCAATGTGCCTTGGGCGCTGGTTTTTGTATTTGTCCAATGAAAGAATGAGACAACTTCTAATGGAATAGTATTATTACAGCGATACAAAAGACATGGAACTCCTTATGAGGTAGTCACGATGTTTCTTCATTTGCAGCAGGGCACCAACCAACTCAGTTACATATGCCAAAGATGCTTCCAAGATGGAAGCTTGGGAGCAGGGTATGAGCAATAGAATTTGGTTTTCATTTGTAGGATTTTGTTCTTGCAAGCGACATAGTGGATATGCGTGAAAATGTGGAAGTGTATTCAAGGCATGTGAACTGTTTGATTGAATGCCTCAAAGAAATGTGGTCTCTTGGAGTGCCATGATTTACAGAATGTACAATGGAGAGCATTTAATTAGTACAGAGAACCTTGTTATGCTCCATGTTGCTCTAAGAGCTGCCAAGGATATGGTCATCAACGGTGATGGGAAGTTGGAATGACTGGTGTGCTGGTCGGAGCAGTGGAATAGGCACTCCTTTTTGCAACAATCCTCAGAAATATTTCAACCAATTTGTTTGTTTCATTACCAGTTATGGATGAGGCTCTTTCATAAAAGATAAGCTTGATGATGTGTATGCAAAATGGTGCATCTTAGGACGCTCGTGGATCAAGTTGATTTAAGTGCCCAAGCAAGAGACCGAACCCAAGCTCGCGGCTTCGACCGACTTAGTTCTCTAGGCATGGTTCTCCTTTCCTTACCTCTCATAATTCTCATGTTTTAGTTCTCCTTTACAATTAAATAGAATTTTAAATCATTAAGACTTTTAATACGCTTAAATGTCCCTTCAACTCATCAAAAAACAATAAAGTGTCGTGTCGCAACTCTCGAAATCTTTTAACTCGCTACTTTAAACCATGAACTATCACCCTTGCTTTGAGATGATCTAGAAAAATCTTACCCTTCTTGATCGCTCCAATGTCGCTTTTATCGACTGCATTTAATTTGACTACCCATTGATAAAGTTGACATTCTCCTTGTTTTAATTAGTTAAATTTTGTAATTTTCGGAGACTCACCAAGTACCCTTCGCAACTCTAGAAACGAGATGTGAAGTTTCATTCGTGTACCTTGGTATACAAGGAGTCGCCTTGATTTTTGGTTTGACCCGAAACGATCATTTGACATCCTTTTGACGCTCTTTTAGGAGCCCTGTTACACCGGTTTACAACAGTAGAGAGCTGTTAAAACTAGAAAGTTGGCTTTCGTTTGGGACCACCAATTGAAACCCGGAAAGAGAAATCACATTCCGTCTTCACAAACCACTAGCGTTTATACTAGACAAAGGCATGGAACATTCAGCATAGGAAAGAGAACCTTTCGGGATAGTTTGGCAAATCCATTTTGTAGGCATCAGTCATAGTTTGTGACGAGGTCAAACTGGTCCAATTTTGTCTTGTCGCTCTAGAAAACTTGTCGCCGTTTGAACATGGTTTTCTAGTTCTCATTCCCGTTGACTCTGATGAATTCTCTTTATATAGGGAAACTAGTAGGAGATGTCTTGTTGCATGCTTCTCCATCTAACGTTAGTTATGGACGCGTTTTCTGGGCCTTCGAGCTAACTTTTGTTAGTTTACAACTGGGTGAACGATGACCAGTGGCCCCGGAAAACTAGCCGCCAAACACAAACCGTGCGCTCTATTTCAATTCCGTCAGTTGCAATGAACTCTGGGTATATCTGGGGACACGTAGAAAGTTAATCGTGATGTGCGTGCTCATCAGAAGATAACCTTTGGAAGCAGTCTCTTAGCCTCTAAGCCCGCTTTTGTACATTTTGTGGCCATTAAGAAAATGTAAAAGTAGAAAGTTGCGGACCCTTGTAGGGTTACCAAATCACCCCGGAAACTTTTTACACATGTAAGTAATCTTGTTTAAAAAAACTATAATGAAACTTGTTGTGTGTATTAGAACTTTTGGCAAAACGATGTTTTCTCGCTCTTCCTTTCTCTTTCTCTCTCCTGGGTTTATATAATGAAGAAAAAAGAAATGTAATGAATACATGTTTCTAGACCTATTTTATTTTGATTTCATATTGTAATTATTGTTAGATGTAAATGGGAAACTGAAAATGATAATTATGATTGATTAGGGTGGATGCCATGCCAGTGATTTATCGCTGATATCTTGCTCATGTGGGTTTTGCAGGATGGAAGAATGACGACAAAAGGTGATGTGTAATTTAATTATTATTATTGTAATTTTTATAGGTCATTGTAAAATGAATAATTGTCTAATGTAGTCTCTTGTTACAGAAAATTTATAATTGAAATTTGTTAATATGCATGAGATGCTAGTTTTAGGGATAACTTAAGAAATGTGCATCTACTCACCAGTTCAATTTGATTTTTAGTTGTGTATGGAAAAAGGGGGTTGATTTATACTTAGTAAATTGAAATCAAAGTTAATACATTGTAGTACCTTCTCAATATTTAATAAATGATTAAATTAATTATTGGGTTACCTTCTTACCTTGCAAACACAATAATGAGTTTTAATGGGAACACTCAACCCTAATAAAATATTCGTGCATAACTTTCCTGTATGTGTGATCCCATCCTACCATATAAGAAATTTAAAACCGAAGAACGAACTTAAACTTTTCACTTGATGAGACCTCATAGCTTAGGTAAATAAAACCCTCGTTGGAGTTTACTGTCATAGTATTTATGTCTAGTGACATTGTCACGAACCCATATTTAGGAATGTCATGGTCCAACCTATCTAGAGTATTTGGTTTCTTTCTAGATTTGGCATTCGCGAGAAGAATGTCCTCTCTTTAGGTCCGACACTAGGCTGAGTGGTGAAGATCACCTTGGAAGTCACCTTATGAGCCCTTGTTAGAAGGAAGGATTAAGCAATGATACCTTGGTTTCTATCAAAATAAACTCTTGGTATTTTCTTGAATGTGGTTCTTTTATAGTTACAATTCTTCTGGTCATGTACCCCTTCAAGAGATGCTAGTCAAATGCTTATGTAACTCCCGATTTTCAAAACAACGCTAAGAACGAGATCCCGTGCAATGTAAAAGCATATTATATAAATTTTGCACACGAGATTGGAGATTAGGTTTAAGGTCAATCGTGGAGTCCTTATAACTTAATTAAACTTTATCATGCGTTATAAAGAATATAAGTTACCTTGGTGTGACCAAACTTTGAGAAAACAAAATATATTTATATATATGTATAAATCTTATAGGAATTCAATAAGTTTTCAAACTATAATAATAATGATAGGGAAATAACTATTTCGTGATCAAAGGATGTTCTTGGAAAAAGGATATCTTGAATCTATGTCTTCCTTAATCCCAAGATTTCATCTTGACATCATGTTAGATTTTCTTGTGTAGCAAGAGTAAGTTTTATACATTAAATAAACATTTGAGAAGCAAAATCTTAACATAAGAATGGGAGATTTAAAATCTGGTAGGCATTTTGAAATATGGAAAATACTTATGTAAGTTATGAAGATTTGTCATAAGGGTAAAGAGAAAAGTAAATGGTTGAACAATAAGTGAACTGTGAAATGAATTTTCAGAACATGTAGGTGGAAAAAGGGAGAAAATCATGCTTACCTAATAATGACCTTGGAAAGTTTTCCGTAACTAAAATACATTTAAAGTAATGATATGTCATGGGTTCGTCATTCCTAAAGTCACGTTTCTTGTGGTTGGGTCTTTACTAGTAACCTTCCATTGGGAAAAGTGTAGCATCGACATGTCGATGTCGTCTGCATGTGTCTATGTGAGTCGATGACTTATGTGATTGTCGCATGTGTACCGAGTCTGTACTTGGAGCCCTTACTGTGTATTGTGTAGTGAGCAATGTAAGTCAAAAAAAAAAATTATCCTGGTATTTTACTGTTGTATTTGTGTGTGTAAAATGTGGGCACTACAAATCACAAACAACCATGAAATCATATTGCAGCCATATAGAATCCGAGCTATAGAGAATGGGAAAAGCTACATATATCAAATAAAAAAGGTACAAAATGCAATTAAGTTTCAACCATCTCTATTTTAGTATAGTGTAAATTAGAGTAAGAAGGGAAGTGAGTAATAAAGCATGAGATTCAAAATGAACTCCCATTTTAGAGTGTAATGGCATCCAAACAAAGCAAAGAAAGAATACATTTGTTAGGTACATAGATAAATAAAAGTGCATGCTACAACAATGTCAAAAGAGGAAAATTTCCTTTCTCACTTGAGATTTATATAAAGAGGAAACAAAGCTTTTAGATACAGTTTCAAAGCTGAAAGGTTTCAAGAAAATACTCAGGGTGCATACAAAAAGCCATCTATTGTTCACTATGCCAAGAAAGTACAATCGAATAATCAACATCTTGTAACAGGAAAAATGAAGAACTTCATCCAAAATGGCCACATTAGTGTACCTTTTTCATGTCTTCTTTTCAAGCAACTTATACAACTTTCACCAAGGAAAACGTTTTAGAAAAGGAATTACAAGCTTCAGATTCTATATTTCTCAAAGCTTCAAGAAGAAATGTACAACTCAAGTAAAGAAGAAATTAAAGCTTCTTGGAAGTGTATCTATAGGAAGGTGTTCATAACATGACTAATAAATATTGTAAATTGATATTATGTTTGTGAAGGCATTCAAACATTCCATGTTTGAGAAAAATCAATAGATATAAACAAATATGAGCTTGAGGATCATGAAAGTAATTTCAAATCATTTTGAGTTGGTACGTAAATTAGGGTATATTCCAACCCACTTTGCAAACAGTTTCAAAAAGATGAAACCCTAACTAGAGCTTCCAACCATGACTAAAAAGATACAACTATGCTGAAAGAAAGTATATGCTAGGTTCGAATAGCTTGAGAACATATTTAATGGCCAACAATTTAAGTTTCTTCATAATATCATCAAAATAGAGTTCACTATCACATGAAATAAGGATATTTCAAGTAGATACGAGTTACCCAGAGATGGGTAAAGCACGAGAAAAGAAGCACCAAAGTTCATTTTCACAAAGCAATAATATGGCAAGATATTTTGAACTATCACCTAGTTGAGAACCTTTAAATGCAAATACAAAACATGAAGGCACAAAAAAAGAGTTTGAGCTTTCATTAATGGCATCCGAATTAGAGATTTCTCAAAATTTACTGAAGATCTCAAAAATATGGAAGGAAATTACTGTTCTACAAAAAAATCTTCAAACCCTAAAAGATACAAGGTCAAAAATTAAGAACACAAGCACCCAAAATAGATTTCAAACTCGAAAGTGTCGACATGGATAAATATACCCTAAAATCATAGAAAATACAAAAGATAAGACAAATATCGGTGCAAAAGAAGATGAAAAACACAAACAATAAGTTACAGAGTTTGGAAACAAAGGAGCTCACCTTCAAAAATGATGGGTACCCTCTCAAAGATTTTGAAAAGAGATAAAATCAAATAAGGATTAAAAAAATTCACTCACGGAGATTCTCATAGCCTCACAAGCTAAAAACACAGTCCATCAAGCTTAAATATTACAACAAGGGTGTCAAATCAAAATTTTCACAGGGCTTCACTCATTCCTGGAGGAGATTAAATGAAATGACAAAATGATAAGCCTCCAAATGTTAATTCCATAAAAACCTAAAGGTGGAGTTAGATTAACTCACCAGATCAAAGGTACATAGATGAACGATATATATCATAAAAGTATAGGATCGGATGAAGCATAATGCAAACCACCTTCCAAACCTACTCATACATGGGATTAATGATCAATGCTATAGATGCAGGTAGGTAGTGTGGTGATGGTTGATATCCATCATCAAATTCAATGCCACATTATTAGAACCCAACTAATCATGGTACAATTATCAATGATCATAATTTGAGGTTAAGAAGTCAAATGATCAAGATGCAAACCATAACTTCACCAGAGTCAAATCTCAAGTTAAAATCCACTAATAATTGCTTATGGGTTTAACCATCGTGGAAGGGGGAAATTTTTTTAATAAATGATTATTGTTTAAATCATAGTCTATGCCATGTGCCATTCAAAAGGAGACCAATGATTATAAAAGAAGCCCAAACATTACCTTAAAATAGTCTATGCCAATGGTAAAAAAATCCTCATTATTATTCAAATCAAGTGTATATCGAGTATATCAAGGTGGTTGAACACTATATTAAGAAATGATTATCATTAAAAGGTGTCTCGAATCATAGTTTATATACCAATGACTAAGTAAAAGAGTCCTGAAAATAATGTATGTCATTCAAGAGGGCCCAAATTATACGTGACTATTATATGCCAAGTAAAAACACCAATGATGATACATATTGGTTAAGGATTTTCCTTACCTTAAGAAAAAAATACCTTAACCTCTACAAGGATGGTCCCCACAAAGTGGGATGGAGTAATTTTCTAAGGAAAATAAAAAGCATTATTTTATTCACAAAATGTAAATTTTGTATGCCTCCACAAGAGGACAAATCAAAGATAAAGATAGAATGCCATGCAAGAGGATAATGAACATGTGTCACATCATGCACAAGAAGACAAAATATGCACTTGCATTGGAGGAGACTTGAACAACAAGCAAGTGGCTAATATTAGCCAAAAATATTCACCCAAGTATTTTAATTACATTAAAAATAGAACTATCAATTGCACTTTGACTAGAGTGTATTTTTGTAACTAAGGCTATTAATGCCTCATTGTAATCATCATGTATTTTTGTATTCCTTTATTTATTTATGATAAAGGGGTAAAATTAGCATGCATGGGCAATTACAAATTGTAGTCTATTTTTAGGAGGGATTGGGTGAAGTATTTTTCCTTATATTATGTGCACTAGCAAGGCACAAGGAGGACTTTTGGACACATGAGTGTTGAAGCATATTTTTTTCCAGTTTTACCTTGAATGAAAACCAGTTATTACCTTTCCAATTATTTTAAGTTGTGTGTATTTTTACATTAATTATTTTGAATTTCAATTATGTGATTATTCATCTTACCTAGCTACAAATTTTGTACTTTCTATTCAATCTTAGTGTGCATGTTAGCTTTGTATTGTTTTGATTTATCCCTCAACATACAATTGTTTTCCTTAGGATCAAATTTAAACCCATTGGTTCGTGCATCAGTAGCTTGTTTTCCCAATTTTATTGTGCATGTACTTAGTCAAATCCCTAATAAATTTTGTGTATCACCTCGTTTCAATTCAGTTATAACAATCCTTTTACCCTCAAAACCTCCAAATAATTAGTTTGGGTACATCAATAAGGAACCAATCTTGATAGCGAAGACTCACCTTAACAATAGGTATACCCAAATATGTGAGGTGTTTCCATTGTATCTATGGAAGTGAGAGATAAATTAGGCTTATAACCCTTGTTGTCATCTCTCAATAAGGGTGCACTTATGAGAGATAACATTTTTGAACTCCCGATGGGATGAGAACTACTATTGATGTGTTCTGAATATTACATATCCAAAGAAGAACTCGTCTGGTGACTCTGTAAATTTGATTTTAGATCATTACAACACTTTTCAACATCATCGAATTCTCAGCTATAGTTTTTAGGTATTTTTCAAGAAAATCATATTTGTTATTTTGTTGTTATCAAGTTGTTCTCATGAGAAAAAGACTTGTTTTGAATATTTATATATTTTATGAGGTCCCACAACCATGAATCCCAATTTTCAGTAGTATTACCATTCATATCAGCATCCCTTTTATCCATTTTCCCCTTTAGATCAATATTATGATCCCTATCAAAATGAATACCCTTATGACCCGAACCTTGGGAATCAATATGACTATCAATATGGTGATTTTAATTCTTCCCAACATAAATATTATGAACATGGTTATGCTGATTGTGAATGAAAAAATGATCTTAAGATTTAGTTACATGAATTGGAGTAGAAAATTCTAGCTACTAAGGATCTATATTAGAAATCACAAGCACCGAATGAATGATAGGCATCAGGTTGACGAACCTATCAATGGGATGTTCCCACTTACCTTCCCCACCTTCCCCATAAAGATCTAGTACCCACACACCTTCCTTTCCAGCTTAAAGCAGCCCATTTATTAAATTACAAGTTTTTAGGCTACTGCAAATATTTCTCCTTCTATTCCACAATCAAATACTAAAAGAAAATTTATCTTTCTAAGATTTTGTTCTACTATTGTCCTAAATATAGATCCTGTACCTCAAGATTTGTTCAAAAAATTTAGTTCAAGTTGAAATACAACTCACTCCTCTTTCTTCATTCATAAGTTCTATTCATGAAGGAGAAAATCGAATAATATTATTTAGGAGGGGCATTCAATCGAGAAAACAAATAGACTATATTTTCTACAAAGTATGCTCTATAGTTATTGAAATCTAGAGCATGTAACTTTAGATTTCAGTTCGATCATATTCCGTAGAGTTACATAAGCAACCCATTCAAAATTTATAGTCCGATTTTACAAGAGATCAGATCAAAAGTAGTTACAAGATGATCAACAATTTGCATATTCTCGATCATATTGTGTATGAAGGCACCATACTCATACAAATTACTTGATTCATAATAGTTTTCAAAACCCAATGAGGATTAAAAGACTAGGTGTGAAGATAAATCATCATATTTAGGAGTTAACAACATGTTTCCAACTCATCAAATGTCATTATTGATTAGGAAAAGAAGATAGAGAAGTTTCAAGAAATTTCAAAAAATGTAGTTGAGTGTGAAGACCCTTATTGTGTTGCATGCATGGAGATAACTGCATTGTTAGAGATTTTCATTGATTCAAAAATACTATCAAATGATACTGCAAGTAGTTATGATTAGTAATCTTTCATTGAGGAGGAAACTAAATGTTCAGGAAACATAGTGAATATGGATAGAATAGAAGAATTTATCAAGATCTGTCTAAAAAAAACAATAATATATAGCAGCTTGAAAAGGATAAAAACCTTTCAAAGTAGTTTAAAGAGGTAAAAACCCTCAAATCAGCTTCAAGATGTTATGATTGATGAAGTACAACAATGTGAAAATGTAGAGAATTTTTCAAAACAATTTTAGCTTGTATCTAAGAATATACAACTTATAGAGTTTGAACAACTTTCAAAATAGCTTCAGAAAGAGCCCATGGTTGAAAAGGATGTTTATGATTCAATACAAAACAAGAAAATCAGTTTACCAGATCTTAGGAGGCCTTTTCCTATTTTGTATCTTATTGGTTCACAACAAGTTACAACAATACCATAGTTCATGCTTGTATCAGGGCCTAAAAAGAGCATCAAATCCTCAAGAATCAGTTCCAAAGCCCCTTAGAATAGTTTGCAGATTAGTTAGAAATATTCTTCATGTTTTGGGCTGATTTTTGGAACAAATTCAAGGTACACATCTCATTTTTAGTTCTGTCATGTTACTTGTTTTGCAAGCTGAATTTATTGCCTCGATTATGGAGAAAAGGAAGCTATTTTTCGCTACCTATTTTAGGATTTGTTTAGCTTCAATTCACTACTATTTATAGTAGGTTAGAATAGGATTTACCTTTCAATAAGTGCAGTTCATGCACATTGTAGCTTTCAATTTCAATAAGTGCATTTGTGCACACGATATGGTTTACCAAATCCTTTCCCAGGATTTAGTTTGTTTTTTAGAAGGGTTAGTTTTTTTAGAAAAGGAAGATTTTGGTTATATGCATTGACTCCATGCCCAACGAGAAAAGAGCAAGGAACTAGTCTTATAAGCTAATAGGAACTTTCCCGTCACGATTTCCATAAATGTTGACAATTTTTGCACTTGTGCAAAAATGGGCAACTCAAAATTTTGTTTTCGATGGAATGATTTGATAAATGAACCTAGCTAGGGGGGCATTTACAGTTAAATTGTGTTTCACTTAAGTGAATCAATAAGGAAAAATTCAGCTATGTGTGATGTTACTAAATATAACACCTCACATATGTTGTTATCGTTGAGAGTTCATTTTTAAGTTACAAGTATTTTCAATTTTATCATTTCCTATGATTAATTTTTATTATGTATGTTATTGAGTTATTTAATTCATTGTACAATCATTACATAACTTTAAATTTGAAAGTAAAAGGAATTATAAAACTCAATTACATAAATAATATCATTTATTCCTCAAGGAAATCCAATGTTTCCCACACAAGCCTTGGGATGTAACTTACAAGTACTGAAATAAGAGATACACGTGTATAAAATTAGAAGCAAAGGAATGAATAAATAACCCATCATTTCCTTTGGTTTTCCATTTTGTCTTTATTGTTTCAACTCCATCTTCTCTACATTACTCAATTGCAGTAACATAACTGAAAAGAGAAACAAAAAATTGTCAGATTTGAGCTCAATATTCTATCTACATGCATGTGTTTCTAGTTTCAGGAAAATGGACCTCATAAGATCAAAAGTATAAGGTACATCAAAGTAACATATGTAGATTTGAGAAAGTAGTATCTTACAGTAGCACATGAGATTCCTAGAATCATGCAAAAAAGGAAGCAAAAAGAAAAGAAACTATGGAACATAAGAGAAGCCAAAAATCCTAATTATTTTCTAACTATTTTATTAAGTGTGTAGGTACAAGTTACAACAAAGAGAATAAAATGCATGTTTTGAAATTCTCATTATTAAGTAATCAATTGCATTACTTTCATAATGTTCAAGATACAAAAGTATAAGAAAATATGCTCTGGGAGTACAAGATCAAAATGAATTATTTAAGCAAATATCATTAAGTATACAAATGTAAAAGCCAATATTATCAAGAGTTTGAATGCTATATATATTGTTTGTGCAAGTATAGTCATCTAGGAAGATCAAATGATTAAGATATTGTAGCCTTTGAACTAGTACTTAAGATTGCAGCTATATAGTTTGTAAAAATAGTTTTCTTCACTTACAAAGCCTCAAGATTTATACAATGAACAAAAATCCACTAAGAAATGCCACAATAATTTTTCAACTCTCGAGTGATTAACCGTAAACTATCTTCAAACCAAAGTACTAAATCTTGAGGATCAAATTTATTGTTTTAGATAAGTTCATAAAAATTCAGCAATAAATTCTGTGAGAGATCAAGCATGAAATAAAAATCAAAGATATCATCTAATTATAGTAATGGTTTGAGTTCATGAACCTCAACTTAGCATATATCATGCAATGAGTAGAACCATAATTGTTAAACATCCAACACTAGGGTAGTAATAGGGAAAATAAAAAATTCTCAAGACTTTTAGGAAGAAAAGGCTAGAGCTTACCTTGGTGAGAACCAAGTTGATCAAATGATTGACTCGGTTTTAACAAGTATTATTATCAATTGCATACAATCACATGGATCAGATATGAAGTATATCTTAAACATTCCTTAAGTGTTCATCAATTTTTGAGGAGAATTTTTTCACAAAAAAAAGAGATTCAAGGCTTATTGATAGAAATTGATGAATACATTTACAAAATTGTACTTAAATGGAGCTTACATCGTACACTATTAGGAGTATGGAACAGTCAAATATGGATGGCATTATGTTCAACTTTGGAATAAGAACATAGATTCTAGAAAATAAATTAACCACGATTTTATGCAATGAAAAATCAACAACAACCATGAAATCATATTACAACCATAGAGAATCCAAAGCTATAGAGAATGGGAAAAGCTACATGTATCAACTAATAAAGGTACAAAATGCAATTAAGTTTCCACCATCTCCATTTCAGCACAGTGTAAATTACAGTAAGAAGGAAAGTGAGTAATAAAGGCATGAGATTCAAAATGAACTCCTAGCTTAGAGTGTAATGGCATCAAAACAAAGAAAAGAAAGAATACATTTTCTAGGTCCATAGATAAATACAAATGCATGCTACTGACGATGTCAAAAGAGGAAAATTTCTTTTCTCACTTGATCTTTATATAAAGAGGAAACACAAATTTTAGATACGCTTTTAGAGAATAAAGGTTGCAAGAAAAGACTCAAGGTACATACGTAAAACCATCTATTTTTCACCATGCCAAGAAAGTACAATCAAATAGTCAACATCTTATAGATGGTAGAATGAAGAAATTCATCAAAAATGGCCAAATCAATGTACATTTTTCATGTCTTCTTTTCAAGCAAGTTATACAAATTTCACCAAGGAAAACATTTCGAAAAAAGGAATTACAAGCTTGATTCTAGATTTCTCAAAGCTTCAAGAAGAAATGTACAACTATTAAAGAAGAAATTAAAGCTACTTGGAAGTGTATCTATAGGAAGGTATTCACAACATGAATAAGAAAATTACAAATTGCTATTACATTTATAGGAGGCACTCAAAGATTTCATGTTTGAGAAAAAATCGACAAATATAAGAAAATAGAAAAATTCCAAGCAAATACAAGCTTGAGGACCATGAAAGTCATTCTGAATTAGTTCAAGCTAGTACAGAAAAATGTAGGGTAAACCCAAACTCACTTTGTAAATAGATTCAGAAAGATGAAACTACAACCAGAGCTCCTAGCCATGAACAAAAAGATACAAATATGCCAAAGGAAAGTATATGCGGGGTTCTTAATAATCGTAATGGCTAACAATTTCAGTTTCTTCATAATATCAAAGTAGAGTTCACTATCGATGAAGAAAGGATCTTTCAAGTAGATACGAGTTACCTAGAGATGGGTAAAGCACGGGAAAGAAAACATCGAAGTTCATTTACATAGAGTGATAATATGGTGAGCTATTTTGAACTATCACCGAGTTGATAAGCTTTAAATGCAAATACAAAACACAAAGGCACAACAAACAATGAGTTCAAGCCTTCATTAATGGCGTATGAATCAAATATTTCTCAAAATTTGTAGAAGAGATCGAAAAGATGGAAGGAACTTACCATTCTATGAAAAAATCTTCAAACCATCAAAGAGATGAGGTCAAAATGAAGAACATGAGCAACAAGAATAGATTTCAAGCTCGAAAGTGTTGACATGCATAAATATACCCTAAAATCACATAAAATACAAAATATAAGACAAGTATCAATGTAAAAGAAGCCGAAAACACAAATAAGTAGTTAAGTTTCAATCAAATGAGATCACCTTCAAAAATAATGCCCACCCTCTCAAAGATCTCGAAAAGAGAGAAAATCAAAGAAAGATTAAATATTTTCACTCATGGAGATTCTCATAGAATTATAGGCTAAAAAAATGGTCTATCAAGCTTCAAGATAAAAATAATGGCGTCAAAATAAAAATTTTACTTGGTTTCACCCATTCCTGGAGGAGATCGAATGAAATGAAAAAATGATAAGGCTCCAAAAAAATTCCATGTAAATCCAAAGGTGGAGTTAGATTAACTCATTAGGATCAAAGGTACACAGATGGATGGTATATATCATAAAATTACAAGATCGACAAAGGATAATGCAAACCACCTTCCAACCCTACTTGTACATGAGATTAATGATCAACAATATAGATGTAGGAAGGTACCATGATTGATGGTTGATATCCACCATCAAATTCAACTCAACATTATTGGAACCTAGCTAATCGTGGTATAGTTATCAATGATCACGATTTGAGGGTACCAAATCAAACGATCGAGATGCAAACCATAACTTCACCATCGCTTTCACCACAATCAAATCTCAAGTTAAAAGTCACAAAAATTTCTTATGGGTTCAACCCTCATGGAAGGGGACAAAATTTCAAATAAATGATCATTGTTTGAATCATAGTCTAAGCCATGTGCCATTCAAAAGGAGACCAATGATTATAAAAGAGGCCCAAAATATTACCTTAAAACTAGTCTGCAATGGTCAAAAAGAGCCTCATTATTATTTAAATCAAGTGTATGCCTAGTATATCAAGGTGGCCGAACACTATATTAAGCAATTATTATCATCAAAAGGTGTCTGAATCATAGTTTATATACCAATGACTAAGTAAAAGAGTCCTAAAACTAATGTATGCAATTCAAAGAGGGCCCAAATAATAGGTGACTATTATATGCCAAGTCAAAACACCAATGATGATACATAAAGGTTAAGGATTTTCCTTACCTTAAAAAAACAAAATACCTTAAACTCTACAAGGATGGTCCCCATAGTGGGATGGAGTATTTTTCTAAGGAAAAGTAAAGCATTATTTTCTTGCATGAGAACATAAAGTTTGCAAGCCTCCACAAGAGAAAAATTAGAGGTAAAGACAAAAGTCCATGCAAGACGATAATGAACAAGTGTCATGTCATGCACAAGAAGAAAAAAATGCACTTGCATTAGAGGAGACTTGAACAGCAAGTAAGTAGATAATATTAGCCAAAAATATTCACCCAAGTATTTTAATTACATTAAAAATAGAACATTCAACTGCACTTTGACTAGAGTGTATTTTTGTAACTAAGGCTATTAATGCCTCATTGTAATCAACATGTCTATTTTTATTCCTTTATTTATTCATGATAAAGGGGTAAAATTAGCATGCATGGGCGAGTACAAACTGTAGTCTATTTTTAGGAGGGGTTGGGTGAAGTATTTTGCTATATATTGTGTGCACTAACAAGGCACAGAGAGGAAATTTTGGACATATGAGTGTTGAAGCATATTTTTGCTAGTTTTTCCTTGAATGAGAACTAGTTATTGCCTTTCTAATTATTTGTAGTGGTGTGTATCTTTACATTAATTCTTATGAATGTCAATTCCCGACTAATCATCTTACCTTGCTACAAATTTTGTACTTTCTACTCCATTTTAGTGTGCATGTTAGCTCTGTGTTGTTGTGAGTTATCCCTCAACACACAAGTTTGTTGCCTTAGGATCAAATCAAAACCCATTATTTCATGCATCTATAACTTGTTTTATCAATTTTATTGTGCATGTGCTTAGTCAAATCCCTCAATAAATTTTGTGTATCACCCCATTTCTATTCACTTACAGCAATCCTGTTTACCCTCAAAACCTCTAAAAAATTAGTTTAGGATACATCAATAAGGAATCGGCCTTCATACCGAAGACTCGCCTCAACAATAGGTATACCTACAAACCTGAGGTGTTTCCATTGTATCTACAGAAGTGAGAGATAAATAAAGTTTAGAAGCCCTGTTGTCATCTCTCAACAAGGGTGCACTTTTGAGAGATAACAAATACAACACTCACTCTCATGATTTTTCATAAAAGATATTTACTATGCTTATTGCACAAGATATAGGTTACTATATAGAGTAAATTTTAGTTGTTCTTTCATGCTCTTGATAATGGAATTAAGGCTAAAATACACCTTCAGTGATATTTAGAGAAATAAGGTAGTAAATAGAAAAAACAAATGTTGATATGAGGGGATGGGATCAGTTATGGAACTTTTAACTTCACAAAGGGGAATTATCATTTGATACTTTCATTATAACATAGCACTTAACACTTTCAAGTAGCCTGCAATCCCGGAAAAGTATAGGAAAAAAATGATCAAGTAGTCGAGTTTCTACAAAGGAAGATTTACATTCATGGAAGTCTAAGATATGAAAATTTCCAACTCAATCTCTAAAATACATGACACAAGATCTCATGTAAACATTCTAATAAATCATTTACTACTTGTACTATTGTATGCCTAAGATACATCAAAAGCTAACAAAGCTCCATCAAGAAAAATTGCTATGGAAAGGAATTTACAATCAAGTCCAATATTACAAAGGAATTCTTCACAACACAATATCAAACTAATAACCAAAGCACAAAAATTAAGGATAGATATAGTTTATGAAAAATAAAGATAATAAACATAAAACTATGCAACAAAAATGTAGCTCATCAATGGAAAATTCCAAATACGGCTGCCCAAAAGACATAAATTAAACTCAAAATCAGAAATATTTTATTCAAATCTTTAGAATTTATTAACAAGGAGCATGAAACAAATTCTCTTAAATATTGTCAAGGGCTATACATCATTACAACCACCTTGACACCAATTTTTTGAAATTGAGATTTGTATGCACTTCCCAAAGGAAATATGCAATATGAACAATTGAATGTCTTCGACCTTTTTCAAATATAGAGAAAATAACCCCGTTTGATCGAATACCCAAAAATAACTCCTCTAGATATGATGAAAAAGCCCCATATTTATTCAATTTTAATGTCTTCTTACAATTTAATTACCCTCTCAAAATAGAAAGTGAATATTCTCTTTGTTCACAAAGAAAGATATTTTTAATTAGAGTACGAATGTAACTTGTCTAACTGAAAATATATGATTTTTTGTTATCATTTTGGGATTGATTATAAATTTGGATCAGACTACAAGTATTACACAACAATTACAAATAATATTCAATATGCTCCAATATACTTCACACAATACAATAGCCTAATATATAGGCAGTAGTTTCCCTAAAATATAGGAAACTGACTATCTCGTGAACCATATTTGTAAGGTGAGTAGAAACTACCTCACAAACAATATAATGCTAATATTATATTATTGTTATTAAGTTGTTTATAACAACTCATAATAACAATAATAATAATTACACAAATAAAGGAGCACTAATAAATATATTTCCCAACATTCCCCCCTTAGTGTGAACATGGGGAAAACCTTCCTTTGTACTTGCACCTGCTCATGATCTGGTGATTTTCACAAGATAATCACAAACCTCAAGGATGGTTTTGCAAATGGTTGACCACAACCGAGAATGGTGGTTTTGTAATTGGTTTACCATAAACCATGCAAAGGGATGGTTTTGTAAAAGGATTATCAACAACCAAGAATGGTGGTTTTTCTATTCATTTACCACAAACCACAAATGATGGTTTTCAAGTGGTTTACCTACAACCACATCATGATATGCCAACTACTATTCTTAGCCCTCATCACATCTCACTACAGGGAATAACATAGGAAATTCTGCTGAAATCTATTGCTCATACATACATAGAAAAAGATGACATAATGGAAATGGAACATTGGATCATGTTCCCCCCCTTAATGTGAAATTTCCACTTATTGAAATTTGTAAATTTTACCACACTGGAAGCATTAAAATAAAATTACACAAACACACGTCACCAAATCTGGTATGTAGCCTCGTCATTGCAACTGACAAGAGGTCGCTGAATGAACTCCAACCTCCGATTCCTCCTACCTCCAATGTCATGCTTAGTATAAGAAGTCTTCAGAGCCACTTTGTCTTCATGTACTTGTGCTTCCCCATTCTCTGATCCTTCTTCAGTAATGAAATTGGCCTCGATTCCTTTGAGTTTTCCACTAAGTATATCTTGAGCTCGAGCTCTACAAAATGAAGTTGTATGTCCCTTTTTCTTACAGTAGAAACATTCTCTTTCCTCTTTATATTTAGAAAAATTTTTGTATTTCCTTTTTACATACATTGTTGTTTCTTCTTCTACATCTTCTTTGGTCTGTTTTTCCTCAGCTAGGAGAGCTGATATCATATCTTCCAATGAGTTGGAAGGCATCTGACCAAGTGTGAAGACAACATTACTGTATTTGGGAGGAAAACTATTCAATAGAATAGCTTTTTCATCTTCATCATCTACTGGAGCTTTTACTTCTACCAACTGTCAAAGGAGAGACCGTAAATCATTAATATGACTGACATTGTAGCTCCTTCACCCATTTTTAACTTGAACAATTATAATTTATGAGAAAAAAATTGTTCACTGCTTTAGCACCAAAGGTTTTGTTCAAGTTTTCCCACATTTCATGAGATGATTTCTCGAGATCAACATAGTGTAGCTCAGTATCTGAGAGAGCAAGACCAATAATGGCTTTGGCTTTATCATCTCTCGTTTCCCATTCTGCCAATTTGGTTGGATCTGTAGGTGTTGGTTCTTTTCCATCTACTATCCTCCAAAGATTTTTATTCATTAACTACATTTGGATCTTCACTTTCCAAGTATGAAAGTTGAGCCCATTGAATTTTTCTAGTGGAACTTCCATTGGATGGCCAAAAAAGAGGGTATTTTCAAAATTGGTATTTTCTCCCAAAATTATAACTAATGCAACGGAATTAAAAAATAAGCACTTTTGCAAAAAATGGCGCTCGATTTTGAGTTACCGTGCAAAAGTTATGGAGGTTACAATTTCCCATAAAATGGTCTAATTTAATTAAAATTGATACAACGATTAAATTTTTTTCTCAAAATGGTGAGAAAATTAATTGTGTGACCACTCATTGGAATCGAGAGGAAATGAGGATTCCAAAAATACCAATATTTCAGAGAACTGACACCGAAAAAATATTAATTTGGTGAAAAATCATTAATTGCCATCAAAATGCAATTATTAAACAAAAACTATAGGAAAAAATAATTTTTCAAAACTATAGTCTTTATGAAAAATTAAAATAATTGCCCAATCAGAGTTGGCTGTGCAAAAAACTCACGTGAATTTGGGAGAGCATAGATCTGTTCATAACTGGAGAACCAGAGCTCCGATTTGTGAACCGTTTAATGCGCCAAAAAGCTTATTTCAATAGCTTCGCAATGGTACTAATTTTGTTTAATTTCATTACATAATTTGAAATCTTTTCTTGACTTATTTTGACACCCAACTCACCAAAAAATCATGCTTTATTTTCTTTGATAGCCGTATATCTACCTAGGTCTGCTGAAAAATGTATCCATCTAAACAACCAACTCAAATGCTTTTATTCTCTCCATCAATAGTGACACATAGGATAAATCCACAAAATATTAATATATGTTCATGCCTTATTGTATCAGATATATAGCAATTTCATTTTATTTCTAGGTTGAATGCAAACAATGCTCTTTCAATCCTTTATTGACAAATAATACAATCCTAAAGTGTAAGATAATGCTTGGTAACATTTACCTCAAGGAAAAACAACCCGTATATAATGTGGTCTGATTCAACACTTGGAATAGAGTGCACATTATTAGAGTAGTCCATGCCATCAATCTCCAAATGAAAACACTTTGATGAAGCCGCTGCTCTTCTTATTTTTAGTGATGAAAACTGAGGGGTAGGCAATTCTGTTAGCATCTCAAACCAAGAAAAAATCAAATTCCTCACGAACAATTAAAAAATACGCACTAATTTTCCATCAGGAATCCCTCTCACTCTGGTACCAAATGTAAATTTGGATCAGACTGCAAGTATTTTATTATTATTGGCAAATAGTTTTTTGAAAGGGACTATACCCTTGTATAAAAAGAGGGCCTAGAAGCCAGAATAGGAATGAAAAACATTATAAGAAGGATCAAGATCTAGATAAGACATAAAAATCCATGGTAACCAAAGAGTAGTTACCCCAAAACATCAAACCAATTCGAACACTATAAAAGAGAAGCCAAAAATAACAAAAACACGATAGAAGGTAGCAAGAGTAGCACAGATCCACAATTACTTCTTGGCGGCTTTGGAAATTCTGGATTTAATAGTCTACCAGGAGGTGAACATAGCCAATGCCATCATATGAGTAGGGTCAGTAATATCTAGCTGTTGAATGGTTTGTTTGCTTTCTTTTTCGTGCCCCAAAGAGTTGGTATTCCACTGAGATTAGAGATGCAACGGACATGCTGCTCAATAAATTCCTTGATTGCACTAAATATAGCCATATTATGGTCATGGCGAGTCTTGGTTTTCCCTAGATGGTTTTCCAGGGAGTAAATTTTTTTGTAGATATCATCAACCTGTTTATTGTCAATATCAGCCTCCTCCTCCTTCATCCTCTTACCTTTTTGCTTAGCCAAGTTTTTGACTTCTTCTTTCAACAACAACATGTCTATTTCTAATGCTTCTAGCCTTTTTGTGGAGCTCTCAGTGTGTGTCTCCTAAGAACCCATACTGCTAATATGAAGGATATTATGAGCAACCTCCAAGTCTTGAGGGACATTCCCCGAAACAGGGGTATCCAGGTTCAGTCTTTTAGAAGACCTAGTTATAGGTCTGGTCAAAGTGGAGGCGAAGGGGGGGAGAAGAGGTGGGGGGATGACAGGGGAGCCGAGAAGGAAGGCATAGGGGTAGTAGTAGTGGTGATGGGGATATAATGTAACGTCCTCATTTTATACAGTAGAACAAGTCATTTTTTTTTTTTTTGATAAATGCTTCCAGGTTCTAAATACATAATTTAGAACTCACAAATCAAATAACCATTCTTATAACAGATAACCATATGCAACTGTAATGACTCGGAGTACCTCCGATCTATTCATTCCATGACTCGGTAATCTACCGATCTATTCATGAGTAATAAGAGTTGGAGTTTTCATTTAACACTTCACTCTCGCGGTTCTCTTCACTATTCTAGGATTCAGAATGCTCTGTCCAAGGAACCTAACTGAATAATTGTTACCATTATTCATCGGCATCTCATCCCCTAGACCAAGTGACTCAGGACAACACAATCAGCAGCTTGCAATACTTTGGCCAAATATTTGAAACATATCGCTTATGTCTCGTATTCCTTAACGGCATACTCATCAATCTGAATACGTCCTTCACCCCATTCTTATGTTATGTAGAATGTCTTATACTGACTTCTGTCAGTCCCTCCTATCCCAAGTTATTCACTCGGAAATGGATTAGTAAGGTGACAACATTATATGGATGCTCCCAAGGACTAGGGATACGATGACATACTGGGTCAACCCTAGTTAAACCAGTGTGTCAAGATACCCCGAGTCTCCTAGGTAGCCTTATAATGTGACCACATTTCTAATCGGTCCCAGAGTAACTTGTTCGAGTTAAGGTGTAAATCTTATCGATCAATGCAAAGGGTGTCGTCACAAGACACCTGCATTGTTGTATCTTCGAGAAGATCCTAACCTTCTCGGAGGTACAACCCTGCAGTTGACTTGTGCCGTCAACCTTTAAATCCACCTCGAAAAGATCTACTTATTAAAAAGTGTTACATACGCTGAGTTAAATTATATTAAAAGACGTTCCCCTAAGGTTAGCCTTTCCCAATCCCTGGGTTCCTCACCTTAGAATGACCTTTCTTAATAAAACCCTTTACACAAAGAAGTTATTAAGACTAAGGTTCCATCAAGGAGTTCATAGAATATACATAATTCTAAATCAACAAAATTGGACAATAACCCATAATCTTCACATGTGATTGCCAACAGAACCCCTTTTTGGTTTATTTCAGTTCTCATTATCAAATTTATATCATACTTATAAGTATCAAGATATAATGATTAAGAATTCAATTAAATTTTGTCCTGGCTTAATCAAGACTAGGAATTAATAATTTAATTCAGCTTTTTTAGCGTCCTGCTTAGGTTTATTTTAACCCTAGTTTCCAGTAAGACAGTGATCTATATTTCAATTTAGCTTTAGATAGAACACACTAGAACTCATAAAAATCATAAGTATTCAAATACATATTCTGCAAGCTTACATTGATAATCACAAAAGTCTCCAAATTATACAATAATAACAATGCTCTCAAGATATTTGAACCGAAGAAGGTCAAACTATCAAGATAAGAATACAAACACATAAGTAACAAATATCAATTTCCATTCCTTTCAAAACTAATCAAATACATTTTATGCATTCAGCATACTTGATAAAATACTCTACGGAAAAAGAACATCTTTCCTCATATAGTACATTTAGAAAATCAAGCTGTATTTCAACATAAAATCAAATTAAACAATCTGATCATCCTATCAGATCTGTGTGCTTTTACCACTTACGGCATCCATCTGCAAAAATTGTCAACATGGGTCAGTTTGATGAACTGAGCATGATAAGCACTAACTCTTAAAACAATTGCAATCCATCAATTTTTTTCATTAAACACCCTGTTTAAATGAGATCAATTCACCCAACAAGTAAACATATTTCATCAAAATATTAGGGATCAAGAAGAATGAAAGTATCTGAGACAACTATCCATCTGAATCCCCAGGACAACAAACATCAGACAGATCATTACATTCATCATAGTAAAATGAATATCATAACAACCCATGATTCTAGCAGTAGTTAAAACAGTTCCAACAGTTAGATAAAAATATATCAACATATACTTTACAACAGAAGAGAAAGAAAACGAGTCATTCATATTTCCCTTCCAATCATGCTCATGACTATACCGTCTCCTTAAGAGTAAGCACTCACCTTATACGCATGCGAATAAGTCAAACGAGACCATAAGAAGAACCACAGTTTTGTTAGAATTGGATTATAACAACTTCCTGTAGCCTCCAAGAAATACAGTAGATTTCGCGCCAAGACAGTAATGAAAATCTATTAACAGACCCACATAACCTTCCATACAATCAACAAATGAGAAGAGTATCCAATGTCATCGCTTGTCGAGGTACAAAATCAGCTCTTGAGTTCAGTCAAGCTCAAGACTGGATATTCATACTATTAGAAGACGTAACTATGCACAAGCACGACTACAATTCCACCCAGCAACGTACAGCTCAATCTCATCCCAACTAAAACTCTGCGAGGACTTAGTTTCCAAGGCCGTAATAAAAAAAACAACCTTTTTATCACAGTCAACCAAGAGGCTCAACAACATTAAAACAAATGATGTTTTCC
The DNA here is from genome assembly GCA_018340775.1 of Taxus wallichiana var. yunnanensis. Lineage (NCBI taxonomy): Eukaryota > Viridiplantae > Streptophyta > Pinopsida > Cupressales > Taxaceae > Taxus > Taxus wallichiana. The sequence goes on from CM031234.1 coordinate 78,908,427, forward strand.
CTATGCCTATGTAGAGATATTCGTACTGAATCCACACAACACGCATAGCCTCAATAACTGGAACAAAATTTAAAATAACACAGCCATGACTAACAAGGAGTCATTTTTCAGGAAACAATTTCAACAAGGTCTCAACCAAGTAAGTTATGAAAAGAAAACTCTTCCTTTACTTTCCACAATGACAGACAGAAGGAACACGAGAAATTAAAATAAGAGTCCGAACGTTATACATGTATAGCGAAGGTTAAATCGAAAATCAAGCCACTTCGCATCATTTCAATTCTCTAACTGTATCCATACCACTAATGCTCTAAACAGGTTTATACTGAAATTGATTTCATGAGACCACGACTCAAGAATTTCACAACAGTATTCACAACTGAGAAAATTCAGAAGGAAAACATAATATACACCTCCAGGATAAAAAAGTGGTCTTACCCATGTGGTATTTTACAAATAAACTTCTACAGAAGCCGTTATACAAGATGAATGCATTTTAATGATAATATTCACTGCTTGTGCCTATACGAAGCAAAAATATCGGCTAAGTAACAAGGATTCCAACTGAGCCCAAAAAAACAATATCCGCTCTAAGTTACACAGAGAGGAAAACATAACATACGCATCAATGGTTTAAAATAAGTCGAACCCAAGTAATATTCTCCATCAAAAACTCCTTCAGAAGTCAAAATACTATCAACTCAAGTATTCAATAACAAGATGCATTCACAACTGTACTTCCTCAGAAAACAAGACGTAATTTTGTTTAATGAAGTTCAACAGCATCAATAACGTATATTACCCATGACATATCATATACAGAAGTTGATATATCATGCACCTTCAAGAGTTTCAACAGTATCCTTCTCAACAAGTGAAAACAACAAGGTATCGACTGAATCAAACAAGAAAACAATGCATGAACTCCCACAAGCTGAATTCGTGTATTTTTCCTTGCAAGCATTTCTTTAATTCTAACTGAAATGCAAAACCCAACAAGATAGTGCAACAGTTCGAAACACAACACACACCCGTTAAGGGTTTTATTGAAAAATCGAGCCAGTAGAAGATATAGCAACAAAATCACGCACAACTTATCATAAAACCAATCGAATCCAAAATCATCTGAACAGAGTTGTTCTAATGAAATCACTTGAAAGAAAGCAAGATTTTTTAAAGGTTAGGGCCTAACATGCCTGGTTATTTGCTTAAAATTTCGAAGCAGACCACTGAAAGAGCTCAGAACCTTCTCCTCCTTTTCCAAGTTAGAACCACCAACAAAAATTTGCTATTACCATGACTTATAAATTTTCCTTGCCAGAGGAAAGAGTGAGTTACACTCATATTTTCCATGCAACTCCAAAAAGACTGGTGCAAAGAACCAGTGATCAGACAGAGGGAAAACCAGAGCTCATGAAAAACCAAACAAACTACTAACTTTCCATTTTGCATGCCTTCCCGTGAAACCCGAGCTCGAAGACCGAGTTCATAAATGACATTTACTCCAAATTTCTCGCTAAATTTCCATTGCCACCGACCGCCATAGTTGGCAATGGATAAAACTAGTTCGAAGACCATTTCCAACTTTGGCGACCTGCCACGTCGGCTCTAGTTAGCCATTTTAAAAACTTCTACCAAATTACCTGTCCCTCATGATTATCCATGTATTTAATGCCATAGAAACTGCTGCCCATGGTTCACACCTTTCCATATGTCCCCTTTCTTCCTTGTTCATAGTTAGGTTAGTAACTTAGGTTAGGATTTAGGATAACACTTAGTCTAACCTCTTAACACATAGATACTAACTTAGAACATTAGCTTATAGCTTAGGCCTAGGTTAGATTAACACTAATCTAATCCCCTAGGTTAAAGTTTAGTTTTAGGTTACTAACCTTAATAAATCCTGTTTAGGTCTAATATTTCAAATGCTCAGAAAAAGAACCTACAACATACATTCACGAACAGGGTTCACTCCTGCAATGCCAATAGGCTATTGAATTTTATGTAACTGATTTATTACCTGGTCCGCGATCAAGACCTTCCAGATATATCACGATATCGGGCACCAATTCATTTAACATGATCAGCCTGAGTTATGCTCTGGACTAGCTTATTCAATGCATCCAGACCTTGCAACCTGCTTAAGGTCTATAATTTTAATTCATCACGAATAAACTTAAAGCACCACTTGGATCAATACCACTGATCCAAGGCTAGGTCTTATAGATGGATAACTCCATAATTCATTCCGAGATCAGATTAAACTCAGGTGTAAAATGAAAGAAATAAAAGAGTCCAATCATATTCCGACTACCAAAGATTTGCAATTTGCAAAAAGAAGATACAAGACATATCAAGCATGACTTCTCAATCAAGGGAACACATCCTTTCAAAAGAAATCACATATCAACACTTGTATGCTCAGGAGGAAGTAACTACAGTCCAAGGTGTTACATGCTTCCCTCCTAAAAGATTCATCGTCCCGATGATTACATATTCGATTAACCTTCAGGTCAACCAATTTATTAGTTCACAAAACAATGTGACTATTTTCCAACTTGAATAGTTCCAGAAATCAATTTCACAACACAATTTATTCAAATTTCAATAATGTTTGCCTCCATCTGGCTTTCATATAAACTTAAAAAAATATAAGTTCATAAAAGAAATGTTTTGTCAATAGATTTCATTCTGTTGAAAAAGAGAAGGAAAAGCAATCTTCATCTCTTCCAAATTTTCCCAAGTTGCACTTTCTTCGTTAAATTGGTCCCACTGGACCTTACATTGTTGTATTTCACGATTTCTCAAATGCAATTGGTGAGTTTCCAGCACTCGTGTGGGTTTAACCACGATTATTCCTGGGTCTTGGACCTGCAAGGAATTCCAATTTAAAACATGTGACAAATCTGAAACGTATTTCTTAAGCAAAGAAATATGGAAAACATCATGCATGCGAGATAAAGCAGGTGGTAATGCTAATCGATAAGCTACAGGATTGATTATTTCAACAATTTCGAAAGGTCCCACGAATCGAGGTGACAACTTGGCAGCCTTGCCAAAAGTTATAGAACTCTTTCTGGGTTTAACACGAAGAAAAACCTTCTCACCAAGTTCAAACCTGCGATCAATCCGCTTAAGGTCAGCATAGCTCTTCTGTCTATCCGCTGCTTCCTTTAATCGTTCACGAATCAGCTTAACTTGTTGTTCCATTTCAGTGAGAATCTCTGGTCCAATTACCACTCTATCCTCAACACTATCCCAACTAACAGGAGTTCTGCACTTTCTTCCATAAAGTGCTTCAAATGGTGCCATTTTAAGAGATGAGTGATAAGTGTTGTTGTATGTGAACTCAACTAATGGAAGATACTCTTCCCATTTATACTGTTGATCCATGCAATACATTCGCAACATGTCCTCCAACACTTGATTTACCCTCTTAGTTTTTCCATCCGTTTCCTGGATGATATGCGAATCGAAGTTTAGTTTCGTTCTAAGAGCTGCGTTAAGCGTTTGCCAAAATCTTGACGCCATTCTAGGATCCCCGCAGATATAATCAATTATGGTACACCATGCAACCTAAAAATTTCGGTACGAATATTTTGGCCAAAGCACTGTGAATCATCCTTTAGATTTCCAAAGTGATGAAATGAGCTACCTTAGTTAGTTTATCTACAACTACCGTGATAACATCATGTTTGTTCCCGGACATGGGTAACCCTTATGTACAAAGTCCATGGTTATTACTTGCCATTTGTACTTTGCGGTATGCTATGAGGATATAATACCAACAGTGCATGCATATGTTCTGCCTTAACCCGCTGACATTCCAAACAATGAGTCACAAAATCAATGACATCCTTTTTCATACCTTTCCAAAAGTATTGTTGTTTCAGATCAGCAAGCATTTTTGTGATACCTGGGTGTCCAGAGAAAGGTGAATTATGAAATTCAACTAACAACTTCTTCCTCAAGTCATTCAGCATAGGTACGTATACCCTGTTTTCATAACGCAAGATTCCTTCATTATCAAAATGAAAACCTTTATACCTTATATCCTTTGGTTCTGTAGCAAGCGCTGCTTTTACTTGTAGAAAATATGCATCTGATTCTGAGGCACTTTTTACTTCGTCCTTAAACTGAGTTCTTAATGTTATAAGAGTAGAAATGTGCCTCCTACGACTTAGAGCATCAGCTACTCTATTCTCCTTCCCTTTGATATAGCTAATATCAAAATCATATTGTGATAAAAATTCTAACCACCTTCTCTGTCTGGCATTAAGATTAGGTTGAGTGAAAATATATTTCAACCCCAAGTGGTCAGTTTTCAACTCAAAAGGTTTCCCAAGTAAATAGTGTCTCCAGACTTGAAGTGCATGAACAATTGCAGCAAGCTCCAAATCATGAGGAGCATAATTCAATTCATGTAACTTAAGTTTTCTACTTTCATATGCTATGACTTGATCATTTTGTAGCAAAACACCTCCAAGGCCTTCCCGAAGCATCCGTTACAACAAAAGAAACTCCCATTAGGGTCCAGTGCACAAATAATATAGGTGCGAAGTCAACCGGTCTTTCGAGACTTTTGAAAGCCGCTTCGCACTTATCATTCCATATGAATTTCTTATCCTTCTTCCTCAGTAATGAAGTTATTGGTGCGTACTTTAGAAAAATCCTTAACAAATTTTCTATAGTAACCAAAGAAGACCCATGAAGCTTCTTACTTCGTGCACATTATTTGGTGCAGCCACCGTACGCCGGAAAAGTGACAAGCGAGCATGGGAATCTACAAGTGACTCTTCCGCGTACCCGACCTCCCGAGGTCGTGCCGAGACAGCCGGTGGGGATGGAATATAGGTAGTATACGGACAGACTAGTTAGGCAATCTAATGTCTTCAACACGCACTAATGGAATTTGCGAATCTAAGGCAAAGAAGGCCCTTCTAACCTAGACCGGTGTGATAGATCGATCAGCAAGGATGACTTCTCGAAGGCTCCAATCAATATCGAGCTCTGGCATGATTCGATCTATGGGTTGTGGAATGCGTGGGAAATGCCCTGGGATGGTTTCGTGTATTTCTCCTGATAGGGTCATATGGTGGATGGTAAAATAGTCACTCTATGGATGGTTCTCTGGCCTAGTCCAGAACTCTCTAGCTTCATTAGCTATCAGTATCCAAAGAACGACAGGTTGTTCAATGATAATAGGTGGAAGCGAGTAGACCGAATACCAAGTGTGCGTAGGCCGAGCGTGTCTATGTCTAATTTTCTTATGGATTCGTTAGGTTGTGGGATTTTTGGGTCACAACCGTAGACTCGTGGTTGTTGTGGACCAGCTATGGTTATGCGTGGAATCAAGTCCTGATCCCTAGTATCTAATAATCATACACTTTTTCAGCCTCTATGTTGAGAATCAACAGTTGTGCGATCTTCTCGGAATACCTCACAGGTGTTCTTGCAACTTGGATTCTTAGGCCGGTATCTATGTCTGTGAGGGTGTCTCCTGCATCTGGTTGTGGAACTAAGGGATCACACCCGAACGTTTGTTCTCTTTCAAACCTTTCTACAGTCATGTGTATGTTTTCCTAAGGTAATCTGTAGTTTGGTTGATTTGACCAAAATGTATATGCTTGGTCGTCTTCTATGTTTAATCCTCTTAACTGAGATCTGACTTGCTGGAAATCTATTGTTGTTTGGAAGACTTGTATCCTAAGGTTCTGGTCAATATCATTTATTGCCGCTATGAGATTGGGCTGAGGCACGATTGGCTCAAAAATGTATTCCCTGGGCTCCCTAGGTCCTGTAATTGTCATGCAAAAGTAGTAATAAAACAAACTATAATAAAGTGAAATCTAAGTATATTTCTAGCATATATGACTTCTTTTTGTATTTTCTGATGATTTAAATGAATTTAAGAAAGCAGCTATTTAAAATATTTAGAATTGACAACTAAACTAATAATTTAAAACAAACAAAATAGCCGAGTATAGCTATTTGTTTGTGCAATTTGTATATCTATTCTAAACAATGAAATAACTAATCTATTTGTGAGATTATCGATCCTACCTCAGAAGTGAGGAGTGAATCATAGTTTCTCAGAAACTATCAATCCCCACAGCTTCCCCGGCAATATCGAGAATAAAATTAACTAAAATAAAGTGATTAACTACTCTGTTTGATATGATTCTAACTAAAACTTTGAAAGTTTAAAACCTGGATTCCGCAGTACAGTGGCGAATCCGATGGTGTGTGTGATCTTATCCCCGCATGATTTCTTCGTTCTTTGTGTTCATGTAGATCCAGAAAAGTGTGTAATGCTTGCATCAACAGGAATAGGTGTTTGGAACAAGGGACAACCTTCAGAATGCAGATAGAATAGAACGCGGATAGGAGAGGGATAGCGCAAGAGTACAGAGCTTGGCTTATGCAATTCCTAGCGGGATCTACTGCGAATCATGCAAAAAAATGCGTCCAGAACCTGAAACTATCCTGTATGAAGAGAAAAACCTACAACTTTAATGGCTTCCTAAGCTATTCTACTCTAATGGATTAGATAAAACAACAACACTGTTTGCACAAGTTGGATATGTGGCTTACCAACAGCTAGTCAATGCTAACCAAAACACGCAATGAAGAAAACTAAGTATTCTAAGAAAAGGAAAACTAAAGGAATTGCAAAGAGGAATCCAGAAAACAAAACTTGAGAGAGGCCATTTGCTTGAGCACAAGCCATGCACTTATAGGAATTCAATCACCCCAAAATCAAAATCAAACTGAACTCCTAAACAATAAACAAAGGAAAAACACTATTCCAGGGGACCAAAAACATAAATGCATGCTCAAGTCGGCAAAGAAAGCTGGTGAAACGTGATATTTCACGTGAGTTGCGTCAAAAAAGTGTTCTAGAAAACGCTTAAAGGACCGCCATCCCGCTGCTCGGTTGTTCAGACCGCCGCCCGCAGCAGGTGGTGGCGGTTTCGTTACTTAAGAGAAAAGGGGGAAGAAAAGAGGGAAAAAGGGGAAAACAAAACACGCAAGGGCTAGAAGGGTCATGCGGGATGTTAACGCACATTTGAGGAGCTCTTTCTGGATCCCGAACACCTTGCGAAGAGACCTGTATCATCATTGGGGCATTTATCACACCGTTCCGCAATACAGTACCTTATAATTTTGGGTACGACAACCACTCGATTATTACCACTATTTTTGAAGGATCTACAGCAATTCCTTCTTTACTTATGACATGACCCAAATAGTGAACTTCAATCAAAGAAAGAACATTTGGATAACTTACCATACAACTTTGTTTTCTCAAAATTCCCAAAACTATCTTCAATGCTCATTGTGCTCCTCAACGCTTTTAGAATAAATGAGAATATCATCCAAGAATACAAGTACAAACTTGTCTAGATATTCTTGAAAAATATTGTTCATTAAATTCATAAAGGCTCGGATGCATTAGTTAATCCAAAGGGTAGAACCGTGATTTCATAATGTTTGTACCTTGTTCGAAAGTCATTTTTTATAAATATCTTCTTCTCTAATCCTTAATCGATGATAACCGGATCAAAGATCTATCTTAGAATAAACCACTGCTCCATGCATCTGATCAAATAGATCGTCGATCCTTGGAAGTGGATATCTGTTCTTGATTGTTGCTTTGTTCAACATCCGATAATCAATACACAGCCTTAGTGTTCCATCCTTCTTTTTCACAAATATTACGGGCGCTCCCCAAGGTGAAACACTTGGTCTAATCAAACCTTTAGACAAAAGCTCTTGCAACTGTGCCTTAAGCTCAACTAACTCTGTAGTAGTCATCCGATAAGGTGCTTTGGAAATAGGTTCTGTTCCTGGTTTGATTTCGATGGTGAAGTCAAATTCTCTCTTGGGTGGTAACCCTGGTAATTCCTCAGGAAAAACATCCCTGAAACTTTGTAATAGAGGAAATTGTTTCATGAAATCATCATCTTCTTCTGAAAATTCAGATATCTTTACTGCATAAAGGGTGCATCCTTTATTTTTAGCCTTTTTAAGCTGCATAGCTGATAGTTTTCTAACTGAAATTTCCCGTTTCACACCTTGAATCTCTGTTGTTTCCAGCTGATCATCTAAACATTTTATGTTCTTTTCATAGCAGTCTACTTTTGCTTTATGGTCAGCTAACCAATTGACACCGATGACAATGTCATACGATCCCAAAGGTGTAACATAGAGGTCAACTTCCGTGGAGAAATTAGGTAAGTCAAGGACTGCCCCAAAAAGACACATACTCACTGTATGAACAGAGTTATTACCATATTGTACAGTCCAAGATTTATCCATTTTTCCAGCTTTTCTCTTAAGTTTAGAAGCAAGTTTATTAGAAATAAAACATTCAGTAGCTCCTGTATCAAAAAGAATAGTGACAGGTATGCCAAATAACTTACCCGGAACTTCTATAGGTGTCACTTGCTTTTCAGCTTGCTTGTCTGCTACTGCAGCATGTATCTTATGCTGTTGATTACGATCATCCTTCTTCAAAGGGCATTGATTTGCGTAGTGGTCTTTGCCACAATTGTAGTAGCCTCCTACAGGTCCCTTTTTAGGCTAAAAATTTCCTCCAGTCTTGTAATTGTCACATTGTCCTCCATAGGGCTTCTGCCCATTGTTATAATTTTTAGCAAAATTATCCCTTACATTTCCAGTAGGCTTAGTTGCCACTGCTTTCTTACTATTATCCCCTGGAAACTTACTTTTGTTTCCAAACTTTTTCCATGGTCCCTTTTTGGGTGCAAGAGAGGTTGAAGAAGGGTTTGCAGTCTTCTTCCACACTTCCTCTTTATGAGCAGAAATAGCCTTTAATTTATGTTCTTGCCTTATGGCCATTTCAACAACTCCTTCCATAGTGGTTGGACCGTGAACATCGACCTCTCCCCTATCACAGATTCAATCATGATGAATTTCGTATTCTCGAACTTCTTGTCGGTTTGATCTGTGGTACATACTTGAGGAGTTTTGTAAACCGCTCCTAGTATTCAGCCATTCTGCTTAGCTTCCCTTGAGCTAAGTTCTAAAATTCTGTCATTTTCTCGATCATAGAAAAGTTGTGGCAGCCAACGTTGCCTAAAATATCTTTTAAATTGATCCCAAGTAACGTTGATCTCATCAATGTTTAGTTCAGCTTTACGGCTATCCCACCACGAAGATGCTTCGTGGGAAAGCTGATAAGCTCCCAAATAGCTTTGGTTTCCTCGAGAAGTTCCTTATTGCAAAGTACTTCTCCATTTATTGAGCCGCCCTCACCTCCATCTCCTAATGTGGTGCCATCGTACTTAGGTGGGATTATCCTTTTATATCATTAGTGAGTTCTCACGCTAACTCGGCCTTTTTGTTTTCTAGTTGGGCAGGAGTGCATTCCCAGCATTAACATCAACTCCCATGTCGGGGTTGTCCCTCGGGAGGTTGCTTTGATTGTTATTATCGCTTCTTCATCCTCCTCATTTCCCATCGCCCTTTGTTCAAGTACACTAAATGATCTCTTGTGTCCAACAGGGCAGCAAGGATTTCATCAAGTTTCTCTGGGTTGTTGCCGGCCCTCCTTCGGTGGAGCATTATTCGCAATGTTCCTCTTGTTCTAACCATTTTCTCATTACAAGAAAATTCAGGTTTTTATCGATTATGGACACACAGGCCCAAGAGCCGCAACCTTCACTCACGATACCAAGATGTAACGTCCTCATTTTATACATTAGAACAAGTCAATTTTTTTTTGATAAATGCTTCCAGGTTCTAAATACATAATTTAGAACTCACAAATCAAATAACCATTCTTATAACAGATAACCATATGCAGCTGTAATGACTCGGAGTACCTCTAATCTATTCATTCCATGACTCGGTAATCTACCGATCTATTCATGAGTAATAAGAGTTGGAGTTTTCATTTAACACTTCACTCTCGTGGTTCTCTTCCCTATTCTGGGATTTAGAATGCTCTGTCCAAGGAACCTAACTGAATAATTGTTACCATTATTCATCGGCATCTCATCCCCTAGACCAGGTGACTCAGGACAATGTAATTAGCAACTTGTGATACTTTGGCCAAAGATTTGAAACATACTGCTTATGTCTCGTATTCCTTAACGGCATACTCGTCAATCTGGAATACGTCCTTCACCCCATTCTTATGTTATGTAGAATGTCTTATACTGACTTCTGTCAGTCCCTCCTATCCCAAGTTATTCACTCGGAAATGGATTAGTAAGGTGACAACGTTATATGGACGCTCCCGAGGACTAGGGATACGATGACATACTGGGTCAACCCTAGTTAAACCAGTGTGTCAAGATACCCCGAGTCTCCTAGGTAGCCTTATAACGTGACCACATTTCTAATCGGTCCCAGAGTAACTTGTTCGAGTTAAGGTGTAAATCTTATCGATCAATGCAAAGGGTGTCGTCACAAGACACCTGCATTGTTGTATCTTCAAGAAGATCCTAACCTTCTCGGAGGTACAACCCTACAGTTGACTTGTGCCGTCAACCTTTAAATCCACCTCGAAAAGATCTACTTATTAAAAAGTGTTACATACGCTGAGTTAAATTATATTAAAAGACGTTCCCCTAAGGTTAGCCTTTCCCGATCCCTGGGTTCCTCACCTTAGAATGACCTTTCTTAATAAAACCCTTTACACAGAGAAGTTATTAAGACTAAGGTTCCATCAAGGAGTTCATAGAATATACATAATTCTAAATCAACGAAATTGGACAATAACCCATAATCTTCACATGTGATTGCCAACAGAACCCCTTTTTGGTTTATTTCAGTTCTCATTACTGAATTTATATCGTACTTATAAGTATCAAGATATAATGATTAAGAATCCAATTAAATGTTGTCCTGGCTTAATCAAGACTAGGAATTAATAATTTAATTCAGCTTGTTTAACGTCCCGCTTAGGTTTATTTTAACCCTAGTTTCCAAAAGAAGACAATGATCTATTTTTCAATTTAGCTTTAGATAGAACACACTAGAATTGCTAAACAATCATAAGTATTCAAATCCACATATTCTTGCAAGCTTACATTGATAATCACAAAAGTCTCCAAATTATACAATAATAACAATGCTCTCAAGATATTTGAACCGAAGAAGGTCAAACTATCAAGATAAGAATACAAACACATAAGTAACAAATATCAATTTCCATTCCTTTCAGAACTAATCAAATACATTTTATGCATTCAGCATACTTGATACAATACTCTACGGAAAAAGAACATCTTTCCTCATATAGTACATTTAGAAAATCAAGTTGTATTTCAACATAAAATCAAATTAAACAATCTGATCATCCTATCAGATCTGCGTGCTTTTACCACTTACGGCATCCATCTGCAAAAATTGTCAACATGGGTCAGTTCGATGAACTGAGCATGATAAGCACTAACTCTTAAAACAATTGCAATCCATCAATTGTTTTCATTAAACACCCTGTTTAAATGAGATCAATTCACCCAACAAGTAAACATATTTCATCAAAATATTAGGGATCAAGAAGAACAAAAGTATCTCGAGACAACTATCCATCCAATCCCCAGACATCAAACATCGACGATCATTACATTCATCATAGTAAAATGAATATCATAACAACCCATGATTCCAGCAGTAGTTAAAACAGTTCCAACAGTTAGATAAAAATATATCAACATATACTTTACAACAGAAGAGAAAGAAAACGAGTCATTCATATTTCCCTTCCAATCATGCTCATGACTGTACCGTCTCCTTAAGAGTAAGCACTCACCTTATACGCATGCGAATAAGTCAAACGAGACCATAAGAAGAACCAAAGTTTTGTTAGAATTGGATGATAACAACTTCCTGTAGCCTCCAAGAAATACAGTAGATTTCGTGCCAAGACAGTAATGAGAATCTATTAACAGACCCACATAACCTTCCATACAATCAACAAATGAGAAGAGTATCCAATGTCATCGCTTGTCGAGGTACAAAATCAGCTCTTGAGTTCAGTCAAGCTCAAGACTGGATATTCATACTATTAGAAGACATAACTATGCACAAACACGACTAAAATTCCACCCAGCAACGTGACAAATTTCAATCTCATCCCAACTAAAACTCGACGAGGACTTAGTTTCCAAGGCCGTAATAAAAAAAAAACCTTTTTATCACAGTCAACCAAGAGGCTCAACAACATTAAAACAAATGATGTTTTCCCTATGCCTATGTAGAGATATTCGTACTGAATCCACACAACACACACAACCTCAATAACTGGAACAAAATTTAAAATAACACAGCCATGACTAACAAAGGAGTCGTTTTTCAGGAAACAATTTCAACAAGGTCTCAACCAAGTAAGTTATGAAAAGAAAACTCTTCCTTTACTTTCCACAACGACAGACAGAAGGAACACGAGAAATTAAAATAAGAGTCCGAACGTTATACATGTATAGCGAAGGTTAAATCGAAAATCAAGCCACTTCGCATCATTTCAATTCTCTAACTGTATCCATACCACTAATGCTCTAAACAGTTTATACTGAAATTGATTTCATGAGACCACGACTCAAGAATTTCACAACAGTATTCACAACTGAGAAAATTCAGAAGGAAAACATAATATACGCCTCCAGGATAAAAAAGAGGTCTTACCCATGTGGTATTTTACAAATAAACTTCTACAGAAGCCGCTATACAAGATGAATGCATTTTAATGATAATATTCACTGTTCAGGCCTATACAGAAGCAAAATACTGGTTAAGTAACAAGGATTCCAACTGAGCCCAAAAAAAACAATATCCGCTCTAAGTTACACAGAGAGGAAAACATAACATATGCATCAATGGTTTAAAATAACAAGGATTCCAACTGAGCCCAAAAAAAACAATATCCGCTCTAAGTTACACAGAGAGGAAAACATAACATACGCATCAATGGTTTAAAATAAGTCGAACCCAAGTAATATTCTCCATCAAAAACTCCTTCAGAAGTCAAAATACTATCAACTCAAGTATTCAATAACAAGATGCATTCACAACTGTACTTCCTCAGAAAACAAGATGTAATTTTGTTTAATGAAGTTCAACAGCATCAATAACGTATATTACCCACGACATATCATATACAAAAGTTGATATATCATGCACCTTCAAGAGTTTCAACAGTATCCTTCTCAACAAGTGAAAACAGCAAGGTATCGACTGAATCAAACAAGAAAACAATGCATGAACTCCCACAAGCCGAATTCGTGTATTTTTCCTTGCAAGCATTTCTTTAATTCTAACCGAAATGCAAAACCCAACAAGATAGTGCAACAGATCGAAACACAACACACACCCGTTAAGGGTTTTATTGAAAAATCGAGCCAGTAAGAAGATATAGCAACAAAATCACGCACAACTTATCATAAAAACCAACTGAATCCAAAAATCATCTGAACAGAGTTGTTCTAATGAAATCACTTGAAAGAAAGCAAGATTTTTAAAGGTTAGGGCCTAACATGCCTGGTTATTTGCTTAAAATTTCGAAGCAGACCACTGAAAGAGCTCGAACCTTCTCCTCCTTTTCCAAGTTAGATCCACCAACAAAAATTTGCTATTACCATGACTTATAAATTTTCCTTACCAGAGGAAAGAGCGAGTTACACTCATATTTTCCATGCAACTCCAAGAAGACTGGTGCGAAGAACCAGTGATCAGACAGAGGGAAAACCAGAGCGCATGAAAAACCAAACAAACTACTAACTTTCCATTTTGCATGCCTTCCCGTGAAACCCGAGCTCGAAGACCGAGTTCATAAATGACATTTACTCCAAATTTCCCGCTAAATTTCCATTGCCACCGACCGCCATAGTTGGCGATGGATAAAACCAGTTCGAAGACCATTTCCAACTTTGGCGACCTGCCACGTCGGCTCTAGTTAGCCGTTTTAAAAACTTCTACCAAATTACCTATCCCTCATGCTTATCCATGTATTTAATGCCATAGAAACTGCCGCCCATGGTTCGCACCTTTCCATATGTCCCTTTCTTCCTTGTTCATAGTTAGGTTAGTAACTTAGGTTAGGATTTAGGATAACACTTAGTCTAACCTCTTAACACATAGATACTAACTTAGAACATTAGCTTATAGCTTAGGCCTAGGTTAGATTAACACTAATCTAATCCCCTAGGTTAAAGTTTAGTTTTAGGTTACTAACCTTAATAAATCTGTTTAGGTCTAATATTTCAAATGCTCAGAAAAAGAACCTACAACATACATTCACGAATAGGGTTCACTCCTACAATGCCAATAGGCTATTGAATTTTATGTAACTGATTTATTACCTGGTCCGATCAAGACCTTCCAGATATATCACGATATCGGGCACCAGTTCATTTAACATGATCAGCCTGAGTTATGCTCCGGACTAGCTTATTCAATGCATCCAGACCTTGCAACCTGCTTAAGGTCTATAATTTTAATTCATCACGAATAAACTTAAAGCACCACTTGGATCAATACCACTGATCCAAGGCTAGGTCTTATAGATGGATAACTCCATAATTCATTCCGAGATCAGATTAAACTCAGGTGTAAAATGAAAGAAATAAAAGAGTCCAATCATATTCCGACTCAGTCAAAGATCTACAATTTGCAAAGAAGATACAGTACATATCAAGCATGACTTCTCAATCAAGGGAACACATCATTTCGAAAGAAATCACATATCAACACTTGTATGCTTAGGAGGAAGTAACTACAGTCCAAGGTGTTACATATAAGGAGAAGAGATTTGGGTATCGGCAATGGTGAGTGGAAAAGATGGAACAGGGATGGGGGAAGTAGGAATGTTGGGAAGCTTAAGAAGAAAAAGTTTATGCAACAAGAAAATGAGACCTTGATGCAAAGGGACCACACGAGTATGCTTTTGGAACTCCAAAATGGAGTGCTCAAGAGAATTAAGTAGATAATGAGGGAAACATACCGTGAAATTTCTGCGGAAGTGATTGAGGAACACAAGATGTTTTAAGGGCACTGTGACAAATCTCCCCTCTAAAGAGATGTATCGCACCATCATATGGGTGACCTCATCAAAAGGTGGAGGGATAGAGCTGACCTACAAACCCACCATGACAAATACCAGTTTCTCATTACCCTCCACAAATTTCCTCTCCTCAACAGGCCTGTCAATCCTTTTATTGAAAAAGCGGTACCCATCCATTCCAAGGCCAGTAGCTTCGGTGATTAACTCTTCATTGATCAAAATTTTCTATCCACCATATTCAACTTTGTGGTCCTTCCAATCCTTTGCAAATTACACTGAAATGCTTTGGTCGTGACCCTGTATCTTCTCAATAAAATTAGTAATGCCTCCCTAGTTGAGAAGATTCCAAATCTCTTCATTATTCTTCCACTCCGGGTCCACGTTGGGCTCGATCTGACAAGGGGATCCTCCCATTTTCACCGTGCTTAAGTGATTGAAAGTGTAAAATTCAAAATCCCTATGAGGAATTCTATAATAGACATTGTTTCCAACCCACCTTTCTTTGTTTTTTCTCACGTGATGGGAATGATGAATAGTGTAGCCGTTCTGTCATAACACTTCCCATGAATGCCTGCGTAAATGCTGCTTTGTACCTATGAGATCCCACATGCATGAACATCAGCCCCTTAGAAACCCACTCTAGATCATCATCAGCCTTACTACGGACTTGAAAATCCGTAAAAATTTATTTAATAGCTGTTATAGGCACAATATTTCCCGCATGTGTGGCTTTAATCTTCAGATAAATCCACTTTAAATCATCATTATACTTTCTATATCCTTGATTTCCCATCAAGATCTGCTTAAGTGTTGTTTTAAACTTATCAGTGCATGTGAAAGTCTTATTCTTAAAGACCCACTCCAAATGCTCATTTATCTTATTCCAAATTTGCATGCTCATAAGTATCCGCTTGTATGTTATTTTGAATCAACTCAGAATGTGATTAACATTTATGCCATATTTAGCCAATGCATCTGCCACCTTGTATTGCAAGTATTACACTACAAGTATTACACAATAATTACGAATAATATTCAATATGCTCCAATATACTTCACACAATACAATAGCCTAATATATAGGTAGTAGTTTTCCTAAAATATAGGAAACTGACTATCTCATGAACCATATTTTTGAAAGAGGGTTTAAAACCCGCAAGCGAGGATCACGAGGGATGACGTGCACATCAACAGACATGTAAATGGCAACATGAAGAGATCTTGGGAGGAGCGAGCATTAACCGAATGTGCATGCAAAGATTTGAAACGTGGGCGTAACTCTTTGGTTAAGCCATAAAACTCTCCTCTATCTCATAGATCAAAAGACATGTACATATAGGAGGTGCTTTGAGTAACCCCTAGTGTTGTAATCATGACAACTTGAGTAGAGAGGGGGAGTTACATTCCCATAATAGAAGTGTAACTCCCAATGATGCATATGACACACTAACAAATTGACATGTTAACGCACCGACGTGCCGACACACTAACACGTAAGGGAATTTATTAATGACCCCTAAATGACACATGGACCTACAATCTCACCTAAGTGAGATGACTCACCTAATGATGTGGAAAATACACACACCAACACCCCCCCTTCATCGTAAGTTAGGATGAGGTGGAAAGTCAGAAATGAGAAATGGGTCCCGGAACAAAGCTTGATGAGGTACCCATGCACAAGAAAAAGGTCCCAAGTAGTGAAGGAAAATCCAAAGGAAAAAACATCCACCACAAGAGAACAAAACACTCTCTAATCTAAGAAAGATGCCAAATATGGGTCTCGGACACGAGACAAGCCTGAAAGGGTACCCATGTACAAAGAGGCAATCTCTTAGAAAGAAGAAGAAGAGAGAAGAAGAGGAGACGAGAGGGATGCGAAGATGTCATGGATAGATTTGAACTTTGCAGCTCTAGGAGGTCTCCCAGAAGAATGTCGATGACAAGATCCTCTACCTCTAGACTGAAGAAGATCCACCCGCAACGAACTATGTGCCTGCCCTTAGGAAGGATAGAAATGATGTGCTAGAAGTCTTCCCACTCCACGAAGGAAACCAAAGGCAGTAGCATGAAGAACTCTGAGTCTGGTGCACTGAAGTGTGACATAGGTCTAGCGAGTGAGTGCCAAGGAACCAAAGGTAATGCCACTTGCGTAGAACACATAGTGAAAAGAGGAACACCCACAGAAAGGATGTCCAAGTGATTTGAAGGGAACAAAACATCCTCCACAATAGAAAAGGGATCCACAACTAAGGGTGGATCAATGAAGGTCTTTGAAAAAGTGGAAGTGGTAAGAGTCCCAGAATGGGCACTCCCAACAATGGAGATGATGAAATCCTCTGAAATACCTATAGATGGATGAGGGACCTATAGTGCATCACAAGTAGTCTCTGCGAAAAGACAACAAAGGTCAGGCAAATACTCATCCCAATGAGGGGGCTCAACAAATAGAAGAGCAATGTCAAATAGGTATGAGTCATCCAATGAAGGTAGAGGAGTGGAAGGGGCCTCACACACTAAAGGTGGAAAAGAGGTGGGTGTGATGACTGTATAAGACTGAGTAGGAGACTACTCGATATCTAATGAGATTTGGGAGGTGACAACACTGTCTAGAATGGTGAGAGAAAGAGGAGAGAAGTCCTCTGTAATGCTCTCTACATCAGAACTGGGTGCACAATCCTCGTCATCAGAATTAGAACCAAGCGATCCTATGTTAGTGGAACTATCATCACATGAAGAAATGGAGGAGATAATCTGAATCAATAGCAGCAACAATGGTGGCAAATGTGAAGGGTCTCCATAGAAGACCAAGAATGCTCCAGACGCGGTGGGGTGGATCTGAGTCTACCACGTGAAACTAGAGAGAACTAGAGACATGCATCATCATGTGACCAAATATGTGGTCATAAGTGTCAAGGAAGTCCTCTAGATGACTATGATCAGTGGGTGCAGGAACTAGCCCAAGCAAGAAGGGTAAAAGACTCTTGTGGGTGAAGTAATGTTCCATAGAAGCATGCCAAGCTGAATAGTCCCCTCTCCTAGTGAGAAGTGGTGGAGGCTATAAGGTGATCCTATGATGCTCAAGTCTAGAAATATCACTCTCCATGATGAAAAATGTAATATGCACAAAAGCAAGATGTCGGACTCGGCCGATAATGCATCTACGTGTGTAGGCCCAAGAGTACATTCAACCCCCTAGAATGTGGCACTTTATAAATTATTGTGTTTACAAAATTTACAATTCCATCACATAGTGTGTGAGAAATCATGCAACTTTGACTAAGGAAGTGCTAAAAAATGAGCAGCGAGTCAAAAGTTATGGCATAAATACAATTCCCATGCATCTGATGGAAAAAGTCAATAAACGCTGCAAACTGATTAAAAAAGTTCTCAAAATGAGTGAAAAGGGTATTTTGTGACTACTCATTGGAAAAAACATCAAATTTCAGGCATGGTTTGTTTTGCTTGTGAGGGGGATTAGCCTCTTGCCAACCCCGGACCTCGCCCTCCATCTTTGACAAGCATAGGAAGGTTGATTAATCAAGCCAAAAACAACCTAGAAAATTTAATTACATGCCATTATGAATGTTTTTTTAACCACCTTAAAACATTTTAAAAATAAGGTGGGGGAGAGGAGTGGGCCCATACTGAGCTGGTTTGGGTTTGGATTCAAAACGTTTTCCAATGTAGGCAGCAAAAACATTTTTTTTTTTGTAGACCTCCACGTGTGGGAGGTGCAGAAACTCGCTGGAGCAGAAGAGAACCAAGCTGAGTGTGCCAGGCTATGTGTGGAATGGTCTACCAGGAGCTGCATGTGCTAGAGATGTGCCAAGTGTTGGGGCTAAGTGAAACGGTCAGTGGTGGTCATGCGTAAACGCCCGGCCTGAGTTGAATACCATGTTGCAGGGTGGATTTCCTTCGTAGAGAGCCTGGTGAGCAGACAGTATAGTGGTGAATTTGACTCAGACTAGGCTGAGTAGGGCCAAAACACCAAGCTAGAGAGGGTAGGATTCAAAAACATTTTTTTAATGCAGACTTGGAAGTCGTTGGCTCCAAAAATGAGTTGTTGGAGTTGTTGGTCAGTGCGCATGGAAGTCGTTGTAGGTAAGTAGGCAACGTCCAAGAAAGATCCTAAATATTTTACGTGGATATCTTCCACTAGAGCCTATTGAATAGTGAATCTGTAGTCAGCTGGGTGGTAGATACCCTATCAGAAGAGCACAGACAGAAACACAAAACAAAAAACAAGGCACTAGAATAGAATAGGCAGCGAGCACGCCTAACCAAGCACAGGCTTTGTCCCAACGAGAAAGATCACAAAAATAATGCTAAAAGGATCCTCCAAACCACAGATCATGGCAGAACAATGGTAATTCCAAATATGTTCAGCAAAGGAAGAACCTAAGCTTCCAAGGAATCAAAAATGGTGCAGGTTTCGACCCAGGAAGCAAAGCATGAGTTGATCATAGAGTTGTCTGTGAAGCCAATGCAAACTCCGAGAGAACTCAATGCAAGAAAACACCAAATGCAAACCCGGAGACCAAATACAAGTGGGTAGGGAGAGTAGCTCGAAGTAACAAATAAGACAACACTAAACTCTGAAATCTGTAACCCGTGAATTTTGAAATGCACCCCAGAACACACATAAAATGCATGTAGATCCAACCATGAATCAAAAACCAAGAACCACGAACAACTCGAGTGGAGGTATAAACACTCAATCAATGCCTTTCAAGCACATAACAAAATATCCATTATGAAAAAATTAACGAGAACGGATATCACACCGAAAGCTAGAAAACACGCATAGAAATGCCGAAGGGTGCATGGATCTGCAAGATCCACTCTGATACCATGAAAGAGGGTTTAAAACCTGCAAGCGAGGATCACAAGGGATGATGTGCACATCAATGGATGTGTGAATGGTAGTGTGAGGATATCTCAGGAGGAGTGAGCATCAACCGAAATGTGCATGTAAAGATTTGAAACACGGGCAGAACCTAGTTAAGCCATAAAAATCTCCTCTATCTCATAGATCAAAAGACATGTACATATAGGAGGTGCTAAGTAACCCCCAGTGCTGCAATCATGACAACTCGAGTAGAGAGGGGGAGTTACATTCCCAGAATAGAAGTGTAACTCCCAATGATGCATATGACGCACTAATGCACTCGACGTGTTGATGCACCGATGTGATGATGCACGATGTGTAAGGGAATATCATAATGACCCCTAAATGACACATGGACCTACGATCTCACCTAAGTGAGATGACTCACCTAATGATGTGGAAAATACACACACCAACAATTTGTAAGGTGAGTAGAAACTATCTCACAAACAATATAATGCTAATATTATATTATTGTTATTAATTTGTTTATAACAACTCATAATAACAATAATAATAATTACATAAATAAAGGAGCACTAATAGATATATTTCCCAATATTGATTATATGCCTTCACTACCACATACATAACAACAATTATTTGAGTACTTTGCCATGTGACTCTATGTCTTTTTATTTTCTCCTTTTATCTTGAAAAAAACCATGAATTCTGAATCACATGATGCTAATTTGAGGAGCTTGAGGAGATATTTCCAACAAGACCAAATTTTTCTTGATTTGGATCTCTAGATCAAAATTTATGGCCATTTAAAGTTTTGGATGTCGGGATGAACATGAGAGCGACACGTGATAGATTTTGATTGGCTTCAGATTTTTTCCACATGTGTATTTATTTTCTTTTACTCTTATGTGACTTCTCTCATAGATACATTCCATTATGAAATTTGAGCCAATAAGAAAATTCCACGTTCCTTTTCCTTCTTTAAACTGTTACTTCACTTGATTCCTCTTCTTAAAATGTGATCCAATGAAAAATATCCATGCTTTTTCATAGCATTAGGATTTTTTCTAATACTAGCAACCTTGAAATGTAAACCAATGAAAAATTTCCACATTTGCTTCGCAACTCAGACTATTTGATGAGATTGACTAATTATTGCAAAACATGAGCCAATGGGAAAGTTGCACACTCTTCATTATTCACCTTTTTATAGCCCCCATCGACCACCGAAAAGTGTGAGCCAATGAAAATCTCCACGCTCTTCATAATGTCAATCTATTTAATTTCCTCTTTTGATAGTGTGAAAATTTTGAGACAATGAGGAATCCCCACACTTACTTCCCATTTTACCTTTGATAACCCCTCGATAAACAATCAAAACATTAATCAATAGAAAATATCCATGCTCTTCGGGATGTAAGACTGTTTAAAAGCTCCACCGACAATTGTGAAATATTAACCAATAGGAGAGCTCTATGTACCTTTGGTATGTCATTATTTCTTGTCTTTATTATTTATTTTCATTAGTTTGGGGATTCTCCTTCGAATCAAAACTTCAAACTTACTTGGGTGGACTTAGAAATATTTGGATTCATAAAATTGTTTCCAAATATCCCTTTTGACCCTGCTCACTTTCACATTAGTGCACCGTTGTGATATGGACCCAAATAATTCTATTAGTTTGGGTTATTTCGGAACTTGAAGTCTCAAAATTGAAAGGCTATGAAAATACCTAAATCCCACCATGCGTCCTTCACATCATAGGTACTTGAAGTTATTGGTGATGCAAACATTTTATGACCAAATCAACGTCTATTGGCCTTTTTAAAATTAACCCACCAATGCTTTTAAACTTAGTCTCCGTGGGTTTTCAAATGCCAATGGCCAATGCTTTTGGAAAGGGGAAATTGATAAGAATTTGAATGTATCAAGATTTCTTAAAATGTCTAAGTCCACTTTTACTAAGTTATTTAACCAATCTTTGTAGATTTATACTTCGTGGTTGGGTTGCATTCTTTTGGGCCTTCGTAGCTTCATATTTTTGGAGCATTTTGGATCATTTTGGTGTTGATTTTAAAATTTCTGGAGGTTTCTAAAATATATAGTTGTCTCTTGATCACCAGTGAGCCCATAGCTTTCATACTTTGATAAATCAGCCCATTGAACCAGTCCACTGAATTTTTGCCGAATCCTTTCATCTATCTTGCTAAGGCATAAGATCTATTACAATTTACACTTCTCCTTGACTCATAATGAACTTTGAAGCATGGGGAGAAATTAAATCACATAGAATAGTTAGATTTATGGAAATTCAATAAAAAATATGTGTTTGATCCAAGGAATTGGATTCATCTCCTATAATATCTCCTACTCCGGGATGGGCACCCCCTATGAGTGCCACAAGAACAAAGACCATACCAGATGCCTAATCCATTGGGTAAGGATTTATGGAGATAACACACACAAGACATTTCTTAAAAGATACATTACATTCATACTAGAATACTCACATATTTTGAAACTTGGTCTCTGTAGAAAAAAGAACAAAAATGGAAACAACAACACAAACAATGAAAGAAAATGAAAAATAACACATTGTACATTATATAATGATCATACCTGATCCTTTGGCTTAATCCAAAAGTTTTTTAGACTCCTTCCATTGACAGATAACTCCATAAAATTTCCTTCCAAGTCCTTTGATAATAAAGTATGTTCTCCATTCCCGATATCAATAGAATAAGGTCTCATCCATAAATCATCAAACTTTCTATGTTTTACCTTCTATTTGTATCTGTTCTCCCATAATAGGACTAAGTCTCCAACATTAAAAATTCTTGGAGTGAACTTCTTATCAAATATATTTTTATTTTTTCTTGAGATGTATTTGATGGGACGGTCTTATTTATTCATTCAATTCCATGATTTGATTGATCCTTGTTTCATATGGACTTGTTTCTTCTCCATCTTCAAATTGATGCATATAATGATATGAGGAGATTTGTAAGTGTAGGGGAAAAAGATATTGAAATTCATAGACTAACTCAAATGAATCTTTCTAGTATATCTCTTAGTATTAATTTTGTCTACCCATAATGAAAACATGAGTTGCTCACCCCATTTCTTTTTATTGGTATGTAGTGTTCTTATGAGGATCTTTAGTAGGTTTTTATTACTTGATTCTTCTTGGCCATTTCCTTGAGGATTATAATTTGATGCATTATCTAAATTTATACTATACTCATGGCACATTTTTGCCAATGGTTTTATCTCTAAATCTCATGGCAATGCCAACAACTATCTTGGTAGGCACCCCAAATTTGTAGATTATGTTATTGAGGATAAAATCCATGATTACTTGATTATTTTATTTCCTTTTGGGAATGGAATCAACCCATTTGGTAAATTATACAATGGATACCAATATCCACTTATGACCAACACTTAAAGATTCTAATAATTCACAATAAATTTTAGTCCCCATTATTTTAATGGGGATTCTATTGACACAAAGCTACGGGGTAAGGACCTAGAAGCTTTTAGTATCCCATAAAATGTTGAAAAATCTCACATATTCCAAGCAATAAGGCAACATATTTGAACAATGAAGGCCGCCAATATCTTTCCTTAGAATCTTGTGGGCAATAAGCCTTCCCAAAAATGGCCTCCACACACTCCCCATGAAATAATGGAATTATCTTAGGTTCCTCTTCCTCAGTGATACATATTAACAATAATCCCTCTTTATTCTTCCAAGCCATTCCACAATCATTCAAGATGTACTTTTGGGAAACCATCTTGAGTGTCCTCCTTTGATTCTTTTCTAAGTGCATAGGACAATTTAAGTTCATCAAGTAATATACTATATCATTACACCAAACTAAAGTTCTCACCTTTTCATGAAGGTATGGCCCATCTTCTTCAACATTGTTGATCTCCATTACCTAGAAAGTGCTCTCTATCATCAACCTTACTAAGGTCAATCCTTGAACCAATTATTTGGTTTAAATCTCTATGTCATATTCTTACAATTTGTTGACCTTAAAACATCTTTTCCTTGACATATTAATTTTTGATAAAATGTCTTTCACCATTGTATGGGGTACATAAGCTATAACTTTAGAGCTTATAATGTAGGGTTTGAAAATTTTAGTGTTTTTCACCAAGGAAAAATCTTGTTTTTCATGATGGAATATTTCATCTCATCTCCCTACAAGGATTTCATAAAGAAGGAAATGAGATTTTCATACCCCTCTTCATATTTCAACCATAATATAAAATATATTGTAATATCATAGGCAAAGGAAAACATCTGAAATGATTTTTAATAATCATGACAGTTAACATGGGGATAGTCTTGAGTGTCTCCTTTATTCCTTTGAATGATTGAACAACCCATTCTTCCCACTTGATGGTTTGATCCTTCTTCATAGTAATTTTGATGGAAAGAGTAATCTCAAAAAAGTTGGAGATGAGCCTTCTTAAAAAAATCATTTATCTAAAAGAGGATTGGATAACCTTTTTAGACATAGGGATAGGGACTTTGTCAACTTGCCACAACCCTTTGAGGATTAATCATCACTCCTTATTTAGACACTACATGTCGCAAAAAATTTTCCTTCTACACTCCAAAGTGGCACATTTTTGGGTTCAAAGAAATCACATACTCTCTACATCTGATCAACATATTTTTAAGGTGCCCAAAATGGTCACCCTTGTGTTTAGAGTAGACACTTATATCATCTTGATAAACTGCTAGGAAATCATTGATAAGACTAGAGAAAGCCACATCCATGGCCCTTTGAAAATTTTCTCCAGTGTTCATCAATCCAAAAGGCATCCTAACATAGACATATGTTCCCCATGGGGTAGTGAAATCAGTCTTGAATTGTTCTAATTGTTTCACCACCACTTGGTTATATCTAAAGAAACCATCCAATGTAGATAGAAACTCTAATCCTATTACCTTTTGTAACATATTGTCCATATTAGGAAATGGGTAATTATCCTTAAGATATTATTTATTTATATTTCTAAAATCCACACAAAGCCTTATGTCCCCATTCTTATTTCTGAATAGCACTAAATTGGAAGACGATGAAGAGTATCTAGTGGGTTGAATTATTCCACCATCTCATAGTTTAGTAAATTACTCTTGCATTTTGTTTGTAAGAATGGGATTGATTGGCCTTTTATTTTGTATGAAGGAATTGGAGTGGGAGCTAATAATATCTCATGATGAAACAAGTCTTCTTTGTAAGATTTCAGTTCTAAATAAGACCATGCAAGAAAATCCTTGTATTTTTCTAGTAACATGGTAGAATCCTTCTTTTATTCTTTTCTCATACTACTCCCCAACCTAACATTTTTTAGGATTTGAGAAGTTACAAAGTTACATTCTTCAACATCCTTGATGCATAGACAATATTGTTCACAACTATGTCTCGTACTCTCAAAATTTTATTCTAGCCTCTAGGATGATTAGTCCTCTAGGAATAATATTTATCTTCAATTGAATCATATCTTTTCCAAAGAGGGTCTCCTTCCTTCACCCAGTTCTACTATGATTTAAAGATCAATAATATTATTAGTGAACTCATATTTACAAGATAATAACCTTTGGATATGAGCATCATCCTTAAAAAATTTCAATGATGAATGTTGTTAGGAAGTGATGGTTTGACTAGAAATTCTACTTCATAATGGTAGTAAGGAGATAATGTCTAATTTTCATATTGGGATTCTAGGAAAGCTAAATTTTCAGTTGTTACATTCTAATCCCTTTGATGATAAAGGATATTGAAGGAATTAAATAATTATATGAATTCCCAAGTAGCATGCTCATAATGTATCAACCTCTAGTTTTTAGTTGCATACAAATTCCTGACTTGCTTTAAAATAATTCAGAATATCCTTTGAAAATAATGTTCTTAAATCCATGCTTTCATGCAACCTCTAAACCAAGGAGAAATGCCTCATATTCAAAAAAAAAAATTAGTACATTCAAACTTCAATTTTAAAGAGAAGTTAAAATAAACTGGTTTAGAGAAGTGAGAACCACTCCAAATCCATTTCCAACATCGGAGCATGCTCGATGAAAATTCATATTCCAGGGACATTGGCATCTTTAAGGTGTGTGTTACCATCCATGAAATGATCTTAAAAATATGCACTTCTTATAAGTTACCCAAATATGTATCAACGAACAATACCACATAAGACACAAATCATGGGATTCTCAATAAGATGGAGCATTTTCTTTTCTCCGTGCAATTTGACTAGCTTCCCTTATAATGGTATAGAGGCATAAGACATATCCATCTGAACACTACCTCCTACACTGACATCCCACTTTCTTGATAGCAACATAGCCCATTTAGTAGGTAATTCAACTATAATTGTATTCATGGTTAAATATTTTCCAAGGTAGGCGAGAAAACGTACTACTAGACCTCTAACATACCCCACAATAGGTACTTCTCTTGAATCCATATCATAACACCTTCCAAAAGTTTTTTTATCTTGATGTTTAATTTATTCATGGCCTTTAAAGGGATGATATTACATGAAACTCCTAAATCAAACATAAAATTATGAATAATATTCCCATTGAAAATCAAAGTAGTAAAGAAAGGATTTACATCCAATTGGGATTCTACCAAGGATGTTCCTAAATATACTTCTGGGTGTTCTTCCATGTGTTATGGTTCTTCATTTACCTTAAATTCAGCTATGGCATGTGGAGTCACGACATTATATGTACCCTTTTCTTTAAAAATCACATCATCCTTCAATCCTAAGTATTCAAATGCTCTTTTTCTATATTTAGGAATTATTAATAACTCCACAATTGGGACAGTGATCTTTATCTGACTTAAAATTTTAGCCATATCACATGCACCATACTATGGTAGGGTTATATTAGAAGTAAAGGTGGCTATTTTTTGTGATTGGATATTATCCCTTATTGCTTGGGTAGCAGTAGAAGTACTTGGTATTGAAAATAAAAAGTGATCTTTATTAGACATACTTATTTTAGCTAAATCTTTGGGGATGTTGGTCAAGATAGGAATTTTTGGTTTAAGAATAGAGGCAGGTCCTTTGACTTGTCTATTCCTACGAGTAAACTCATTTTCTTAAGAAATCAAATCATTCATTAATAGCTACCTATCCTCTTCAAAAGGGATTCCACCATCATACTTTTTAATCATTAAAGCTCTTAAGTACTCAAAGTCATGATTTGGAAGCTCAAATGACTAAGCCATATCTATATCAACATTAACAATAGAAGGAATGGAAAATACATGATTTTTTCAAGCCTAAAAGTCCTCCATAGTTCTATCATATAGAATATCACTTGAAGTGGCTCCTGAATTGAATATTTTGGACACTCCATTATGAATATGTCATCAAAACTAGCTTCATCAGTTACATCATTATCTCTAACAAGTTGCTCACAGGGAAAGTGTGGCAATAAACACTTATCACACCATTAAATGATGTGGTCTTCCTCTACCAATTATAATCTTGCTATAAATGGATCTAGGAATGCTTTATTTTATATGTAAGATTATTCCTTATTTGCTGAACCCATGGGTCATTTTACTCTGTTGTCATCTCAAGGTGCTTTCCTTTGGTATGATTTCAAAATCTATTTTGTCCTTGGGCCGTGCTGATCTTGAGTATTTGAAACTAATCCTTTATCTTCTCTAGAACATTTGTATGGGATCTCTTTAACTTCTCTAGCCAAATTTTTAACCACCTCCTCTAATTCCACTCCCTTACTATCTTGTGGCTTCTCGAGATTAATCAGCTTGACACCTTCTCTCTTTAGAGGTTTCGTGCTACTTTGATATTGTTATCAATTTGGACAACCATAGAGAAAGCATTACTTAGAGGTCTAGGATTTTTATCCCTTCGATAATAAGTTTCCTTCTTATCAAAATAATTTGAGTACTTAATCAAGAAATAATCATCACTAGGCCTTAGATTAATAGGAAATCTTGTTAAATTTTTATTGAACCTAGTATTAAAGTATAACACATACTCATTAAGATTCTTTTTTATATTTTCAAACTCTAATAATAGAAACCTAGGGTCAATACTATCATGATACTGGAGTCTAAAATCATTCTTCATTTCTAACCAAGAGTCTATGGAATTTGTAGGCAAAAACTTGTACCATTCCCTATCATCTTCTTCTAATGTATATATGAATAAATTTACATAAAAATATTCATGCTATACTTCATAGTCATCCATAACATTCTAATAGTATATAATATGTTGATATCCCCTTATGCAATTATTTACTTGAAACTTGGGAAACCTCATCCTAATTTCATGCGGTAATTAATTTGGATAACCTTCCATGTCATTAAAATCAATAGGTCTATATGTGTTAAATCTAAAAGGTTTAATAGGAGGGGGAGCAACCATGTTATTTTGTGGAGGATTTTCAAAAGGAGAGTTGAAAAGGTGGGGAACTATAGAATTTTGAGGTAAAGGAGTATGATATTCAACATGGAAAACCTTCAAGGACTCCATTTCATAATATAAATGATTTTTAGGATTCAACAGAGGAAGATGAATAATACCTTTGTTACTTAGAGATTTTGAAATTTCTTAAAACAAAGCATATAAATATGCCTAAGGAGTAAATGGATCAGAGCTATCGAATGTTCTATATTAATCTCTACCAAAGGTGGATCAAATTGAGCTGGTTGAACAATCTATTCCTCTAACTTTTTATCACCAAATGGTTTCCATATCTACTTTCTTCTTGATTGTGTATTATCCACCTCTAGGAGTAATATTTTGGATGGATCAAATTGAAGAAGGATTTTCTTGCTTCCATATTTTCAAAGGAGAGATTTAATAAATAAGGTGTTAAATATTTTACACTAATATACCCATATTTTCTTTGTAAGACAGAGCCGCTACTAAGGCCTTGTACCTTAGATGTGTAGATTAATTCACAATGTTTTTAAAAAGATAACTTCATAAATTGGTAGACAAAGCTTTATATATCTTCATGAATTTTACCATGCTTTTCCTAGTGGAGTCAGGTTTAATGGAAATCCTGCTTATAATGAGAAAAATTTAGACAATACCTTCATAATGGACTATATTTGGCTAATTTTTGAAATTTTCTATAAAGGATGTCTTTTAAACTTTAATTTAACTAAAGAAGTCCCCAGTATTGTTGTGATATGATTGTAGATTTTTCAATTCAAGGAAATATTCCCCATAAGCGGTGTAAAAGTGTGTTGGTTCTCATATCTACACCCCTATTGGATTGACGATAATTCTATCTAAGGAGGGGGTAAATTGCTTGGAAATGGTGGTAGACCGGGTGATATGTCATTTTGTAGCTGGGGAGGGGCCTAACACATTCCTTAGGATCAATCCTTGGGATGATTAAGGGGCACATATAAAGGAGATGTTCATTTCCTATTACTTCTTATCCTACCTTGAACTAGAGTGAGAGGAAACTAGGTGTAACATGAATTTAGAGGGGAGATGTTGTTCCTCTTGATATGCTTCAGTGATAGATTAATATGGGATAAACATGGTCATGAATACAACACTCACTCTCATGAGTTATCATAAAAGATATTACATATTTTTATTTTACCCGATTAAACTAAAATGGAAAATAATAGTAATCTACTGTAACTTAATCAGATGATATGTAAAGTAGTAAATAAAATCTAAGTAAATAAATCAAAGGACCCAAGAAACTAAGAGAGTAGAAATGTAAAAACTAAATGTGTGAGGAGAGTTAGAAATATCTTAGCTGAATTGATGGTTGTTTGAGACTATGTGGAAGAGAAGACATGATGAGTAAAATGTAGGAATGACTATGCATAGGCCCGAAAAATTGTAGATTTGAGCTATCGGAGAGCTAGTGTACCAGGGGAGGAATAATGACATCCGGGGTGCCTTGGCATAAGATATGGGTTCCCAGTCTGTAATATGTTCATAAACTAGATTTACAAGGTTGCCAAGTGATGTGAATCCTTCCCTACCTATCGTGTATATTTCATTTAACTGTGTTGTATGTCATTGGTAATCAAAGATGAAGAAGAGGCCTAAAAACCCTAAAAAAGAAAGATGTAAAAGAAAGGGTTAGACTATCCTCAATAGCCACAATGGTGGACTTACTAATCGAGTGATGCACTACATCCTAGACCCAATGTAGCTCTATGTTTGTTTGTGTGTGTGTATGAAAGCCATGCCCTAGGTTATCCCGTGTTAGTACCACTTTTTGAAGTAGTGTGTTATAACTAAATGTAGAAATATAATAAATGGTGGATGGAATAGAATAAACTTCCCTCATATGTAGTGTGATGCGAGATGAGCTAGCTTTTTTCCCTATTATGGAGCTAGATGGATGTAAATGGAGCCTTTGATGGATGTAAATGGATCGTTTCATGGATGTAATCGTAGATGATGGTAGTAGTGCCTAGTGTTAGGTCCTCGTTATGGTCTCATAAATTTATTTTTATATGGTTCTCTTGTTCTAATTTCATAATTAACCTTGAAAAGGATGACACTAAAAATATGGAAAGCTCAAATGGCTAGAAAGTTCCCAAAAGATGGAAGTAAAGTTGGAAGAGGATCAAGGAGATCTGAATGGAACCGGGGTGCCTAGGGCACCCCAATACTAGCTTGGGTGCTCCAGGTCATGGGTATAACGATGTAAAAAGAAATAAATAGACTGGGAATGTATGTATGGGAGGTTGGCAAAGTGAAAGTAGAAAGAAAAGTAAAATGGATAAAAAATACGAGAGTTAATTGGTACTTTCTTCACTCAAAAATCTTATGAATAGTAGTATGAGACCAGGAATAAATAATACCCAAAGTGTGTGATTTTTTTTCTATAGCACATGATACATGTTACTATAGATAATAATGTTTAGTTGCTCTTGCATTCTCTTGACAATGGAATTAAGGCTAAAATACACCTTCAAAGTGATATTTTGAGCAACAAGGTAGTAAATAGAACCAAAAAATGTTAATATGAGGTCAAGGGGTCAATTATGGAACTTGTAACTTCAAAAGGGGGGGAATTATAGGATAGGAATTCCATTGTAACATATCCTTCAACACTTTAGATCAACCTCCAATCCGAAAAGTACATGAATTTTTTTATCAAGTAGTCACAATTTCTACAAAGGAAGATTTTCATTCATGGAAGTCGAAGAGATGAAAAGTTCCAACTCAATATCTAAAATACTTGACACAAGATCTCCCTCAAGAATTCTAATAAATTATGTACTTCTTCTACTCTCATATACCTAAGATACACTCAAAGGCTAAAAAAATCCATCACCACAAAGTGGCTATGGTAAGGATCATACAATCAAGTACAATATTGCAATTGAAGTGTTCATAGAAAAATATCAAACTAATAACCAAAGAAAAACCATTAAGGAAAGAGAGACAATAAAAAAATAATGTAGTAGAAAATGTAACTTATCAATTGACAATTCCAAATACGAACCCATAAGACAAAAATTAAACTCAAAAGTAGACATATTTCATTTAAATGTTTAGAATTTCTTAATCACAAAGGAAACATGCAATATGAACAATTTAATCTCTTTGACCTTTTTCAGATATACAAAAACTAACCTCCCTTTTATCGAATACGAAAAATTAACTCCTCTAGATATGAGGACAAGCCCCTATATTTATACAATTTTAATGTCTTCTTACAATTCAATTTCCCCCCAAAAAATAATTTATCTTTTCTTTGTTCATAAATAAAGATTTTTTAATTAGATTGGGAATGTAACTTGTCTCACTAAAAATATATGACTTTTTGTTAGAATTTTGGGATTGATTATATGCCTTCATTGACACATACACAAAACTAGTTAACACACACATGTCAGGTGCATCTATCTTTTTATCTTCTCATTTTATCCAACAAAATGCCATCAATTTCTGAATTAGATGATACCAACTTGAATAGATCGAGGAGATTTTCCAACAAGACCAATTTTGATTGATTTAGAGCCCTAGATTAAAAGTTATGGCCATTTGAATTTTCGCTATTGGGATGAACATGAGAATGACACGTGGTAGCTTTTGATCGGCTTGATTTTTTCCACATGTGCATTGGTTTTATTTTTCTCTTATGTGAATTTTCTCATAGATACATTCCATTATGAAATGTAAGAAAATCAAAAATTCCACATTCCTTTTCCTTCTTTAAAATATTTTTCACTTGATTGCTCTTCGAAAAACCGAGCCAATGAAAAAGATACACATTTTTCATAGTTTTAGGATCTTATATTATTTTTACTAACTTCCTCGAAACATAAGCCAATGAAAAATCTCCACATTTTCTTCATAATTCAAATTATTTAATGATCTTGACTAATTGTTTTGAAATTTAATCCAATGGGAAATCTCCACACTTTTTGTAATTCACATTTTTATAGCCTCTGACTGACAACTACAAAGTGTGATCCAATGAGAAAGCTCCATGCTCTTCATAATGTCATTCATTTTAATTTCCTCTTCTAAAAAAGTATGAATTTAGATTGAATGAGAAATCCCTATGCTTACTTTTCATTTTACCTTTGAGAGTTTCTTGACTAATAACCGTGAAACATTAACCGATAGAAAATCTCTCTACTCTTCAGTATGTCAGGCAGTTTGAAAGCCGTGACTAAAAACTGTGAAATATTAACAAATAGGAGAGCTCCATTTACCTCAAGTCTGTTAGAATTTCTTAACTTCCTCATTTATTTTCATTGGTTTGGGGTTGCTCCTTTGCATTGCAATTTCAAAGTTGCAAGGGAATAATTAGAAATATTTGGCTTTATAAAATTATTACCACGTATCCATTTTGACCTTGCAGAATTTCACCTTAGTGCACCACCGTGATATGGACCCAAATAATTATATGAGTTTGGCTTATTTGGGGAACTTTAAGTCCACAAAATCTAAAGGCTATGACGAGACTCAGAATCTCGCCACGTGGTCCTTTACATCGCATGCACTTGAAGTGCTTTGTGATGAAAACATTTGATGGCCAAATGAATTTTTGTCAACCTTTTCAAAAGTAACCCACCAAGGATTTTAAACTTAGTATCTTTTGGGTTTTCATATGCCAACAACCAATAATTTTGGAAAGGGGAAATTTACGGCTGTTTGAACATCCCGAGATTTCTTAAAATGGATAGGTACATTTTTACTGAGTTATTTAACTAGTCTTTACAACTTTGTACTTTGTGGTCGGGATGAATTCTTTTGGGCCTTTGTAGATTCAAATTCTTTCAGTAGTTTGGATCATTTTAGTGTTTATTTGTATGTTTTTAATTTTTGCAAAATATGTATCCGTATCTTAATCACCAACGATCCAAAATCTTTAATACTTTGATTAATCAATCTATTAAACTATTCCACTGACATTTTTTTGAATCCTTTCATTGATCTTGTTAAAGCATAAGTTATATTACAATTGACACTTCTATCTAACTCAAATTAAACTTTCAAGCACGGGGAAATATAAAACACACAAAAAAATTATATTTATGGAAAGTCTGTGAAAAATACATGCTTGATCTAAGGAACTGGATTGAGCTCCAACTAGATGTTCTTCCCATTTGAATTTGAAAGATGTTTCAATAAGCTTTATATGTGCTTCAAGTTCCTTGATTACATCTTCATTTTCATGGTCCTTCTTACTTAGCATTTTCTCATGAAGACTGATCTTCTCTTCATAATTCTTCGAAGTTGACTTAATTTTTGTAGTCTTCTTTTTTTGGAGCTTTGATTCTTTAAGAGAACTAAATACTTAAGCTTTAATATTTACTCCTGCATCTTCCTCATCTAAGATATCATATTCAAACTAATTTTTACCTTTTGAGTTACTTGTAGAGGTCACTTCCATAGCCATGAATAGAGTCTCAGCTTGAGTACCTTCATCTTCACTTTCAGACTTGTTGGAATCACTAGATTCAAATGAACTTGATTCTTCTTTGGTATATAAATTCCTTTTATTCTTGAAATAATTTTTCTTACCTTCATGTTTCTTGAATTTCTTCTTTTTCTTATGAGAGGTTTCTTCATCATGCTCATCTTGATCTCCCTTGTTCTTGTTAGGACACTTAGATGCAAAATGACCTACTTGTCCAAAATTAAAGCACTTGAATGGTAACTTTCCCTTGTATTTTCCTGATCATCTTTTCAGTTTCTTGAAAAACATAGCTTCAACCTTATCATCATCCTCCTCCATGTTAGATTCATATTTGCTTTTCTTTTCTTGATATTCCTTTTTAGCTTTGAATGCAACCTATTTCTTACCTAATTTTATTTCTTTTGTTCTCATTTCATAGTAGTTAGAGTGTCATGAATTTCATCTACCTTTAGAGTGGTTAAGTCTTTTTCTTCTTCCATGGTTGAGACTTTGGATTCTTACCTAGGATTTAACAATCTTAATACTGTTTGAAAAAACACAATTTCTTCTTACTTTTCCCCTAGTCCTCTGATGAGATTGATGAATTCATCAATTTTTTGTAAGTAGGATGCAACACTTTCATCTTATTTCATTTTCATGCTCTCAAATTGACTATGGTAGGTTTGCAACTTGGATTGTTTAACCTTGTCATCTCCTTCATAGATGGTATTTATCTTCTCCCAAATTTATTTAGTTGTATTACAATGCATAACTTTCACATATTTTTCCTCTAACATACCACACAAGATTATATTCATGGATTTTGAGTTATTCTCACTAGCTCTCTTTCCTACTGCATTAGTTGGAGGTGTAGTTGGAATGGTGTAACCATCAACTATTGATTTTCATATTTCAAATCCTAGAGACATGAGATGTGTCTTCATCATGATACTCTAAAATTCATAATTTGATCCATGTAAGAGAGGAGCTTTGGAAGTAGAGAAACCACTTTATGCATTATTGTTGTCCATGCTTATGCTATCTAGATCTCTTTTGATCTATTAAACTCACTTCAAAAGTACATTGCTCGATACCAATTGTTAGAAATGTAGGCAATGAGAGGGGGTGAGTCACTTATTTCAAATTTTTGATAAATAATTCAATTTTCTTCACTTTTTCATGAAGAAACAATAATACCACTCATATGCAATCAACAAAGGAATACATAGGAAGAAAATATTTAATGTGGTAATCCCTCAAGAGAGAAAAACTCACTGAAACCAATGCACTAAGATGGATATTTTTCCAATGAGAGATTACAAAGATTTCAAACTTGTTGAGCACCTACTCAACTTGAGCACCAACTCCAAAATCTGATCAAGCACCTAATTAACACTTTTTCAAGCTATAACTTACATGAAAGCACCTAATCCTCAATTTTCTAAGCTCCTACTTAGACTTGAAGTTTTTTTATCACTCTACTTAGCCTAGTTTCTTAATCAACATATTGTGATCACTAAATTATCTCATACACTCTCATCTCACTTCTTCATTCACCTTCACTAGTATTCATACATCATCGCTTCTCTATCTCTTCAATAAAAATTTTAATGTACAATAAAGTTTTTATAACTTCAAGGGAGATATTTTATAAAACAAATTCACTTCAACTTCCATAACCCTTCACCTACTTGGATAAAAATTGTACAAGGAGAAGAAGTATGACCTCATACAAGAATTTTCCTCAAGAAATTATGACTTCGACATAGATTCATTACATGCATTGATTTTACAGACTGTCAAAATGGTCTTGATTTAAATGATGATAAAAAAATCCTTATAAAATTTCTAACCCTCTTAATCGACATGAAAACCTTTCATATAACCCTTATAGACCTGTTTTCTAATGGTCAACACTATTTTTTCATATTATCTAATGTAGGAATCTTGTCTTATATCCAAATGAAGCATGCACCAAGTGTTGGTAAGATATTTTATA
This sequence comes from Taxus wallichiana var. yunnanensis, assembly GCA_018340775.1. NCBI lineage: Eukaryota > Viridiplantae > Streptophyta > Pinopsida > Cupressales > Taxaceae > Taxus > Taxus wallichiana. The sequence continues at coordinate 78,944,233 of CM031234.1, forward strand.
CATAAAATAAGCTTAATTTTCTCTATAAATCCCTTATGTCTCGCCATTTCACTTTCAAAACACTATTTGAACTTACATGCATAACTAGGTTCTAGTGAATCACGAACAATATTGAACTTGTGCATATTAGAAGCCTTATAAATTTAAGTCTTGCATCACATTTGGGTGAAATGAATCTACAGGAGCTTTCCAACAACACTATGAGTATGAATATCATCGTATCAAACATAAAGCCTCCTATTAAAATCTTCTTCAAACCTTTGTATGCATAGTCATAAAGTAATCGGATACCGAGTCATGGATGAGATTGAATAACGAAAATAATTATTAACTTTGTCACTCTCATTTAATAAATAAGATACTGATTTGAATAATAAACAAACAAACCTTCAAACTTAGAAAGTTTACCTTCAAAAGTGATCTTGATCATGCACTTAACCATTCTTTCATGACTCCAAAGAAGCATTTATGAAATGTTTTATGTCTTGATCAACTTACCAGTCCATGCATTACTTGATGCCGCTTAAAATTTTGAGAACTTCAATATGGACTCCTAATCCAAGTTCAATCACTCTTTTCATATATTGTGTGGTGAATTTCATGTTTGAATGTCCATTTCATAGTCCTACTTGATTGTCTTATTATGGAATATTTGGAACTTTAGAGAAAGATCACAAAACCCTTCTTCACACTAAGTTGTTGGATCAAGCATGTTGCATTAGGATTCTTTCACATGTTTATAATATTGTTGGTCTCCCACAACATGCATACCAATTAATTCTCTCTCATATAACAAGACTGGTTTTTGACTTGTTTTCTCTTTAGCGGTAGGTGATAAAGATTTAATTTTTTCACCAAAAATATGCAATAACCTCACCTGTATCTTCTAATGAACATCAAGGAAATGTCCCATACAAGATTCTACACCAATATTTTCATCTAAAACTCTGACATTCATGACTGGAATGAAAATTTTATTCAAAACATGAGTAATTGGGCATCTTACCGGTTGACATGAAGCATGTTGCCAATACATTAATTCCCACCTCTACCTTTGGGTGTACAAAGGACTCCTAGTTTATTTGTGCATTAGTGGAAATTCATGTATGTCATGATTGCCCAAGCATAACTATAATTTAAGATATCTCTAAGATTTACTTTCCACCTTTGTTTGACCTCTAACTCTCTATAGATTTCTCAGCCAAAGTGGGTGGATATGTTTCTTTAGATCGGTCTCATATGCAATTGAGAACACGGTATGGGACTAGGTTTAATATCAAAAATGGGCCCATATCAACTTATCATGTTGAAGTTCATGATCCTAGTCTTATTAATGAAAACTACATGGTCCAAGGAGAACTAAACAAATATAAGGAATCCACAAAGATAATGTATTCATATCATTCGATTCCTAGCCTTATGCTTGAGAAGTGGGCCAATAAGCATTATGGGTTTGATCCCTATAAAAATATCTAGAGACTACTCTAGGAACATGTTGTGTCCATGAAGATAGTTTCACTATTATTATATCACACAAGAAAGAAAAATGTGCTAATGGATTATGGAATATGTTATTTGACAGTTCTAGAAGAAAAATGGAGATAGGGTAGGCATAGTTCTTGTCTCCCAAAATATGTAATAAACTCTAAGTTTCTCATAGAGTACAATTTACATGCTAAAATAACATGACAGAGTATGAGGTATTGGTTTATGGCCTACTCCTTATGGAAAAGATACAAATCAAGGATTTGGAATTTTTTTGGGATACTTGAATTGGTCATTCACCAAGTCAAAGTAAGGTGTGCCAACACAAATAATATTTTAAGATCTTATAAACACCAATTCTGGGACCTCTTGGAATGTTTTGAAGCTTTTGACATTCGGTAGTGCCACAAAATTTGAATAGAGAAGTAGACGAGATGGGGGCTATTGGATCACAGCTTCTCACTAGTTGAGGATCTCATCCAAAGTAATAAAAATGTTTAAATGATTTTAATACCATCCATTCTAGATTAAAAAAGAGAGTAAGTTGAGATATTTGATATTGATGTTTTTTTTCAATTTATCCAAAATGAAGTCGAGTTCTCTTCAAAGTTGCAACTTGATTTGGATGATGGTTACAGTGATAAAATAATCATATTACAAACTAACAAGTTTCCTAAATGGTTGGTAACTCTTTAACACATCTTCAATCCAAATGATGAGATCAATGGGAATAAAAAGAGTATATCTATGAACTTAGAGGCCTATAAACCCTTCACCATTACATAAGGTAAGGAGATGTTGCTTGGAAAGATGTGTGATCTAGATAATGATTTTTTTAATTTACTTATGTCAAAGGTTTCATGATGTCTTCTCATAGGATTGCAAGGATTTTAATGGTTTTGATCCCAAGATTTCTTAGCATACTATTGATCTTTATCTCAAGGTCAAGCTAGTGAGACAAAAATAGAGGCATGTCGGTCCCCATGATTGAGCCCCTCATGAGGAAGGATATTGCAAACCTCATTAAGGAAATAATCTTATTCCCCATCCAGTATTCCTCTTAGGTGGCTAACTTGGTCCCGATATAGAAGAAGAATGAATAATTCAAGAATTTTGTGGATTTTATGGATTCGAACAGGGCCTCTTTGAAAGATAAATATCCTCTCCCTTACATGGAATAGATTTTGCTTACAATAGTAGGAGATGAAATATTTTCTATTCTTGATGGCTACTCAAGTTTCTATATTATCATATTTGAGGAGTAAGTTCAATAGAAGACCACATTCACAACTAAGTGGGGAATGTATGCATATCATATGATGTCATTTAGTTTAGAAAATGTAAGTGCCACATTTCAAAGAGAAATGGATGTTACTTTTAAAGGATGAATAAATGATTTCATCATCTCTTCTTGGATAACATCATGGTTTTCTCAAAGGAGAGTAAAGATCATATCACTCATCTTGAGAAATTTTTTGAGAGAGGTAGGGAATTTGGGGTGTCTCTTAACCTTAAGAAGTTTCTTTTTAAAATTATGCGGGGTAAAATTTTGGGTCATGTTGTTTCAAAAAAATTGTATTACTATTAATCGTGAAAAATATCTCCCATCCTCTCTCTATGTGAACTCACAAGAGGGCACTGCAAAGATTTCGTAAAAAATATTAGGAGGTTCATAGCTAAGTTTACAGACTAGTCAAACATATTACTCTAATCATAAAGTAGGATGCATATTTTAAATGGACTACGAAAGGAAAAGAGAGCTTTACCAATATCAAACAAGATATTTCTTAAGAACCCACCCTTATCAACCATGACTATTCAAAGGATTTCATACTTTATGCATATGGGGTTGATAGTAGTGTTCTTGCAATTTTAATAAAAATTAATAATGTGGGATCGTGAGCAACCAATTGTATTCTTCAGTCAAACATTGAAGTATTTTGAGCTAAAATATAGTCACATTTAGAACCAATTCTTTGTTATCATGATATATCTCAAGCAATTTAGGAGCATGCTCGACGCTAGACACATAAACATTTTTGTCTCACATATTAGTTTGAGATACTTTATCATGGGAGTAGAAATAATTAAGAAGAGGTATAGATGAGTAACTAAGATTATGGAATATGATGTAATCATCAAACCCACAAAATTTGTAAGAGGTAGATAAATTTATGATTAACTTTCTTTGGATACTCATGATAACCAAGAAACCTCCTTCTTCATTTAGGAAGAAAAAGGAAAAACCATAGAAAATACATGGAGTGTTATAAGTCCACCGACGTTGGAAAACTGAAAACTACCCTCCTAGTTTAAAAAAAGAAAAAAGAAATCACCTTTGGTTATAATTAGTTACCTACATATTGATTGGGGGTTTATTTTCAAAAGGACTCTTGATATAACATTGTTAAGGTGTATTGAGGGAAAAAAACTAAACAAATTCTTGGTGGAATTTCAAAATATTTTCTCAAGAAGAAATTTCTTAGCCAATGCCATGGTGATGAGAGTCTTGAAGGTAGGATACTTTTGACCAACACTTTGTTTGCAAATCTACATCAATGGGATAGAAAATACAAAGAATGTGCTTTCTTTATTGGTAGAGGGAATATGGTGGCCCTTCCTCTAAATCATTTTTAGGATGATGGACCCTTTTATTAATGGGAGATTGACTTTATAGGCATGATTAATCCTTTATCAAGTATAGTACATAGGTGGTTCTTGATATCAACTAAATATTTTACTAGGTGGACTGAATGTTGAACATTGTTGCATTGGTTGGTGTTGTCATTGAAGTCACATAACATCAATGGAAAAGGAGGAATGAAATTTCATGTAGATAGGTGTCTCGATAGTGATGTACAATGGTGTACGATCCTTTAGGATGGTTCCGGACTAGTTTCAAAGTGTTATAGGCACGAATAGTGAGGTTAACATACTTTGAAGGTATGGAGAAGGTTGTATGCATGGATCGGATACTCTATGGGATTGAAATTCTTATTGTAGCATATGCAAGAGTTTTTGAGGTCATGGACATATGTGTTATTGATTTCATTTACAACGAGACAAGTTTATGAAATTTGGAGCTCTCTCGGAGGAAGATATGACCATTCAAAGTTTTGCAGTCCCGACAAATGAGAATAAGCATAAATTGCTAAAACCAAGGATACACGACCAAATATGGATAAGACATGTAGTAAAAATCAAATACAGTAAATGAACACGTGTTGGATTTCTGAAAGATCCTAAGAAAATGCACCGAAAGATGTGAGGTTTATCTTGAATTAACCAAATTTTATAGCTTTTTGGGTCTAAGTAAGGTTACAAATTCAATTCGACATGTGGTGAAATATCGAGGAAGATATGACCATTCAAATATTTACAAGTCATGATGAATGAGAACAAGCATACATAGTTGAAACCAAGGAAACACAACTAAATAGGGATAAGACATGCAACAAAAATCAAATACAAGTAAATGAACATGTGTCGATTTCTAGAAAGATCCTAAAAAATGCACTTGGAAGATGTGAGGTTTACAAAATTAACTAAATGTTATAGCTTTTTAGGTCCAAGTAAGGTTGAAAATTCAATTCGACGGTGGAAAAATATCGAACGGTGAAGGAAGGTGTTATGTGTTAGTATTTTAGGTAAGATGAAGGCAATTAGGCTCTAATGGACTTAAACATATAGAATCAGATTGTGTTTAAGAAATATTTTGGGTCTAAAGTAGGAGAGAGAAGATACATGAATGGAAGGAAAAGACAGTGGACAAGGTAGATGGTTCCACTTGGAAAGGATTTGATGACCAAAGGTGGACACATGACAACATTCCACCTTATTTTTGACAGATGGATTTGGGCAGATATTAAGTCCTTAAAATGAACCAAATTTTATGGAATTTTGAGTCTATGATGAGGTAGACAGATTCAACACAATGAGAGAGAAACATGACAACATTAGAGGATGACAAGTGGAGCATTCCTCTTTGATTATGTTTTGCATTGGTCAAATACTTGATTAGCAAAATAATGACGAGAACAAAGTGTGGAGCTTCCTTATTTTCATGTTTCTTACAGTATTCAATGAGGGTTAATAATAGGATGACATTGTGAAGGTGTTTAGCCTTCATGTTGGTTTAAGATTCACACTCTAAAAAAGCTAACACCAAAATGATGTGTGGAGTTTTTAATTGGTTTGTGCTTTACACTACAAAAATATTCACACCAAAAGGTGTGTGGATCTTTCTGATTGGTTTAGGATTTGCATTTTAACAAAGCCCTTACAAATGAAAGTAAATTGTGAAGTTTGGATTCCTCTCATTGGTTCACATTTCATGGAAATCACCAAGGTTATCGGTGGTATGATATCATAAAGTAAACAAGGAGATATTTCATTGGTTCATATTTCGGGGTGACTATGCAAGTTTGGTATAACATGGAAAATCATCAAAAATTAAATTTTAATGATGAAAATTTCCAAAAAGTGTAGGTAATGTTTGTAAGAAGGCCAAATAAATTGTTACAAAATAAATCATGTTGATTCAGCTCAAATCAAGGAGAAATTCATGACATAAGTTTATTTCAGTTGAAAAAGTTTGTGAAGAAGCTCAAAAGTCATGGAACATGAAATATAATTTTTCAAAGTGAAGGATCTCACAGAGAAGCTAAAAAGTCAGTTGTATGGAATAGATGAAGAAGTTCCATTTTTCAACTTGCAAACTTGGAGTTTTGTGAAGGAATAATGTTCATGTGAACAGTCATAAAATATGAAAAGTCAAGAGTCTTGCATGTTTATTTAACTCAAATTTTGAGCATGAATATGTTGTTTTTACTACGAGAGAGATGAATGAGATGTTATTGTCAAGTACAAAGATTTTGTTTAAAATAATTATATGTAAGGAAATTTTCTGCAGAGAGAGCTATGTGCAAATTTTGAGAACTAAATGACAAATTAATAGAGAAGATAAGAAGAAGAAGAGTGAGCTAATTTAGAAGTAACCATCAATTGTGAGACAAAAAGAATTGTGTGAAAAATATAATGAAGTATAAGTGGTAGCTTAGCATGTGGGGAGTTGTAGCTTCCATGTAAGTTGAACCTTACTAAAGGTCAATTGTTGTTATACCAAATTTTTGAGTTGAATCTTCCAGACAAGTTATAGCTTTTCAAATAATGATTGGTTGCCTAGTTAAATTTTTTAGTTGTAGCTCTAGGTTAAGTCAAAGCTCAACCATGAAATCATGTAACATTTACAGGAAATTTCTATCCTAAGCCTAGTTCTTAGTTTTAGTGGGTTTTTGTCCCTTATGGGTTTCCCACATTAAATATGGTCTCTACATATGTTCATGAATGTTTGGGTTATTTTCTCTCTTCTAGTTGAATATGCATTCCTGTCACAACTAAGGTAATTTAACAAATTGGATGATTGACGAATTTGGAATTGTAAATTTTTTTAATAAGAACTAATTCACCCCCCTCTCAGTGTCTATATTTCTAACACCGAATCCATATGCTCAAGGATGTTATTGAATTATCCATCATTGATTTACTTGATGATATTGTGATAAGGTTTGGCATTCCTTAAACCATTCTTTTTGATAATGCAAAGGTATTTTGGGATTCTAAAATTGTTGATTAGGATCTCATACATGGAACATATTTAAATACTTCCTCTAACAACTACCCTCGGGGTAATGGTTTGGAAGAGTTCACAACAAAAACCTGATTAGAATAGTGAAAAGTACTATTGAGGTCAATCAAAGACAAAGGTGACATACTAAGTTAAGGAATGCTCTTTGGGTTGATAAATCAAAAAGGGAAATTAGAAATTATCCTTTAAGACTTTTCCATAGTAGAGAGGCAAGTATTCCCTTATCTATTGAATTACCTTCATTAGAGATAGCCCAACAATTGTAATTTAAAGGTGAAGATAAAATAGAAATCTGAATGGTGTATTTGGTTGAACTTGAATAATTAAGGTAATCTGTTATGAACATGTTAGAAGAGAACAAAAATCAACCAAACAATGGTTTGACAGAAAGTTAAGCCACATGATTTTAAGGTAGGTGATCTAGACCTTAAATGATACATGGAACGAGCTAAACCATGGTAGCACTCTAAGTTTAAAGCACTTTTTAGTGGGCCATACATCATTATTAACTACAAGGAGGACAAATTTTTTGAGTTATCCAATCTTGATGAAGAGGAATTAAAAATCCCAGTCAATGAGATTCATCTTAAACTTTTCCAATGATTTTGTTTATTGGATATTTTAAATACTTGTTTGTTTCATGTTTGTTTTTAGAGGTATCATCCTTTAGTGTGTGATAATCACCGGGTTTAGTATCTTCCCCTCGATTTTGGTCTCCATCTTTGTTCATAATAAGTGTTTATGCACCCACTTCATGTTTCTCTTGAAGAATGTATGATCTTCCCTTTTGTATATGGGTCTTGGAAGCTCTATTGTAATCATCAATGGGTCACCTCAAAGTATGTCCAATGGTAGAAGTCATAAATTTGGAGCAGATATTAGTGTACGTTTTCATCTCTACAAGGTCATTTTAATTATTTTTAAGTTCTTCCAAATTTAGAATACATGTTTTAAAGGTTTGAGATCAATATTAAATATTTTGATTGACTCCATGTCTAATGGATGCTTCAAATATACCGATATTTATCATCTAGCAGGAATATGTCCTCTTGGAGGTCTCCAAAATCTTGTCCAAAGTTATGCAATTTTGAACAACTTATCTAAGTTCGGACTTAAACAAAATTTTCTCAAGAAAATCCATGGGACACTAGGTCCATTTTCTGTGAAGTGTGAAAATGTAATGTTTTGTGGGTTCTCCTAACCCATGAGACAAAATAAATGATCATTTGGGACTTAATTATATTTTGGCATAATTAGTGCTTCATGGAGTTTGTTAGTTCTTCACAATAGTAAGGAAGTCAATCTTCCACGATAACCAAACCAATATTTCATAGGTCAAAAGCAAGTCATATTATCATGGAATTGACATGCCCTAAAATAATGGAGAAATCGGCTAAAGAGAGGATCTATGGAGTGAAGAAATAGAAAAGCGCTTAGTGTTTTGTGGCATTGAAATGTAGTGTTATGTGGACTTAGAAGACATAACATTCCATGGAGTTTGTCAATTCTACGAAACGATGATGAAGTCCACCAAGATAATTGTCGTGATGCATACTACGGTGGTGAATCAAGGAACCACATGGAAAAGTGAAAACACGTTAAAATGTAACTAAGGAAAAGGATTCAAGACATTAAATTAGTGTACTACGGGTTTCCAAAATCATAGTGTTCCATGGGTTCTCAAGGTTAGTAGAGTGAAAGAACATAGTTGCAATTAGAGTTCTATACAATTGAAGAAGGAAAGGCCTCTAAAACATAAGAGGAATATTTAAGAACAAAGTGTAGAAACATTAGAGCAGCTCGAGCGGGAAATCTCTACTCATTATTCAGGTTACATAAAATCTACGATAAATCATGAGTCTAGTAAATCCATGGATCACATCAAGGCATCGACTTCCACAAAAAGTCTCAAATATGTGCATGTTTCTAAACCAAATGACCAACCATGAAGTATGTTTTCATCCTCCATAGTCTAATGGTGTGAGATTAAATCAAGGTACAATGTTGTGGTTGTTGGACCTATCTGTTTAAAGCACAATGACTAAGGAGGGTGAACCAGTCTTCTAAAAATTTTGCTTCATTTAAATTAACTTGCATATATAATTAAAATGCATAAATTCAGCATTCATTAACCAATGTGATCTTATTAGGCATGAAACAATCATCCAAAATAGCATGAAGCAAGAGAGAACACAAGAACACAAGATATAAAGTGGGAGACCCTCAAGGGGAAGAAAAACCAGTAAAATATTGCATATACTACTCACCACAAAGGATTCAAGTGAATATTACACATCACAAGAGTTTTCTTTAGCGATGAATCAACCACACAAGGAGCATCAACCCCTATTTAGTAAGTCACCAAGCATATAAGGAGACTACAACCCCTTAAGATGACTAAGCACCCACCTAGCCACCTAAATATGAATATCACCTTATGTTCTTGTTGTTTCAACAATGGATTGTGATCACTTTTGACGCTGAGATCAACCACACATTCAACAATTCTCAGTTGTTAGTATAACCACTTATAAAAATCACCGAAACTAGCAAATTTTCCTTACTCCAAGTAGCTTGAATTGTCTCTCAAAACCCAAAATGCATTAAAACATTGATTTAAGAGTTCAAACCTCTTCATACCTACTAGATAACATTAAACCAACATATTAAATTACTTCACAAAGTTCCATAACTTCATTTAGCACCATTTCCTTTGTAAACCTCATTTGTTTCCTTATAGCCCTCCTAAAGCATAAATTCCAATGAATTTGACAAAGTCTCAAATTTCAAGTCCTGATTGCAAGATATTTAGGGACCCATTATGGCATTCTATAGTACTACCATGTTTCATACTCCAAATCCTCTCCAATGTATTTTTATTCTACTTTTAATTTTTTCAACTAGGTCACCCAATTAGAACTATTTACACACAAACCATTGTGTCTGAAGTGAACCAAAACCTTTCAATAAAAACTAATTTTTTTATAAGTACCCATTTTACTCCTCCTACTTTATGCGAAATTTCATGATCTAACTCCACCCACAACTCTCCCAACAGAGAAATTCTCATCTTAAACTATGTCTCAATACATCTTGCTAGGGTTTAATGGCTTACTTAGGGTTTTGTTACTTCCCACTTGTTCTCAACCTTCTAAAATTTATAACACCTATTTCATTCATGTCTTAGTCAATTTTTCCCCTCTTAGCTTTGTCTTGCTCTCAACTCTTCTAACCACCTACCTATGTTTCTTAACCTTGCCTTCTAGTTTTCTCTAAGTTCAATTTACTTATCATTCCATCATTTCAACTTTACCAGAAATTAAAATCACTTATTTATTTCTAATGTCACCTCTCACAACTCTTACTCTTCTCTATTCAAGATTCTTGATGAACTGTGATAGGCTATTTAGGACATAAAACTTGGACATGACTCTTCAAATATTTTTCACCCTCTACTAAGATTAAATTCATAACAATAGTCATTCCCTGACATTTTTTACCCTTTCCTTTAATTATTCATTCCTTTAGTCACTCTTCTATAAACCTCCATGTATTCTTTCTTGGGCTCTTAATTTTTCTAGAATAGGACAAGTATGGACTCGTGCTATTTAATGATTTTAAAGGACTCCTCAATGTTTCTCAAGACCTCTCAAAATTTACCCATAATTCCTTACCACCTCTCCACCCTTTCCCTTGAAATTATGACTCAAAAACTCCCTTTGACATGTTAAATTTCAAAGATGGTCACAATATTTCTTAATGATTGTATCTATCCATTTCTTTACTCTCATATTAAATAAACTAGTACCTATTTATCCTCAATTTTATCTCTCTTTCCCCTTGATCAAGTTGTAATATTTTAACAAGTACTCACAAGTATGATAAACCCAAATGATATCTTGAAAATCTACAATTTTGTGTCTTGCACACTTGGAGCAGAGGTAACAATAAGGGTTTCTCATATTTTTACTTGAAGTCACCCTTAAAATGCAATAAACCCACACCACCACATATATTTTACTAAATTCTCCACCATATCACCATCTTGTAATAGAATTCATAAATTCTCTTAAGGAAATGATTGAGAATAACAATAATACTTACAATGTTATCCTCCAATTGAGCATGCACATGGAAATTTGGTTAGAAGGTATCCTCTCCATTATCTTATTGCTTCATATGAATCTAGATGGCTTGTTAAACCTTAGCATCACATTCTATGTTTGATTTATGATATCTTATTAGCATTACCTAGATTATTAATCTCAAATACCCTAGAACATGGTATACAACATTAAATTTGTATTTCTTAAAATATTGTACTTAGTTTATCCTTGTAATGGTTTGTAATAACTCAAAATCTCTTCTTAAGTTTCTTAATACTTTAATAACTTATCATGCACGTGGAAAAGGTCTAAATCTCAATTGATAACTTTAAGGTATAACTCATTCTTCTCAAGATTTATAGATCACTATTTTTGCTACACCTTTAAAAGACAATCTAACTCTACTATCCACTTGATCAACTTTAAAACTTCTTAACAAACCTTAATCATTCAGGAAAATAGATTAAAAAATGATTGAGACAAGTTTCTTACCTCCATTTTCTTACCTAAAATATTTAAATATCTGCTTCTTTTAATTGACTGGTCTTCTTTAATACAAAATAGCATTTTCATAATCTTGAATATTTCCCCTAGGATTTTGTACAAACCATGTACAATTGTAGAATAATCATTAATGCAACATGAAAAAAATTATAAAAGTAATAAAGTCATTCGTTCTTCATTTTCCAAGAATATTCCTCAAAGAAGCTTCAAATTATTATCTTCATTAAGTACAATAGATTTATTAAGTCTTTTTTCCTTAGTCTTATCCCTTTCCAACTCTCCTCCCCCTCACATACATCTCTTTCATTCGAACTCATCACCTTTTAGTGAAAATTAAGGTAGTTAGGTATTTTAAACTAAACAAATCCAAACCATAATTAGTTTCACCAATTAAGGTTTTGAGTCAATTTTAAGTATTTTATTGGTCTAATGTACCGATTGATTACATTATTATCTAGCTAAAATAAACTATCCCTTAGACTCTAACTCACACCTTGAACTATTCAAATATTCAAATATATGGTTTTGGAGGGAAACTCGAAAATATTTTATTAAATGATAGGACTTCCAAATGGAATAGTACACATTTAAACTCCTAAGGAAGGAAAAATTTACTATCTACAAGATGCTCTTGCATCAAATTTGTTAGCTCTCTTCACTCAAAACCCTCTCAAATAGATCTCCCTTCTTCTTTACTCATGAATTCACATATGAATGATCATTACGTAAATCTACCTTGTATATCCTTCTTCTCTTCCCTCCTCATCTTATATTACTCTTCATCTTTTCTCTAGATCCCTCCCACCACTCTTACACTCCTCTTTATCACTTAAAACTCTCTCATCACCACTAGCTCAAATGTTCTTTAACCTTTTCCTTATATACATGACTCTTATCACAAATCACCTTAGGTTGGAAAATACCATTAAGACTGGTCATGAAAAACTTAAAACTAATATTTACACATTCATGTAAATGACATAAAGAGACCATATAGGTCGGCATATACCCAAACACTACAATACTCCACAATTAGGCCTAAAAGAAAGTCTTCACCGTAGCGGTCATAATTTAAACTTCGGGGAACATATCAACTTCACCAAAACTCCACAAACACCAAACATGTTAGAAACAACGTCTCAACACCATATATAAGATGGAACATCTCTATAATCTTCATCTTCGATGAGAACCACTCCATTTGGAAAGCAACACCTATTAGGTCTTAAGAACCTAATAACCAATCTTCAAAAATGAGAAAATTCACTCCTCAAAATACTTCACCATGACATATATGGCATATCAACATGAAGGTATCATCCTTAGGAAACTAAAAAGACTAAATAAAACCATAAAAATTAGGTTACAAGACTTCAAAATGCTTCCTTCACCGAAACTTCTCAATCCTACTATGAGGAATCAAGAACTAGTCTTTAGCTATTTGATCTACAACACCTCAAAATCCACTTTCATACACTACAAAAACTTAGAAAAATTCATGAGGGCCCTTACATTCCTCCTCAATCATTAATACCCATATCTCACATGAATAAAATTGTACTTGTATATCTTTTCCAACCAACATTGTTGGCAAGCCTAATAGGGTTGATTAGGCCATTAGGACTTAACATGAAAAACACCCAATGTGAGAAAAATCGTAGCTTAAACATATCATAAGGGATATTAACAAGATTTACATGATTATATAACATTGATACACCATGCATTTCATCACTAAATCCTTTATACCTACATAACTCGTTTTAGCCTCTTTAGGCCACTAGAAGTCGGAAACATTGGGAGACTATTTTCAATAATTATTTACACCGAACCTACCCAAATATCTTCATGGAAATTTATAAGACATACCAATATTTCTTCCAAAATAGGTTTCACTTCATGAAACCTACAACTCAACTCTGTACCGATAAATATTTACAAAATAGGGTTTCTTTTATAGCTTCTCAATACGTCTGGAGCATGAAACCACCACCAAAAAGAGTACTAAAGATTCCTCATACCTATGTCTTCATACTAGATTTCCCAAGTATTTTGGAGACCAAACACATCATATATTATCTATCACTCTGAAACTAGGGCTTAGGGAAGGTTTAAACCCACTTTTCTTCTTAACAATCATTCATAAATGATAGGGCATCATTTAAACTCATTATAACTACAATATAATCTTGAATTTAGGTGTCAAAAATCATGAATGGCCTAGGTACCCATGAAAATATTTCATGTGTGAATGAGCACTTCAAAATGACCCTCAAGCTAGGAAAAGATGATTTTGAGAGTTGAGTAGAGATCAAAACAATGTTTCATGCATTATTCTTTAACTCCCGTCCCCAAACTTGGCACACGCCCTTAGGAAGACCTTCTCCTTGAATTTTAATGCTCATACATGCCTACTCACCTCTAAAAACACTATGTATCATGGTGTTCCCATGTTTTCTTTCCTTGTATGCTTGCACTTGCTTCAATAACACCTTGAACATACACTAAACACATGAATTATGAATTTTTCACCTCCTACAACTACTATGCACTCTCATAATTCTCCAAGCATTCTCAAATTATCTTTCCTTGCCTGATATCTCAAGATATCATACAAAATGTTTACACAAGGACTAAATTGGCTTGTTTCAACAAATGTCTTAAGTATACTAACATGTTATCCATATTACTGATTCATTAAAACCTCGACACATCTTACCGAATATTTTATGAACCATACAAACCTTTGGAGCTCACCCACTAGACCATACAACACATTACTTACTAGAACCATGCACTAGACCATGCAAATGCACCAAGACACCATGCCATAAAAACACTTCATGACACCAAACCAGGACACTACCAATCAACCTTCAACCTTCTTACTGAATTAAAAATCATGAAGATTCCTATTCCACTTGGACACCCTTTTCCATCAATGCCACTTGACATCAATGAAAACAACAATGACAAAATGTCCAACAATCTCCCCTTTGTCATTGATGACAACCATCTTCAGAAACATTGATGGAAATAAAAAATTCAAGCACCTTTAGGACACTCTTTTCTTTTTTTTTTATACCCCCTTTGAAATCTATGAAAAATGATCTATAACATCTTGACATGATAAAAAAATTAATCCACACAAACTTACTTGTAAGTTCCCCCTTGTTTTTCACTCATTATATTCACATATTTTGTTGTAGATGATCCATGGAACTGTTCTTCAAACCTACTCATTTCTTCCCTAAACAACTACATACCATTTTTGGTCTTCCTTATTATTTTAGACCATATTCTAAACCTAAATCAGTAATAATCAGTTTTCCTTTTTTCTTCACCTTGGACTTTACTTATCATAATCAAAACAATCTCCCCTTGAGATAATGCATCCTCCTAACCTTTTCCATGCCTCTTTTGACATTATTTCCAATCATAGAGCTGACTTCGACTTGGATCATTCTCTCTATCACCTTAAAGACCTTGTAATAGGTATTTCTCCTTTAATATGGCTATCAAACCATATTTTATGGTGTCTCAACCTATCTTACAACGCATATCTATATTATACCTTAAGATAACCCTTCTTGACAGCTTTTAGGCATAATTATACCTTCTTGACTTTTAAAGGACAAATCAGGTCCCAACACAACTCACATAGTGCAACATGAGAATCACATATCTAGATGAGGTATTGAAACACTTTCTTCAACTCTAATACAAATACCACAAACCTTAAAACAAATTTCATACACTTGATGCATCACTTAAGGATAAATGAACTTAAGACACAAAGTGAAATACTTCTGAAACATACCTTCAAGCATTTGATGGTTTGATCAAGTCATCATATAGAATGAAAGAGACTCTTCTTCACCTATTTTCATGCTTCTAAATCCTATATTTGAAATATCAATAACTTCACCTAGCTCTGTCATAGCTCCCCCTGAGTTGAGAAACCAATTATTGATATTCATTTATACCTCTTCATTTTGTCTTCCTACTTCAAAACTCAAATTGTCTTGATACATGGATAGATCAAGGATTCATCATGATTTTTAATGTTTATCTAATTGATGAAACAAAAATTTTATGACTCCAGAGTGTCATATATTCATTATGGAAGTATACCTCTCTTGAACATATAGACGCACTTCGATTTGACCGTTAACTTCACTAAGAAGACCTACGTGATGCACATGAATTAATGATTTGAGAAATATAGATGAGAAAAATTCTTCACTTAGTTGTAAGACTTCATACCTGTTAAAACATTTCTTGAAACACATTCAAGACATCAACATACCTCCAAAAATTGTATCTCTCCTAGATGTTGACCTCTGAAATCCAGACTTTGTCTCCGATTATGAATACAATAATTCTTCATTATTTTTTTATACCTCCATAAAAATATAGTTTAGAGAACTTATCAATCATAGATATATAAGTAAATCATCATTCTTTAGCTAACAAGGAAATGTATCCATGAATACTAGTGGATGCAATGCATACAACTTGATAATTTCAACAATACCAAACACCCTTGTCCTCATGGGATATGTCACCATAATTAGGATTCCACTTCCTTAGTTGTTTTCTATTCATTTATCCATCATCCACCTAGTTTTCATCTTGAGATGATAGGAGTTCTTGAGTTTATTAAACAACAAACAAGATCCTTTGACTACTAGGCTCATCATGGCTAGAGCAAGTTGTTTTAGGTTCTTCTCTTACCTTCTCAACAATGTTAGACCTTACATATGCCTTATTTTCATAACTATTCTTCCTCCATTTGTAATATATTGAAATATTCCAAACATTTTTATTATTAAAGAAAAAAATTGATTCTTACCTCTAACAAATTCATCTATCCAATCTTGTCTAGGTGACTCTTGAGAATAGTATCTACCAATATGACCAACATAGTTACAAATTGAAATAGATGTAGTATCGTTTTTCACTAGAGTGCTATGCAAACCGACACCTCATTTATTATGAACTGAACTCTCACCCTAAGTGCACGCAGATACTGTGTCCCTCCTTTGTATTTTCTTGACAAAATTTTATAACCATAATGATAATTGACTAAGTAATTAATCAAGTATATTGAACCATTTCAAACAACTCACTTTAGGAACATCTATAATAAGAAATAATAAAATTAAAAAAAAAAAAACCAAGATCAAATACACCATTAGATCACCATATTCATACATATCAATGATCATAATCCATTTATAATAACCCATTATCTCAAAATATTTACATACTTGAAAGTTGAATACATAACAATCATTGTACTGAGCACTAGACCATATGCACAAGTATTAAACCGCAAATAATAACTTGTGGGGACTTTCCTTCACTACCCATACACTCTTCTAATAATAGGCGTGCTCTAAAAATAGATTACATGCATTACATTCCTAAAAATAGCCATGCGTACATCCTTTTCATGTTTTTAATAAATCAAATTTAATAATAAATTATTCCTATAGATATAACATACTTTATTACTATTATTATACTTCTTCATGTGTATTTTGTATGTGTTTTTCTCACTTTCTTGCTTGATACTCCAAGTATATTTTTAGCCTCTACTCAAAGAAAATCACTAAGTCCTAAATTTTTTCTATCTTGCGCAAACCTCCGCGTGTTGTTTCAATATTTCCCGTGTGTTCCTACACGACACCCTTATGCACCCCCAACCTCCACAAGTTCTTCATATTTAGGAATTTTCCCCATTTAACATCACCCCAAAATAAATACAATGCCCTTCCTTAGCAATGGTTTTTTTTTCTTATCACTCCAAAGAGTAAATGAATAAAGAATGTCAAAGAATGAAGATAAATGAATATAATCCAACTAAAATAAAGAACCCTCAATTGCACTCTTACTCCAGGGATAGCTCCAATAACTCAGGGAACTCTTTATTCGGGATGCCTTTGAGCTCTTTCCATTCTCAGTAAATTCCTTTACTACTACATCCGTAATCAGCTCTAGTAATTTCTTACACTCGCGTAGTAACCATGTTCTCTCCTTTCTCCTTCAACTCTCTAATGACCCCCACAAGACCTAATATTATCCCTTCAAACACATCCATTCTTTGTGAAACTAAGGTCCCGATATGCTTGAGCCTTATATAAAAATACTCCCTATCTATCTTGAGTGCATTGTGCTTCTTTGAAATTTTGACCATTTTCTCTTCTTGCCAAAAATTTTCATGCTTTTTGGTTGTGAGTACCTCATTCCATTCATTGGTGGTACATGCCTTAAGGATAGGATAAATATCTTGGTATTTTTTAGTTCCCACCTTCCTTTTTTAGTTCATTCATCAAGGTAGTAACCATAGCCTCATATTCAATAATATTTCATGCAACCATTGCCCTATTTTTTTCTAGATTGCAGCCATCTCTTTTTATGAAGGCCTTTGTGTGGAATTTTGTTCCTCAAATAACATCCCTACCAATTCCTCCAAGTAATGAATATTGGTCCTTAGTCTTCTCTCTTAGTCCTAGCACACTTTAGTAATGGAATTTAGAATCTCTTCGGCCTTTGTGAGTGCATAATTCACATGATTTTCTACCTTGTCCCATGTATCAATTAATTATTACACTTCCTATTATTTATTATTCTTTTCTTCCATCATCACCGTGAGGGTTTCCCCCTTATCCAAATTCTCGACGATCCACTTATGTCACAATTTTAGTCAATGCATTGCTATATTGTTTATCGTGAGCTCGATGGTCCCGATAAATATATGAGTTACATGGGAACCTTTTTCTTCCCACCCTTACACAAGCTTCATTGATTATTTCAAACTCAGTTCATCCATTTGGGTCTACATGTTCTATGAAAGCATCTTCATGGTGCGCATGTTCACACCTTCTGGGTCAATATTTTCCCATCCATAACACTTATTAATAGGGAGCATGATTTAAAACCTTACATGTATTATCTTTGTAGGGTCATCAACATATCCTACCTTTAGTGTGCGCAGAACCTCCTCTCTCATTTTACCACATATATGTCTTCCTATGGGTATATGGGTTTCTATTGAGAGCATATCTACTCCATCGCTAGTATTAATCTCATGATCCTTGAATGGTTCATCATCATTCCTTACTTTCTCTTCATCCTCTCTAGTGGTACTTTCCTCCCAATCACTTCTTACTTCGCATCATGTTGAATATTTCCATACCTAGGTCCTTCTTCATCCTCAACATCATGAATGGTTGAATTTTTATATTACACAAAACTTATTTTGACAACCCTTCTTCTTCACTATCATTCTTTTACACTATCTTACACCTCTCTTCTATTTCAGCTATGGGATTATTTTTGTTGGGATTATCCTTAACAACCTTCTAACATCCTCTGTGGTCGCTACGCCATTGTCCTTGTGTATTCTCTTCAGTATTATTTGGTGGCTTTTTTCGAGCACGTCATTGTCCTCCTTATTTGTCTCCTCACTATTATCCTTTACTTCTTCCACTTCCTTCCTTATAGGAGTGACCTCACGCATCCTCTTGGTGCTGATAATATACTTCCTTTCTGGGGCCCTAGGAGTCTCATATCTTTGCCACCAACATGTTTCCCAGATTAGAACCTAAACCTTAAATACCCATATTCACATGTAACTTATTTCTTCCGCAATTCTAAGGTCTCAAGATTTATATTAATGTCATCAGACTCCATTTTTTCCACGTTAGCTATCTTGTTACAGTAGACATATGTTTTTTGCAGTGTATGATAATATGTGTCAACATTATCCACATCAAATCTCAAATTATTTACATCATACAGGTGATTCAAATAATATTGGAAATACCTTTCCATAAATGTGAATGACATCTTACACCATGGGCTTACCTCTCTATTCTTCATATAAAATCTACCTAGAATGCTTATTTCACTAAATTGGGAATTATTCCAGTCCCAACAGATAAAAAAATATACAATATCAAAATCTAATATTACTATTTTTTGATTCCAAAATCTCAAATATTGGAATTATCTGCACTCCAAAATCACACATATTGGATTCCAAAATTACACATATTGGATTCCAAAATCACATATATTGGAATCCAGAATCACATATATTGGAATCCAAAATCACCTATATTGGAATTAACTGTACTCTAAAATCACATATATTAGAATCTAAAAAATAAAAATATTTGAATCTATTAATTCTCCTTCCGAAGTCCAATATATCTGGTCATGATTTAAATTTATGAATCTATGAAAAAATGTTTAATGATTTCAGGGAATCCAACATTGATATGAGAAATAATTCCTAGCAACCTCTATCCCATATAAAATAGATACATGTTCTATTTTATAAGAGCTAAATGGGCCGCAAGGCTTAGCGATTGTGTTAGAAAATTCTCTTATCAGTTTTAAGATGTTTATAAGATTATACTATGAAAATATGAATATTTCAAACACCATTGAGCAAGTGACCGCTAGGCTAATGACATTCATGAGATGCGAGACACTTCCATATTCAATTACTATGGTTCGATTGAACCTTGGGAAACCATAGAATTATTGAAGATGTTATGAAGAAACTTAAAGAGGGCGATGATTCAATTTAGGATAATTTAATTAACTCATTAAACCATTCCGATATATTTTCATATTTGAACTTAGATTTCATATTTACTTCATTTATTATGGTGTGATTAAACCTTAGCGCAACCGAAGAATTTTTGAAGATGTTATGAAGAAATTAGTAGAGGGAAACAATCCAGTGTAGGAGAATGTAATTAATCGTTAAACCATACCAGATATACTTTCATTTTTAAATTTAGATATAAAATCAACTATAAGAGACATGACATAAATTTTTTATATTTAAATATGTTTGATTTAAAATTAATCAGAAAACTATCCCATTTATATTTTAGTATTTAAATATAGCTATGAAATAAATTGAAATTCCTTTACTAAAGGTAGGTAGAATTATAGTCAAACATTTGATGAATAATTTTAATTTATAATGTAACACTATTCCCAAGATGGGCTTCCAAATCAATAGTATAAATTATAGTAAATCTCCAATAAAAATCTCCTATAATTATTTTTGTGATCTAATATAATCCCGAACATCTTCGACATCCTTTAATGGTTACAACAAAGGAAAAAACACATCTAACAAGTATGTGTATTCTTACTTAGAATATATGTTAATTTTTTCAACAATTATGTAGTTCACAACATCATTGAACTTATGTTTCTCTAAAGAGTCATCTATAAGCACTGTATTTTTACAATTGTACGATGCATTAAACCGTGACCAAATGGAGTTAAGATTCTTGAGATATAATTTCGGATTCCTAGAACCTTCATAATCGAGGGTTTGGTCTTGACGCAATATTCATGTGTAAATATTAACTCTAAGATTGTAACCTCCAAGCCAATATTTTCAAGGAATAGAAACATCATGTCATCAACTTTTGAATTTCTCACCAATGTCCATATTGTTATGTTGAATTTTTTTGCACTGTTGCAAGAACTCTTTCACATTAGGTCTCGAGAAAACAATATTTTTTTCAAGCTCAATGTCACCAATTTTTTTAACTCGTTTAAATGCCAAAGATTCCTTGTGGATGGTGTGTTCCAAAACATCATTTATATTAAATATGATCATTTTCATGTTGCATGTGTTCATATATGCAAGTGAAAAAAAAAAATCAAATGGTTGAGGGTGGTGAATCAATTAAAAAATAAAAACAAGTCCCTTCCAATATTGTTATATCCAAAATCAAATGGTCGTAGGTGGTGAAAAAGGTAAAATCTAAGGGTGTTACTCATTTCTTATTGTTATAGTAGGAATATTTTTTTGTGAAGAATTTATTTGAATAGAATGTAATGTTTCAATGCGAAGAGTCTTTACATACTGTATTATAGTTATTTCATTGCATTGGAAAGTGGTATATGTTTTCTAATATCAAAGAAAAACTAGTATTTAAGCATGCTCATAATTAATTTAGAAATGCATATATTTCTTTAATAAAACTCTCAAAGATTCGTTACATTAAATATTTTCTGTTAATTCACATTTGTAACTTATACACTCACACTCTAAACTTATAATCAAGGAATATTTAAATTCTCCTAACTTATAATCTTACAATCGTAATTTAAATAGTTATGTATAACCATCACTAAAACATATGAATGAATATTATTTACAATGTTAAGTTGTATCATCACAATAAAATTTTGAAATACTAACTTTTTATTTAGCATTTACTCGCTCCAAATATTTGATGCCCTCTACCACATTCAATCCCTTTGACACTATTAGTGATAAGTCTTTGTGAAAATCGGTCATCAACCACATATCTTTTGATAAAAAAATTCCTCTACTTTTTATCCCAACCATAAAATTTTCTAGAGGGTTTCCCTTTACACCTAAAGTAATACACATTGTGTCTTCATAATTTTAAGGGACATAGTTTCTACTCCAAACCTTTTTAGATATTTATTTCAATTCCATCGACCATCTTGCAATGTTCTTTTCCCTAGATGATTAATGGATTCAAGTCAATCGATAATTTTTTATTAAAGGCCTTTGTCATCTTTTCAACATCAGTTGAAGTGAGTTTGTCTAACTAGAATCCCATTTACATTTTTTAAGATAATGAATTTATAAAATATTTCATGCCACCTCGCATGTTGATTCTCTCCCTTCAAAACTTGAATGTGATGTCCCTAGAGGTCGATTGTTTTTTCTCATACAAAAAGCCCTCCAAATCTAAAATAAGCAAGTAATTCTTGT
Source organism: Taxus wallichiana var. yunnanensis (assembly GCA_018340775.1). Classification (NCBI taxonomy): domain Eukaryota; kingdom Viridiplantae; phylum Streptophyta; class Pinopsida; order Cupressales; family Taxaceae; genus Taxus; species Taxus wallichiana. The sequence goes on from CM031234.1 coordinate 78,966,770, forward strand.
GGATAATCATAGGAACTAAATACAAATTTTTTAATCGGTCTCATATTAATTCTAAACAACGGAACAATCAACATTTTATCTTATAGCTACCACTTACCGGTGGCCCTTACATGTAGGATTGCATCTTCTTTACTCGAAACTGGATCCTTTGATGAAATATCTATTTCAAACAATATTAATATTATTAATATAGCTATTTGCTATGGAAAATGAAATCGTATTTGAAAAAAACATACTAAAATATGTGGTAAAATATTAGCACTTAAGGTAGCTACCACTTACCAACCGAGCTTCCTATTGCCTACATAAACCTCACTAGCTACAAGTTTTTTTATGCAATATATATTACAAATAATAGTAATCAATTCAAAATAGATTTAATGTTATTGCAAATGAAATCATAATTGTAAAACATATTAGTCTCCATGGCAAGTACAAATCAAAATGTTCTATGTCTTCTGAATGAATTGTAGCACCCGCTAGGGTTTGTTTATATCTATTGAACCACCCATTGGCAGACAACACTTTTGAGATATTGATGTGGATTAACAACCGCTGAACATGCCATCATTGGTTGGAATAAGCATAGATTCTAATGTCTGTATCATTATGTCAATACTAATGGTTTATGTAGAATACCTACAACCTGGAAACTACAAACTATGTAGCGTTGGATGCAACCATGAAATTTTGAAATAAGTTATTTGGTAATTGATTCTTTGAAAATGGTTCTCGCTTTTATAATTAGCCAATATATTTTTCTATAAATATGTGAGCCTTAGAAATGTTTATGTTTAAAAATATGCATGGCTAACATACTTGGTTTTGTTTGCATATTTGTGTTGGCTACCACCGCACACTCCACTATTACTTTCTGCAGTGTTGGTGGTCTACATAAACCATTAATTTTTTTATAAATTTATGGGGATTAGTAATGGTTCTTATTTATAAATTCACACAAATAACATACCAGGATTTGATTGCATATTTGTGGATGATGTGGCTGAGTTCTCCTCATTTGTGGTCAGATTTGGTGAGCATAGAGTATTGTCAAAAAACGAGAACAATGGAAATTGAAAACATAGCTCATTAAACATATTTATAAAGTGATTGAAGGTAAATCACCATGATGAGTTGGTTGTGTAGCATCAAGGTGAGAGGTTTGTACATTGATTCCTATTGTTCTTGGGTTGTCTACGTAAATAATAAATGTGTAAGTAGATTTTTGGTTGAAATAATTTTAACATAATCACATGTTCGAGTTGTATTCTGGTACCAACCTTTCTTCATATGATAATAGTAATGTTTTAAAAACATTTCCTAACTATGTTTCTTAACACTAAAGACACCAGATTGATTGGATTCAACTAATGCATGCAGTGCGACACTATCACCGTATAACACTAATACTATAGAGTCTAGTAAACAACATCGAGTGAACATATCAGATAAAATTCATATGATCGCTCACAAGGAAAAGGATGTTTGTTACCTATTAGGCCAATTTTTCTTGCAGCTTATCAATTGTTGTCGTAGTGTTACCATCAAATCCCTAGTGATTTCTTGTCTTTCATCATTTTTTGCAGCAGTGCACTCCAAGAATTGTGTCTATAAGACAAAAACTTTTAAATGTCCCATTGTTATCATAAAGTCTCGTAGCTTCCATCCAATATTTATTCTTCACTATTTTAAACCTTTTATATGTAATTTTTTAGTATTTCTCTCAACATTTTTGAATATTCAATTGGTATGAGAATAATAATAATACATTCCATCACACTAGTTCTAATAATTGTTAACAACTCCATTATTTCTTTAGAATAAATATCGCTAGACAAATTGTAAAAATAAGTGATAACACATTCTGCATTGAAATGATTGGTGTCGCTTATAGTTGATAGAGTTGAAAAAGGATGGAACAGTATGCAAATTGACAAGTAAATTCTTTTGTGTCCTCCATTCTTTCCGGTATATTGTTTTCCATTGACACGACATAGTTGTCTACTATTATCCGATCCTTGAGGGAAGATATTTTGTTTCCAGCTAGTCCTTTTTTCGTTTAGATTTTTCCCCTATTTTGGAATCATATTTTCTCTTTCCTTTCCTCTCTTCACCCAATAGTATAGAAAATTGGTGGTAGTGTGATGTATGCAATTTAAAATTTTCAATTACATTAGATTCACTACAGGATTTCAATAGATTAATATCTAGATGTTTGTCTTTAAAATATTGTAGAAATTTTGCTCTCATTTTTTTGTCTCTTTTTATTCTCTGGTAGTAATAATCAAATGTCTCTGCTATTACACCTTCCTGAACAAGGCCATTTAACTAGAAATCCTCCGATTTTAGTTTATCTACTAGTACCAATAGTTTTTTGTCGTTGATTCCTCTAACATCCCTGAATGAATTGGCTATGAATCTTGCAATTGAATTAGGCTACAAGTTATCCTGATTGTATTTAATATGTGAACAAGAAAGGACACCATATCTAAAAAACTCAAATTTTGTAGTCCATATATCATCTGGTAATAATAGAAAAGTTTGTTTATCGTATAGATTGATGGTTGTGTCCATTTTGAAAATCAAAAGGAATTGAAACTCAAATTTCTGCATTGAAAGGACAATTTAATGTTTTATCTTTTTATATAAGGAAGAAAATTTTTAATAACAAATGCAATAAAATTAAAATTCATTACCTTCCATTCCTCTATTTTGTGTTTTTCCAATCCAAGATGTTGAGGACATCTATTTTTTTTTTTTAAACTAATCTAGCTTTGTAAAAAATCAATAAAGTTGGTTTATATCTAAGTTCTCTTCACTCCTTTCTATTGTTTGTAAATATTAGTAATGACTTCATTAGTTACATTTCAGAAAAAATGTGAGCCCTTTAAAAATGTAATCTCGGATGTAAAGACTTGTAAGTATCTGAGCCCAATTTTTTTTGTGCACTTATTTTATGTTGGTCGTCAAGTATATAAAATTTAACTTCATCCCCTGTCTAAGTATTTTTAATCTTTGAGCACCACAACCTTATCCATATACTCCAAGAAGGGAATAATAATTACGTCCCTCTATGTAGGAATACCATTTATCAACATGGAGTGCACAAGAAGGTCAACATTCTTGTCATAAATAAGATGATATTGACTCTCTGGAGGTAGTATATGGAACCTAAAAACATTAATTGAAAATACTTCACCATTGAACAAAAATTAATCAAAAAAAATTTAGTCTATTTTTGTGAATATAGTGGTTTCTTTCTTCAAATGTAGCTGATTTAGTATTCTTTTTCAACCCATGGAACTTTGATCTGGATGGATCGAGCTCCAATTTATCCAAATATGTTCTCCTCAGCATAGTAAATAACTTGGCATGTTTAGGCAGAGAAAGCGAAACTTTTATACTAAAAAAATGACAAACAAAAGAGGTTGTATCGATCTATACAATTTTCTAAGTACTGCAAGCATGCCATTGTGAATTTATTTTGCATTTGAATAACCATTTTTGTCTTTATCTACTAACCCCAAATCCCATCTATGTGTTGAATAAGAACATTGTGAGTTATCTTTTGAAGCTTGCATTTCCCATTTCTTGAATAAAGAAACATCCAAATCCATATCCACAATAAGACACTTATTATTTTCATAGTCAATGCATTCGACCTAAACATGTAGTGTTCTCGAATCAATGACTAGCAAAGGATATAACCATTCTAACTTCCTCATGTCTGTCATCTATAACAAAAAACAACCACATGTCATTGTAGTAGTTGTCAGGGCCATGGACTTCAACAAACCAGTCGTCATCTCTTTTCTTCCATCTCTCAGTGCCTTCAATGAATGGAATTGCCAAGAATGGATTGTGACCAATGGAAGACATTGTATCTACAATTGGAGTAGAATATATTAAAAATTACTTCACATATGGATTAATTTTTGTTCTCACCATATGTTAATGAATGCAAGTATTAGCCTTTGTGATCACCAATCTCTATAATACATTACTTTTTATCATTGGTGAGAAATCAAAGTAAATTTCGAGATGCTATTAGGATTCGATCGAAAATGACATCTAACCTTAAACTAGTTATTGTAAATTGTATTTTTGGATCACAACATTAATACCAGAAACTATGCAAAAAATTTCTTGACAATTAACTCACAACATATTTTGAAAGGATTATTTGTTGTCTAACAACCATCCACTTTGCATAGATTGCATGAAAGAAAACATTTGAAAATATATATGTTAGAGAGAGAGAGAGAGGATTTAAGTCGACATATGAATGGATAGTTATTAATATTACTTGTTGGTAATTTACACCAATTGAATGGACTAGCTTAAAGGCCATTAGGATTTAATCTCCATAACTAGTAGAAAAGAATAATGTAGTGGCTGCTAGGCTCAAGAATGTATTTATTTGAAAATAGATATATAATAACAAACAATGGTCAAGCTTAGTGGCCACTAAGCTCCTCTGATTACCAATTTTCAATGTAAGCACTATATGTTCAACTGTGGACTGATATTATTTTTCAATGATAGTAATTATATCGTATTGGCTAGACTTCACATGTTAGACCCAATTGCAACACTACATTTAAAAAATGGTTAAATACTTACATATTTCACCTAAAATATATCTTTGTAAATTATAAGCCATATTCATTCGTATCAAAGAAAAATCCTAGCAAATGCTACAATTTCTTAATTTCAAAATAACTATTGAATAAAAATCATGGTCTAGCTTAGTGGCCGCTACGATACTTTCATTACCTCTAGTCATAGAAATCACTAGAAGTACAAATTTAGAATGATTGTTATTTTCAATGACTATAATTGTATTAAATTAGCCACATGTTACCAGGTGGAGCCAATTTTTGCACTACTTTCCATCAAGAGGGATCAAGACTTTATCTTCATATCAAAGGAATAACATTATGGATGATAGGTACAAAAATTTCTAAATCTGAGAATAGATATATTATAACAAATAATTTTCAAGCTTAGCAACCATTGGGCTCCTATCATTACTATTTTCCATTGTAATCATTATATGTTCAAATTTGGATGGTTAGTACTTCTCATTGATTATAAGTGTCACATATTGGGTAAAATTCACATGGTGGACATAATTATTGCACTACATTCCATCAAGAGGCATATAGTATTATTTAATTCTCCTAATATATATCTTTGAAAATTGTAATCCATATTCATTAGTATCGGATAAAAAGTGTATCAACCACTATGGTCAAGAATTTCTTAATTTGAAAATAGTTGTTGAATAAAAAATCATGGAATAGCTTAGCGACCACTATAAACATATCGTTACCTCTTGTAATAGCAATCACTATTTGTACTTGTTGGGGTTAAACCATATAACAATGTTGCATAGATCTATAATCAAATAAAGTATACAAGCAATGAATGTGGAAATAAGCTAGAAGATAAAATAAACAAGAGAAAGATAACACTAGATTTAACATGGTTCACCCAAACTAGGCTACATCCACCAATAAATGGCCAATAATATTATTTAGTGCTTTACAGAGGAAATACAATGAAGATATGCTATCTTCCAACACCTCACAGGATGTTCAATGTTTTTCCCTCACTCAACTACTCTTTCTTTCTCACCAAGAAAACTTACATGCAAACAATTGCTATTTTCTTCTCTCATACCCTCATACAATGCATATATATCTATTTTGGGCAACTAACTATGCTTTTACAATCAATAAATCATATTTAAAATAAGTGATTTATTCTAATTCTCGTAAAAAATAAAACACCGTCACTCGTAATCAAGTCGTTGTTTATTACCCGATCATCTTTGATCACTTCATGACCATCGTAGGTCACTACCTAACCTATGTTGGTTGATTATTGGTCATCTTCGAGTCACTTCGACCAACGTAGGTTACTTCTTGACCAACGTTGGTCATTGTCAAAACCAATAATATGTAAAAGCAAGTTTCTTGTAAAGCAATTAAGCTCCATACTCAACAATCTCCCACTTGGAGATCAATTGTTGCATTGTACTATGCATCACCATTCTTGGTTCCTTTTCCTTGGCCCATTTCTTCCTCTTCAAGTATTAAAATCAAAGACCAACAGAAGTGGAGTAAAGATCCAAATTATCCCTTACCAATGTCTTTGTTAGCATGTCTACAAGGTTCTCATTCATATGGATTTTCTCTAACTTCAGTTGTCCATCCTCCAACACCTACCGTATGAAGTGATACCTCAACTGAATATGTTTCATTCTTGAATGAAATGCTAAGTTATTTTCCGACGAATCACGCTCTAACTATCACTATATAATCTACAATCCTCTTTCTCCTTACCCAAATCTTTCATGAACCTACTCATCCATATCATCTCCTTGCTAGCTTTTGTAGCTACAACATACTCTACCTCTATAGTAGACAAATCCACAACCTTCTGTAATCTTGAAATCCAGCTAACTATTGTTCCACCTACTATGAAAACATATCCAGTGGTGCTCCTCCTACCATCCAAATATCCAAAATATCTGAATCATCATAGCCACGTAAAGAAGTATCTGACCCTCCATAACATAACTCTATGCCATATGTCCCTCTAAAATACTTGAGAATCCATTAGACTACTTTCCAATGTTCTTTACCTGGATTATCTATAAACCTGCTCGCTAATCCCACTCGCTTTTACGCAATGTATGGTCTAGTACAAACCATGGCTTACATAAGACTTCCTATTGCTAAAGCATAGGGAACACATGTCTTGTACTCAACCTCTTCATGTGATGAAGGACACTGATATTTGCTTACTTTCAAGTGTCCAACCATAGGTGTACTAACAATTTTTGAATATTGCATATTAAACCTTTCCAACACCTTATTGATATAAGCCTCCTGAGACAAATACAACTTCTTGTTTTTCCTCTCTCGGTGAATTTTCATGCCAAGGATTTTATTTACAGCTCCCAAATCCTTCATTGCAAATTTGTGAGAAAACCTTTATTTAAGATTACCAATGTCTTGCATACTAGATCATGAAATCAATATATCATCCACATACAATAACAAAATAACATAGCTCTCATTTTCAAGCTTCTTAAAATATATACAATGTTTAGATTCACATCTCATATAACCATGCTCATGTATAAAATGTCACAAATATCTAATACTATTGCCTTGAGATTTTTTGAGCCCATATAGGCTCTTTTTCAATCTACAAACAAGTTTTTCCTTAACCTTGACTTCATAACCAAGTGGATGCTACATATAAATCTCTTCCTCCAAATAACCATGAAGAAAATCCATCTTAACATCAAGTTGTTCTAAATACAAATATTCTATTGTAACTAAACTTAGAACAATACGGATAGAAGTCATCTTAACTATAGGAGAAAAAATCTCATCAAATTCAATACCTAATTTCTTTTTAAATCCCTTTACCACAAGCCTTGCCTTGTACCTTTTTAGTCCACCCTCTTCTTCATTGATCCTATAAACCCACTTGTTCTGTAGAGTTTTCTTAACTGCTGGCAACTTGATCAAATCCCATGTCTGATTTTGTTCCAAGGATTCCATCTCCTCATCCATGTCATGTTCCCACTGCTCATGGGTATCTAAATGCATGGCTTCTTCAAATATTTATGGTTCACCACTATTAGTAAATAATAAATAAGAAAAGGAAGGTGAAAATATCTCTGGAGGTCTACTTACTCTTTGTGACCTTCTCACTGAGATCTGGGGTGTCTAGGGCTCATTCTATGCTTGTTGCACAATCATGTCAATCTCTTTCAGTGATCGACACCGGTCCACCTGGTGACTGACCACAGTTCCTCTATCTACTGACCGAAACCGGTTTCCTTATCGATGTTGGTTCTTTTGGTATCCAAATTGATCCTTCCTTTGAAATAGAGTAGTATCACGAGCTGATCAGGATGCTTAAAGACAAAAAAATAATAATAGGAGTCATTTTGTAGCTGGGATTGGATTTTAGATGACTCTTTATTACTCTGGTTTGGAAAGAAGTAGATAACAATGTGTTAAGGGTTTGACCTACCCTCACTACTTTAGGTTGTTCCTTCAACCAAGGTGAGAGGACCCATTTTGTAACCTGTGTTGGTGAAAATATCAATAGATTAACAATGTTTGACTCTCCCTTTACAATATTTGAAGGAGACCTTGAGAAAACATGGTCAATACAACATAACCTAACTCTCATGAGCTGTCACCTTAGAGAATGAAGATGTTTTCTAGACAAGGTCTAGGTTACTAAAGACAACGATAAAAACTGATTACATCTACATATTTTGGTAAAGGATAGGAAAATTCAATAAATTTCTTCAGCATTTGTGGATATACAATGCAAGAAGGGATGGTTCATGTATGATTTATTACTAAATGTATAATTTGTGTTTGGGAAGTTAAGTAGGATAAAGTTGATTATACCAAATTCTTGAGAAATTTTAACAAATGTTGGAAAATCTACAAAGAAAATGAAAAAGGCTTCAAATAGTCAAAATGAACCTTTAACTAGAGAATGTGCATCTATGAAATCTCAAAGACACGTGGTTTCACACATTCTTCAAGGATTCAACACAAAATCTCATGTTAAAGACTTAATTAAACATCAGAAGTCCCTGATTCATCATGCCTATGATACACTCATAGAATGAAAAACAATTTGTATCATCAAAATGAAAGTAAAGTGAATTTAAATCGTTTATTGCATTATGAAATGAAAACTCTCTTCATAATGTAATTGCAAATTCCACAATACTATCATGAGGATAAGATCTTGTGTGATTCAGAGGAACTCCTAACATAAGATTGCAATAAGAACACAAATAACTATTTGAAGATATCTCAAAATGAAAGCAGACACAACTAGGTTCATGATTAACACGATTTACTCAAGGTTCTTCAAATTGATCAGCAAGGGAAAGTTTATTTACAATCTCAAAGCTTATCAATGGTGGACACTTGCAACCATCTTGACATGACCAATTTCAAATATACACAGGAAATAACTAGTTTCTCAAATAAGTTCCTCAGAAAATGTCTTCTCTCACTTTCTCTCCTTCTCTTTTATTTGAATAACTCTTAGAAAAATTAATCCCCCTTTTGCGTGATTATTCTTTTTCCTTTTATATCACCCTCTTCACTTATTAACCTTAAAAAAAAATTCCCCACAAAAGAAATAATATTCCAAGGAATATTTCCCTTTACAAAACTTGTTCTAGAACATGGAATTTAAAATTTTTCTTTTAAAACTGCCAGATGTACAAAGTGCAAGTCTTTTCAATCAGCTCCACTTGTGCTCGACTAGGATATCAAGTCATCATTTCTAGTGAATTAATTTAATCATTCTTTCCTGATATTGATTAGATAATCATTTCAAATAATATCTGAACACTTCTAGATGACTCTGATATGACATATATCCATATTCACTTTTCAAGAATCTACCTTGGGTGCCACACACTCTATTTTATGTCTCATTGGATTAATTTCCACACATAGTTCCTGTCGAATCACCTTGATTTACCAGATCTGATCATTCCTAACCTTTTCCAATTCTTAAATTCCTTTCGTGTGAACTAAAAAAAAAATCTCCTTCATCTCATGGGAAATATTTTACCAAATCAAAAACATGTCTCCTTTTCATTATAAAACCTGGCTCAATTTCATTGTCATCATGCATTTCCCTTCTTGTTCTGAGTATAAGAAATTTCATTAGAAAAATTACAAAGGTACTCATAGCTCACATCTTGAAGGAAATTTCCTCAGAGGACTTAAATCAGATTTTTGATTTGAGCGGTCTTGATGAAGCCTTTGTTAGGGATCTGTTTGATATAGAGTGTGTGGGTGACACTAGAGGACCCTTAACATATCAAAAATTTTGGTTAGCACTTCTTACAAGGCTAATCAGATCAATCCTATGTTTACATCCTTTCAGGTTATGTATTTCCATCTTTTTATATGGGAACACTTGAAATATCCTAAAGATTTAAAGAGATACTAGGTTGAGAGAAAACCTCAAGTATCTAGGAAAACCAGTTTTCAATGTCCCTTTTTATGTGATGAGGTATTTGTATCAAAATATATTCCCAAGGAATCATATGTGTTGTATGATAAATCCTCCATCGACACTGTGCCTATTATTTCCCACAAAATAGATGAGTTGGAGCAGAGAATCAATTTCCTAGAGAAAATCAAGTAGAGAATGTGTCTTTGCAACCAATTTCAACACCAGGGTAATCTTCGGGAAGATAAAGTGTGAACCAAAACCTCAACCTCCAATCGTTATCTTAGATGGAGAAGAGGACCGATCATTGTCTACTCGCCATTTAAGGGAAGAAATCTCCTCCACTTGGGACAACAGGGGAGATTTGCAATTCGGTCATCCACCCACTTAATGCATCATGCTCCTCAGTCAAAGCATGATTTTTGGGGCCTCAACCAATTCCTTCTCTCGAAATACAATCCACCTTTCACAAGGAAATGGGAGGTTAGGTCAAGTTCAAGGCCTCACAATCAACCCAGTCAACAACATGCAATACTTTCCCTTCCAATCACCTCGGGCATCCCCTCTCAAACCACTCCTAGCATGTCGACCCTTCACAAAGGGAAAGGAAAGATGACATTCTTCACAGGAGGTCTAGATCTTTTGGATTGGGTGTCATCACAACAGAATAAATTCGAGCTTGATAAAATACTTAGTCATCCTAGAATGACTTTGGAAGCATTGATGAACATGGGAATATCCCGGGACTTGGCAGGGTCTTTCATTTTTGTTCAGATAACACAATGCTAAAGTGAGTTTGTGATGAGGAAAAACAAGCTTTTGAACAAGCTTCCTATGCTAGGAGGAAACTATGAAGTAGGGCTGAAATATGTCTAGATGTTGCCTTCCTTTCATTGTCTCTATTTCTGGCACATGGATATCTTTCTTTTTCATAGGCAGGGGACCCTACCTAACCCCATTTTGTTTCTTATTCAAAATGTAAGAAGCACAACAATATCAATAATTTACATGCTTATCCAAATGTATGTTAAACTTCATCAAAGTAAATATGACACTACTGCATTCTTCCACTTTTCAATTTAAATAAGGGAACAATAAAATTTAGAAAAACAATTACATCCCATATAATAGTATTAGTTTAAAATAAGGAATAACGAAAAGAAAATACATCTTAAGGAACAATGCCTAAGCATATTCATAATCAATTGCATTTGCATTTTCTTCTTCTTTAACTTCTCGCTTTGTGTATCTTGTTCTTTCGGCAACCTTGCTACATATGCATCATACCTTTTGAATAACTCATTAACCTCATCCTCATCTGGTCTTGTATGATGCTTTGGAAAATTAGTGTCTACCTAGATATTGCATCAATGCAATGGCCCATTTTCTATTTGTATTCCAATGGTCTTGCTTTTAACACTACAATTTTATTCTCAATCCTTCTCATTGTTTTAATGATTTTATAGGAGAAATCATTCTTCATAATATTATTTTCAAAATATTTAAGTAGAAATTCAATATTTAAACCCCCATATCTCTTTTTGAACTCATTAGCTACCATGTCCTCTAACTTCAAGTCAATGGCATCGAGAGTATCATCAACCCAGTTTCTCTTGATTTCAAGCTTTTCCTTGATTCCATTCAAGGTTTCTACTATAATCTTTGACAACTCTTCAATATCATGTTGGATTCCTTTTATTGTTATTGCACAATGTCCGCCTACTCAACTAACTCATCATTGAGCTTGGTAATGCGGTCTAGCTTGGGAAGAATACCTTCAAAATAGAAAATCTCATTGTCACACTGTTCAACTATCTCATCAATTTCATTGAGTCTATTTTTGAGATCTTCATACTTTGACTTGGCCTCTGCAATTTCTTCCTTTCCCCTCTTGGTTAATTTTTCAATCCATGTGTCCACTACCTAAACCTTCTTAACAAATTTTTTTATTTTATCCATTCCCTCAGGGGTGTCTATGGAGGCACTTTTCTGAGCCTGACTAGTTTTCCCAATCAATTGTTACAAACTTGAGCTCAAGGATTTAACTTGCTCTTTTAACTACTTCTTTTTCATTCTATCTTCATCCACTTTTTATAAAAGGTCATTGATAGCTTCAGATACCCCTTGCTTTAGTTGGTCCCTTGAAGGCTTTCCCAAGGGAATAATCTAGACATTATAATCATTGGCTATTATATCATCCCTAGTATTTCCTTCAAAGGGGATTGCTACTTCCAAATTTTTGGCTCTTGATGAGTTTGTGTGGGTTTTAGTGATAGTTCTAGCTTTTTTTGAGGATCTTACTATCTTTGAAAAGACAAAGCAGTAAGGTCAATATCTTACACAATAAGGACCTATTTTTCTTCATTTGAAATTATTTCATGGATCCACCCTTTTACCAAATTTATTCTATCCTTTTCCTCTTTTGATTCTGGTTGTGGTTCCTCATGGAAAACCACCAAACCTGTTTGAAACTACCTTTTTCATCTTGGCTTAGGGATTCTTTGCTTTTCATTATTTATTTCGATGACCATATTGCTATTCTCACCCTATGTTAATAATTCTTTTAGATGTTCCTCTCCTTGGTCTAGAAACTGAAGTTGATCATTATTTTCTTGGTTTGTATCAACAATCATGGGATATTCCTTCCTTATTTATTCAATGGATGTCATACTGGACCCCATCTTTCCTCCAACATTTTCTTGAGTTACTGACTAGCTTGCAATCTCTTTATTCCTCAAACTCTTATGAGTTAGCATCATACCCTCCTTGTGTTCTAATGATGCTCTTGGTAATGACATGGCAGGTTGTTCATCTAAAGCCAACTTCAAATTTCCATCTAGAGGCAAGCTTTTATTTATCAATAATGCTTATCTCACCGAAATTGTGGTTTGGGCTACTTATACTTTCTCTTCAAGAATAGATTTACCCTTTTGAGAAAGTTCATCATCCTTAGTAACTTAAAAAAAAATAAAAACAATATCTTATTTTAACACCTCTCAGTATTAACATCTCCACACTAGTAACTCTGGTTTATTTGATTCTACAAAACTTATCTTATAGAAGGAACATCTATTGTTTGATATTTTTCTTTACTAATTAATGGATGAGCATTTCTCTCTATTTCCTTAATTGTTTTGAGGTCATCTACCGGTGTCATCAATGGTTCACTCATAGATAATTTGAGTGCATCTAACATATAAAATTCCTCACCAGTATCAAAATTAATTACATAAGATTGGGCCTTTATAGATACATACAATGTTCCAAATAAAGGCATACTCATATCCTTAGTAAGCAGGGTCTCAAATGTCTTCATACCTAGAATTAAGATTTGGCTTCTTATTGAACTATCTGCAATTTTCTTGGGTTGCTTGATCTTGAGTGGTTTTTGTTGCTTCCTCCACAGGTAGAGGTGGGAATAGAGACTCTGATTATCCCACTTATGGAAATGATGGGGCATGATGTGCCTGATAAAAATCACTCCTTTCAAATTCAGGAGGATTGATTACTACATCTCTATGCTTGTGATTTTTAGCATGTGGGCACCTACTCTCACCAAGACTGGTACATGAGAAACCTTATGTTTCTTGTGTTCCCTTTCAAAAAAATTTAGATCAAGAGTTGCTCTTTTCCCTTCCTTATGTGGCTTAGATTGAGTAAGACCACTTGTTATGGCTCCACTCATTAATTTCTCAATACTATGAGGCTTTGGTGAAACACCTAAGCAAACTACATGGGATGTTAATCCCTTCCCCTTTTCTTGGATTGGCATTGCAAAAGTAATGGGGAATTTTCCATAGATTTTAAAAGCATGCTTTTAGTTTGTTTCCTAAGAACTGACATAGGAGTACCAGTTCCACTAACGGATGAGGTCCACTCATCTATGAGTTCAGGAGTGGGCCTTTTTTAGGGTATTTGAGGGGCATTTCCTCCCATAGGATCCAATCTATGTTCTCCCATCTTCAGGGGGAATATCATCATTTAAGTTTCCCAAAATCCTGAACTTATTTAAGATTTTGGTATTCTAAATTGATAGGTCAATGCCATTATGAGTTAACCAACTCACAGTTCTTCTCATTACATCAGTTATCTTGATATAAGAATCATCATATATTTCTCATTCCAATCTGGAGGGATTATGGGTTGTGCTTCCACCTTCTGATCAACATAATACCTACTTACTATATGTGGATCATCCACAATTCCTTCTAGAATAACTACAATTTTGAAATCTATTATTTTTGAAAGGGTAATTCTAGATAAATCCCTTAATCTAACCTCTTCTTCATCCCTACAATTCATCCAATAATCTTCAAACTGAGACTCATGCTCAAAAGTATTCACAATGTTGTTGAATACCCATCTGATGTCATAATTGGCCCTTGCCTCAAACTTTTCCATGTCAAATTTTTGCATTTCATCTTCAATCAACCTAGACTTTATGATGGAATGGCATGAATACCTTCCAATTTTAATAGGGAATTTGATATTTTTCTTATGCCTCCAAGCAATCAATTTATGCACAGGTGTTAGCTTCCTTGCTAGTTCACATAAAACCAATTTATCATCTAAATACCTAGGCAACTTACAAGGCTTGACTTCAAAACCACCAACCCTTATGTATGTGAAATTTTTATATTGAATGAATTAGCATCCGTACTCCAAAATCACTTGTCTATCCTATTCATAAATTCTATATTGTCCCCACTCTAGCTTGAAAAGACAAATTATTGGGGAAAAGAAAGCATCATTAACTAACCTCACATTCCCACTCCAATTGATCAATTTAGTTGAGGGAATATCTCATGCATTTGGCACTTCTTGAAATATGCATGTGGTGACAAACCCGAGAAACATATATGCCCAACAACATTGTAGATTAAGTAAGTCATCATATAAAATTCTAGCTTTGAATTGTCACCCATCTCAATTTTCACTGCTAAGGTGACCATGTGGCCATGGAGTGCTTCTACAATGAAATTATCCCAAGAAAATGCTCCCCTTTCTCTCCAAAATGATCCATATGTAAGTAACCATCCATTCCTTAAATTCATTTACAATTTCTAACCCCACCATTCAACTTAATAACACAATGAAATCTTCCACCTCTTCAACAAATTGTGCCCTAACTAGATTTTTAGGGATTCTAGTTGTTGTCTTTTTCACAATGAGCCAATTTTGTATTTATCATCTTGGCATAATCCTTTTTCTTTGCTTCATAATCCCATAAGGCTAATTTGATACCAATGGTGATCGGGTTGGTGATTACATGAAATTTTAACATTATTCTAATGGTTGTAGGTGTCAATGTCAAAACTACATCCCCACTCCCATCTAATACTTCCCTCTTTTCAGGATCATAATTCATAGCACAATGCCACACCAACTCTGGGCAATGAACCGCTGTGGGATAGCACCTTCTAAATAAATACGACTATCTTTAAGTTCCTTTAGGGATTCACTCTTATGGGGGCTATTAAGTCTCTGAAGAAAATAATTTAGATCAGCACACATCAATTCCATGTTTGTAATCTTTTCCAAATCACTCGTGACCCTTGATGCAACCGAGAACGAAGATGGCATGGTCTTCATCTTCAAAAACCCTAGCTTTACTTTAAACTATATTTCCAATGAAGTAGAAACATAGGAATTTCTAAGATCTTACCATTCAATCCACGAGTTCCTAAGAAATTTAAATCCAAATCAACAACCTTTTCATTCCTCAAGTTTATAATTCAAGTTTCACAGTTAAAAATGTGATAATTCTCCATGAAAATCACAAAAAGATAACAAAAATCCAAAAAATTAGTAATAAAAGACAAAAGCATTCACATACTTTAAAACATCCTTGATTTGTGTAGCAACATTAATGGCAATAGAAATAAATGCATTGCATCATGACCATTCAATCCTCCATTCTCAACTTTGAAAATGAGCCATCCACGTGGAATAAGACTTTTCACTAACATGGGTTTGGGGGCACCTTTTTGATTTTACAAAGCATTTTAGAACTTACACACTTTTGACTAACTTGACCCACCCATCCACTTTTTAGATTTCAACACATGCTCGACACGTGGTTACATTTGGGTGATAGTGAGGCTATGGCCCTTTTCTACAATTTTATCTCATTTCCAATTCAAAACCAATAATTTTTTGAGTGCCCCAATGATCCGCATCACTGCGTTTTTTGCATAAAAGGAGCCACGTGTCCCTTGCAGGTTTCGGGAACCTTTTTACACCTTTATTCTTTTCCTCTTAAATGCGCAAAACTACAAATATGTATCATTCCTCACATCCACTCAAATTGTGACAAATGTACACTCTTGGATACCAATTGAGAAATTTCTTGTGTTACTTTATGATTATGAATATTCGAGAATATTTATCAGGTAACGGGGCTGATTTTTCATTTTGTGAATGTGATAGAAAATTACAAGTTTACAAATTACCCACCATACCACAATCAATTGGGAGCTGCCACGTATCAGTGGGAAATGGGAGAGAAAATGAAAATAAAAAAAAAAAAGACAAGACCTAGGAGCAATTTACAACAGTGATCCCTCCAACTTCAAAACTTAAAACACAACAGGGTTCCCTATAAGAAACTTCCAAATAATGCACATCTAGACATGATCCTCACCAAAAAGAGGAAATACTAAACCATAAATAGAAGAAAAAAAAGGCCAACTTGCACACCCACAGGAAAATAGAAAAATATAGCAATCAACGATGAAAACTCCAAACCAAATATGGGAGAGATTAATTTGAGCAACAACAATGACTCGACTCGGGATGAGCATTCCCTGCAAGTGCCTCAAGAACAAACCACGGTGCAAAGAAAATCATACCACGTGCAAAATCCATTGGGCCATGGAGTCAAAAACAACATACAGAAATAAGTGATAACAACCAACTCCCCATAAAACACACTGAGAAACCCAAAACAAATGGTCACCAAGGACCGGACAAACAAGGACAAAAACTAAAAATGAACAAAGACAAAAAAAAAATTGTACATTATACAATAATGTGTACCTTTACTTTGAGAGATCAATCAAGAAAGTGCTTCAAGTTCCTGCCATTAACAAGCAACTCAAGTAGTTCTCCATCTAAATCCTTTAAGAAGAAAGTATGCTCACCAATTCTAATGTCAATGGAGTAAGGACCCATCCATAATGCATCAAACTTTCCATGTTTTCCCTTGTCCTCATGCCTACTATCCCATAGTAACACAAGATCTCCTACACTAAAAATTGAGGAGTCACCTTTTTATCAAATATTTTTTCAAATTTTCCTTGAATTTCAAATGTCTCTGATGGGACTCTCTTCTTTCTTCATCCAATTCAACAATTTGATTTATCCTTGCATCATATGGACTAACTTCTTGATCCTCAAATTGTCGAATAAATTGGTAGGAAGATAGTTGCATATGTAGGGGAAGGAGGGCTTGAGTTCCATATACCAATTCAAAAGGACTTTTTAAGTAGCTCTCTTAATAGTAATTCTATTAGCCTAGACAACAAACTTCAATTGTTCACCCCATCTTTGTTTATTTATCTCTAATGTCCTCCTGATTATTTTCAAAAAATTTTTATTGCTTGATTCATTTTCCATTACCTTGGGATTGTAATTAGATGCATATGTGATATTTATTCCATACTCTGACACATGGCCACCAAGGGTTTAGCTTGAAAGCTCATAGCATTATCAATAATTATTTTGGTAGGTACTCCAAATCAGAGATTATGTGATTTAAAACAAAATCCATAACAATTTGGTGAGTTGCTTTCTTAGTAGGAATTGCCTCAACCCATTTGGTGAAATAATCAGTAGCCACCAATATCCATCTATGGCCTACACTTGAAGGATCTAATATTTCTCCAACAAATTCCATACCCCACTGCTTAAAAGGGGATTTAATTGATATTGGTTGTAAAGGGAGAGCTCTTGAAGCTTTCAATCTTCCTAAAAATGTTGGCAAACTCTCACATTTTCTCACTAATAGAGTTATATCTTTAAAAAGTGTGGGCCACCAATAACCAGCCCTTAAAATCTTGTGAGTAGTTACTCTTCCAGAAAAATGCCCCCCACAAACTCCTCCATGAAAATCAACAACTAGTTTAGGGGATTCATCTTCAATAATGCACCTTAAGAGAATCCCTTCAGGATTCTTCCATGCCAATCCATAATCAATGATAATATATTTCTGGGAAGCTAACCTGAGTGCCCTCTTCTAATTTTTACTCAAATGTCCAGGACATTCCAAATTTTTAAGATAAAACATGATGTCCTTGTACCATGCCGAATTGATCAATCTTTCATGGACATTCATATCTCCTCCCTCAATTTCATTTATTTCCATTACCTACAAGTTGCTCTCTGCCATTAGCTTTTCCAACCCTAAACCCCTAACTAACTTGGTGGTTTGAATATCCATGTCATACTCTTGTAATTTTTTTACCCACTGACACCTTTTTCTTGAGATTTCCATTTCTGATAAAATATCCTTGACCATAGTATGAGGAACATAAGTTGTGATCTTGGAGCTCAAGATATATGGTCTGAAAATTTTTTGTTCTTACCAAAGAGAAGGCCTACTTTTCCATGATAGTATATTTCAATTCTACTCCTTGAAGTGCTTTACTAAAGAAAGCAATTGGCCTTTCATTTCCTTCATCATCCTTTTGCAATAGTACAGATGCAATAGTATTTTCAGAAGCAAAAGAAAACATTTGAAAATATTTCTTGTAATCAGGGGCTACCAAAACAGGGGCATTCTTTAATGCTTCTTTAATTCCAGCAAAATCTTGGATAACTTCTTCCTCCCATTTGATAACCTGATCCTTTTTTAGCATACTTGTAATGGGGATAGTCATTTCAAAAAAGTTAGAAATAAATATCCTAATGAAATTTATTTGTCCAAAAAAGGATTGAATTCCTTTTTTGGTTTTGGGTATAGGGACTTTGCCAATAGCTTCCACTCTTTCAGGATCAATCATGACCCCTTCTTTAGATACAATGTGTCCCAACAACTTTTCCTTCTGAACCCCAAAGTGGCACTTTTTAGGATTCAGTGAAATTCCATATTCTCTACACCTTAACAACATTTTCTCTAGATGTTGCAAGTGATCACTCCTTTTCCTTGAGAATATTGTCACATCATCTTGGTACACAACAATGAAATCATTTATGTATCCTAAGAATGCTACATCCATAGCTCTTTGAAATTTTCTCTAGCATTCATCAGACCAAATGGCATTCTTACATACACATAAGTACCCCATGGAGTGGTGAAAGTGGTTTTGATTCTTTCTATTGTTTCACCACCACTTGATTATATCCTAAGAATCCATCTAGAGTAGACAATAATTCCAAGCCAATAACTAAATGTAGCATGTTATCCATATTGGGAAGGGGATAATTATCTTTGATTGATTCCTTATTCAAGTTCCTAAAATCCACACACAACCTTATATCTCCATTATTTTTTTAACTAACACTAAATTTTCCACCCATGAAGAATACCTTGTGGGTTGTATGATGCCTCCATCCCTTAGCTTTTTTAATTCTTCTTGCATTTTGAGGGAAAGAAGTGGATTGATTGGTCTTTTCTTTTCCTGAATGGCTTGGAATTATCTTCCAGTGGTATCTCATGCTGAAAAGGTCCTCCCTATATGCATTTAATTCTTAATATGACCATGCACAAAGAAATCCTGGTATTTTTTCAATAGTTGGACATATGATTTCTTTTCTTCTTTATTCAGGTTACTACCTAGCCATATTTTCCTAGGTTTACTATCTATCCCCAAGTTGTGTTCCTCCACATCTCTCAAGCTGACATATGCCTACTAACAATGCAATCAACATTGTCAAAGTTTGACTCTAGTGCAACCAAACCTCTTGGAATAGTATTTGTCTTCAACTAGAATAATATCCTTACCAAATAAGGTCTCTTTACCCTCATTAATACAAACCATTGGCTCCCAATCCACATTCTAATTTGTGAATTCTCCTTTGTTTTGTAAAAACCTTTGAATTTGGGCATCATCTTCAAAAACTTTCCAATGTTTGACATTATTAGGGACAGATGGTCTTGTCATTACTTCAATGTCATATTCACAATAAGGAGACACTATGTAATTTTCAAACCTAGACCCCAATACTACCAATCTATCTACTATAGTATTCTACTTTCTTTCATGGTATACTATGTTGAAGGAATCAAACATTTCAATGAAATCCCAAACTGCATGCTTATATTGTTTCATTCTTTGATTTTTTGTTGCATACAACTTTTGAACTTGCTTGACTACTAGTTCCAAATCCCCTTTAACAATAATGTCCCTAATACCATACCTCTAAGAAATCCTTAAAACCAAAATAAGTGCTTCATATTCTATAATATTGTTTGTGCATTCAAACTTGAGTTTAAAATAAAAATTGAATTCTTTCTTATCTGGGGATATCAAGACAACACCAACACCATTTTCAAAATTAGAACAAGGTCCATCAAACATAAAGTTCAAAGGCAGCCCAGATGCTCAAGAAATTTGCATAACCAACAAAATTTTCAACATCTACATCTGTATATAATACTTCATAAGAGGCATTGTTAGGATCTTCAATCATATGTAACATATTATTTTCACCATATAATTTTACAAGATTTCCTTCCACTTGTATGGTTGCATATGACATATCCATTTGCACACTTCCCCCACACTAGCAGCCCATTTCCTTGATAATAGCATTCCCCATTTGGCCGAGAAATCCATAATAACCACATTCATAGTTAAGGATTTTCCCAGTAAGCTACTAATTTCACTATTAACCCTTTAACATATCCAATCATAGGAACTTCCCTTGAATCCATACTTGTTTACTTTCCAAAGGTTGTCGTTACTTTGATGTTTAATTCATTCATCACCTCAAGAGGCATCACATTACATGAAGCTCTCGAATCAAACATACAATTGTGCACCAACCTATCCTTGATGATCAAAGTGGTATAAAAAGGATCAACGTCAAGTTGAGATTCCACAAGTGAAGTACCCAAGTATACTTCTGGTGATTCTCCCAATTCTTCTAGGGCCTATGGTATTTCTAGCTCTGCAATGATAGAGGAAGATCCACACCATTCACATTATTTCCTTGGGTTGTTATCTCTTCTTTAAATCCCAAATACTCAAATGCCCATTTTCTATGCTCAGGGATTTTGAGAAATTCAACAATAGGTACAATGACTTTGATTTGACTCAAAATATGGGCTATATCACATGGAACATATTTGGGTAAGGCAGTGTTGGATGGGAGATTTATGGTTCCTTCCAGTGGTATAAGAGTCTTTGCAATTTGGGCATGAGCTGGGGTACAAGTTTTATTTGGAACAACAGGGCCTTTGTTAAGTGTATCCTTCTTAGGGGGTTCCTTGGGGATATTAGTGAGAAGTGGAGTTTTTGGTTTATCTTGAGGACCTCCCCTTTTATAAATCTACTTCTAGTATTATATTCCTTTTCCTAAGAAACTACTACATTCATCAATAGTTTCCTATCTTCCTCAAAAGGTATTCCCCATCATACTTCTTAATCATTAAAGCCCTTAAATATTCAAAATCATGATTAGGTAAATCAAACACTTGCACCATATCAATCTCAAAACATCATCATGACGAAGGGGTAATACCCGATGAATGTAATCCCAAAACAATTGCACAGCTTCGACGACACTTATTAACTTAGTTGAAGTAGCCCTATGTTGTGAATTTTCAAGGCATTCCATCATACACACATCACCATAAGCTTCATCATCATTTACCTCTTCAACCTCCTTACTTAAATCACATGGGGAGTGTGGCAGGAAACACTTATCACACCAATCAATAACGTGGGCCTCTTCCACTATAGCAACCTTAATAGTCAAAGGATCTGGGACCAATCTATTCTCTCTAAGTTGTGGTTTCTTATTACTTGATCCCATGGGCCCCTTTCCTCTGTCATCTGATATGTGATAATTCCTAGGATGATTTCCAAATATATCTTGGTTTTGTGGTTTATGCTTGACCTTGAGAGCTCTATCCTATTCCTTTTTTTCTCTAGCCAACTTGTAAGATATTTCTTTAACTTCCCCGACCAAAGTCTTCACAACCTCCTCTAGATCGAAAACTTTTTTCAACTGAGGTCTATCAGATTAATCAATTTGACACCCTCTCTCTTGGGGGTTTCCCAACTGCCTTGATATTATTTTCAATTTGCAAGGCCATAGTGAAATATTTCCTTAATGTTCCAGGGTTATTATCTCTTAAGTAGTAGGTGGCCTTTTTGTCAAAAGCATCTAAATATTTGATTAAAAAGACTCATCACTTGGCCTCATGGATTATGGGTAATATATTCAAATTCTTATTGAATCTGGTATTAAAATCTTGGAAAAACTCATTGGGATTATTTTTTATATTCTCAAACTCAGAAAAAAGGAACCTTGGGTCAGTCTTATCCCCATATTGTAATCTGAAAGCATTTTTCATCTCATTCCATGAGTCTATTGAATTGTTTGGTAAAGATTTATACCAATCACATGCATCCTCTTCAAGAGTATGAATGAATAATTTTATATACACATCCTCATACTCAATTTCAAAATATTCCATCATGTTAACAAAGAGTCTCAAATGTTGATCCCCAGTAATGGCATTATTTCCCTGAAATTTAGGTAACCTATTTCTCACATCTTGGGGTACAACATTAGGATACCCAACCATGCCTCTAAAATTTATTGGTCCAAAAGTATTGAAAAAAAGGAGGTCTAGGTGGAGGTTGAGCCATATTATCTTGAGGAGGTGATCCTATAGGAGAATCAAAATGATAGGGGACCAGGGGCCTTTGGAGCACAGGAGTATAAATTTCCAAGTAAATATCCTCTAATGATTTAGTTTTGTGAAACACCCTATCAGTCCTGGATGATAAAGGGAAAAATGAGGGATACATTTTTTAGACACAAATGATGGCCCTTCACCTGGTTGGAGAATTTAATTTTACTGAGGACTATTTGATTCAAAGTTATTTGAATATGTAGGGTAATCCTCAACTATAGGTTGATCACCTTCTAGAATTGGTACTACCTTCTCTCTTGACTCTTGATTCCCCAATACTCTCTAGACTTGTCTTCCTTTTGAATTTTCCTTCCCAAGATCTGGAAATAAATTTCTAGTAGGATCCCTAGTAAAGAAATATCTTCTTCCTTCCATCTTTGTGAATATTAATGAAAAAACTTACTTGACAAAGATTAAGACACTGGTAATTGCCAAGAATTGTAAACTAACACAGATTCACCACCAAGGATTTTCACCTTAGATATGCTAAATCACTTGTAAGTAATTTGTCAACTATCTATCAACACTCAATTTCTACAAAGATCAATAGATCTGATCATCCTTTGTTGATATTTATCAATATCCATACGATCTAGTGTAACATTTACTAAAACCAGAAAATATTACACAAAAACTCTTGATCTCATGCAATTCTCACAAATTTTAACAAAGGATGACGTTTAAACAACATATTTGTATAAGAATCATTACCATAGGTCGATGTGCATATGTATTTGCACAAATAGTCCCCAAAAATGGCACCATGATCGGTGTTGGTATCCAAATTGATCCTTCCTTTGAAACTGAGAAACATCACAAGTTGATCAGATGCTTAGAGACAAACAAATCATAATAGGAGTAATTTTATAGCTGGGGATGGATTTTAGATGACTCTTTATTACTCTAGTTTGGAAAGAACTGGATAGCACCGTGTTAAGGGTTTGATCTACCCTCACTACTTTAGGTTGTGCCTTTAACCATGGTGAGAGGGCCCATTTTATAACCTCGTGTTGGTGAAAACTATCAACGGATTAACAATGTCTCGACTCTCCTTTTGTAATATTTGAAGGATACCTTAAGAAAACATGGTCAATTTAACATAATCTAACTCTCATGAGTTTTCACCTTAGAGAATGAAGACATTTTCTAGACAAGGTCCAGGTTACTAAAGACAACGATAAAAACTAAATGCATCTACATATTTTGGTAAAGGATAGCAAAATTCAATGAATTTCTTCAGCATTTGTGGATATACAGTGCAAGCATGGATGGTTCATGTATGATATATTACTGAATGTATAATTTTTGGTTGGGAAGTTAAGTAGGATAAAGTTAACTATACCAAATTCTTGAGAAATTTTAATAAATGTTGGAAAATCTACAAAGAAAATGACAAAAGGCTTAAAATAGTCAGAATGAACCTTTAACTAGAGAATGTGCATCTATGAAATCTCAAACACACATGGTTTCACACATTCTTCAAGGATTCAACAAAAAATCTCATGTTAAAGACTTAATTAAACATCATAAGTCCCTGATTCATCACGCCTATGATACACTCATAGACTGACAAATAATTTGTATCATCAAAATGAAAGTAAAGTGAATTTAAATCATTTATTGCATTATGAAATGAAAAATCTCTTCATAATGTAATTTCAAATGCCACAAT
The DNA here is from genome assembly GCA_018340775.1 of Taxus wallichiana var. yunnanensis. NCBI lineage: Eukaryota > Viridiplantae > Streptophyta > Pinopsida > Cupressales > Taxaceae > Taxus > Taxus wallichiana. Next base: position 78,991,339 of record CM031234.1, read on the forward strand.
ACTATCATGAGGACAAGATCTTGTGTGATTTAGAGGAACTCCTAACATAAGATTACAATAGGAACAAAGGTCACTATTTAAAGATATCTCAAAATGAAAGCAAACACAACTATGTTCATGATTAACACAATTTACTCAAGGTTCTTCAAATTGATTAGTAAGGGAAAGTTTATTTACAATATCAAATATTATAAATGGTTAGACACTTGCAACCATCTTGACATGATCAATTTCAAAGATATACAGAAATAATTGGTTTCTTAGATAAGTTCCTCAGAAAATGGTTTCTCTCGACTTTCTCTCCTTCTCTTTTCTTTGAATAACTCTCAAAAAAAATTAACCCCCTCTAGTGTTATTATCCTTTTTCCTTTTATATCACCCTCTTCACTTGTTAACCTTAAAAAAATTCCCCAAAAGCATGAATATTCCAAGGAATATTTCCTTTACAAAACTTGTTCTAGAACATGGCATTTAAAAAGTTTTCTTTTAAAACTACCAGATGTACAAAGTGCAAGTATTTTCAATCAGCTCCACTTGTGCTCGATTGGGATATCAGGTCATCATTTTTGGAAAATTACTTTAATCATTCTTTCCTAATATTGATTAGATAATCATTTCAAATAATCTCTGAACACTTCCAGATGACTCTGATATGACATATATCCATATTAACTTTTCATGAATCCTCCTTGGGTGCACACACTCTATTTTATGTCTCATTCGATTAATTTCCACACATATTTCTTGTTGAATTAACTTGATTTACCATCTCTACTCATTCCTAATCTTTTCCAATTCTTAAATTCCTTTCTATGTGAATTGAACAAAATATCCTTCATCTCATAGGAAATATTTTACCAAATCAAAAACATATGTCTCCTCATTATAAAACCTGGCTCAATTTCATCATCATCATGCATTTTATTTCTTGTTCTAAGTATAAGAAATTTCATCAGAAAAATGGCGAAGGTACTCATAGCTCACAGCCTAAAGGAAATTTCCTCAGAGGACATAAATCAGATTTTTGATTTGAGTAGTCCTGATGAAGCATTTTTCAGGGCTCTATTTGATATAGAGTGTGTGGGTGACACCAGAGGACCCTTAACATATTAGCAAGTCTGGTTAGCACTTCTTACAAGGCTAATCAGGATCAATCCTATGTTTGTAGCCTTCCAAGTTATGTATTTCCATATTTTTAGATGGGAACACTTGAAATATCCCAAACATTTGAAGAGATACTGGGTTGATAGAAGACATCACATATCCTGGGAAAAGAATTTTTCAATTTTCCTTTTTATGTGATGAGTTATTTTTATCAAAAGAGATTCCCAAGGAATTGTATGTGTTTTATGATAAATCTTCTATAAACATTGTGCTTGTTATTCCCCACAAAATAGATGAGTTGGAGTGGAGAATAAATTTCCTCAAGAAAAGGAAAGTAGAGACCGTGCCTTTGCAACTAGTTTCAACACCAAGTTCAGCTTTAGGGAATAGGAAGGGTGAACCAAAACCTCAACCTCCAATCATTATCTTAGATGGAGAAGAGGATCGATCATTGTCTACTCACCATTTAAGGGAAGCAATCTCCTTCACTTGGTAAAATAGGGGGAGATTTGCAATTCGGTCATCCATCCACTTAATGCATCGTTCTCCTCAGCCAGAACATGATTTTTAGGGCCTCAACCAATTCCTTCTCTGAAATACAATCCACCTTTCACAAGGAAATGGGAGGTTGGGTCAAGTTCAAGGCCTCACAATCAGCCCAGTCAAAAACATGTAATACTTGCCCTTCCAATAACCTCGGAATCCCCTCTCAAACCACTCATAGCACGTTGAATCTTCACAAAGGGAAATGAAAGATGATGTTCTTCACAAGAGTTCTGGATCTTTGTGATTAGTTTTCATCACAATAGAATAAATTTGAGCTTGAGAAAATCATGATTCATCCTAGAATGACTCTGGAAGCATTGATGGACATGGGAATGTCCCAGAGCTTGGCAAGGTCATTCATTTTTGTTAAGATAGCACAATTCTCAAGTGATTTTTTTATGAGGAAAAAATATTTTGAACAAGCTTCCCCTGCTAGGAGGAAACTATGATAAATCTTCCATCGACATTGTGCATGTTATTTCCCACAAAATAGACAAGTTAGAGTGGAAAATAAATTTCTTGGAGAAAAAAAAAGGTAGAATTCATGCCTTCACAACATGCTTTTAGCACTGTATTCATCTTCGGGAAGAGGAAGGGTGAATCACAATCTCATCCTCCAATCATTATCTCATATGGAGAAGAGGACCGATCATTGTCTACTTGCTATTTAAGGGCATCAATCTCCTCCACTCGGGATAAAAAGGAGATTTACAATTTGGTCATCCACACACATAATGCGTCATGATCCTCATCCAAAGCATGAGTTTTGGGGCCTCAACTAATTCCTTCTCTGAAATAGAATCCACCTTTCACAAGGAGATGGGAGGCTAGGTCAAGTTCAAGGCCTCCCAATCAGCCCATTCAATAACATGTAATAATTTCCTTCTAATCACCTCTCTGGTGTTCCCTCTCAAACCAATCCTAGCACGTCGAATATTTACAAATGGAAAGGAAAATGGCGTTCTTCACAGGAGCTCTAGATATTTTGGATTCGGTGTCATCACAACAAAATAAAGTCAAGCTTAATAAAATCACGAGTCATCCTAGAATGAATTTGGAATAATTGATGGACATGGGAATGTCCTGGGACTGACAGGTTAGTCATTTTTCTTCGATAAGACAAACGCTCAAGTGAGTTTGTGCTGAGGAAAATAATCTTTTGAACAAGCTTCCCCTGCTAGGAGGAAACTATGAAGTAGGGCTGAAAAATGTCTAGATGTTGCCTTCCTTTCATTGTCTCTATTTCTAGCATATGTATATATTTCTTTGTCATGGGCAGGGGCCCCTATAGAACCCCATTTTGTTCCTTATTCAAAATGAAAGAAGCACAACAATATCAATCATTTACATTCTTATCCAAATGTATGTTAAACTTCATCAAAGTAAATATGACACTACTGCATTCTTCCACCTTTTGAATTGAAATAAGGGAACAATAAAATTCAGAAAAATAATTACATCCCATGTAATAGAAGTATTATTTTAAAGTATCAGTTTAAAATAAGGAATATGAAAATAAAATACATCTTAAGGAACAATGCCTAAGCATGTTCATCATCTTGCAAATGCATTTTCTTTTTCTTTATCTTCTACTTCATCATGTTCTTTTCAAAGAACCTTGCTACATATGCATCATACCTTTTGAATAACTCATTAACCTCATCCTCATCTAGTCCCGTATGATGCTGGAAAATTAGTGCTCTGCCTAGATATTGCATCAATGCAATGGCCCATTTTCTATTTGTATTCTAGTGGTCTTGCTTTTAACTCGCAATTCTATTCTCAATCCTTCTCATCATTTTAATGATTTCATAGGAGAAATAATTCTTCAGAATATTATTTTCAAAGTAATTAAGTAGAAAGTCAATATTTAAATCCCCATATCTCTTTTTAAAATTATCATCTATAATTTCCTCTAACTTCAAGTCAATGGCATTGAGAGTATCATTAACCCAGTTTCTCTTGATTTCAAGCTTTTCCTTGATTCCATTCAAGGTTTCTACTCTGATCTTTGAAAAATCTTCAATATCATGTTGGCTTCCTTTGACTACTATTGGCACAATGTCTTCCTACTCAACTAACTCATCACTAAGTTGGGTAATGTAGTCTAGCTTGGGAATAATACCTTCAAAATAGAAAATCTCATTGTCACACTTATTCAACTATCTCATCAATTTCATTGAGTCTATTTTTGAGATCTTCATACTTTGACCTAGCCTCTACAATTGCTTCCTTTCCCCTCTTGGTTAATTTTTCAATCCATGTGTCCACTTCCTGACCTTCTTGACAACCTTGTTTATTTTATCCATTCCCTCAGGGGTGTCTATGGAGGCACTTTTCTGAGCTTGACTAGGTTGCCCAATCAATTGCTATAAACTCGAGCTCAAGGATTTAACTTGTTCTTTTAACTACTTCTTTTTCATTCTATCTTCATCCACTTTTTGTAAAAGGTCATTGATAGCTTCAGATACCCCTTGCTTTAGTTGGTCCCTTAAGGCTTTCCCAAGGGAATAATTTGGACATTATAATCATTAGATGTTATGTCATCCCTAGTCTTTCCTTCAAAGGGGATTCCTACTTCCAAAGTTTTGGCTCCTGATGAGTAGTGTTGGTTTTAGTGATATTTATAGCTCTTTTTGATGATCTTAGTGTCTTTGGAAAAGAAAGATCATTAAGGTCAATAGCTTGCATAGGAAGGAAATATTTTTCCTCATTTGAAATTAGTTCACCGATCCACCCTTTTGCAAAATTTTTTCCATCCTTTGCCTCTTGTGATTCTGGTTGAGGTTCCTCATGGACAACCATCAACTATTTGAAAACCCCTTGTTCATCCTAAATTAATGATTCTATTTGTTTTTCATTATTTATTTCATTGACCATATTGTTATTCTCACCCTGTGTTAACAATTCTTTTGGATGTTCCTCTCCTTAGTCTGGAAACTGAAGTTGATCATTCTTTTCTTGGTTTGTATCATCAGTCAGGGGAGATTCCTTCCTTATTTCTTCAATGGATTCCATACTAGACCCCATCTTTCCTCCAACATTTTCTTGAGTTACTGACTGGATTGCAAGCTCTTCATTCCTCAAACTCTACTAAGTTGGCATCCTACCCTCCTCATGTTTTGATGATGCTCTTGGTAATGACATGGTAGGTTGTTCATCTGAAGCCAACTTCAAATTTCCATCTAGAGGTTGTATGTCTTTATCAATAATGCTTATCTCACTAACTAGCAGTTGTGGTTTGTGCTACTTCTACTTTCTCTTTAAAAATAGATTTTCCCTTTTGATAAATTTCATGAATCTTAGTAAATTCAATAGAAATAGAATAAATCTATTATGTTAACACCTCTATATTAACATCTTCTCCACTGAGAAACTCTGGTTTATCTGATTCTGTAAAAAAAATCTTATCAGAAGGAACACATGTTGCTTGAGATTTTTCTTTACTAATTAATTGATGGGAATTTCTCTCTATTTCCTTACTTGTTTTGAGGTCATATATCGGTGTCATCAATGGTTCACTCATAGATAATTTGAGTGCATCTAACATGGGAAATCCCTCACCAATATTAACATCAATTACATAAGCTTGGGCATTTGCAAATTCATTCAATGTTCCAAATGAAGGCATACCCATATCCTTAGTAAGCAAGGTCTCAGATGTCTTCGTACTTGGAGTTAAGATTTGGTTGCCTACTAGACTATCTGCAACATTTTCCTAGAATGCTTGATCTTGAGTGGCTTTTGTTGTTGTTTCCTCCATAGGTAAAGGTAGGAATAGAGACTCGATTGTCCCAATTGTGGAAATGATGGGGCATGGTTGTGCCTAATAAACATCACTCCTTTCAAATTCAAGAGGATCAATTACTAAATATCTATGTTTGTGCTTTTTAGGCATGTGGGAACCTACTCTCACCAAGACTGTTACATGAGAGACCTTATGTTTCTTGTGTTTCCTTTCAATTTTTTTTAGACCAGAACTACTCTTTTCCCTTCCTTATGCAACTTGGATTGAGTAAGACCACTTGCTATGGATCCACTAATTAATTTCTCAGTACAATGAGGCTTTGATGAAACACATAAGCAAACTACATGGGATGTTAAGCCCTTCCCCTTTGCTTAAATTGGAATTGCAAAAGTAATGGGGAATTTCCCATAGATTTTAAAAGAAGGCTTTCGGTTTGTTGCCTAAGAACTGACACATAGAGTACCGGGGCCACTAGCGGCTGAGGTCCACTCATCTATGAGTTCAGGAGTGGGAATTTTTGAGGTAAATTGAGGGGCCTTTCCTCCTAGAGGATCTATTCTATCTGCTCCCTCCTTCAGGGGTGGAATATCATCATTCAAGTTTCCCAAAATCTTGAAGTTATTTAAGATTTTGGTATTCTGAATTGATAGGTCAATGCCCTTATGAGTTAACCAATTCATAGTTCTCATTACATTAGTTATCTTGATATAAGAATCATCATATTCTTTCTCATTCCAATCTGGAGGGATTATGGGATGTTCTTCCACCTTCTGATCAACATAATACCTACTTACCGTATGTGGATCATCCACAATTCCTTCTAAATAACTACAATTTTGAAATCTATTATTTGTGAAAGGGTCATTATGGAGAAATCCCTTAATCTAACCTCTTCTTCATCCCTAAAATTCATCCAATAATCTTCAAACTGAGGCTCATGCTCAAAATTATTCACAATGTTGTTGAATACCCATCTGATGTCATAATTGGCCCTTGCCTCAAACTTTTCCATGTCAAATTTCTACATTTCATCTTCAATCAACCTGGCCTTTATGATGGAAGGACATGAATACCTATAAATTTGAATAAGGAATTTGATATTTGTCTTATGCCTCCCAACAATTAATTTATGCACAGTGTTAGTTGGCTTGTTAGTTCATATAAAACCAATTTATCATCTAAATACCTAGGTAACTTACAAGGCTTGCCTTCAAAACCACTAACCCTTATGTATGTGAAATTTTTATATTGAATGAAGTATCATCCGTAATCCAAAATCATTTGTATATCCTAGTAAAAATTCTATATTGTCCCCACTCTCGCTTGAAAAGACACATTATTGGGGAAAAGAAAGCGTTGTTAACTAACTTCACATTCCCACTCAAATTGATAAGTTGTAGTTGATCGAATATCTCATGCATCTCACACTTATTGAAATATGCACGTGGTGAAAAACCTGGGAAACGTCTATGCCCAACAACATTGTAAATTAATTAAGTCATTAGATAAAATTCTAGCTTTGAATTCTCACCCATCTATATTTTTGCTGCTAAGGTGACCATGTGGCCATAGAGTGCTTATGTAATGATAATAGCCCAAAAAATTATCCGCTTTCTCTAAAAATTATCCATATGTAAGTAACCATCCATTCCTTAAATTCATTTATAGTTTCTAACCCCTCCATTCGACTTAATAACACAATGACATCTTCCACCTCTTCAACAAATTGTGCCCTAACTAGCTTTTTAGGGATTCTAGCTATTGTCTTTTTTGCAATGAGCCACTTTGTATTTATCATCTTGGCATAATCATTTTTATTTTCTTCATAATCCCGTAAGGATAATTTGATAGAAATGGTGATCGGGTTGGTGATTACAGAAATTTTAACATTATTCTAATGATCGCGCATGCGTAAATCAATGTCAAAACTGCATCCCCACTCTTGTCTAATACTTCCCTCTTTTCGGATCATAATTCATAGCACAATGCCACACCAACTCGGAAATGAACTGCTGGTGGGATAACACCTGTTAAAGTAATATGACTATCTTGAATTTCCTTTAGGGATTCACTCTTATGGGGGATATTAAGTCTCTGAAGAAAATCATTTAGATCAGCACACATCAAGTCTATGTCTGTAATCTTGTCCAAATCACTCATGACCCCTGATGCAACCGAGAATGAAGATGGCATGGTCTTCATCTTCAAAAACCTAGCTTTACTTTAAACCAACTTGCCAATGAAGGAGAAACACAAAAGTTTATAATCTCTTACCAATCAATCCGTGAGCACCTAAGAAATCTAAATCTAAATAGAAAACCTTTTCAGTACCTGGGTTTGCAAATCAAGCTTCATATTTAAAAACATGATGATTCTACATTTAAAATCACAAAAGATAGAAACAAAAATCTAGAAAATTGGTAAAAAAGATGAAATCATTCACATACTTTAAAACTTTCTTGATTTGCATATCACATTAATGGCAAAAAAAAAATGCATTGCATCATAATTTTTCAATCCGCCATTCTCAACTTTGAAAATGAGTCATCCACGTGGAATAAGACTTTTTTCTAACATGGGCTCGGGGGCACCTTTTGTAATTTTGCAGTATTTTAGAACTTACACACTTTTGAAAAACTTTACCTACCCATCCACTTTTGGATTTCAACACAAGCTCAACATGTGGTTGCATTTGGGTGATAGCAGGATGCGACCCTTTCTCATAGCTTTTATCTCATTTTTAATTCAAAACCAAGAATGTTTGAGTGCCCCAATGACTCGCATCCCCGCCTTTTACATAAAAGGAGCCACATGTCCTTTGTGGGTTTTGGAAACCTTTTTACACCTTTATTATTTTCCTCTTAAATGTGAAAAACTAAAAATATGCACCACTTCCCACATCCACTCAAGTTGTGACAAATATACACTCATGGATACCAATTGAGAAATTTCAGGCGTTACTTTATGATTGTGAATATTTGGTGAAAACTTATTGGGTAACACGGCTGATTTTTCACTTTTTGAATGTGTTAGAAAATTACAATTTTACAAATTTGACTCACCATACCACAATCAATTAGGATCTTCCACGTATTAATAGGAAATGGGAGATAAAATGCAAATAAAAAGACAAGACCCAAGAGAAATTTACAACAGGTGATCCCTCCAACTTTAAAAATTAAAACACAACGGGTTCCCCACAAGAAACTTCCAAATAATGCACATCCATACATTATCCTCGACCAAAAAAAAGGAAAGACCAAACCATAAAGAGAAGAAACAAAAGGCCAACTCACACACCCATAGGAAAACAAAAAAATATAACAAACAACAATGGAAAATCCTAACCAAAGAGGGGCGAGATTAATTCAAGCACCAATAGGTTCCATTGGCTATTTTTTCTAAACCCAATCATGTCTACCAATGCCGCTTAGCTGCATCGATATCATTTTCTATAGAACCGACATCAATGTCAGGGATGTCTACTTTAGGTCTGAAAATTGATTTTCCTTCAAAATATCATTAACTCCGATCATGTTTAGGAACCAAAACCTTATCCATGTACACTATTTTTTCATTCCAATTAACATCACAACTCCTAACAATCTTAGAATCTTCTAAATCCAAAAATGATATCCGAAATCACTAGAGCCATAACCAATGAAAGTACATCTCTTAGATTGAGCATTCAACTTCTTCCTATTTTCTCTATCAACATGTAAAAAATGCTTCTAAGCTAAAAAATCTAAGAAAAGAAAAATCTACCTCTTTTTCATACCAAGATTCTTCTAGTATTCCACCATCCAGTGTTGTTGAAGGCCCATAGTTTATCAAGTACACTGTTGTATTGAATGCTTCTGCCCAAAACTTCAAAGGAAAGCCGACATGTATCCTCATGATTTTAGCACATTCCATGATTTTCCTATTAATTATTTCTACAACTCCATTCTCTTGAGGAGTTATAGGAACCGTTCTTTCTCTTCATATTCCATTCATTGAACAATAATCATTGAAATCCTTGTTGTAGTACTCACCACCATTTTCATATCTAAGGCACTTTAATTTAAAGTTTGTTTCATTTTCCACAAGGGCTTTCCACCTTTTAAAAGTTTCAAAATATCATATTTTTGTTTTATACAATATATCCATACCTTCCTTGTGGCATCATCAATGAAAGTCACATAATATTGGGATCCTCCAATAGAAGCTACATGAGCTAGTCCCCACACATCTGAGTGTACAAGCTCTAATTTTTGTTCCTTATTTGTTGACCCAACCTTGAGAAATCTCACTCTCTTTTGCTTTCCAAATATGGAATTCTCAAAAAATTCAAGATTTAATTGTTTCAAATCTGATAACTTACCCTAAGCCTTTAAGATCTGCATTCCTTTTTCACTCATATGGCCCAACCGATTATGCCACATGGTTGCATCTGAATCTATAGTAGATAGCACAGAAAAGGAATCAGTAATACATGTAGACATATATAACTTTCCTACCTTCTTACCTCTTTCCACAATAAGATATCCCTTGGTAACCTTCCAAGAGTCGGTTGTGAATGTAACCATGAATCCATATTCACCTAGTTTCCCTACAGATATTAGATTTCTCTTCAAGCTTGGCACATGTCTCACATATTTCAATACCCATAGATTTCCATTATAAAACATTCGATGAACATTACCTTTACCAATAATATTGCATGGCTCATCATCTCCTAAATAAACTTTTCCAAAATCACCCTGAACATAATTACTAAAATAACCCTTATTAGGGGCAGCATGGAAAAAAGCTACAGAATCTAAAACCCAATATTCTAATTTATTATCCAAGAAGACAATAAGGGAATCTTGTTTTACCCGACATGCAATGTTTTCCTCTTTACCTTTGTGTGATGTATTCTATTTTTTTTCCTTATACCAATACTCCTTCTTTACGTGTCCTCTCTTTCCATAATTCCAACAAAGTAAATCTCTGTACTTGGATCTAGATCTGCCATGTCTTGACTTTGATCTCCCATTATTCTTTCTCTTTGATGATCTATCTTTAGATCTTCCCCTTCTTTCTATAGTTAAAGCATTTCCAGAGGATGATTCTCCTAAGCTTTTCATATGTATTTACTCATTAAGGATTACACTAACCACATAATCAAATTTAAAACTTTTAAGCGAATGTCGTTGTATTACTAAAAACCATTACCAAGTTATCCTAATTATCTCGGCAAGGAGCATAAGAATAAAATTTCTTTCACTTCATCATCAAATGGAATTTCTACTGATTTTAATTGATTTACAATAGACCATAAATCATTCAAAAGATTATATATAGATCCACCTTCTTGTATATTAGAATTAAAAAAAATTCATCAAATATACCTTATTCAAAGCATTATGATTTTCATAAATTTTTTCTAAAGATTTCATCAACTCTACCGTGGTTTTTGCATATGTGAAATTCGAAGCCACCGATGCTGTCAAGCTCAATATTATAGATCTCATAGCCTTTCTTTTAAGAACCTTCCATTATTCATCAACCATCGTGCTCAGTTGTCCATGATTATCCAATGGTAAGTATAGATCTTTCTGATATAAATAATCCTCCACTCGTATCTTCCATAGTTGATAATTACGACCGTTAAATTTCTCAACTCGGATTTAATATCTTCTTTAATCGCTCTCGCTCCCACTCAATCGAAAACCCTCTCAGTGAGTAAACCCTATCAACACATAAAACCTCCAAACAAATCTATGATACTAGTTGTTGGGGTTAAACCATATAACATCATTGCAAAGATATATAATCGGATAAAGCATACAAGTAATGGATGCGAAATAATCTAGAAGATAAAATAAACAAGAAAAAGATAACACCAGTTTTAACGTGGTGTAACCAATATGGGCTACGCCTATAAAGAAATGGCCAATAGTATTATTTAGTGATTTACAAAGGAAATACAATGAAGATATTTTGTCTTCCAACAACTCACATGATGTTCAATGATTTTCGCTCACTCACTACTCTTTCTTGTTCACCAAGAAAACTTACATGCAAACAATTTCCATTTTCTTCTCTCATACCCTCATACATGCATATATATTGGGAAAGTATAAAATCAATAAATCATTTTTAAAACAAGTGATTTATTCTAATTATCATAAAAAAAATCACCATCACACGTAACCATCCTCATTACTCGACCATCTCTGGTCAGTTCTTGATTTCTCTAATCACTTCCTGACCATCGCATTTCACTTCCTAACCTATGTTGGTTAATGAATGACCGTCACCGATCACTTCCCGATCAATGTCAGCTTTCTTCCCGATTGACATTTGTCACTGTCAAAACTAGTAACATGTAAAAATAATTTTCTTGTGAAGTAATTAAGCTCCATACTCAACATGTACAACTTTAGATCTATTATAATTGTAAATGATCAAAATGTTAACAAATTTTCCATGCATTACCTTGTGAAGCCAATTCCTACAATAATTTCCATCAAGAGGGATCAATACTTTCTATTCTTATTAAATAAAATGCTTAGCGATCACCATCCTTCATTACTCATCGAAAGGAATAACATAACAACCACTAGGCTCCACAATTTTAATTTTCAGAGGATTCAAGACTTATTTATTTCTCCTAAGATATATCTTTGTAAATTATAATCCATATTCGTTTGTATAAAATAAAAATCCTAGCGGCCACTAGGATTAACAATTTATCAATTTCCAAGTAGCTATTGATTAATAACTCGTGATATAGCTCGAGAGGCCTCCAGATCATTTCATTACCTCTTATCATAGTAATCACTATCTTTACATCTTTAGATCGATTATAATTTTCAATGATTATAATTATTTCAAATCGATTGCACGTTACCTGGTGGAGCCAATTTCTGCACTACATTCCATCAATAGGGATAAGGAATTTTGGTTCATATCAAAGAAAAGGTTTGTCGACCGTTAATCTTGATTACTAGTTGAAATTAATAACATAGTGGCTGCTACGGTCAAATATTTATAATTTTTGAATAGCTATGTTATATCAAAAATTATCTAACTTAATGACCGCTAGGCTCCTATCATTATCACCTGTCATTATAATTGTATCATTTTGGGTGGACTTTACATGACAGCCCTAATTGTTGCACTACATATTTATCTCGTACAAGATATATCTTTTTAAATTGGAATCCATATATACCCATGAGAGTAAGTGATATTTTTGTAGTTTTGATAAGATAAATCATTGCACAACAATTACTTAATTTAGAAATAGCGATAGAATAAAAAATCATGATATAGCCTAGTGACCGCTAGCTATATACCAATACCTCTTGTCATTGTAAACATTATCTTTACAACTTTGAAGCATCGTGCTTTTATTTTTTAATGCAAAAACACCTTTTAGGATTTCAAATTTTCATGCCATGTGTCATCATTTTAATGGTAGTTATTTATATTATAATATTGTAGTTCCATATAGTTTCAAAATATTTTATTATTCATTTATTTACATTTAAATTTCATAATAAATGTGTCAATTATAATGTTTTCTAACTATTAGGTTCAAAACATGCCACGTGGCACAATATAATTGGATAATTATTTTTCATTTGCGCACTACATCTAACATTATATAAGTCAATTTTGATTAAAATAAAAAGCCTATACATTTGTACACTTTATTTCATTTTTATTACAATATTATATTAATTATTGCATTTCAACTATTTTAAGCTATAGCCTTGTGTCACCATTTTACAAGTTCCTATTTATATTTTAATATAGTGGTTTCATATTATACTAGTTTCTTTACATTTTAATTTCATATTAAATGTGTAAATTATAATATTTTCTAACTATCGTGTTTAAACTTAACACGTGGCATAGAGTAATTGGAGAATTATATTTCATTAGCACACCACATCTAACATTATCTCGATGATTTTTCATTAAAAATAAAAATAAATGTGGTTATAAATTGATATAATTTATTTCTACTATTTTATTATAATATTATAAGTTTTATTACATTTCACTATTTTTAATCTATAGCCAATAAAAAGGCATTGTTTTCCATATTGTTTATTTTTTCGATATCTCACACCTTTTCTCAATGAGTGGAAAATTAAAAAATTGAATTGTGAATTCCCCCGCATTTTTTGAGAATTTGAAATTTCAATATCAACACAATTTCCCCTGCTCTAATTTTAAAATTTCCATATCCCACACTTTTTTAGATTTTTTAAATTTCTAACATAGATGGTTATGGAAAAAAATATTAAGTACCCCAGAGAACTAGTTTTTAGGTTTTTTTTTTTTTTTTTGCTCTTGAGAATTAAAACTCATGAAATCATAGAACAATACAAGAAAACTAAAGATTTTAGGGAAAATGCAACAATCCCTGTATTTTGGCTGTGTAATCAGACGTACCCAAAATTGTAGGGTACCGCACCGCGCGAACAACATTACACGTGCCCCAATGATGATACAGTCTCCTCGCAAGGTGTTCGGGATCCGAAAAGCTCTCCAAGTATGTGTTAACATTCCGCGTGCCCGTTTAGCCCCTATGTGCTTTGATTTTTCTTTCTCTCTATTTTCCTTTGCCTTTCAGTCTTCAATGAAAAAACCGCCACCCTGCCTCGGGTGGCGGTCTCGTGACCACCACCCAGACAGGGCCGCGGTCCTACACATGTTTTTCCAGAATGTTTCTTTTATCATGACTCACATAAAGATCAACATTTACCAGCTTTTTTCACCGCCTTTTCTTGTATTTATGATTTTGGTTCCCTAGAATAGTGTTTTGGCATTGTTTATGGTTTAAGAGATCAAATTGGTTTTCACCTTGGGGTAAATGGGAATTCTATAAATAGCTGGCTTGTGCTCAAGCAAATGGCCCCTCAAATTTGCTTCTCAACTTCTCATTGCAATAGTTTAGTCTTTCAATTTTGCTTAGGAGTCATAGTTTTATTTATTCCATTTATTAGTGTTGTCTTGCTGTTAGGAAGCCACATAATCTTCTTGTGCTAAGTGTTATTGTTGTTTCATCCAATCAATTGGAGTAGGATAGTTTGATTTTTAGTAGGAAGCCATTAAAGTTGCAGGTTTTGTTCATCAAATAAGATAGTTTCAGGTTCTGGACGTTTTATGTTGCATGACTCGTAATAAATCCCGCTAGGAATTGCATAAGCCAAGCTCTATTCTCTTGTGCTATCCCTCTCCTACTCGCATTTTATTCATTCTACATCCTAAGCTGCCATTATTTCGATACCAACTTATATTGATGCTAGCATTACACACTTTTCTGGATCCACGTGGGCATGAAGAAACGAGAAGATCACACTAAGGGGACAAAGCCATACACAACCGGATTTGCCACTGTTATGCAAAGTCCAGGTTCAAGATTTCAAAGTTCTAAGTTAAAATATATCAAATAGAATAGTCAATCATTTCATTTCAGTTAATTTTACTTTTGATATTGCCAGGGAAGTTGTGGGGATTTATAGTTTCTCAGAAACTATGATTCACTCCTCACTTCTGAGGTAGGATCAAGAGTCTTTCAAATAGATTAGATCAGTTATCTGGTTACTTAGAATAGATTTACAACTACACAAGCAAGTAGCCATACTCAACTACTTTGTTTGTTTTTAAATTTCATCATTAGTTTAATTGTCAATTTCTAAGTATATTAGATAATTGCTCTTTTAAATTCTATTCAGTAGTTTATCAATAAAGATCAGAGTTAGGAATATACATAGATATATCTTGCATAGTTATTTTATTTTGTCATTAGTTAGCTTTATATCATTTCCTTTTACATGAAAATCATGGGACCTAGGGAGCCTAGAGAATATGTATTCGAGCCTATTGTTCCTCAACCCAATCTTGTTACAAAAGAATAAGCGATATAGACCAGAATCTTAGAATCCAAGTCTTTAAAACAACAACAGACTTACAACAGATCGGTTCACAATTAAGAGGGTTAAACATTGAAGATGACCAAGCACATACGTTTTGGTCAAACCAAACAAACTACAGGATACCCTAGATAAACATCCGCATGACTATAGAAGGGCTTGAAAGAGAGTAAACATTCGGTTGTGATCCTTTGGTCCCACAACTAAACTCAGGAGACATTCTCACTGATATAGACACCAGCTTAAGAATTCAGGTTGCCAGAACACTTATAAGGTACTTTGAGAAGATTGCACAACTTGTAGTTCTAAACATAGAGGCCAAAAAGGTATATGACTATTGAGATACTAGGGATTAGGGACTGATTCTCGCACATGACCATATAAGGTTGACAACAACCACAAATATATGGTTGTGATCCACAAATCCCTTAACCCAACGAGTCCACAGGTCAATCCAACATTGACGCTGGCTTACACACATTAGTATTCAGATCCACTCCACTTCCGCCTATCATCATCACATAGTTATCCTTGTTGGATATAGCAGCTAATGAAGCTAAGGATTTCTGGACTAGACCAGAGAATCACCCATAGAATCCACTATATATCCATCATCCATTTTTATGACCCTGTCTGGAGACATACACGAAACAATCCCGGGTCATTTTCCATGCATCCCACAACCCATAGATTGAATCATGCCAGAGCTCGATATTGATTGGAGCCTTCGAGTAGTCATCCTCATTGACCGATCTATCATGCCGCCGAGTTAGGAGGGCCTTCTTTGCCTTAGATTCGTAGATTCCACTAGTGTTTGTTAAAGACATAAGATTTCCTAACTAGCTTATCTGCACCCCATGCATATTCCATTCCCACAAGTTGTCTCAAAGAGACGACCTCGGGAGGTCGAGTGCGAGGAAGAGTTACTTGTAGATTCCCATGCTCTCTTGTCACTTTTCCATCGTACAAAATTGGTGAACCCGACGTGAAACACACCGTTCTTTTTATTTTATTTTTCACTTCTTCCATCCACCTTCGCTCTTTCCCATTATTTGACGGGTATTCATTTACCCCCAAATATGTCGGGATTCAATGCATATGGTAGACCTCTCCTAGGTCTTGAAGCATATTACGATCAACTAAATAGACAGCCATCACCCTCACTCTCAAAGATGGGGTGAAAACTATGCAACTAACCATTTGTCAACACAAAGTCTACCCCAAGACTAGATATAGTTCTTCTTTCCAAATAGAGGATTTGGATCAGCTCGCTCAAATGCAACACCTAGAGCCTTTAGGCTCGGATGCCATGATGTTTACAGAGAATCTAGTTTGTCTCTCATTTCGGTATTGCTTAGAACGCAAATTAGTAGACAATCGATCCATATCCATTTTTAGATGATGAGCATTCAAAGATTGCATTATGCCGGAATGAATAATTCTCTCGAAGTATGTACCTGCCTATAGGAAATTTACAAACACAACCCGAGGTATCGTTTCAAGAAAACACCTCCATGCCACTACCTATAGGAAATGCCCTCAGTGAAACTTGGCAGGGAAATGATCAATTCATAGTGGGGTATCACATGCCTATATAACCTCAAGATATACGACAAATGCCACTAAGGAAAAATATTGTGACTTCACCAAATGAGGTCATTTCAACTTTAGTGGAAAAGGTTAGAGGGTTAGAACTTGCTCAAGCAAGTCAAAATTCTCGGCCTTCATAGGTGCAGAAATTCCAATCCTCCACATCATCCTAGCCAAGTAGACCTCCTCACAGGAATAGGCACGTTGGGCATGCCTCCTCAATATTCACAACAAAACCCAACTAGAACCACCATTTCTAACACCATTCTGGTGGCAAATATGATACCTCCCGGTCTAGTACAAAATAATCCATTCCTAGGCAATACTCCTTCATACTTAAACATGTATTCCAAATCACCACAAGGGGATATGTTCTCCTCTCTCGGCATGTTTTCTCAACCACAGGGATTTCCTTTTACCCCTGTAAATGCATACGCTATGCCGTATCAACAACCCATTCCACCTCCACCCCCTCAGAAAGCACCATCAATGGTCGAAACCTATGTGATAGGGACTTATTCAGAATATTTGAAAGAGCCCTTAGATTTCACCATACGAAGCATCATGCTTCCAAGACCACTTCCCGATTTTCCCAAATACAAAGGGGAGGGAGACCCGAACACACATATCAAGGCCTATGCCATAGCCATTCGAGATTTTCTCCCTTGGGATGGGGTCATTGCCAAAACATTCCCCAAAACCTTAGAGGGCATCACCCTCGATTGGTATTACAGAATACCCGAAGCATCAATACATTCATTTAAACAACTTGTTTCAGAGTTCATTAAAGCGTTTGACATGAACAAACTGTTGAGAACAGGAATTAGGGAATTCTTGCACATTAAGCAAGAACACAATGAATCTGTCGCTCACTTCATCCAAAGATGGCATACAGTCCTTTATTCTTTAGCAATTTCTCCAAATATGGACCAAATGGAATTATGTGATTTATTCCTTCATTCTCTCAGCAGAGAGGTGAAGGAAGAAGTCCAAAAGTTCCCACTAAGGACTTACAATGAAGTTCTTGAGAGTTCCCTCTGAATAGATCAGGCGGCAATAGATAGTGGTCGCAAGACGTATGGAACAAATGGGAGGTTAATCACCCCTAGCCAGGGCATTACAACTTATCCTACTACCACAAACATCAATCAAGGACCTAAAATCCTTAACAAAAATCATGGCGCAACAACAGATGGGGTAACTAACCAAGCTAAAAAGGAAAATGCTATAAATACTCCACCAATGACTAACAATCAATGAAACAACAATTTTACCCCAACAATCAATAAAGTGGATTTTAATCATCCACAACAACAACAACAACAACAACGGTGGATCTAGACACAGGGTCCAAGTCAAAATTCAACTGGATATCAAACCTAGAATCAAAACCAAAAACAAGTGCAAGACTTTAATCCTAATAGGCAACGGTTTGATCAGAGTTTTGGACCACAATATGTGCCAAACCAGCAACCTAGGAATTACAATCCTAACTCGTATTGTGGTTTCCACAAAATTCGAGGCCATGACACTAGGACTTGCTGTGATTATAATAAATTCATGCAACGTCTGCTAGAGGAACAAAGACAACTTTTCATAGATATGTTTTTGGCAGATCCTGCATCACCAACGCCAAATACTTTTACAGGGGCAGTTTCCCCTCAAAATGCTCCCCTCAAGATCTTCAACGATCCACTCCCAAATCACAATAACAACAAATTAAATCCAAATGGGATGAATAAGAGTGTAATGGCAGGAAACAATGATCATGAAGCCTCGACTTTGCTAAACCCACCAGTTGCACCATAATTAGGAAGTCATCCACGACCCAAGATAGTCAGATTAGTAGAGTTAGACACCGAACTACCCATCGAAGCCATAACAAGGACACGAGAGTATTCCTCTCAGCCAAATCCAAGTTACCCACTAGAGGCAGATAACATCCAACAAATATTGGTAAAACCTGTAGGCACCTATGATTTAATTAATGACCTAACAAATACCTTCTCTCATATCTCCTTTTTGGATTTATTGAAGAACCCTCCTACCCACGGCTGCTGCTCTCTTATAAGCATTAGGTTTAGGTCATTTAATTAACATCACTCCACCTCCCGAAAAACAAAAACCATATAGACTTTGATATCCACCCTCCGGGGAAGCCGAATAGGGATACCGAGTTTATATTTGAAGTAAAAAAAATGCCAACAGACGCTGAGATTACATAGAGAGGTGATCTAGCTTTACATTTACAAGTGTGGGTTTATAACAATTACATTAAACATGTAATGGTTGACGATGGGGCAGCAGTTAACATAGTCCCCTTCTCTTTCCTTCAAAAGCTAGGGTATGGAGAAACAAATTGTTCCACGACTGGAATACACTAAGAGGCTATGATAGCCTTAAGGCCACTTCAATTAGAACTATAGTACTACCAGTCACCTTAGGACCCAAAACAATCCTGACTGAGTTTTATATTATAGATCAGAAACCAACTATAATATGATCCTCGGCCAACCATGGATACACCGTATGAAGGAAATCCCTTCTACGTTATTTCAAGAAGTAATATTCTTGCACTTAGGAAAGATATTCATGGCCAAAGGTGATCCAAAACCATTTGATATACACCTAGCTGACTTAAAGAAAAACCCAAAGCGCTCACTCGAGTTTGAACTCCCAAAAACCAACTTAATAAACTAGCCGACTCAAAACTGGAAGGAAATTTGGTACCTACAATAGAACTAGAAACTATGAGCCCAATCAAGACTATCCCAACCCTCAAGGATGAGGCTAACATTGTCGAAATAGTATCATTAGGAACTACTACAAAAATTGTTGAATTGTTAGAACAGGATCTACCAATTTTCCTACCATTTGATTCTGTAGGTATAGGATATACCCTAGGAGTTCATTCTTTGCCAGCAGAGGATCTCTGCATGGTAGAAGTAATCAAACCAATAATTTGACGTAGAAAATGTCCCAACTTCCATCTTCCTAATTAAATATTGGACTCTCCATTTTGATGTAGCAAGATGTAATTATAGGGCTATGGTAGGTGTGATCTTTACTTCTCCCGAGGGAAAGATCCTACCGTTCACCTTTAAACTAAATTTTGAATGTACAAAAAATGGTGCGGAGTATGAATCTCTCCTCCTTGGCCTCATTATAGCCAAAAGGATCAGTGTTAATAACATCAGAGTGCTAGAAGACTCACAACTAGTAGCAAACCAAGTCTCTGAGGTGTATGAGACCAAAGCTGAACATTTACAACTTTACAAAATAGTAGTATTAGACTTAAGTAAAGGATTTGACTTCATATCCATTGAGGAAATCCCACGAGAAAAAAATCTTCTCACATATTCTATAGCAACCTCAGCTTCACGCTTCACTCCAAACAGTGAGTTAGAGGACACCCGTTTCGTAGTATCACTTTGCACTGAACCATTAGTGAAGAAAGTGTCAAACCCACTTTTAACAAACATAGCTGAGAACAAATCTACTAGCGTGGATCACGTTGATAGTGATAGAGCTACTCTTGATTACTTAAACACCTATGCAACGTTACATCTCACCCATCACATGGTATATTTGTCTTTAATCCCACATTCATCTTCCTACTTCGGGAATCCCATGATAGAGCTTCCCCCATAAAAGGAAGTCAACATATACACGGTAGAGAATGGAGAAGATATGGAACTATCTCCAGCTCCACCTAAGTTTGAAGAAGGTAACACTTCTTTAATCGAAGAAACGATCGATATTAACATCAGAACGGAGGAGGAACCAAGATCTTGAAACTAGGATCTTCATTAACTCCAAGAAATAGAAATACACACTCGAATCCTCAAATAACATCAAAAGGATTTTGCATTTAATTATAAAGAAATGACAGGGGTTACACCACATATCACGGTACATAACCTCATCACCAAATCAGATGCAAAGCCAATTAAACAAAAATCGAGACCAATGAAACCCAAGGTAGCTCTCATGGTGAAGGAAGAAGTAATGAAACTCCTCCAAGTAGGATTCATCAAGCTAGTTGATTATTCTCAGTGGATATCTAATATCATTCCCGTTCTCAAAAATAATGGGAAGATACGCATTTGCATAGATTTCTGAGACATTAACAAGGCATGTCCCAAGGATGACTTCCCATTACCATCCATTGATGTCATCATTGATGCAACAACCGGATTTGAGCTTTTGTCTCTCATGGACGGATTCTCAGGATATAATCAAATCAAAATATCTGAACAAGACCAAGCCAAAACCATGTTTATAACTCCTTGGGAACCTATTGCTACGTTGTTATGCCATTCGGTCTCAAGAATGTTGGCGCTACATACCAGCGGGAAATGCAATATATATTTCATGATCTTATTCATAAAATCATGGAATCCTATGTAGAAGACTTGTTGACCAAAGCCAGTGAAGCGCCAGATCACCCTAAGTGCTCCGCATCATTCTTTCACGTTTAATAGAATATGGAGTCACACCAAACCAGAAAAATGTGTATTTGGTGTGACAGAGGGAATATCCTAGGTTACATTATATCATCACGAGGGATCGATGTAGACCCCTAAAATCAAGGGCTATTCTTGAAATGATCCCATCGTCGGATGAATCTCGAATCGGTCATTTCTTGGGAAACTCGATGCAATCCGAAGATTCATCCTAGATATAAGCTTTTCCATTCATCCAATGAACAATCTACTCAAGAAAGAGTACAACATCAATTTGACCAAAGATTGCAATGAGTATTTTGAAGCAGCTTAATCATTTCTTATTGTCACCACCTACGTTAATGCCTCCTAAGCCGATCGTCCTTTAATCTTATATTTGTGAGCTACCAATGTCTCTCTAGCCTCGCATGATGGCTCAAGAAGACGATGACAAGAGAGAACGCATGATCTATTTTATTAGCCAAACATTGCTTGAATATGAGACATGTTTTACACAAGCGAACAAGAGTGCCTTGTCATAGTCTTCATAACCAAATGCTTAAGACATTACATGTTAAACAAAGAAACAAGGGTTGTTATAAAAATATACCATTTACGAATTTTCCTCACACAAGTGTCCTTGTCTAAAAAGGTGGACGTTTTATAACCTTAATGGGTGAATTTGAATTAACATTTGTAAATCATAAGTCCGTTAAGGGACAAATCATTGTGGATTGGTTAGCTGATAACCCATTAGACGGAGGTGATCTAGTAGATCTCGACTTTCCCAATGAATGCATATATTACGTCGAAACTAGACCTCCTATTTCTGAATGTCCTTGGTATACTGATATTGTTAATTATATCATGGACCATACATATCCAGAAAGTGTTACACCACAACAAAGAAGGCAATTATGCATTATCGTGGCTAAATACGTTATTATAGAACAAGTGCTCTATCGTAAGGCTTTCGATGGAATGCTTCTAAGGTGTGTTGACATAGAAGAATCCAAGAAGATTCTCCATGAATCTCATAGTGTAATATGTGGAGGCCACTTCATTAGTCACACCACCACTCATAAAACACATCAGATGGAATATTTCTGGCCCACCCTAGAGCATGATGTAGTAGAGTTTGTACGTAAGTGTCATAAATGCCAAGAATTTTCTCATGAAATTCACATGCCAGTACAAGCTCTACAACCAATCGCAACTCCATGGCCATTTTCTACATGGGGCCTAGATTTGATAGGGAAATTCTCTCCCTCGTCAATAGATGGCCATAACTTCATAATCATGGCCACTGAGTATTTTACTAAATGGGTAGAGGCTATGCCTCTTACCACTATACCAGGTGCCGTGATCGCCAAGTTCATTTTGAACCAGATCATTTGTAGGTACGGTGTCCCACAAATCATCATCTCAGATAATGGTACTTCCTTTAAGAATGATGAAGTCTGATGATCTATGCAATAAATTTAAAATAAACCATCATACAACTTCCTTGTATTACCCTCAAGCCAACGGAAAATTTGAAGCAACAAACAAGACTTTAAAAGTCATTCTCCTTAAAATGGTAAAAGAAAATAAATGAGATTGGAATTTAAAGTTATACCCGACCTTTTGGGCCCACCAAACCTCAATAAGAACACCAACAGGAGAAACTCCTTTCTCATTGGTATTCGGCGTAGAAGTAGTTCTCCCACTTGAG
Organism: Taxus wallichiana var. yunnanensis; assembly: GCA_018340775.1. Lineage (NCBI taxonomy): Eukaryota > Viridiplantae > Streptophyta > Pinopsida > Cupressales > Taxaceae > Taxus > Taxus wallichiana. The sequence continues at coordinate 79,014,406 of CM031234.1, forward strand.
GTTGAAATACCTAGTCTCTGTATCTCACTACAAGGGATTCTGGATGAAGACGCTTATAGAGAAGCACGTCTCTCCCAACTAGAAATCCTAGATGAGGCCAGGTTAGACACTAAACAATGACATAGAGTCTATGATGACTAGATGTGCTGGAAGTATAATAAAAAGGTCTATGAATGAGATATATATGAAGGAGATCTAGTTCTAAGACTAGATAGCCGGATCGATAAAAAGACCGAAAAGGAAGGAAGTTCCGGTCTAAATGGTTGGGCCCATACCGAGTCACGAAATACTATGGAAATGGTGCATATCTCTTACATACACTAGAAGGTGCGGAATTCAACGAAACAAATAATTCCTTGCATCTTAAACGATTCTATGCATAAGTGACCAACACTATTTGTACAATTATATCTACATTGCATCTTCATGTAGTTAGGTTCATTTTGTCCACTTGTTTCATACAATTTTGTGATCAAGGAACTTATTCTCAAAGCAATTCATTACAAACTTCTGATGGTATTGGAATTAGCATTCCAATCATACTTCTTCATTTTCATAACATCATCACCATTTCGTAATCATTTCATCCATATAAAGATAGATATGACAAAGTATTAATGGTAACCATACTAAGGTCCGCATGCTTCTTCTCACTTTTGGTTTCTTCCTAGGATAGGTGTCTTGCCTATGGTTTGTTCTAGAAGCTTCATAGTGTCACATCTATCCCATGCGTATATCTCTTTGGAAATAAGAACATACTGACATTTTGCTCAAATAAATAAGTCAAATGTAGATTAAACAGAAAATTTTATTTTTACACATTTCCTTGCCCTACCAACCTTTAGTGATGAGCTTGCATCTCTTACTAGTGACGTAGGGTTGGGAAAGGATGGGAATGCCCTTACTCACCTATACCTTATCCATGGTGATAAGCCCATGCTTCTAACTAGTAGCATGGGGAAAGGTATGGGGGGTCCTCTTGACAATAAACGTTGAAGGTCATCAGCAAACAATTCAAATGAACCTTTGAAATCTTGAGTAAAAAAGAAATGAATCAGATGTCCAAAAATCCAAGAGAAATCAAAACCCCGAAAACTAGATTTTGTTTACCATGTGTCCATCTATGGATCTAAGTCTAGATAAACCACAAAGCAAGTAGCATTCTAAACTATGGAGTCAACTAATTAGAGTAGGTTTATAGCATCCTAATTTGGTTCCGCCAAATCTTTGTCTATTTCTCATCACTACCATTCAAAAAATTCATAGCTTGTGCCCTTTCTAGCTCTCGGTGATGAGCCCTCGTATCTTACTAGTTGTGTGGAGTTAGGAGTGGGGAAATTTCATTTGCTCATCATACCAGCTTTATCATCTCACTTTGCCAAAACAAATATGAAGTACCGAAAAATTTCTTATAGAAACTAAAGTTAAAGATCACATTATGTCTACATTATCATATATCAACATCACCAAATACAAAAAGAGAGAAAGCATTTGTATCATTTTTCCTCCATTGCATACATTCTGAAAAGCATATAAAAACAACATTATAGTTTACATGTGGAAATGAATCACAAAAACATAGATACCAAGAGTCTGATCCAAAAGGAGTATATATATAATCAAGTTTCTTGTACAATGCCATCATGCGCTAAGCATGGTCAAAATGCTCAAAGATCCCAGGAAGTACAAAATACATCATACTAATGATCTACGAGAGCCAGTGGCCTCTCAACCCCTATGAGATCCCTTTGAAGGTGCACACCCTCGTCTAGGACTCCGGCTGCGTTGGCGCTCTGAGTGCATGGAGGGCTCACGATCCCGAGGAGTAGTTGCGGTCTCGCCATGAGAGTGACTCCTCATCAAGTGCTCTATTGTCCTATATCTTGCCAACTCGTACAAAGGGTAGACACCATCCTGGCCACATGCCAGACAGGGGAAAAAACATTGGTATGCCTACCAGCTGTTGAAGGCTCCCCTGCATCCATAGACAACTCCGCATAGGTCTTCTCCATGGGGATCATTAGGGTATCGGTGCATACCGTGAATCAGGTCTCACCACTCATCAACAGCAATCTCTGCAAGAAAAGGAGAAAACAAATTAGAAATAATCAAAAGATAAAAACAAGAGTAAAAAAAAGGAGAGATAGCAATTAAGACAATCATAGCTAAAAATAAACATTAAAAGGAAGGATGATAACTCACTCGGATCTCTAGGCCTCCAAGAGGGATCCCTAGGGTCAGCACCTACCATAGATGATGCCGCTTGACCGATGTAATCCCCTGTGGCCGAAGTGACATATCATCCTACTACGGACTCATCCTCTCCACCCAAGCCCTAAGAGAGTGGCTCCTCTGAAACTAGAGTCACCCTCTCCGCACTCTGCTCCACCCTCTCCACCTGTAAGATATCTTGAGTGTCATGCCACTCAGGATCGTTATCCTCCTCTCTTCCTGACTCACTAACCTCAGCCTCGATCTCCTCCTCTGTCTCTCCCCCTATGAACTCCTCAGACTCAGAGTCTATATCAATGGGGTCGCTGCTATCGTGCGCGCAAGACCGACGGCAATCAAGGGTGCTTGAGGAGCACCGGCTCTCCCTCAATCACGTACCACTCACCTAGCTGCAATGGGGACACAAGGAGTAACAAAATCCAACCCCGGCCTCTGGACCTCCTCTAGCCTCCCAAACTGATCTAAACACCGGCACCACTGGGGAAACATACCAATGTAAGGAAGCCCAAACTTCTAAGGAACTTGAGCAAAAGGATATGTGTCCACCTTCCTAACTCTGTCTAAAAGCTACCCCGTGGTAGAGCAAGAGATCAAAGTGAGGGCCTCCTCACCCCATAACCTTACCATGGCCTCGATAGGGTGTGGACTCCATATCATCGGTAGTCAAGGAGGTGATCGGCCGGTGGGGTGCTCGAGCACCGACATATCTATCCATCTCGGCTTCCCTCACGGCTCCGGATCTACCACCTCTACACCTCTCCCATAAGGGATGAAACACTCGTAGACCCACTCATAACTAGGGTCGGATGGCTTAAGGACCCCCGTAAATGAACCACCCAGTCACAGATCATGATAAGTGGTCCCAAGAATGTCGGCTCCCAAGGCATAAATCCAGCCATGTCCCTCAATCTGTGTAATAATGGGGGACCAGCAATAAAGTAAAATGTCTCCTCCCTTTTCCCCGATCAATCTCGAGGCAAGGATCCCCATAATGGCCTGACGAATCAAGGGGATAGGTGTATAGGAATAGATCGAAACTCACCCCTTTCTTCGAACCAGTGGAGATAACTGCGTCTCCCATATATGAATCCCACTATGCTATCTGATCCCATGACCTTGTTGTCTCAAGTGTGAGCCATCTCCCGATGATCAAGACCCCAAGATGCGGTAAACATCCTCCAAAGTAATGGTCCACTCACCCCTGACTCCTGGAAATCGAGAAAGTGTTCCGATCAACATCCCAATATGAAAACAAGTCACAAAGTATGTGACTAGAAGGTGCAACATGCGGGACCCGTGATATACGCAATATGCCGGCCCTCTGAAGAGTGTCCTACTCATCCTGAGAAAGTGCATCCAATACTGCTGGAAGCCAGTCACACACTCTCTCTCTCTCTCTCAACTCCATCTGATATACTCCTCCTTCACCTGCATACACCCAAAAACATACACAAAGGAGTAAGTATTCAAAATGACATTGGAAAAATCATTAAAACATATAAGAATGCTAGAAATGCAAAAACAAATTCAAACAAGTATTATTTAGGCATTATGTGAAGGACCACCACCCCGAGCAGGGGTAGCAGTTCCTGTAATCACCACCTTAAAGGCAGCAGCTTGTGTAACCGCAACCCCGCTTAGGGCGACGCATCGTGTCCCAAATTTCCATACGGATCACGTGCCCTAAATAACACCTAAAAGCACAAAAAAATGACCATTTTGACTAAAACAAAGCCTACCCATTATGCGCCCCCTAGGTGACCCTATTAAAACCGACATTTTGAAAAATAATCCCCCATGACAAATATTTCATCATTTTAACATTTTGGGGATAAAAATGTTAAATCGAGAATAACTAACATATGATCTCACAGGTCAGTGTTCTACTCACGAAGGCATGATCACAATCTCGTCCTGAACATTTTGAATATAATCTCGTCAGAAACCATCACCGTGGGTCCCAGAGCTCAAAATCAATCAAATTGAAACGCGCAAATGAATAGGAAAATAGGCCCACTTTTATATATATAGCATCCTGACTTGTTTTGAATGCCCTTTTCACATGTTTGGAGTGCTGACAGAGGTAAGTTATTATCCCTACACAAATGGTACATCCTCATTTCATAATATTTTAGTGTTTATTCTTCGATCTATTTTGTCTATCCACACTTGAGTCCTCTTTTCATTTTGTAGGTGGTGGGAATCTCGATGGCGTCATTTCGACACATGGGTGTATCGTATAATTTCTAACTTCCCATTTCGGGACCGCCATACTCAGACCCACCATTTTATGCCTCTTCATGGCTAAAATGCTTCTCTCGAGGGGTCAATATGTATGTACCCAAAATTGTAGGGTACTGCACCGCGTAACAATGTTACACGTGCCCCAATGATGATACAGGTCTCTTACAAGGTGTTCAAGATTTGGAAAAGCTCTCCAAGTATGCGTTAACATCCCGTATGCCTCGTTTAGCCTTTGTGTGCTTTTCTTTTCCTTCTCTCTCTTTTCCTTTTCCTTTTGGTCTTCAAAGATGAAACCACCACACTGCTTCGACGATGGTCTCATGACCACCACCCGGCGGGCGGCGGTCTCAGAATCGCCGCCACCCGCTCAAGGAGGTGGTCCCGCATGCATTTTTCTAGAACATTTATTTTATCACGACTCACGTAAAGATCAACGTTTACCATCTTTTTTCACCGCCTTTTCTTGTATTTATGATTCTGGTTCCCTAAAATAGTGTTTTGGCATTGTTTATGGTTTAAGAGATCAAATTGGTTTTCACCTTGGGGTAAATGGGAATTCTATAAATAGTTGGCTTGTACTCAAGCAAATGGCCCCTCAAATTTGCTTCTCAACTTCTTATCAATAGTTTAGTCTTTCAATTTTACTTAGGAGTCATAGTTTTATTTATTCTATTTGTTAGTATTTTCTTGCTTTGTTAGGAAGCCATAATCTTCTTGTGCTAAGTGTTATTGTTGTTTCATCCAATCAATTGGAGTAGGATAGTTTGATTTTCAGTAGGAAGCCATTAAATTTACAACTTTTTTTGTCAAATAAGATAGTTTCGATTCTCGGACGTTTTATGTTGCATGACTCGCAATAAATCCCGCTAGAATTGCATAAGCCAAGCTCTGTTCTCTTATACTATCCCTCTCCTACTTGCATTGTATTTGGTCTCGCATCCTAAGCTACCATTATTTCGATACCAAATTCTATTAACGTTAGCATTATACGCTTTTCTCGGATCCACGTGAGCATGAAGAAATGAGAAGATCACACCGAGGGACAAAGCCATACAAAACTGGATTCACCACTATTCTCGCAAAGTCTAGGTTCAAGATTTCAAAGTTCTAAGTTAAAATATATCAAATAGAATATTCAATCTATTCATTTTAGTTAATTTTACTTTTGATATTTCTAGAAAGCTATGGGGATTGATAGTTTCGAGAAACTATGATTCACTCCTCACTTCTGAGGTAGGATCGAGAGTCTTTTAAATAGATTAGATCAGTTATCTAGTTACTTAGAATAGATTTACAACTAGCACAGGCAAGTAGCCATACTCGACTACTTTGTTTGTTTTTAAATTTTGTCATTAGTTTAATTGTCAATTTCTAAGTATATTAGATAATTTCTCTTTTAAATTCTATTCAGTAGTTTATCAATAAAGATCAGAGTTAGGAATATACATAGATATATCTTGCGTAGTTATTTTATTCTGTCATTAGTTAGCTTTATATCATTTCCTTTTGCATGACAATCACGGGACCTAGGGAGCCCAGAGAATACGTATTCAAGCCTATCGTGCCTCAACCCAATCTTGTTACAGCAATAACTCGATATAGACCAGAATCTTAGAATCCAAGTCTTTAAAACAACAACAGACTTACAACATATCAGTTCACAATTAAGAGGGTTAAACATTGAAGATGACCAAGCACATATGTTTTGGTCAAACCAACCAAACTACAGGTTACCCTAGATAAACATCCGCATGACTATAGAAGGGCTTGAAAGAGAGCAAACATTCGGTTGTGATCCTTTGGTCCCATAGCCAGACGTATGAGAAATTCTCACTGATATAGACACTAGCTTAAGAATTCGTGTTTCGTAATGCCTGTAAGGTACTCTGAGAAGATTGTAAAGCTTGTAGTTCTAAACATAGAATCTGAAAAGGTATACAACTATTGGATACTAGGGATTAGGGACTGATTCCGCACATGACCATAGCAGGTCAACAAAAACCATGAATCTACAGTTGTGATCTACAAATCCCACAACCCAACGAGTCCACAGTAAATCTGACGTTGACGCTAGCTTACACACATTAGTATTCGATCATCATCACATAGTTATCCTTGTTGGATATAGCAGCTAACGAAGCTAAGGATTTCTTGACTAGACTAGAGAATCACCCGTAGAATCCACTATATATCCATCATCCATTTTTATGACCCTGTCGAGAGACATACACGAAACAATCCTGGGTCATTTTCCATGCATCCCACAACCCATAGATTGAATCATGCCAGAGCTCGATATTGATTGGATCCTTTAGCTAGTCATCCTCACCGACCCAGATCTATCATGCCAGTTTAGGTTAGGAGGGCCTTCTTTGCCTTAGATTCACAGATTCCACTAGTGCATGTTGAAGACATAAGATTTCCTAACTAGCTTATCTACACCCCATGCATATTCCATCCCCACCGGTTGTCTCGACACGACCTCGGGAGGTCGGGTGCGAGGAAGAGTTACTTGTAGATTCCCATGCTCACTTGTCACTTTTCCATCATATAGTAACAATCAAATAATAATTATAATCTCATTCGTGGATTAAAAAAAAGGGAACAATCAATCAAGAACAAAAAGTGTACTCACACACCGGGGAAGCAAAAGGGATTACAAAAAAATAGTGCAGATAGTTAGCTCAATGCAGCAGTCGATGGTTTGAACAACATTACCAAGTATGAAAAAATCTCAGATATAAATAAGGTATTTATAAAAAAATGTATACTATACTAAATGTGCACTTTTTTTTATCATGGGCTTATATAGTTGTTATGTCTTGGACCGGATCCTATATTTTTAACCTCATTCCATCCCCGCTTTTCCCTTAAAAATGGTTTGCGGCCTAGCTTTGCTTACCAATTTCTTTTTTTTAATTTTTCCAAACCACCTTGTGAATACTAGTTCCTATCTTTTTCATGTCATTCCAGCCCTACTTTTCCCTATGAAAACACAATCCACAAAGATAACTCTTCTTACCGGTTCCTTCTAATCATTTTGTCACACTACCTTGTTCTTAAAGAAAATAAGGAATCTGTTGGGCCCCAACCAAAGAAAATTTAATCCCTTTTCAGCTCTAGTTTTTATTTCATTTAAACACTTTCAAGTTTCCACCGATCTGTCCCCCTCTGGATTGTTTTTCCCAATAATGATGGCCAGTCACCTAAACACTATTTTTTTAAAAATTTAATGTTTAATGAGACTCAAAATATTGTTTTGGTATTGGTTACATCTACCTTTTTTGTTAGGTTTTGTAGCTTGCTTTCATGTGAGAAAGTGTTAAATATTGTACACTAAGAGTACTGTACACTTTCCAAAGTTTTCTTGTCGGGATTCGGGGCCGGGCCGAGCCTCAAGCACGGTCCGGGGCGGCAAACCTCGATAGCAAAGCTTCAGGGACACACCCCCGATAATTTTTTTTTTTGGCCTTAAAACGTGCCCGATATATTAGGAAACACACTTTTCTCATATGGGCAATATTTTTGACCCATAAGTTTATGGGATGATTTTGGCCCATGGTTTTAATACCCACAATTTTGTAAAATTGATTAAATAGTTGTCTACTTATATGGCTTTATGCATATGGTAGGTGTAATGTAACATTACATATGTGTTTTGAATTCGGGTGTGAATTCTCAGTAGAGTTTGTTAAGTATAGCTCCAAACAGATCTGGGTATTGTATTGAGAGAATGGTGGCTTCTAATAAAATTTGAGCAAGTGATTCTTGGTGGACGTATCCCAAATTGGGTGAACCATGTTAAATATTGTCTCTTTGTGTTGTGTTATTTTATTCTGCACTTTTATTTAAGATTTGTAATACTTTTTGCATATTATTTTCATCACAGATTCTCGTGAGGGATTATTCCACATATTTTATCCCTTATTTCCTAACATTTTTACTTTTAATATGATGATAGAAACAACCCAAGGTAAATATTTCCTAGTACATTGTTTATATAGTTTCAAGTTGACGTTGTGAGAAGATATTCGACGTTAACAAAATGGTAAATGGAAGGTTAAAAATATTATACTAGGTTTTCAATTGTGAGAAATTATTTTGTGCAATGGAAGGTTAAACATATTATATATGTGCATAAATTTTATCTATAAAATATTATAATCACAATGAATTTAAATTTATATATTAAATATTTTAATCATTATTTATCTTTATATGTTAGTCGACGATATAATTCATTTATAACAATATTATCATGAGGCCACGTATTATTGGCGAAGATAGAGTGTTGGCATATGTATTAATTCATTAGGGTTGTTTTGAAAGGCCATAATAATATTAGTATGTCTGAAAGGACACAAACTAATATTATTTAGATATTAGTTATCCCTAAGATTTTACAAAAATAAGAAAGCTATTTCAAGCTTAGCATCCGCTAGGGTATAATTTAATACCATATTTGTAGCTTAGCGATCGGTACTCAAAAATGCATATCATGAATTCATAAGCCTCTAAGACACTGCCACATCATAATATTTTGAACATAGTTGTCGCTAGTATATAATAAAATAAAGAAAGATATTATAGTTCTAGCATCCACTAGGTATTTCTGCAACATATTATTTGGAGCTTAACGGTCTCTAGGGTTTCACAAAATAAAGAAATCTATTGTAAGTATAGTGTTCGCTAGGTATTGCCAAAAATAAAGAAATATATTGTAAGTCTAGCATCCGCTAGGTATTGCCACTAGGTTATGCCTCAATTTTTTTCGAGCTTAGGGATCAATACTCAACAATGGATATCATGAAGTTATATGCCACTAAGACACTACCACAACATATTATTTGGAACATATTAGTTGCTAGGATTTATCAAAATAAAGAAAGGTATTGCGAGTCTAGCATCCACTAGGTATTGCTGCAACATATTATTTGTACCTTAGCGGTCACTAGTATTTCAAAAATTAAATTAAGGTAGTATGAAATTAGCGGCCTCTACATACTGGAACAACATAATATTTTTTAAAAAAATTCTATAGGATTTACCATTTTAAATGAAATTGATTTGAGCTTAGTGGACCTAGCCTTTACAACAATGTAACAATTTAAGCTTTGTATTCATTAGGATTTAACACATAAGATTTGGGTCATAGAGGTCATAAGAATTTAACACATTAACATAAGATTCCAGGAGGCTAGCATCCATTAGAATATGCGTACTCATAATGTTTACAAGTTGTTGGTGGTATGCTTTAACAAATCAAATTAACAAATTTTGAGCTACATGACATTTAGTTGCTTCCACAATAGAATATTTCGAGCTTGGATGTCTCGAGCATTTAACAAGATGAAGTATGGAATTTTTAGCTTGATGTCTGCTATCTTATGATGTAACATATTATTTGAAGATATTCTATTGCTAGGACGGGAAAATTTTATTAGCAAATATTCGTTAATTTATGAATATTTTGGTTTTGAAATTTGAAATTGGCTAATTTTTAGGGTACAAGTTAGGACCAATTCACCAAAATTTTCTAGGTACAAGTTAATTTTATGGGTCAATTTTCCATCCTGCAAAATAAAAATTCACAAAATTCTCCTGAATATAGTCAGTCGGTAGCATATTTTTATGCTACCAGCTAACAACATAGAATATGTTGTTGGCCAGTAGAATTTTTAATGCTACCAACCAACAACACTTTTATGTTACTACCAATTAAAAGCATATAGTTATGTTGTCAGTCGGTAGCATTTTTTTATGCTACTGGCTAACAACATACTATATGCTTTCGGTTGGTATCATAAAAATATGTTACCTACTATTAGCATATAAAAATGTACTTGTCTGGTAGCATTTAATAGTGATTTCATGATCTCTTAATATTGTCCTTTCATGTGAAAGATATTTTTCCCACAAATATTTTCCAAGGATTTTTTTGGAAGGAACCTTAAAATTTTCCCTACACTAGATTCAACTAGAAAAATTTCAAGTATTGAAAGCTTAGCGCCACTAATTTATGCCTCAAAATATTTTTCTAATCTTAGAGATCCGTACTCAAGATCGGATATCATGAAGTTATACACCACTAAGACACTTTTCTAACATATTATTTGGAGCTTAGCACTGCTAGGATTTCACAAAATAAAGAAAGATATTGGAATTCTAGTGTCCACTAGGTATTACCGTAACATATTATTTGTACCTTAGTGGTTGCTAGGATTTCACAAATTAAATTATAGTATGAAAATAGTATCCTCTCACAGTCTTTGTAAAAAAATATTTAAAAAAAAATTCTACACAATTTACCATTTTAAATGAATTTTTGTTGGCTAAGTGGTCACTAGCCTTAACAACAATGTAACAATTTAAGCTTTATGCTTCATTAGGATTTAACAAATAAGATTTGGGTCATACAAGTTGCAAGAAATCAACACATTAACATAATATTCCTAGAGGCTAGTGTCTCTGCTAGAATATGCATACTCATAATGTTTGCAAGATGTTTAGATACTTTAACAAATCAAATTAACATGTTTTGAGGTACATGGCACCTAGTTGCTTCTAGAATAGAATATTTTGATCTTGGATGTCTCGAGCATTTAACATGACAAAGTATGAAATTTTTATCTTGACAAATCATTATATTATGTTGTAGCATATTATTTGAAGATATGTTGTCACTAGGATTTAACTAAAAACATGTTAGATATGTCAAGCTTAGCGGCTACTAGGTTATTCCTTGAAAAATATTTCGAACTTAGAGATCGGTACTCAAGAATGGATATCCTGGTTATATTTTGCTAAGACACTGTCAAAACATATTATTTGTAGCTTAGCCACCGCTAGATTTCACCAAATAAATAAATATATTGGAATTCTATTGTCCTGGTAGGTATTATCATAACATATTATTTATACCTTAACGGTCGCTCATATTTCACAAATTAAATTAAAGTAGTATGAAATTAGTAGCCTCTATGTACTGCAACAACATAATATTTAAAAAAAATTCTACAGAATTTACCATTTTAAATGAAATTGATTTGAGATGAGTGGCTGCTAGCCTTTACAATGATGTAACAATTTAAGCTTTGTGTTCGTTAGGATTTAACACATAAGATTTGGGTCATAGAGGTCACAAGAATTTAACACATTAACATAAGATTCCAGGAGGCTAACGTATGCTAGAAGATGTTTTACTCATAATGTCTCGTAAGTTGTTGGCGGTATCCTTTAACAAATAAAATTAACAAGTTTTGACCTACATGGCTTCTATTTGCTTCCAGAATAGAATATTTCAAGCTTGGATGTCTCGAGCATTTAAAAAGATGAAGTATGAAATTTTTATCTTGGCGTCCGCTATCTTATGTTGCAATATATTATTTGAAGATATTATGTCGTTATTATTCAAGTAAAAACATTTTAGATATTGCAATCTTAGCGGCCATTGGGTTATGGCTCGAAAACATTTTCTTGAGCTTAGAGATTGGTACTCAAAAATGGATATCATGAATTTATACACCACTAATACACTTCTGTAACATATTATTTGGAGCTTAGTGCCCACTAGGAGTTCACAAAACAAAAAAATATATTGGAATTCCAACGTCTACTAGGTATTTCTTTGAGATAGGTATTCACCATTTTAAATGAAATTGATTTGAGATAAGCAACTGCTAGCCTTTATAATGATGTAACAATTTAGGTTTTGCATTCATTAGGATTTAACAAATAATATTCCAAGAGGTAGCATCCACTAGAATATGCGTACTCATAATGTTTGTAAGTTGTCTATGGTATGCTTTAACAAATTAAATTAACAAAATTTGAGCTACATGTCTTTATCTTAGCGTCCACTTGTAAAACAAAGACGAAAGCCTACAATATTTTATTAATCAACCAAATAATTTTACGAAAGATGTGCTACAATTTTTATACATATTGGAGAACAATATACAAAGAAATAAATGGGTTGCACAGGTACAACCGAAATCACAACATCTTCCAAAATATATTCGAGAAGCAACAAACAAATAAGTTACAACTATGCAACAAATAGTCCTACGAGATAAAAATCCAAATATAATGGTTATAAAAACATAACCAAATAACAATAACCATACGTGACTTAATAAGTCAAATAATATGGTTTTAACAATATAATAAGTTATCACAAATTATTACCTATGAAAATACAATGCATAATTATTATCCTAACATTCCCCCTTTAATTTTTGATTGTCTCAAGGGATGAGGAGAGGAACTCTCTGAACAACTTAAACTTTTAACATGAAATTGACTTCGTGATGATATATGCTCGTTGTTCAGCTATTGGATAAAAATTAAGTTATATATTGTGCTTCAAGACATGCACATATATGAAATACCTCAATGTGTTTTGTTATTTCATGAAAAACTAGATTGCAAACAAGTTTGAGAACACCTTCATTGTCTATATACATGGTGGTCGGTTTTCCTATGGTATTCTAAGTCCTTCCAGTATCTGACGTAGCCATATTGATTCACAAAAAGCTTCACCTACAGAATGATACTTAGCTTCTATAGAAGAGAGAGAAACATAGTGTTATTTCTTACTTCCTCATGATATTGGTCCGTAACCCATAAAGACACAAACCACGAAGTGGATTTTATTTCATTAATGTTGCTGCGCATGATCTCGAATCCAAATATCCCGACAAGAAGAATTTTTCATTCTTCTTTTATTCTAGATAAAGATCCATTGTTCCCTTGAGATATCTCAAGATACACCTTGTTTCCTTCCAATGAAAAAAATTGGGTTCTTGCATGAACCTGGATAGATAGCTCATTGCAAAGCTAATATCTGGTCTAGTGTAGGTTAGGTAAATGAGACTCCTAATCAACTACCAATAGAGAATGGAATTTATCATAGGATATGGATCTCGACGAGATAAGTACAATGTGTTATCCATAGGTGTGGAAATTAGTGTGCAATCTGCATTGTGAATTTATCAAGTGTCGTTTTGGTATATTTTAACCGATAAAAAAAGATATGATTCTCTTTCTACCATACTTCCAATCCAAGACAATAGTGTATAATCCCAAGATTTGTCATGTCAAACGATTGTTTAAGATATTTCTTTGTTGCATCGATCATCCTTACTAAACTTCCAGTGATGACTAGATCATCGACATAAAAAACCACAATCACAATCTCCCCCCCTTTCTTTTAGGGTAGAGATTGGGATCATATGGATTTCTAACAAATCCATGCTATACGAGATGTTAGTCAATTTTGATGTACCATACTCGGGTGCCTATTTGAGGCCATACAAATATTTCTTTATTCTCAATACCTTTTCTTCCTAACCAAGTACAACATATCCCGCAGGTTGAGTTATGTAGACTTCTTGTAAATATCCATTCAGAAAGCCACTTTTTACATCCATCTGATGGAATTTCCAACCGAACTATGCATCTAGAGAAAAGATCATCCTAAATGTTTTGATCTTAGTTGTAGGAGAAAATTTCTCCTCATAGTCAATGCCTTCTTTTTGTGCAAACCCCTTTGCTACTAGTCTCAATTTATATCTGTCCACTTTCCCATCTACTTTGTACTTTGTTTTGAATATCCATCTACATCAAATGGGTTTCTTCTTTGGTGGAATATCAACAAGTTTCCAAGTGTTATTTTTCATCACTAATTTGTATTCAACATCCATGGCATCTTTCCAAGATTTTGATTTTAGGGCTTCCTGGACTATAGAGGGATCGTTAGATTCAATAAATCTAGTCATCAAAGAAAAGTTCACTTATTCTCTTTCTTTACTACGATTATGTAGTCCACAGGTGGATGTATTTGGTGGGGCATCCATTCTTGCATCTTTTAACATGATAGTATACCACTTGGGCATACGTTTAACTATTCATGTGGGTCGTTGTTCTATCCGATCATCACCATCATACCCATCATTACTTTCATTACCAAAGGGGAACATTAGCTTTAGTTTTTACAACCGGTGAAAAATCTACATCAAGTGAGTCTGGAGGAGGTGACTCTACTACCTTATTCTCAAAGATATCAACATCTCTCCTAGTGTAGACTTTCCTAGTCTTAGGATCCATCAATCTGTACCCAAGAGTCTCTTCACTGTACCCAATGAAGATGAGTTTTTGTGATTTCACATCCAGTTTCTTTCTATTCTCCTTGGGTATGTGCATTCTCACTTTGTACCCAAATACTCTGAGGTGTGCAACAGATGGATTCCTTTTTTACCATGCTTCTAGTGGCATTAATCCGTCAAGAGCAACAATGGGCACTATGTTCAAAAAATACACTTTGTTGTATTTTTTGCTTCTACCCATAATGTATTTTCTAGTCTAAAGTCATCAATCATACATCACGCCATTTCCATGATAGTATGATTCCTTCTCTCAACAACACCATTTTTCTCAGTAGTGTGTGTGGAGGAGGCATTTGTCAAAGAATTCAGAGTTTTTAGATAGTCTTTGAACTAATTATTGGTGAATTCCCCCTTAATCTAAGTGGAGAGATATGATGTGATGACCCGTTTTATTCTCAACAAGTAATTTCAAATTTTTGAAGGTTTCAAAAGCTTCGTTTTTCTTGTGAAGATAGTATATCCACATTTTTTTGAATAATTATCAACAAAAATCATGAAGTATTAAAATCTAGAATGACTCGGTTGCATTGGACCGCAAATATTGGTATGAACCAAATCAATCTTACCATGAGCTCAAAAATTACTCTTCTAGAATGAAGCTCTGTGTTGTTTTCCTACTAGGCAGTGAGGACACTTGTTTGTATCCTTCTGAAGAGATGGTAAACCATGTACCATATTGTACCGATGAAGTGTCTTGAGATACTTGAAACTTATATGACCAAGTCTCCGATGCCACAATTGTGCAGAGGTAGAATTCTTAGCCACAAGTGCCTGATCATATTTGTGGAAAAAATCAAGCTGGAACATGCATCCCACATTAGAGGCTTTTGCAACTATTTTTGAGCCTCATGATTTGTCTTGAATTAAACACATTTTCTTGCCAGAATGACTATCAAATTCAATTTTTAAGTTATGATCTAGGAGTTTACTTGACAAAAAAAAAATTAGTCAACCCAGGGGACATATAGAACATCTAACAATCTACAATTACGTGAACCAAGAGGTAGATAAATGTTCCCAATCCCCTAAACTGTGTATGAAGTATCATCACCTAATGAAACATGATTCTTCGAAGGTGTGTCCCTCATTGAATTAAACCAGTCTCTGTGGCCTGATCATGTGTTGAGTGGCTTTTGAATCAACATACTAGACATCACTAGATGATGTGGAAGGTTCACTTGATCGAGCAATGTACAAGTAGTCTTCAGTATCTGAATGTTCTTCTTGCTCAACAATATTTCCTTGCTGATGGGGTCTTCTTTTCTAGTTCCCCTTTTTTTTCCCTTGATTGTAGTTTGAATGTCCCTTGTGATATTTCTAGTTTTGAGGTCTAGAGTTTCTTGATGAACCTTTCTTATAAGTGTTATACCAACAATATTTCAATTCATGTCCTCTTTTGCAGATTGGACATTTCTTCTTCTGTTGCTTATCCCCTTGTTGATTATGATTCTGATATTGGGGATTTTCATAGGAATTAGGTTTTCTTTTCCCTTTTCCTTTCCATTTTTGATGACAATAAAGTTTCTGCTCCTCTTCATCATCCATATTATATAGGGATTCCTCTTGTCGTAGTAGGTTTACCAACTTGTCAAAACTAACTATTGTATCTGATAAGTTGAGTGTTATCACAAAAATGTGGTATGAATAAGGGAGTTCTCTTAGAATAATTGGAATGAGAGATTCATCAAGTGACCTCCTCTCCTAGGGTTAGAAGTGAAGCCCTCAACTCTGCAACTCTTCTCAAGAAAGCTTCTATTTTTTCATTTTTCTTAAACTTTAGTGTGTGTAACTGACTCTGCAAATTCAGTATGACATTCTTATTTTTGGCCTTGTACACCATGCTCAACTTATCCCACACTTCTTTAGTTATTTTGGCATCTTGAATGTGGGGTTTTACATCATCAGACACTCCAAACAAGATTATGAACTTGGATTTCTTATCCGATCTATCAAACTATCATTGTTGTGTTGTATCAATAGTTGATTTGGTTAGAGTACCATTCACAATAGGCCAAATATCTTCAAACTCAAGATGTGTCCTGATTTTTGTCTTCCATGCAACATAGTTGTTTCCTATTATTAGTTGTGAATATGGAAGAAATAATTTGGGGCATTGGTGTCCATTTTAAAAATTCACTGATAGGGTTAGGCTCTTATCACTCCAGGTATAAGGTCTCCCATTCTATATATCGTCAGTCCAATATACCAAACCTTTCTATATACACGCCCTTCTGATATACCCATCGGTACATGGAAGAAGATTGCCCTTTTGATATACCTGGAGGTATGTGGAAGAGGAATTAACGTATGTGAAATAGTTCAATACATGGTACCAAGATAGGACTAAAAGGGGTCTGTGTGATTATTGAAATCGGCTCAAATAAATATCCTCATAAATGCGCATAACTTTGCTATATACTTTAATAATTCTCAATCCAAATTTACATCAAGAAATCGTTCAAAGATGGATGGGATAGCTCAGAGTGTGTGCATTGTGTCCTTATTAATCCCCATCTATTTAAAGGGTCAATGCCCATACGACGTTGTTGCAGCTATATTAGGCGTGAAGTGTAGTAGTTATCGCAATGGCTTTACCTGTAAGTGCTTCCTAAAGGCACTGTTTATACTGAAAGCTGTGAATGAGATCTAGGATATTATGAGTGTTTTAGAACCAAATTTCACTTTTTTTAGTATAATTCTCTACCATTTTTTTGAGTAGTTATAGTGTTTGTGGTTGACTATGATAACCTACAAATTATTACAATATACTGAAGCATATAATTACATTCAAAAAAATTGAAAAATTGAATGGAAGGAAAAAAATTGTTTTTCAGTGGCCCCGTGGCCTTCGAGCCCAACATGGATTTGTGAGCAAAACCATAAAAAAGTGGCTCAAAATTCTATTTTCAGCTACCCCTCCTTTGGAAAAAAATTCCAAAATAAAAATTGAGCAATTTTGGAGATTTTTTTACCCTTTGTAGTATTTTTCCTGGTAAATTTAGTAGTGGATTTAGTTATAACTAAGGCTTTAGTGGTGTTTTTTGGCTATTTTTTCCTCCTGATTTTGGGGAGAACCACTAAATTTCAAAATTATTTCAAAAACTTGTATTGGGGGTGGGGGTCCAACCTTGGACCGATTCCACCTAAACCCTTTGCACTATCCACATTGGCACCAAAGTACTTATACTATGAAATGGAGGTGTAGATATTTATACAAAGAGAACAATTCACTAACCTTTGATAAGGCAATGTGACTTGATGTGGCTCGAAATGGATGCTTGTGAAAACTCAACATGGCGTATTTGAATGGAGAGTTCACATGGTTGTGTGAATTGGCAAGGCGGTTAAGTTTTTGGACTGAAAATCAGATCTCCTTGTTATACGACCATTTTGATTTTTATCACCATCGATTTCTATTTTCTCCACCATATATTTCTATGCAAATTTCCAACTTTGATCTCTTCTATTCGATGTCTTTTTCAAATGTAGTTCACTGATTGTATTGTATGCCTCTCGATTTTTATTTTTTTTATTAACCGCTATTTTTACAGAAGTCGTTGTCTTTGTTTTGCAGGGTCTGTGTGGAGTCTTTGTTCAATGAGTGGTGATTTGGTGGAGTGATTTCCTAGCTTGATGTTGTCAATAACCTTGAGTTGTTCAATAATGAGTTAATCCCACATTTGCAAGATTCGTTGGATACAAAACCATACATCTCACCTTTTGGCTCAAAAGATAGTTCACCCTCTCGTATGCAAAATAACTCGACTAGGTTATAAGTCAATGTGTGACCCATTCTAATTAGGTGCATAGCTCACCAATTAAATATGGTTGAGCAAGAGGAGAATAGCTTGGTTAGGGGTGAATGGAACTCACCTTTATTAACTTGATGTCTTGATCGCTAAATGTAGCGGTAACTAAATAAATTTCTAAAATTAGATACAAAACCCCCAATGGGGATTTTTTTTTAAATTTTGTGAGTGCTAAGAAGAAAATTTTCCTGGTGCAGAGGGTACCAAGGAAAAAAAAATTGCTTTATGTTTACCTAGATCTCACATAGAAGGTTGTGGGACTGCAGCAAAGATCTCGGGAAGTTCTTGGAGGAAGCACTGGCTCTCCAATGATGTAATTTTCTTCTCCAAAACTTTTCCTTCTTCTAGAAACATTCTCCAACATTTCCAAGAGCATCAACCAGCTCTAATACCAAATGTAAAAAAGGGATGAAAGCTCAGTATTATTTTATTTATCAACCAAATCATTTTACAAAAGATGTGCTACAATATTTATACATATTGGAGAACAATATATAAACAAATAAATGGGTTGCATTGTACAACCAAAATCACAAAAATTTCAAAATACATCCGAGAAATAACAATAATTAAGTACAAAAAATAAGTTGCAACTATGCAACAAATAGTCCTATGAGATAAAAATCCAAATATAATGGTTATAAAAACATAACTAAATAAAACTAACCATACGTGACTTAATAAGTCAAATAATATGCTTTTAATAATATAATAAGTTACCCCACCACCACTCGCTGTCACCCCCTACCGTAGTCCAGTGCTTCATCTCCCATTCCCCTACTATCAAGCTCCCACCCCCACTTCGCTTCCACCTCGGCCAGACCGGTCACCAGGTCATCTAGAAGGCTTAACCTCGATACTCTTGCTGTGGGGAAGGGTCCTCATGAAATTGAAATTGCACATGACCTCCTGAATATTAGTAGTGCTAGTCCCCGGGATGTGCATATGGAGAGCTCTACAAAAAGGCTGGAAGCCTTAGAAGCTGATATGAAGCTGTTGAAGGATGAGGTTAAGAACTTGGCAAAACAGAAAGGAAAGAGGAAGAAGGAGGAGGAGGTGGGTATTGATAACAGCCAGATTGAAGATATCTACAAGAAGCTGAACTCCTTAGACTCCCATTTAGGGAAGGCCAAAACTCGTCATGATTACAATATGGCCATTTTTAGTGTGATTGAGGAGTTCATTGAGCAGCATGTCAGAAGTGTCTCCAATCTCAGCGGAGTTCCAACACTTTGGGGCAATGATAAGGAAAGCAAAAGGACCATTGATCAGCTAGATAAGACTGACGCTGCCCACATGACAACTTTGGGAATGTTCAAATCCTAGAAGAACATCAAAACCAGCATCGACAAAGCTGCCAAGAAGTAGTTGTAGGTGCTTTAGCTGCTCTTGAATGTTTTTTTGTTGTTTTTTTCGGTCTCTTTGCTACTTTTTTGCAGAGTTTTTGTTGTTTTGTCTTGATTGGGTAGCTATTTTTTGGCTACTTTGGGCTTCATTGTCACACTTGGATTTTGATCCTTTTTTTTTCTGGTTTTCATTCCTATTCTAGCTCCTAGGCCCTCTATTGTACACAAGGGTATAGTCCCTTTCAAAAAACTATTTGCCAATAATAAAAATATATAATAAGTTATCACAAATTATTACTTATGAAAATACAATGCATAATTATTATCGTAACACCACTATCTTATGTTGCAACATATTATTTGAATATATGTTGTAGTTAGAAAAATAGGTAGGATATTATGAGGTTAGTGGTTGGTAGGTTATGACTTGAAAAAAATTTTGAGCTTAGCGTTTGGTTCCCAAAAATTTATATCATGAAGTGATACGCCACTAAGACACTTTGCCACATCATAGTATTTGAAACATCTCTCGCCCCCACCATTCCACCGATGATGTGGCACGTTCTAATTGGTTGGTAGGCCTCCCATGGGAAAATTTCCCTACAAAACTCCGCCGAGCCATAACTTGAAAAATATGAGTTAGGAAAACTTTACCATTCCAAAAGTTTGAGAAGATGCTCTATCTAATGAAACCATTTCCAGAAATTTTTGAGTGCCTAAAATATAAAAATTTCTAACCGAGACACAAGGAAGGAAGGAAAGAAGGGTTTTAGCCAAAAATAAGCAAGGAGCTTATTTTGGATAATAATTTTGGCGACTCGGAGGATCATCTTCCTGCTGGATGAAGTTACCGGTTTCCTGAAGCAATCCATTGGGCATGTAGTCATAAAATTCTCTACTTGGTACCCCAACTGATAAGAAAATTACAAGGAGGAAAAATGTGAGAGTAGAATCATCACCTGATCTGGAACATGGCCTGCAAAACTACATGTTTGGGATAGCAAGCTTGTGCCAAAGCACTTAGGGAAAGTAAAAACTAAGCTACAACAAAACAATGTGCATAAGCACTTGGAGGAATGAAAACCTAAGCTAATATGTACAAGGTGGAGAACTTCCTTCTAGTAGCAATGCTTTAGATGGATTCCATTAACTGGAATCTACAGTTCTTCACCATCCAATGTAGACAATTGGAAGGCATTGTTGTTCTTACACTTTGTGACCATGTAGGGGCCACTCCAAATGGCATAAAACTTTGAATGCCTTCCTGTATTTTCTCGTATGCATCCCATTTCAACACTAGATCTCTAACTTGGAAGGTTCTAGCCTTAGCTTTCCTATCAAAAGTCTTCTTGATCAAGGCTTGATCCTTCTCCATTGCTTAGGCTGCATGCTCTCTAATCTCTTGGAGCTCCATCAATTCTGCATACATATCTAACCTCCATGGGTTCAAACTCCAACAATTCCAATTGCTTCATGAGTTCCAACGTTGGCAACTCAAGTGACATGGGCAAAATTGCCTCTCTTCCATAAACAAGCTTGAATGGAGAATTACCTGTGGATCTCTTGGGATTTATCCTATCATCCCATAAGGTTGATTTCAATTTAGTATGCCAAGTCCTCTAATTTTCATCAAGAGTCCTCTTGATGATCCTTAACAAGTTCTTGTTTGTAGACTCGGCTTGGCCATTACCTTGAGGGTAATAATTTGATGAAGTGCTTAGATAAATCCCATTTTTGACAGCCCATTCTAGTCACCTTTGATCCTATGAATGCCAAGGCATTATCTGATATTATAGTGGTAGGTATACCAAATCTGGCTACTATTCCCTCATAGAAGTCTAGAATGCTAGATTCATTTGCTTCTTTAAGTGCCACTACCTCAGTCCATTTGGTGAAGTAATATGTGGTTGTTAGGATCCACTTGTGTCCTTGGCTTGAGTTTGGGTTAATGACTCCAATGAATTCCAAACCCAATGCATGAATGGTTGGTCAGCTGAAATTGGGTACAATGGAAGGGCTACTAATCTTTCCTTTCCTGTGAAGAAAGCACAACTCTTGTAGCTCTTGATCCATGCATAACAATCATCAAATACCTTGGGCCAATAATAGCCAGCCTTCATGATCTTGAGGGCTGTCACTCTTGGAGAAAAATGACCTCCAGTTGTGCCATCATGGAACTCTTCCAATGTTCTATTAATCTGATTTGTTCCAACACATCTCAAGCACACTCCATTTGCATCTTTCTTGAACAAAACACCATCAACAAGTGCATATGGGATAGCCTGCAATCTGAAGTGCCTTCTCTTTGTTTTGTTCATCTCTGGAGGGCATAGGCCTGTATGCAAGAAGTGCATTATGTCTTGGGTCTAGCAAGGAGTGAGGAAACCATCATTCTTTTCTTGAACATTACCTTGTTCTTGGTTGTTTTGCAGCACCAAAACAACATCCTTTTCATTGCATGCTTCCATTGATTTGCTTAAGACCAACTATTCACATAATCCTTTTCCTCTGACCAGCTTGGTGACTTTGATCTCAATGTCATACTCCATGACATGAGTAATCCACCCTGCACATTTTTCATTTAAATATTTGTTGAGGAGGAAGTCTTTAACTCCCACATGAGAAACTAGCAATTGAACCTTGTTGTTTGAAACTAGATGCTTAAATTTCTTCAAGCTCCTAATCACTGCAAGAACATGCTTCTCAATGAAAGAGTACCTCACCTCATAGTCCTCCAGGCTTTGGCTAAAGAAAGTAATTGGCTGCTCTGCCTTTTCTTTGTTCTGATGTACTAAAATTATAGAGATTGTATCATCACCTCCAAATGCATAAAGGATAAAATCCTTAGAGAAATCTGGGTTAATGAGGGTTGGATCTTGTGAGATAGCCTCTTTGATTGCCTCAAAACTAGCCTTACCTTCTGTTGTCCATTTGAAATCCATGCTTTTCTTCAACATCATAGTTATTGGCTTGACAAGGGCTGTAAAATCTGGAACAAACCTCTCGAACAAAATTGATCCTTCCCAAGAAACTTTGAAGGGCCTTCTTATGACTTGGTAATGGTAGTGCTTTTATGGCCTCAACCCTCTCTGGATCAATTGCCAATCCTTCCTTGGAAACAATGTGGCCTAGGAGCTTTCCTTCATGAGCTAGAAAAATACATTTTTTGGGATTTAAGGATACCCCAAATCTTCTACATCTTTGGAACACTTGTCTCAAATGAAAGAGATGGTCTGCTATATTTTTAGAAAAAAAGTGATATCATCTAAATATACAATCACCATTTTGTTGATTAATCCTTGAATGCCATATCCATTGCCCTCTGGAAGGTAGCTCCAGCGTTGGATAGCCCAAATGAAATTTTTCTATATGCATAAGTCCCCCATTTGGTTGTAAAGGTTATTTTGAACTGATCCTCTTCTTTTACCATGATCTGATTGTACCTTGAATAACCATCTAGCAATGAAAACCTCTCAAAGCCAATAACAACTTGTAAAATCTGCTCCATAGAAGGCGGTGGGTAATGATCCTTGAGAGATGCTCTATTCAAATCTCTCGAATTCTAAACACAATCTGATTTCTCCACTCTTCTTTCTAACTGGAACCAATTTTTCAACCCAACTAGACTGCTTGATAGGAAATATGATACTTGCCTCTATTAACTTATTCAATTCCTTCTTCATAAGAGGCTCCATGTTTGGATCGACTAGAATTTGTTTCTCCCCGATGGGTTTAGCATTTGGATCCAATTCAATAGTGTTTTGAGCTAGCTTGGTATTGAAACCCATCAAATCCTCAGGAACTCTTGACAAAGTTTCATAAACTCATACCTTTCTTGCTCGGTTACTACTTTGCCAATTTGAAGTGACTTTCCTTCTCTAACCAAGATGGGCACTTTGAACCTTCTCCCTTAACTCGATATTTTCTTTCTCTTTCCTAAATTGATCATTAGGATTGAAAATGGACTCAAGTGACAAGTCCCTTTGGTAGTTTGTTGGTTCTTAGTTGTACCACCCGATCACCATCTTGTTGTTCTAATTTTTCCCGATTTTTGGCTAAGAACTCGCTTCTTGTAATAAATTGATGATTTGTTGATCATTTTCAAACACTTGCCATCTTACATTGTTGTGCTGAACTAATGGCCTTACAATCACATGAATGCTTGGCTATACTTTATCTTCTTTAATAATTTCAACCACATCAAAGGCTGCCCCAACTATTACAAGCCTGTCAGCAGCTTGGTTTTGTTTCCTAGGGATGGAATTTATGCCAAAGCCCTCAAAATCCTCAATGAGGTCCCACACCCTATTCTTATAACGATTGATAAGTTCATTTTTGGTAGCATGATGCCCTCTAGTGATTGACAATCAGCTCACTTTGTCACCAAAGACTTGTAATTTCTTGATACCTCTCTTGATTTACCAATGCAATCCTTGTATCAGAGCTTCATATTCAGCAGTGTTGTTAGAACATGCAAACTGAAATCTAAAGGCTGAATAATATTTAATGCCTTGAGGTGAAACAAGCATAGCTCCCCCTCCTACACCTTTCCTACTTCTTGATCCATCAAAAAATAGCTGCCATACCTCATTTTCATCCTTATGGTCTGGCTTGGTGATGCTAAGAATAGGTTGATTTTCTTCATGTATGCAATAAACTCCTAGCTCAGATTCTTCTATTTCTTAGTAGGGATCAAAAGCATGTACTTTGTTTGCCCACTCATCAAGAGTCAAATCTGGGATGCTCCCAACTTTGGTGTCAACTTCATCTGTGCTTGGATAATCCTCTTGATCAAATGTTGAACAATTGGCATTGATTGGGCTTGGAGTATGAGGCTCAATGTGAAAGTTTGCAATAGGCTCAGATCTGATTGTGGCCTTAGTTCCATATCTGGTTCTAAACAACATGTGTGACCAATCAGTAGATAAATATCCCCCAATTCTAGCTGTGAAATCCCTTGACAAGCATAAGGAAAAGAGTGGTGGCAAATCTATTACTGACACATCTTGTAAAATAGTAACATTGGGACATGCATGTAAAGTAAGATTCAAATCTTTAATCACTCCCACTATTATTACTATTGTCCCATCCAGTTACACCACCCCTTTTGATTTGAATTCATATTTGAGGCCTAGCTGATTAGATATTTTCTTGGGCATTACAAAATTACTTGCCCCAGAATCAATCATACAATTGTGTACTAACTTATCTCCAATGATAAATGAAACATAGAATGGAGGGGGATTCAAAAATTTACCTTTTTTTCCTCCATGATTCCCTTCAGGTTGAGCAGAATTTGTGAGTACTTTCTCTTACATATGAACTTCCTGAGTTGAAGATGACCAATCCTTCATGGCAGCTTGTAGAAGATCCCTTTGGCCTAGGATGGATAATGATTCCCACATTGATATATTCACGTTTGTCTTCTTCATCTGATCAATGATGTTGAATGGGGATGAAACATATCTTTGTTGCCCCTTAGTCTGCACATTCTTCTCTTGCACATGGGCAGCAACAGCTGGCATTTGAATTGGTCTAGAAGGTGGCTTGGGCTGTCCTTGCATGTTTGGAACTACATTTTTCTTGCCAACACTTTGTGGAGTGGTGGAAGGTTGTGGATCACTTGGAGCCAATGAATTCCCTTCACCAATATTCCTCTTTTTTGACCTTGTATTGGCTGCTACACCTTGAGACATTACTTGATTTATGCCACAAAAATCCTCAACCTGCCAATTCACTAGTGTAGTCTCATTTGGAGCTACATTTTGCTTGGGATGTTCCTTGTTGTTGGTTTATTTCTTGGCTCACCTCACCCTCTCGCCTAGTTGTTGTCACCATCAAGGCTTGGTTCAAGGCACCATTGAAGCACTTATATTGGTTGTGAGGTTCATTGCATGGGAAACACCAATCATACTCTTGTGCTACATTATTTTGCACTGACACTAAGGCTTTAGAGGCAGATGCAACATTGGGATTATAGGGCTGAAATAGTCTATTAACAGGAGGCCTTGTTTGATTTTGATTTTCAGCTAGATTGGGTGGCCTATTAGGCTGATATGGTTGCTTATTAGGCTAAGCTTGAGGCTGGTAAGAAGGTCTAAAAATTTGGGCCTGCTACCTCTTGAGTGTAACCAGCTCATTGCCTAAATTTTGCAAAATCTGTTTCATGAATTCTTGGAGTTCATTTGAAGCACTAGAGGATGAAGTAGAAGTTTCATTTGAACTTTGATTTCTAGGAGTGGGAATAGGAGCTATAGTAGGTGCTTGATTAGTGCTTGGATTTTCTAAATTTGGGTATAAGGGCATGGGAGGCCTAGGAGCTAGTTTACCAGCTTGAATTAAACAATTCTCAGCTCTAATGGCAATGCTATAAGC
Source organism: Taxus wallichiana var. yunnanensis (assembly GCA_018340775.1). NCBI lineage: Eukaryota > Viridiplantae > Streptophyta > Pinopsida > Cupressales > Taxaceae > Taxus > Taxus wallichiana. Next base: position 79,040,578 of record CM031234.1, read on the forward strand.
AGCAGGTATAGTTGTACCTCCCATGGATTGAATTAACATAGAAATATTAGAATTCAAAGCTTTAAGATAGTATAGAAAATCACCTTGTTTGTTGGCCTTACTACCACTGGAATTCTTTCCCAAGTCCTTTGAAATCTGAAGTTGAAGTCAGTTAGCTACTCATTGGGAGCTCTCTTGATGGTTGTCAATTGTTCTAATAGAGACAAGTTATCTCCCTTTTCTCCAAACTGCTCATGGAGAGCTATGCACAATTGATTCCAATTTTGGATAGAACTAGCCCCAAGGCTTCTAAACCATTTCAATGCTTTCCCTTTGAATGAAGATGCCAGCAATTTGATAGCAATTTACATCTCATTAATCTCATGGATTGCACACACATTAGCAATATCCTTGACATGATCACCAGGAGTGGTCTGATTTTCTCCAGTGAAATATGGAATGTTATTTAATGTTGTAACTAGAACTGGATTTTGTGCATTGAGAGCAAGTGGGCTGCTGCCAATGAAGTTGACATAAGGGTTGGGTTGTGCCATTCTAATTGGCTTGAGAACCCTTGTTGATTGAGTGAAAGGTCTAGAAGGTGGAGGAGTTGATAGAGTTCTGTTTGGTGGAGATGGAGACCTTTGAATCCTCCTTCCTTTATGCCTTCTTCCAGGAGATAGCTATAGATATTCAGACAATCCCTCTTCTCTAGATTTTGATCTTGTGTTGATTCTTCTCATGAATCTTAATACTATGACTGCTAAAACCAATTGATTTTTCTCTTGAGAGTTGTCAGATGTGTATATAAGGGTTCTTCTCAAGCAAGAAACTTGCAAAAAATGCACATCAACTTTTTTGCAATGAAGATGAAGACCTCTAAGGTCCCACTGGGCGTGCCAAAACTATTAGTGCAAATCAGCAACACCCCTAGATGTTTATCAGATTTCTAGTTTGATAATGGACATCCAGTGTGATTGCACAACATTGAATCTTTTCCCCAAGTGTGGGACTTGTAAAAATGGGAAAATAATCTCTAGATTAGAGGCTGGTTCCTCAACTCCTTTGATCAGATGTATTGCTTGAAAATTGCAGAGGTTTAAACTCAAAATCCTACTCTAAATTCCAAGGGACAGAGATAAAGATGCAAAGAAATAAAACTAAGACTAATAAGGTGATACACCAAAGGAGTGGTGAACATTTACTTCTGCAAAATTGACACAGATTAAGAGAATGTAACAAAACATCATGCACAAACTGATAAAATGTAATGAAAGATCATAAATGAAGCAAACAACACAAGAAGAGGACTGAAACTCATTCACAGAGCTTGCATTGTCATTTTCAATATCAAAAATACATGCATTACAATAACAGAGAGGTAGAAAACATGTTGCAGTCCTGAAAGAGGTCTGATATTCCACAAAATCACTTTTTAGGGTGAAAGAGGGAGCCTGCAAAACATAAAAATGTCCAACCCTTACAAAATGAGCCAAATATGGCTTTTAACAATGAAAATTTGAGCCCAGGAAGGAGAAAATGTGGGAAAGCATGAAAGGATGCTTCAACCACTAACCAAATTGCATTAAAATAGCATGGGAACCCTCAAAATTTCATTCCCCAATGTTTTTGACCATCTGGGAGAGAATGCGAGCCATACTTCATTAAAAATGGTGGTTGAAATGTCAGTTTTGTTCTCCTTCCCGTGCCAGAGGAATTTTTGATTTTCTCTCTCCAAACCTTACTGAAATTTTTTTTATCCCTCCATCATGTATATAATTTCACTAGCTTTCCAATGACACAAAGAACGTGAAAATCGAGTTACGGATCAAAATTTATGCCCTCCTAAAGTTTTAGGTCAAAAATTGAATCTTGGCGGGCTCGAAATTTAAAATTTTCCTCTTTTGACCTTTGGGAAAAATTCCCCAAAAGTCTCCACCTCCCGCCCCCAATGCCATGTGTCACTTTTGATTGGTCATAGGCCATTGCTTTACCTTTTATGCCTTTTTGATCTTTGGAAAAAATTCCAAAAATTCTTGACGCCCGAAGCTCCGGTGCCACATGTCATGCTGTGATTGGTTGGCAAGCCATTGCTTCCAAATTTTCCATCACTACCGACTAATTCACTGAATAGGAAACATGGTGCCTTCCTATGGCACGGGCCTGAACTCTAAATTTCCTTATGTGGACCCACCTTAATATTTTTGCCAGCCACATGGACACGTGGTGGCTTCTTATTGGCGTGGGCTATCACTTGCGGGCTTCTATTCGATATTTTCCCTATTTTGGAAAAAGGGAAAATTTCCTTCCGTGCCCCCACCACCTGGTTCTCCAAGGACACTTGGCACATTTTGATTGGTTGGTAGGCCTTCACTTCAAAATTTTCCATTGTGCCAACCTTGGAAAATTTTCCAATTTCTCTCCACCGAGCCGATCTCCGACGGGCCTCTGGACATGTGGCCTCTTCCTATTAGCTAGTAGACCTTCGGGCCAAAAAATTTCTCTAGTACACCCCACCAATAATTGGTGAAAATATTCTAATTTACCTCCACCCCTTCCATTCCAACGATGATGTGGCGCGTTCTGATTGGTTGGCGGGCCTCCCATGGGAAAATTTCCCTCCAAAACTCCGCTAAGCCATAACTTGAAAAATACAAGGAGTTAGAAGGAAAAATTTACCATTCTGGAAAGCTGAGAAGATGCTCTATCCAATGAAACCATTTCCAAAAAAATTAGGGTAAAAAGATAAAAATTTCTGACTGGGACACAAGGAAGGAAGGAATGAAGGGAGTTAGACAAAAAAATAAGCAAGGAGCTTATTTTGGATAACAGATCCTTTGGATGCTTTATTCAAGTCTCTAAAATTAACACAAAGCTTGATTTCTCCTTTTTCTTCCTTACTCGGAACTATATTTATTACCCGTAGAGTATTTGCTAGGAAAACTAACTTGGGCTAAATAACTTTGGATAACTCCTTTCTCACGGGGTGCTCAATTTTTTTATTAAATGGCCTCTATTTTTGTCTAGTTGGCTTAACATTGGGATTAAGGTCAATAGAATGTTAGACTATATCTGGATTAAATTATTTTAAACCTTCATAGTCCCATGAAAATACATCACCGAATTTTTTTGCACATGGAGACAAAAACATTTTTTCATCCTCATTACATACCTTTCCAAGTATTAGTTATTTTCCTAGAGTAATTGTAACTGGTTGGAAATCTTCTTATTTTACCACCATATTATTCTCCATACCTTTGAGTTTATCATCTAGACTAAATATTTTCTCTAGAGTGACCAATTCCTTTGGAAGTTTGTAATTTTTTAGTTGAATTATTTGATTACCATAGATTTCCTATAAATCAGACTACATTTTTCAAGAGAATTTTGCTTCATTTTTATGAATTGGAAAAAATTCATCTCTCACAAAAACTTGGCGGGTGGTTTGATTATCTGGAATGGATGACCTAACCACCATTTTGATATGTTACACATTTCCCTTAACAAGGTCTTCCACCAATGAAAATTGAGAACTTTTAGGTTTATGACATCAAAGATTTCTAGCAGATCCCAAACTCTATGTTTGTAAGCCTTTAACAACTTGTTCTTTGTGGCACACTTTCCCCTAACTTGGTGAATATTATTTCAGTGTCTCCAAATATTTACAATTATTTAATTTTCCACTTTTCAGCAATTAAAAGACCATGCACCAATGGTTCATACTCAGCTACATTGTTAGAACACAAAAATTGCAATCTTTGAGTGTAGACACACTGTAATTTTGATCAAGCAATTTAAATACTTAAATTTTGCTAAGTATTCCCTTTCCCACAAATTGACAACATATCATCAATAACACACCATTTATCTTCTATAACTACTGATTAATTACATAATCCTAATTAATTAACTCCTCTATCACTCAAAAATGTTGATTAACACACTTTCGTTAATTAGTATCCCTTTCTATCTATACTAATAAATTATTCTTAATTAATTAACTCTCTCTTGTATATAATTAATAAATCTTCATTTATTCAATTAAAATCCCCTCATAGCATAGATCACACTAACTTTCCTCTAAAAATATTCTATAAGCTAAACCCACCTATTAGTTAATGACTCCTTATTAATTACTACACCCCCCTCAACTCCCATGAATCACTAATGATATATTAATCTCCTCTAAAGAAAAATTAAAGCGTTTGTATCTCTAACTAATCGAGCTTTGTTAGTATCCCACATGTTATAGGATGAAAAGCTTCTTCAAACCAAAGGGTTATATAAAGAAGCCTCCTCATACTTTTCTTCTTACACCTTTGCATTCATATAGCATAAACTATAGGAATTTTCATCTTCAGCATCTTCCATTAGTGTTGAGCTAGGTATTTTCATATTTCATTCATCCATCCAAGATTTTGAGTCATATGGGGATAATCAAGAAGGTCTTGTAGCCATGTCTTGATTGAGACTCCATTCTCAAACTCTTGGGATCAAACAAACAATCATATTTTGATTGCTAAGGATCTACATAGGTCCATCTCTAGTTTAGATTTCAAAGAGTAGAGGATAAATGTTTAACATGTTAGTTTGATTTCCTTCAAATTTCTAATGCATATTGTTGATATTTAGTCTCTTTAAGCTCTTATCATGATGATCTAGGTATAGTTAGCTTTGTTTTGGAACTATTAGGTGTTAGTTTCAATTCTCTTATCTTAGCTAACTAATACATGGATATATTGAGAAAAGAAAAATTATCATTCAATGGAGAGATTAGCACAACACCTTCCCTAACTTGTTTCTACTTCTAGAACCATCAAAAATATCCACGATAGTCTAGAAGCATTTTATTTTCTTTTGCTTGAATGGTGCATGTATAATAGATTATTCTTGGAGAATGTAATAAGTACTGAGACCAGTCTAAAAGGTTTTAATCTCTTCAGCATAGGGATAAAATTTATGATCTCTCTCATCCCATTCATCTAGTAACAAATCAGGCATAAAGGTAGAGATAGGTTGTTCATCTAAAAATGAGACTTGTTCATGTTTTTTTGAATTAGGAAATTTGACTAGATGTGGGTAGAATCATATGAATCAATATGGTAGGAAAATATGGGCTCAACTTGTATTATAAATCTTGTACCATATCTAGTTCTCAAAATCATGTGATTCCAATATGAAGATGAATAACCAACAACCTTGGAAGTGAAATCTCTAGACAAACAGATGGAAGACATGGGAGGCAGGTGGGTTATGATGAGGCTTGGGCAGGCATGGAGTGTTAAATCAAGATCTTTTATTATTCCCAATACAACCACAATTGACCCATCAAGCTGCAAACTCCCTTAGACACAGGACTATATTTGAGACCTAGGATATCAACAATTTTCTTAGGCATTACAAAGGTACTAGCCCCGAATCTATCATATAGTTATGCACCAAGTGTTTACCCATAATCAATGATATGTAAAAGTTTAGGGTTTTGAAATTATTTCTTACCTTTTCTTCCTTTTCTTAACAAACATTGACCGTAGAACGATTTTTTTGCACCACCGGATCTGCCTCAAGTAGATGCTTGAGGGCTTCACACAAGAGTTCACGTTGTGATGGAATAGCTAATGCATCCCACATTATCACATTGATATTGGTATTCTTCATTTTGTTAAAAATGTTAAATGGAATAACCATGGACTTATGCATCTACATCATGTTATTGTCCTTCTTCTATTTTTATGACATCTCGAAAAGGTAGCTTAGGTTTAAAAATTACATTTTTGTTGAAGAAAGGATTAGTTGATGCTTTAGGCAGATTTTTCTTGTCCAATCCAATCTCTTTTTCTTTATCCATGGTATTAATTTGACCTATGGAAAATTAATATTGATCTTCTAAAGCATCATTTTCTTGTGTCACATATTATTAACAACACCGATTTGGGGTCAGTTAGGGATACCCTCCACTTGTTTAACCCCAAAAAGTCCTCAACTCCAAATAACATGAGATTGGTGTCGTATTGGATTCTTGGACTACTTATATGTTTCATTTAGGGTGCTTCTAAAAGTGGTCTTGTTGAATAAAATAACCTTAAACCATGTATGCTTGAATATGCATTTCCCTTTCACAACTTAATTTATTATGTGGCAAATTGCATGGGAAACACTATTCATTCTCTTGAACCATATTATTTTATACTGGAACTAATGCTTGGCTTAAGCTAAGAGCATGAAGTACTTGTGGAGAAGGAATTTTTTCCAATGGAAGAGGATCATTTTGGACTTTCATCTATTTTTTTATTGACTTTGTGCATACCTCTAATTGTATTGTTGATTTCTATATGGTTAATACCCTTATTTGAATATTTCCCTTGATTTTGATAATTTGTATAGGATTGGACTTCTTATTTATCTAGGGATATAAATTTATTGGTTAAGTTTCTAATTAGGTCCTTCATATCCTCATCTTCCTTTTGTTGTGCAGAGGTTTAGGATGTGGAAACAATAGGTTGTGAATTTTATTCAGGGATAATAGCAATAGAGTGTTGAGAGTGTAGTCATTTTTATACCCACTAAAGAACAAGGGAATCCCATGCATGCCACCTATCACCCAAGAAAGGCGTTGGATGCTCACCCAAGGGACGTGCGAGTGCCGAGTATCTCTTTTATGTGATTTGAGTGGGGAAACATCATCTATGATCCAAACTATAAAGAAAGTGAGTGGGAATGAGACATGCAAACATCATAGAGCTTAGAATAGCTCTAGACCATTGCAATCATTATAGAAAAAGATACTTTAATATAATTAAAGAACTGAATCAAAAAAAAAAGGAAAATGAATAGGGATTCATATTCATGCTATAAATATACATGAAATAGAACTATGAAGATATAAGGATGCACCGAATCATTAATGATCATATTCAAATAAGTTGGTAACCTCATTACATCCATTAGATTTATTACAGAACATCACATTCTAGTAGACTGAAGTCATACATCATAATTGGATCTACATTCCTTAGCTCCCAAAAATAAATTTTATAACCCCAAGCCCCTGATACATCCATCTTCTATAGTTTATCTACCCAACCCAAAAATCCTTGCAGCCATTTCTGCAGAACTCCACTCTCTATATTCTTAAACAACTCTATCAACACCCACACACACAACTTTTCCTTCTGCGAGTGCTTTTATTTATAGGCACCCCGAACTGCCAAATTATCCTTCTACACTTCGAGATCCAGGTGTCAAGTTTCTAAATGTAGTCCTCCATGGGTGCATGCTCCTCTAGGCCTGAGCTCTCCACTCTTTGTTATGATGGCCTTCTAGAAGCCTCCATCATAGGGCATATTCCTTCATAGGCCATCCTATTTTCAAGCTAACAACTTATCCACTCTGCATGCACCTTTGTCGTAATGCTTTTCTCATGTCTGCTTGATATGCCAAATATGGCTAAGTCCAGAGACCTTTTTTCCAGCGTGTAACATGGTTTCTTATAAAACCCTCCTAGAACCTTTCCTTGTGTGCCTTCTCCTTATGTGCCCACTCTTCCATTTAGGCCTTGTGTTCCCATATGCCTTTGTGTACTTATTCAATATTTTAGGAGCACAACATTACCCCACACTTTACCTATTCTCTGCTCCTAGGAACACTTCTTTAAAGAAATAATTTCAATAGGCTTAACACCTTAGAAAAAGAATAAGGGAATAAAGAATTGGAAAAAATGAAAGAATGGGGAAGTGTTGTCATCATTGCAACAAAATAGGAAAATCTCTTTGTAAGTCACCTCCCGACATTGTTCAGGTATCGAATTTATTTTGCACTCTCTCTGGCATAGGTCGCCGACTTGGGTGCTTACTTAAAAAAACCCAGTCCATTTCCTTGAGTGTTCAATGTCTCAACCATTCCTTCCAATTCCTTGCCCACATCCTCAAGCGCATCCATCCTTCTTGTAATCTAGGGGTACAAATCCTTTAGCTGGTTTTTAATTGAACCTTATAAGGTTTCAATAGCTTCTAACTTCTTCTCAACCTCGGCCAGGATCCTTTCCTACTCTACTCTATTTCCTTTGTTCTTCTCTTGGAATTCCTTGAGCTCTACCTCGTGAGTGGTGACTAGAATACTCGCCACTTTATCTCTATTTGTGCAATGTCATACACGACCTCGCAGTTTGGGTGGATATCTTCACATTAGCAAGAACCTTGTTGTACTCGGAAATGATTGCTACAACCTTTAATTTGTCCTCCTTCTCCAGGTGTGCTGCTACTTCTTCCATGGATTCTAAGGCTAGAGGTTTCCTTTCCATGGTGAGGATGCACGTTAAGTCTTCAAGGCACTCAAGGGAAGATCCATACTTTTACATGGGCGTGTCAGGTTTGGATGATTCAAAAAAATGGCATCTATGATGGATTCTACCTTCTTATATACCTCATGCACCTTTCCTTTTCTTCCCTAAGTTCACGCTTTAGTTGCACACTAATTAGTTCCTCCTACTTCAAGTTCTTGGTTCTCTCTTCTAGCTCTTCTTCCTTCTTTTCTAGCTCTACCTCTAGAAATTTTACCCGTCATTCCTTCCGAATAACCTAGCTTCCAGCTCAACCGAGACCTTATTTAAAGCATTACAGACTTGTTCATCTAAAAGCTATTGAGCACTCACCAAGGGGTTGTCTCCTTTTGACTCAGGCATCTTCATTAGTGCTCCTTGGCTTACCTCAAACTCTGGCTCATTGATGTGGGACTCAATTTCCCACGAAAGCATTTTCCTCATCTGAGGGTATGCACCTTCTTCATCAAATGACTTCATTGCCAAGAGTTGATCTATTGGGACCGTGCTTTGGAAGCACGTGCACAACACCTTATTGTGATCATCAATGTAGTCCATTCTTGGTCTTTTCATCTCCATGCACTTTTCACCTGTGCGTGTGCCTTTAGGAATAGTTACTGTTAGGTTGGGGCCTCCCGCATGCTGCCTTGATATTTCCCTACGCTTTCTTCCTTATCTTCCTTCATCACTATATCAGCGTTACGCTCCAATTCTTGTTCTACTAAGGCTTCAATGATTTTTATCACTTCTCTTTCTGCCACCTTGTTTACTTCATCCTGCATGAGGTTTGGAGTCCTCTGACTCTTTTTGCTAACCTCTTCACCTTCTTCCATGTCCTGGGCACCCTCCTCCTCTTGGCTTCCCTTCCTTTGCACAAAGCGATAGTCGTTCTTCTCCTCTTTTCCTTCTTCTTTCGAATCATGCATGCTGAAAACAAGTGGTTCTTGGTCCCCTTCAGGATCATCTTCTTCATCATCATCCCTCTCACCTATGTATTTCTCTAAGCTCTTTATTTCCTCCAAGTCATCTTCCTCCATCACCTTCTATTTCTTCCTTAATAGGTATTCTAGTATAGGAGATTCTAGTTTTTCTTCCTCTCTTCTTTTGATTTCTCCTCTATGATAACCTTTCCTTACTCTAGCACCTCCTCTCTAATTGGTGACCTCTTCCTGTGTGTGTAAGTACTTGTTCTAGTACTTGTTCCTACGGCACCCACCGCTTGAGTATCTTGGACACTTGGTGCCTTCTTCTTTATTTCTTTTGTCTCCTTTTTCTTGGGCATGGTATTCTTCCTACCTGTTAGGTCCTCAGGTATAGCTATCTCATTTTCAAGATAAACTCCCTTCTCAAACTTGGGCCTTATGCGAAGGTATACACATGCCGCGTACCCCCATACAATAGGCAGAGTCATGGGTTTTATCATCTGAACTTCATGTGATATGTACTTTTCCATGTATGCACGCTTGTTGGGGTAGACCAATGTCTTGCGCATCTCCCTATGGTCCCGATCCAAACTTCCAAGGTCAAAATTCAGTTTCTTGGATTCCTTGAATCTATTTACCCCCACCTGGAAGTACTGAGCAGTGAAAGAAAATGGAAGTTTACACCAAGGGCTCATGTTTTCATCCACCAACTGAAATCTACCAATGCATAAGTGTTGGTATACTACGAATTCAGCTTCTCCTTCTATGAGCTTTGGTAGTTATTCTAGGATCCTCCACTCTGCCCCGAATGCATTCCTCAAGCACATATACCATTTCTCAAGATGCACCTTATGAACGGCTGTCATGCTATCACAAGTATATTTCTTGAATCTCTTTGCGGGTGAGGGGTCTTCCTCTGGGTACTCCCACACAAACTTATCTACTGCATTTGGCACTCCTATCTTTGAAAATACAATAGTTAAGAGGGAATTGATGAAAAGTATCTTGTCACCCTCCCACATACTGTTGATGATCTCATCCATGATATACGTAGACAAGTTGTAGATTACACCCTCTGATATCCTTCTGTAGACATTGAGCCATGACTTGTTCACTTATATCCACCTCTCTTGGTCATTAAGTTTTGTTACTGTGTGTGTGACCATTCTCATCACCGGTCTTGGATATCTACAATATCAAATTACCTTGACCCTTTCTTGTATGCATATGTGGTGACGGTTTTCTTTAATGACTTCTTTGTCACATAGGTCGTCCTCTATACTTTCTCCTTCACAGATGAGACCTGTAAATTTTGAAATTAGTTGAGGAGTTATGCACATTTTGCACCCTACAAGTGAATGTGATCTTCATGTATACACGACATCAACCTCTGATAGAGGTGCTCAGGTTTCCCAAAGTAAGGCAACTCATAGAGTTGCAACAATCCCACCTTTTCCAACTTCACTTTTACTTTGTCACTATAAATGGGTAACCCTTATGGTGTCCTCTTATTTTTGGGTGCACTAACTCCAGTGCCATTTCCTTTTCAGTCACATTTTTGTGATGGTTATAATCACTTATTGTCATGTTTCTTAAATGGGATTCCCACTCCTTTCCTAGTAAAACCCCATCTGGGTACTGCATTTCTGCATACCATTCTTCATTGGTACTTACATTAGTTTCTTATTGTTTTCCCTTGCCCTTTCCTTTCTTAGGTTCTATAGCTAGTTTCTTGGGTTCCATTGTGTAGGTTATCTTTGCACTTTAACTTCTCTTTCTCTACTTTTTTACCCTTTCCAAGTTTAGATCTTGAACTTGTGAAGAAACTCCTTTCCAACCCATGCCCTAGCTGCCAAACCCTTGCTGGAATATCCCCTTCATAAGATGACACTTCTCCACAACTCTCTCCATGCCCGTGAACTATTCCCCTATATTGCAGATCAAACTAGTCACTCACAAATCAATTTCTCCAATTTTTCTTCACACGAATCAACTTTGGAAACCCTAGTTCACAAAATATCTTCCTTCTTCGTATTCACAATGTAAATAATGAAGTGTCCAACCTTCTATTTATAGTTTTTCCCACTTTTTAACATTAAATGCTACCTTACCTACCACCATACTTCAACACTTAATGTGGCTTTTTCAACAAAGTCTGACTTTAGCACTTTCACTCACACGCCCAATCCTGTGTAGACAATTCCCCAACCTTCGACATGCAACCAATCCATCTTGATAGGAGACTCTTGCGCACACATCACCAGCACCGAAGGTACTTTTGTCATGATTTTTTCTCACCTACCTTGTGTTACTTTTGTGCTTCTTCCAATCTTGTACGTGGATCCACAATGTAACCTTACCCTAATACCAACCATACTTTTTCACCTTGCCTCTCATGCATTTCCTTACCTAGGGCCATCCAACCAAGATTTCCAACACAATCCTTCATGGCGCTTCACACTTTTGTAATTTATTCCACCTTACTCCACCCCACACTAAAATGATGTGTGGTCCTCTACGTAGTTATAACCTTCAAAAAGTAATGAGATTACTGATGCCCAAGGCGCAACACAAAACAAAAACAAGAAATGGAAACAAAAGAAAAGAAAAGGCACTAAAGGGAATCCTTAACTAACTGGTAATATTTCCTTATTACAAACACCAAGAAGACTTATTTATAGTAGTGCTTCATCCTACTCCCATTGAAGTGTCTGCGCAATCTCGTCCCATCCAACGCTTGCAATCGAACGCACTTTGAATCAAGGATGTACGAGATGATGTAGGGGCCCAACCAATGGAATTTCAACTTCCCAGGATGGTGCAAAAACTTTGAATCATATAGTAAGACCATCTGCCCAATCTCAAAAATTTTATTCTTAATGTGACGATCATGCCATGCATTTTGTTTTGCTTTTAAATCTCTTCCGGCTCCACTTGGTGAGTGATCATATTTCTTCTAATTGCATTAACTTGTCAATTATTTCCTCCAACACTTTTTCATTGACCAACCCTTATACGCTTGTTATACGTAGAGAAGGTAACATGAATTCAACTGGTAGGACAACTTCTGTGCCAAACACCAATTGAAATGGTGTGGCCTTATTCAACATCTTGTAGGTTGTCCTATATGCCCAAAGAATGGGTGATACTTTTTCATCCCAATCTGTCTACCTACATCATGATTTTAGTCAACATGTGACTAAGTATTTTGTTAAATGCCTCAGTAGTTCCATTTTCTTGAGGGTGATAGGGGTAGTTTTGTGATGGGCCACCATGAATTCTGATAACAGAATCCTAACCATTTCATTGAGGAAGTGCGTACCTCTATCACTTTTCAAACTCAATCGGTATCCATACGTGTTGATTATGTTTTCCCATAAACATCTAGTAGTGGTAGATGTTGTACAATCCTTTGTAAGTGTTGCCTCTACCCACCTTGTTAAATAATCAGTGCAAGTGAGGATATACCGCGAACCAGTCCTTTGCGCCACTAGCAAGATTGGTACGACAAAGTCGATAGCCCACTTCTCAAATGGTTCCATGTTGGATTTTGGTTGCAAGGGAATTTCATCCCTTTTTCTAGGTTTGTTAAGGCACTGGCAATGGTCAGAATCCTTACAAAAATCAATGTAATCTTGATAAATGGTCTCCCACCAAAGCCTTATGAGTAGAATCTTCCATGTGGTTACATTTCCTACATAGTTTCCTCCTGTAATCCCACCATGCACCTCTTCCATAATTGCAATGTGCTCATGTTCTAGTACACAATGGTGTAGAACCTCATCACGACCCATTTTGTATAGATCTCCACTAATTATCATGTAGGGTGTGGCACATATGGCCAACTTCTTCTTCTCCAAGGCCTTCATTTCATTTGGCACCACACCTATTTTAAGGAATACTGCAATGTCCTCCAAATCGAGGGAACGTGTCGTAACCTAAATAGTTTCACATATGGCATAGTCTCTTCAATTCTCTGTGTGTCCTCTCTTGAATCAATCCTAGACAAATGATTAGGTCCGAATAACTTTTTCCTAGTTTGACAACCATTGTGAACTCAAATTCTTGGAATAATAGTACCCACCGACATATGTGCCCTTGTAGAATGGGCTTGTTCACCAACTATTTATATGTCATATGGTCGAGTGTAAAATATAAAAGGTGTTGTGAGAAAATATTGTCTAAAATTGTGAAGCATGTAGATCATTGACAATGCCTCACACTCAATCATAGTGTAATTTTTCTCTCTGCTGATGTCAATTTCCTGCTTTCAAAGCATAAAGGATGATCAACAATCCCTTCACCAAGTTGTGCAAGTACTGCTACAATGGTGGTCTCTGAGGCATCCACATGAACATGGAAGGGCTTATCCCAAGAAGGGAAACATAGGATGGGCGCAGTGACAAACATATCCTTCAAAGTGTCAAATGCCTTCACATTATGCCTCTCCCTAATGAAAGGCACTTTTATGTCTAAGAAACTCTTCTCAATTCGTAGTGATCTTAGAATATCCCTTGATGAAATTTCTATGGTACCCAAAGATGCCCAATAAATCCACGCACTACGCTTTGACTAGTAGGCTCCCACAATCCCACAATTACTGTAACTTATGTGGGATCTACTAGTAGGCCTTCCTTACATATGATGTGCCCCAATAATGTTCCAAATGGGGTAGCAAAGAAACATTTCTTAATGTTGAGGGATATCCTCAACTTCCAACACCTTTCAAACATCAGCCTTAAGTTGTCACAATGGTCCTTCACTAACCCATATATTGTCCAATCATCTAAGTAGACTTGAAGAAACTTATGGATGAAGTCCTGGAAATCTTGTACCACAATGCATGAGAACACAACAGAACATTCTTTAACCCAAATTAAATTAATGTATAGGAAAACTTCCCCACTCGGTGGAAAAGGTCATCTTTGGTCCTCCTTTGTGATCCTTACCTGGTGATAGCCCAAGAATCCATCTGTGAAAGAATATACCTCATGCCCCTGCTACTCCCTCTAAGATTTATTCAGTGAATGGTGTTGGGAAAGGATCAATTATACTCACCGCATTCGTGTCCCTGTAATCAACATTGATCCTTATCCTTCTTGATGCTAATCACCATTGGACTTATCCACTCTGACTCTTCAACAACTTTAATGATTCCTAGCGCTATCATCTTATCTATTTCTTCCTTAACCTTAATGTGTAGGTTAGGATTCATTCAATATGGTCTCTTCCGGATTGGGCACACACCTTCCTTCAACTTAATTCCCATTTCCCCTAAGGCATGGTGAACACCTTTTAGTTCATGATACACCCATGAGAATAAATCCTCAAATTCACGTAAAATATCAATGATCTTAGAGACTTCCTTCTCTGACCAATAGTCTCCGATGATAGCCTCTTTAGGCTCTTCTTCCGAGCCAATGTTAACCTTCTCTATCCTTAAAGGTAAATGATAGTTGCGCTCTCATTCATCAAAATTGTCTAACACCTCACGCATCCCCATAGAATGGTCAACATCTAAGTTTTCTGCTTCTTCACCATCAATAACATACACCATCTTTCCTTTTTATTTTTCCAAACACGTATGCTCAAGTTGTATCTCTTCTATTTCTTCTTTCTCAAAGTACGCCTCCAGGCTAGGTTCACCTAGCAAATCCAGTAGCCTATCTTCTACCATGGCACTATCCCTAATGGTAAGGTGCTTGACAACATATAATGCCTTATCCACCAAGGGTTTTGTATTTTGATACTTGAATGTTTGAATGATATCAGCCACTAACTCTTGCCAATTCCTTTCTATCGCACTTTGTGTCTCAGAATGAATGTACCATGCACACACACAACCTTATAGGGTGGAATACAACTTGTGAACCCATAATGAAGGTGGCAATGCTTCTGCGCTTCCCATCCAGGTTGTCTCACATGCTTAGATATGGAAGGAAGCGTCTCTTTACCATGGTAGTCTTTTATAGCCGTGGGTGCGTTGCTCTTGTAAAACCTTACAGAGAAGGAAATTCTCACCTCATGTCATTCCAAAAGATTATCCTAATGCGTTACACACTAGTGAGCAACGATTTCGAGTAGGATGTAACTTAACATCCCCCTTCATTCATTTTCCTCCTTCCACTGAGCTTCCATCTCCTACAAAAAGACCTCAGGGAAGGCTCCTCTTGAGTACTTAGGTAGCTCCTTTCCTCCTAAGTTCCAGACCATACGCACCTTTGTCACCTTTGTCACTGAACCCCTCAAATGCCATCCAATTAGCTCATAGGTTCAATACACCCAATTATCACACACTATACTGGTGGTTTCACTTAGGGACTAAGCATCCTCAAAGTGGATAAATCCTTTTGTGGGATGAATTATCTCTAGATCCTTGATTGAGAATACAAATATTCTATCCAGGACCTCTTCTCCTAAAGGTTCAGTATAGGGCATTGATTTTCCATCAGCCAAGGGTATGATGACCTATTCCTCCTCATTTTCAAATCCTATGTATCCCTTTTTGAACCAAAGATCCGCATTGTTATTATAGCACCATGGACGCCCAAGTAATGTTGGGAAATTGTCTACCTCGGCGAGCGCCAAGACTTCAAAGTCCCTAGTAAAATTATCCCCTTGAATGGTGATAGTTGTATCCTTTAAGACATCGATGGGCATTTCCTTTGTTTTATTTCCCATATATAGCACATTCAAAGACAAAGTTGTACTACAATTCTTCCCATCTGATGCCATGCATCCAAGGTGAGAACATCGACCTTTACGTCTGTGTCAATGAGGATATTACTAAGGAGTCCTCCATCCATGAGTGCATTTAATGTGATCTCCCTATCATAGTCAAGGTTGTGAGGGGGAAGGTTTACATGCAATACCTACCTCTCACGCTCTTCTCTAGAGTGTGGTACCTTCTCTCTCAACCATGCTCCTAAAAAGGGAATAATATTCTCTTTCCTTATCATTTTACATACTTCCTTGACCTCATCCAGTCATCCTTTGGCACCTTGACCTTCCTTATTTGTTCCTCCCTCTGGATTGCTCCTTTAGACATTGGATTTCTCCTTGTAAACTCGAATGCTATCCATGGTTTTTTGATATACCTCCTTTTGATGCGCAAGGTCTAGGTACTTCCCATGTACCACTTATTCCCTTGAAGCTAGGTTCTTCTACCTTGGTATTTACGGTGCACGTGTGGCCTTTACTCTTTTCGTTACCATAACAGTTCTAAGCTCCGCATCACATGTCACCCATGACATCCATCATGTGTCATCCTTCTTAATTCTTACCATTCCAACACCCTTGTCTTTCCGGTGCTATTGATTCATATGCTCAAACAACTCATGGCACTCCTCATACTTTTTCTTCTTCCTGCACTCATGAGCATTGCAACAAATCTGGGGCACTTGTACTTGTAGCGGTTTATAGACCCACAATTAAAATATTTTCCACATGGGAGCTCAATTCTTCCTCCTCGGTAGTTACCACAACCATGGAACCCTCTGCGATCCTCATAATGGTGATCATCACCCTTAGAACTATTGGTAATGCTGGTCTAGTTCACACCATGATCAATGGCCTCATGGATCTAGTCAATAAGCTTAAAATCCTTGGGATCATGGGTTATAGAGGTGCATATATTACAGTAGAAAGATACATTCTTTCAAATTATGCATTGTAACAAGGGACATCTACTCACATCATGGTCCCCATGACAAATATCACAATCTACTGCTACGATGCATACTATCTTCTAGGGGCAACTATCCTTGGCATGCCCCTCTACCTCACAATCTATACACCACATTCCACTGCGAGTCTCATGAGCTGAGTTTGTAGATAAATTTTCTAGTTGTTTAGCCATAGAAGTGATTTGAGCTTCCAGGAATGGGCTAACACTAGTATTAACACTTCCAATAGCTTCAACGCGTAGAGAAACTTCCAACACCTCGCGGGTCTGTGAAAGTCTTATGAGATAAATCTCTTCTAAATGGGGTTATCAACCCTCCAAAAAACCATTGAGCATGTTGTGAAGGGTGAATGTCATATGATAATTTTGACAAGAGATTCTTAAACTATGTGTCATACTCCTGCACACTCTCTATCATTCCCTATTGAATCTCCTTAAGGGAATTGACACTCTTCTATTCAAATTCAGGGATGTGGAATTCTGCTAGGAATGCATTTTTAATGTGGTGTAATCTACCACCATCTGATGGGGGCCATACTTCCTATACCAGCTATATGCCCATCCTTGCAACATTGCTACAAACTGACTGGATTTCCATTCCAAGGTTGTGATCCCCTTTGCGTGCCATAGCAAATCACACTTGTGACCGTGCTCTATAGCATCTTCAATACCCCTGTAATCTAGAAAATGTAAAGATATCTCAAAGAAAACTTGAGGAGGTGGTTGGGGCCCTTGTCCTCCTGATCTAGCTCCTTGACTTCCTCTAGTGTTTGTTCCCCGCCAGATCCACTGGTCCTATGCCTCCAGATCCACCATTTGCACCTCTAGATCTACCAGTAGCTAGTAATGGGCTTGAAGAAGTTACGCCTAGGGTCCCCAATGTTTGACTAAATTATGTGCCAACTATCTACGAGATTGTGCTACTTCTAGATGTGTGTCTTGCGCCACTCCCTGATGCGTTACCCAAGCCTTGTATATTTTATCCTTGTCCAAAAATTCCTCTGAATACTGGAATAGTATGCGTAGCCATAGAAGTGGGAAATGAAAAATTATATCTCCTAGGCACAAATATGTCACTTCCACTGATACCAACTAGGTCAACAATACTCCTTCCTTGATCTAGAAAACCAAGTGCCAGGGTTTTATCAATAGGTGGGTTTAGATGCGTGCCAACGAATCTTCTCTCTCTACGTAATGAACTCTCATCAGAAGCCAAAGGGGTCTCTCTTATGCACTTGCCAAGATGGGGTAACACATATTACTCAGGTTCCACATCCTCTACGTGAACCTCAAATCCTTCCCACAACGTCTGCCTCCATACATCCATCACACTTGTAACCTCGTGTTTTCTAGCAATCTCCCTTTCACACGCTTCACTATACTTGAGTCATCTCTCCTCCCTTTATTTCTCAATCGCAATATCTACCATCTTCCTCCACCCTATCTTCCTCACCTAGCACTAAGAATGGTTTAACCGCCATCGGAAATGCCTCTAAACTCAAGGTAATAACCAAGATATTCATTATCGGGGATAACACGTAGAAATGATCCTCTGGCTCTCGTAGAAACTCAAAATTAGCAAATTTTGGAAAAAAATATGTGAAAATATCATATTCCAGGTGTAGCTAGCCAAGACTTTTTCCACCAATGATCCACAACACAAGTCCATGTCAAATTTTCATCTTGTAACCTCTAGAATTTTTCTTAGGTCCACGTGTATGATCTATAATATCAGCTTGATCTGGATGCATATGGTTGAGAGCCATTCATACAGCTCTACTAGGAAGCAACAGAAAAATTCTCATACAACTCATGGTAGAGGTTCTCTTCTACCCATCTGCGAGCATCAAACTCAGGTCCAGTGTTGAATCTCTAAGAAAATTCATCCTTCATGCTCTTAAACCATGATTCAACACTTTCCAAAGTTAAACACTCTGTCATCACTCATTGCATAGATCATGATGTATGTTATTTCCCACTATAACTTTGAAAAGAGGTCCTGGAAATGGAACCAAGATGTAGTCATTTTTACACCCACCAAAGAACAAGGGAATCCCATGCGCATTGGCCTATCACCCAGTGGGCATTGGGCACTCACCCGAGGCATGCGTAGGTACCGAGTCTCTCTTTTATGTGATTTGAGTGGGAAAACATCATCTATGATCCAAACTTTAAAGAAAGTGAGTGGGAATGAGACATGTAAACATCATAGAGCTCGAATGTATCTAGACCATTGCAGTCATTATAGATAGAGATACTTTAATAGACTTAAAGAACTGAATCAAAACAAAGGAAAATTCATAGGGATTCATATTCATCTTATAAACATACATTAAACAAAACTATGAAGATATAAGGATGGACTAAAATCATTAAAGATCATATTCAAATAAGTTGGTAACCTCATTACATCTATTAGATTTATTACAAAATGTCATAGTATGGTAGACCAAAATCATACATCATAATCAGTATCAACATTCCTTAGCTCCCAAATATAAATTTTATAACCCCAAGCCCCTGATACATCCATCTCCTATAGTTTATCTACCCAACCCAACAGAATCCTTGCAGCCATTTCTACAGAGCTCCACTCTCTATATTCTTAACCAACTCTATCAACACCCACACACACACCTTTTCCTTCTATGGGTGCTTATATTTATAGGCACCAAAAAGTGCTAACTCATCCTTTTGCAGCCTCAGATCCAACACCAAGTGTCTGAATGTGGTCCTCCATGGGTGCATGCTCCTCCAAGCCTGAGCTCTCCACTCTTTGCTATGATGGCCTTCTAGAAGCCTCCATCACAGGCATATTCCTTCCTAGGCCATCTTGTCACTAGGATGGCACCTTATCCACTCTGCATGCATAGCCAAGTCACGTTTTTCTCATGTCCTTCCCAATATGCCAAATACGACTAAGTCCCGAGACCTTGTTTTGCCAAAGACGTAACACGGGTTCTTCTAAAACCCTCCTAGAACCTTTCCTTACATGCCTTCTCCTTGTGCGCCCACTCTTCAATTTAGGCCTTGTGCACCCATGCACCTTTGTGTACTTAGTCAATATTTTAGGGGCCCAACAGAGAGGCTAGAGGAAATTCAAGATATAGGGGTATGGGTGGCCTAGGGGCTGATTTCCCAACTTGTATTAAAAAAATGTATTACCTTATATCCAATGCATAAGCTATCGATGATTTGTGCCTCCCATGGATTGCACCATAACAATAATATCATATTTAAGAAGTAAAGAAAAACACCTTCAACTCGTAGGCTCGACAAGAATTGGAATTTTCTCCCGTGTTTTTGAAACCTGAAATTAAAATCCACCATGAGTTCATTTTGGGCCCTTTTGATGGTGGTTAACTACCCCAATAGAGACAAGTTGTCTGCACTTTCTCCATATTAATTTCAAAAATCTATACATAACTCACTCTAATTTCTAATTTATCCCATGGTTGGGATTCTAAACCAATGTAAATATTTGCCTTTGAATGATGAATCTAGAAGTTTTACCTCCACATCCTAATCAACAATTTCATAGATGGAACAAACATTTACAATATCTTGAATGTGATCAACTAGGATCGTATGATTCTCTCCAGTGAAATATGGGATATTTTTCAAAGCTTCCACTAAGATATGATTTTGTGCATTACGGACCAGTGGACTGCTGCCAATAAAATTAAAAAATGGATTGGGTTGTTGTGCAGCCATTCCGATGGGCCTAAGAACTCTATTGGATTCCAGGAAATGCCTACTAGGTGGAGGTGTGGAAAGAGTTCAGTTTGGTGGAGATGGAAATCTCTAAATCTGTCTTCCTCTTTTTCGTCCACCTAGAGATAGTCTGCGTATTCAAATACAACTTATTGTATTTCCTTATACCATATTTGTATCCTTCTCATGAATCAAGAACACTTTGGACTATTGAAATAAGTCGATTTACTACTTGAAATCACCATATGTGTTGTTGCAGAGCCTCAAAAGGCTATAACTTTACCAAGATACACATCTAAACTTGATAAAACTATAAATATTAATTTCTAATGGTCCCACTGGTGTGCCAAAAATATTGGAGCTCAAAATTGTACCCATCCTATATCACAAGAATATAGGGATTTGAGGTAACATGGGACTGTCTCCAAGTTGTGGGACTCAAACTTAGATAGACCTGCTGGAGAAGGCCAAATTCTTCTACTTATTCCTAATGTTAAACAACTCCTAGGATTGAAATAAAACTATCTAACTCTACTCTAACTTTCTAAGGGAACAAGGTGAGAAGGAGATGTATAAAATAGAAACCTAAACTAGAGAAGGCAATAAAAAAACAATAAGGGTAAAGATACTTCTAAAAGAGAGAAAATAGGAAAAACTATGATGAAGAGGTTTGAAATGATGACCATAGATCAAAATAGCCTCTAGATTCCCACTTTCACGATGCCCATAGATAAATATTCTAGAAGAATGCACACAACATACATGTGAATGAATGAAAAGGCAAGGAGACACGATAAGATACAAGCTAAGGTAGAAATGACATACAAAACCAGTCATTTTATTTCTTGAAGATTTGCAAAAATCATTACAACGAAGCAAGAAGGCGTGAAACATTCACAGAATCATGATCCAAGGCATGCAACTCTTGTAATACTTGTGCAACATTAAAATGATTCCCTCACATTCCCAAAGTATCCAACATTAAAACTGGGCATAATTTTACAATATATAGAAAAGTGGAAGAAGAAGAAGAAGAATAAAATTAGAGGAAAATTTGAATTCCTCCTTCTACCCACGACCACTTCCAATAATTTTTTGGAAAATATCCGAGCACCTCTAAAAATTCACTTCCCCACACCTTTTTCCTTATTGAAGAATAAATGGGCACCCATATTGCATTAAATTCTAGTGGTTGCGCCACCTAGAACAAGCCTTTACATGTTGGGGACATCTTCCTTGATTCCACCCACCTACCTCTGTTTGAACCTGGGAAATATAGATTTATTACATAGAAAAGGATGAAATTTCTCCAAGGACATAACATTTTCATGGAACAAATTATTGGATCAAAATTTATATTCATTTTATACTTTACGAGGATAAATGCCATTTTCCTTTATTACGCAGATTTATCTTTTAGCATTGCACGGTATTTGACCTCTACAACTTCTCCTGGATTCCACACCTTCTGCTAATCCTTCCTCAACAAGCTCCTTATAATACAACTCTCCATGTTCATCCACAATTTTATCAACCTCTCCACTTTGGCTGATAACTTCATCTAGTGTAGCACGGATTTTAGTAACATTTGTGGATACTTTTCTATTATTTGCGGCTTCGGTGAGTTTTGATTTTACTCCGGCTTTCTATAAATGTATATTTTTTCTTGCTTAAAACCTCTGTGGCATACTTAAATCCTTCGTATCTCTTTTACATCCTCCACCGATTTACTAATTTATACATTGAAGATCCTCTAATTCCATATTGTTCAAGTTCATTTTTTTGCAAGAAGCACAAAAATGGACAACAATCACCTAGGCTTGGAATGTGTGTACAAATCATTTTTGGTCCAAAATCTAAATTTTTCATTTTTGAATGATAAATTTCAATATTTAGGTGTATACAATAAGCTAAGTTGATCTCTCCTATGGTGTTTTACTATATTTAGCATGTGCTTAATTTATTAAATCATTCTCAATAATTTAGCATTTGTTTATATATATATATATATATATATTTGTAGGATTAATTTCATATACATAATTTCTAGATTCCAATCCTAAATTAGGGGTTTTAATCCACCTTTCTAATTTTAGGGTTAAATAAATTCCATGAGAATTATCATATCATATTATTTTAAAACTACACATAAACGAAAATGGCTTTCTAATCAATGTGCAAGATAATATTCTCGAGCTCATCAACTCCTAATAAATTTTTAACTTCAACAAGAACACTTACATCTCTTGAAATAAAAATATTATTCCTTCTCTAAATTTAAGTATCTCTTATAATAATATATGAATTTTTTCATATTGAAAACCCCATATATAATCAAACTCGATAAATCAAGTTATATTTTTATTAAATATTTAATAAAAAATATCATTATTTGTAGTCTCATTTACCAATACCCTCTAATATTTCTTTTAACCCTAAGCGCATTGGCCTATCACCCAAGTATTGGGTAGTCACCCAAGGCACACATGGGTGCTAAGCCCCTCCTTTATGTGATTCTTGTGATAATGTTGCACCATTAATGAAGGAAAGGTTTGTAGAACAAGAACACATGCATTTCTAAGCATAAATTCTCCATGAGATAAACATAAACATCACAACATCATAATGGAAATATATTTAAACCATGAATACCATGAATAACATGAAAACACACTAGGATTTAGTCCATAGACAAAAATATAAAAATAAAAGCTCCATATATTTATTAAATCCATTTACAGTAGCCATATTACATCAAGCAGGGTCATCTCAAACCATATACATCATGAAGTAACATTCCAACCCTACAAAAATACTCTAAACAGATATCATAGCTATGTGTTCCCATTACAACCCTTGTTCATACCTCGAGTGTATTTATATATATATTCCTAGTAACAAAATTCTTTCAACACTCTACCTCTTAATCCTCTCCAACTCTAAATCTAACAACAACAACTAACTATAACAATGACAACTTCTAACACCACAAACGGGGTCATCTCAGACCATATACATCAATTCCTTCTATTTTATCTCCCTGTCCCTCTCAATGATCTCCTCATTATTCTTCTCAAGATCATCCTAAGACTCTTATTCTGTCATTTCTGTCAAAAATTCATGCTTCCATTTCCACCGATACTTTATTGAGTGCATTGTAAACTTGCTCATCCGATACTTTATTGGGTGTGGAGCCTATTTTTGGTCTTCTTGAATCAGTGTTGAAGTGTTGGAGCTCGAACGGTTAAGTTTGGAGAATTCACAATTGTTGTGTAGTCGTTGTGTCATTGTTGTGATGTTGTTGTTAACATGTTAATTAGTTGTTAACGTCGGGACTATTTTTTCCAGCCATGGGAAGTTGAAAGATCACAACTTTCAAACTTCTAGGGTTGACTTAAGGACTTCTTAAAAGGATTGTAATCTTATAAATAGAGGTGTTATGGTATCTTGAATATATCTTGAGTCTTCAAGAGGTCTTGAGTCTTAATGATCAAGAGGTGATCAAGAGTGATCAAGGTTAAGAAATTGGGTGTCAATTGTGGTTTAGATGTGGTTTAGCATCTTTGGAATTCTGTTATGAGTTCATAACTGAGAGAAGACTGTGAGAGTTTTTTTAATCTTGTTGATAATAAAATCTGAGCAAGTTCTTGGTGGACGTAGCCTACATTGGGTGAACCACGTTAAATCTTGTCCTGTCTTCTTTTGTGCATTATTTATTTATGCTATTATATTTCTGCAAGTATAATTCTGCTATATAGTTTCCTACTATTGTGGTTTTAGGAATTGTTTCCACATATTTTTCTCTAATTCCTAACAATTGGTATCAGAGCTTTAGTGGTTTTTTGCTGAAGTTGTAAATCACAGGGAAAATTTAGCTTAAGTGGGAGTTATGGCTGATGAGGGCAGATCAAGGGTTGAGAAGTTCAATGGGTAGAACTTTGGTTTGTGGAAGATGCAAATGGAGGATTACTTATATCAGAAGGACCTCCATGTTCCTTTGGCTGGAAAAGAAAAGAAACCTATAGCCATGTCGGATGAGGATTGGGAGTTTTTGGATAGAAAGGCACTCGGGCAATTCATTTATGCCTTGCATCTTCAATTTATTTCAACATATCATAGGAGAAGACCACGGAAGGTCTCATGAGTGCGTTGGGGAAGTTATATGAAAAACCCTCTGCCTCTAATAAAATATTTTTGATGAAAAATTTATTTAATATGAAGATGTCTGAGAATGGTTCTATTGTTGATCATTTGAATTAATTTAATATGGTTGTGAGTATGTTAAACTCGGTAAAAATTGAATTTGATGATGAGGTCAGGGCTTTGTTGATTTTTTGCTCCTTACTAGATAGTTGGGACAACTTGGTTATGGATGTAAGTAATTCAGTCTCTAATAACTCAAAGCTGAAGTTTGAGGATGTAATAGGTATGATCCTAAGTGAGGAAATGTAAAGGAAGAGCACCAGAGATTCTTCTACTTCTAGAAAAAAATTGACAGTGGAGAGCAGAGGGAGACAAAAGAATAGAGGGAAAGGTAACCATGGGAATTCGAATGATCATGGAAGGTCAAAGTCCAAGAGTAAGTTAGAATGTTGGCACTGTGGGAAGGTTGGTCATGCTAAGAAAGATTGTTGGGCTCTTCGGGATAAGAAGAACAAGAAGGAGGAAACTAAAGAGGTAAATTTGGCAGTAAGTGATGTTTGTCAAGATGCCTTAATTCTTTCTTTAGATAATATTGTTGAATCTTGGGTGTTAGATTTAGGGGCTTCTTTCCATGCCACCCCACATAGACATTAATTTACTAATTTTGTTCAAGGTGATTTTGGACATGTATATCTTGGTGATGATGAACCATGCAACATAGTAGGGAAAGGTTGTGTTCAGGTGAAAATGCAGAATGGGAACACATGGTTACTTAAGGACATCAAGCATGTGCCTAAATTGAGGCGGAACTTGATATCAGTAGGAAAACTAGGTAGTGATGGTTATATGGTCAGTTTTACAATGGATTCTCGGAAGGTTACCAAGGGATCTCTTGTGGTTGCAAGAGGTAAGAAAAATGGTATTTTGTATTTAACCAAAGGTGTTCCGATTATTACAATTTAGTTGTTGCGAGATGGAGATTCAACTTTGTGGCACTAGAGACTCAATCATATGAGTCATAAGGGCATGCAGATTATAAAGGAAAGGTTGCTTGGATTAAAGGAGTTAGATTTGGAATTCTGTGAGGACTGTGTTTATGGGAAACAAGTGAGTGAGATTCCTCAAGGTTGGACCTACCAGGAAGGAGGGTAAGTTGGAGTTAGTGCATACAGATGTATGGGGGCTAGCTAAGGTAAACTCTATTGGTGGTTCATGTTATTATGTCACTTTCATTGATGATGCAACTAGAAAAGTTTGGGTATATTGCATTAGAAAGAAATCTGATGTGTTTGAAACTTTTAAAAGATGGAAAGCCTTGGTTGAGAATGAAATAGGTCTCAAGTTGAAATGTCTCAAGTTGGATAATGGAGGGGAATATTGCAGCAATGAATTTCTTGATTACTATTCGGTAAATGGGATCCACAGGAAAAGAACGGTTCTAAATACTCCACAGAAAATGGAGTGTCAGAGAGAATGAACAAGACAATCATGGAGTGTGCTAGGTGCATGAGGTTACATGCGGGGTTGCCACTCATGTTTTGGGTGGAAGCGGTAAGAACAATTGTTTATCTAATTAACAAAGGACCCTCTATGGCCTTGGATGGAGGTATACCTGAGGAGGATTGGTCTGGTAAGAAAATGATTCCTCATTTCTTAGAGTATTTGGATGTGAGGTATTTGTTCACATTGATAAAGATGATAAGACCAAGTTAGAGGGTAAGTCTGAGAAATATACCTTTGTTAGATATGGTGAAGATGATTTTGGTTTCCGTGTTTGGAGTCTTAAAGACAAGAAAATATTTTGGTCTAGAGATATTGTCTTTAATGAAAAATTCATGTATAAAGATCAGTTGCAGGAACAGAAAGAGGAATCAAAGAAAGAATACATAGTGTTAGAGGACATTACAGATAGCAAGGTGTCCAAGGGGCCAGTTTAGGTACAACATGTTCCGACACAGCCAATTCAGGTACCTACTCATTAGGAACCCCAAACTCTTGAGGTGAGAAGGTCTTCTAGGGTAAGAAGGGAACCTGAATGTTTTACTCCATATTTGAATTATTTATTTCTCACTGATAATGGAGAGTCAGGGTGATTTTAGAAAGTAGTGTAGGTGGATGCCAGGAAGAAGTGGGAGCAGGCCATGGATGAAGAGCATAGATATCTTATGGAAAACCAGACTTGGGATCTAGTGGAGCTACCCGAGGGCAAGAGAGAATTGTAGAATAAGTGGGTGTATAGAATCAAAGAGGAATATGGAGGCGGAAATGATACAAGGCCCAATTGGTGGTCAAGGGATTTGCACGATAAGAAAGGTATAGAATTTGATGAATTTTTTTTTCTAGTTGTTAAAATGACTTCTATTAGGATTTATTCTTGGTTTAGTTACGTAGTAAAATACTTGCACTTAGAATAGTTGGATGTGAATACTTGCATTCCTTCATAGTGAGTTGGAGGAGGAATTGTACATGCAGCAGCCACGGGGTTATGAGATCAAAGGGAAGGAGAGGTTAGTGTGCAAATTAAAGAAGAGCTTATATGGCACAAACAAGCTCCATGGCAATGGTACATGAAGTTTTATAGTTTTATGCAGGAGCACGGTTACTCCAAGTGTCACTTAGACCATTACATATACATAAAGAAGTTTCTTGATGGTAGTTATATTATTCTATGTCCGTATGTATATGATAAGCTTGTTGCAGGGAAGAACATGTAGGAAATAAAGGCACTCAAGAAGCAACTAGGTGACTCCTTTGCTATGAAGGATTTGGGGGCAGCAAATCAAATCCTTGGTATGAGAATAACTTAAAACAGGAAGGAGAGGAATCTGGTATTATCTCAAGAAGAGTACATAAAGAAGGTCTTGGAGAGGTTTAGTATGTAGGATGCTAAAACATTTGGTACTACTTTGGCAAGTCACTTTAA
This sequence comes from Taxus wallichiana var. yunnanensis, assembly GCA_018340775.1. Taxonomy (NCBI): domain Eukaryota; kingdom Viridiplantae; phylum Streptophyta; class Pinopsida; order Cupressales; family Taxaceae; genus Taxus; species Taxus wallichiana. Next base: position 79,068,261 of record CM031234.1, read on the forward strand.
ATTATCAAAGGAGTAGAGTCCTAAGACTGAGGAGGGTAAAATCTAGATGTCTAGGGTACCGTACACATCAAAAGTTGGTAGCTTGATTTATGCCATGGTATGCACTAGGCCTAACATTTCCCATGCAGTGGGAGTAGTGAGTAGGTTTATGAGTGATCCAGGTAGAGAGCACTGGCAGTAGTAAAGTGGATCCTTCGATATTTGAGAGGGACCATGGGATCAGCATTGTGTTTTGGTGGATCAGACACTACATTACATGGCTATGTAGATTTAGACATGGCAGGAGATTTGGATAGTACGAGGAGCATGACAAAGGTTATGTATTTACGGTTGGTGATATAGCGGTGAGTTGGATTTCATAGTTATAAAAGGTTGTGGCTTTGTCAACCACAAAGGTTGAGTATGTTGCTGCCACAGAGGCAAGCAAGGAGATGATTTGGCTACAACAGTTGCTTGATGAGTTGGGTCATAAGAAGGAATTTGGGAGACTACATAGTGATAATCAGAGCGCTATTCATTTGGTGAATAACTCCACTTTCCAATCTAGGATGAAGCAGATTCAGCTGAGATATCATTTCATCAGGGTAGCTTTGGAAGAAGATAAGTTGAAGCTGAAAAGATTCATACCAATCATAATCCTACGGATATGATGACCAAGGTAGTCACAAGGGAGAATTTGAAGTTGTGTTTAACTTTGATTTTCCTTCATGGTTGATAATGAAGGGTTAAGAACTTTTCTTAGTGGAAATAGTCTCCAAGTGGGAGATTGTTGGGGTGTGAAGCCTATTTTTGGTCTTCTTGAATCAGTGTTGAAGTGTTAGAGCTTGAACGGTTAAGTTTGGAGACTTTAGGAGAATTCTCGTAGTCATTTTCTGTGATGTTGTTGTGATGTTGTTGTTAACATGTTGTTAATTGGCTATTAACGTCGGGACTATTTTTTCCAGCCATGGGATGTTGAAAGATCGCGACTTTCAAACTTCTATGGTTGGTCAAGGACTTCTTAAAAGGATTTTAATCATATAAATAGAGGTGTTAGGGTATCTTGAAGATATTTTGAGTGTTCAAGAGGTCTTGAGTCTTAATGATCAAGAGGTGATCAAGAGTGGTCAAGGTTAAGCAATTGGGTGTCAATTGTGGTTTAGATGTGGTTTAACATCTTTGGAATTCTGTTATGAGTTCATAACTAAGAGAAGACTATGAGAGTTGTTTTAATCTTGTTGATAATAAAATATGATCAAGTTCTTGGTGGACGTAGCCCACATTTGTTGAACCATGTTAAATCTTGTCTTATCTTCTTTTGTGCAATATTTATTTATGTTGTTATATTTCTACAAGTATAATTCTACTATATAGTTTCCTACTTCTGTGGTTTGAGGAATTGTTTCCGCATATTTGTTTGATAATTCCTAACACACAAGAGGGTTTATTCCCTTGGAATCTGGTGTCTTCATCAATGCATCACTATTAACCTCAAACTCAAGCTCATCAACATGGGACTCAAAAGCCCAAGATAACATTTTCCTTGTGTGCGGGTATGCACCCTCTTCATCAAAAGAAGACCAAGCGAGGAGTTGGTATGTGGGCATTGTGCTTTGGAAACACATGTGTAGTACCTTGTTTAGATCATTAATATAAGTCATGGTGTGTCCCTACACCGCTACTATGCCCTTTTAACTTGTGTGCACTGCCTTAGGGAAACTTACTACCAGGATGGGATCTCCACCCATGCTTCCATACTATTTCCCTACACTTGCGCTCTCTTTTGTTTCCTTTAGCACTTATTTTGCGTTACGATCCACCTCATGCTCCACCAATTGTTGTACAATACCCACCACCTCCTTATCTACTGTGTCATGTATCTATTCTCGTGTCAAGGTAATACTTGATCTTCGAGCATGCATGTATGCTTCCTCACTTCCTCCTATATTATGAGCACCTTCTTCATAGTCATTCTCTCTTCATCGACTAGTGTATATCATAAACATGGGGAATCTTACCTTCATCGCACTCTTCATCATCCTCCTCAGAGTCATCACCCTTCATGTTCTTTGTCTCCTCAGAGTTCGATCTTTGTGCCACTTTCTACTTCTTCTTCACCGATGACTCCTCTAACATAGGGGGTCTATTTTCTAGTATATTTTCCTTAATAGGAGACTTATTCCTCCTTGTGTAGATACTTGTTCGTATGCCCGAATCCTATACTACCGTAGTCCGAATGGTACACACAATCAACACCCTACTTGCTATGGTCTCTACTCTTTCTCTCTTTGTTCCCTTCTTCAAGGTAGGATCCTCTAAGATGGATACATCATCCTCCAAGTACACTCCTTCTCGAAATTGGGCCTCAGGTGGATATACACCCTTGTCATTGTTTTACCTGCAATAGGAATTGACATTGGATTCATCATATTTACTTCATGGGAGACATACTTCTCCACATATGCGCACTTCTTAGGGTAAACTAGACTTTGGCACAACGCATGGTAATCCTGATCTACCTCACTTAGATCAAATCTGAACTTATTTTCCTCCTTGAACTCTGTTGACCGCACTTTGAAAGTATTGCGCTATGAAGGCAAAGGGTAGTTTACACCAAGGGATTTTTGTTCCATCAGTCAAAGTAAATATGCCTATGCAGAAGTGTTGGTATACAACAAACTCAACCTCACCATCCACCAAGGATGGTAGTTTCTTTGGGATTCTCCATTCTACCCCGAATGCATTGTGCATTCACTTATACCACTTCTCTAAGCGTGCTTTGTATGGTGTAGTCATCGAGTCACAAGTGTAGGATTCGAACCTCTTCATGGGGGAGGGGTCCTCATTAGGGTATTCCCATACATAGTTATTTGGCCCATTGGGCACTCCAATATCTGAAAACACAATGGTAAGGAGAACATTACCATACATAATCTTATCTCCATCACGTGCCACATCTATAATCTCCTCCGTAATGAAGGCCGAGAGGTTGTAGATTTTTCCTTCTGAAATCTTCTTACAAATGTTCAACCATCTCTTGTTCACTTGCGTCCAGCACTCCTATCCATTTAGCTTGGTAAGTAGATGCATGACCATCTTCATAGTTGGGTTTTTGATCTTGCTAATGTCAAAGTAGCACAAACCCTTCTTATATTTGTACTATGTGGCTATCTCCTTGAAGACATCCTTTTCATCCAAATCATCCTCCATTGATTCTCATGTGCATATAAGTCCAATGTAATTTGAAATTAATTGGGTAGTTAGGCACATTATTCTTCCTACAAAGTAGAAATAATCCTCATGTATGCATGACATCAACCATTGGTACAACCTATTGGGTTTACCAAAATAGGGAAACTCATAGAGTTGTAGGAGTCTGGCCTTCTCCAACGTGGTTTTCACCGAGTCATCATAAACAGGATTATCATCCTGTGTCCTCTCTCCATTGGACAAACTAACTCTAGAACCATATCCTTTTCTATGGTATCTTCTTTTTTTTTTTTTTTTTTATTATAGTCTCTTATGGAAATCTTATGCACATGAGAAACCCACTCCATTCCCATCAAAATGCCATCTAGGTACTGCATTTCTGTGTACCATTCTTCATTAAAACTTGTTGATACGAATGGTTTTCCTTTTCCCTTACCCTTGCCCTTCTTTGGTGAAACATTATATCCCTTCCTTGGTGCCATTTCTTCTCATCCGATTCTTGTAAGGTATTCCTTCCTTATTTCCCTAACTCTACTCAATCATGTGGCTTTACTCCTATGTGAAAACTCTAAATCATATGCCCTAACTTTGCAAACCCTAACCTAGAAATTTTTCCTTCCACAAGATGATGTTACACCTACGAGAATCCACCAAAACAAATTCTCTACCCATGCCCATGTAATCCCTTTCCACCTTGATTCACAAATCCGTTGAATCTTCTGTTATGCATGCGAATCTCCAAAAAAAATTCTTCATAAGGATGCCCTTGTTCGAAAGATATTTTTAATACAAATGCAAGGTAAAATAATAAATCACCCTCGACCTTCTATTTATAACTTTTTGTTTTTCCCGCACAAACTAAGATGCCACCTACTAATGTACAAATGAATTAAATTCAACTTTTTCAATGACATCACTCCGCACATTTTGTCCAAGTGCTTTCCCTTTGCATGCAAACTTGCATGAAAATTCCCAACCTTCTAACACGTAATATTTCTTTGACAACAGACTAGCTTTCACACATTCCCCATTCTAGAGCATGTCAACCTCTGTGTCCTTTACAAAGTTCTTTTCTTTTCCTACCTCATGTTTCTCCTATGTTTTTTACCCTTATATTTGGTTTTCTCCAATCCTTTTGACAACAATATTCTCTCATGATAACCTATGCCACATGAAATTTTTTGAACCCATGCGCTTTTAATTTCCTCACTTGGGCTGCCTATGCACATCACACCCAACACTTCTCCTTACCACATTTTTTCTCACAACTCTTCATTGACACCTTCCATCCTACACTAAAAGGATGTGTAATCCTCTACGCATAAAACCCCTTTAGATAGTAATTGGCTACCAACGCACAAGCTCACTCATAATAAAAATACTAAAAAGACAGAGAAACACAATGATGAAGGGAAATACAAAGGAAGGAAAAAATGCATTAATGGAAATCCTAAGTTAAATGGCAATACTTTGTTATTTACAAACACATCGAAGACTTATTTATAGTAGGTCTTCAACCTACTCCCATTAAAATGACCAGAAACATTGTTCCATCCAATGACTTGTAACTTGTAAGCACCTAAATAAAGTATATGAGATATCACATATGGACCCAACCAATGTACTTTAAGCTTCCTTAGGTGGCGCGAAATTTGGAATCATACAACAGACCATCTTCCCAACCTCAAACTTCTTATTCTTGATGTGCCTATCATGCCATGCCTTCTACCTAGATTTTTCCATTTTCTAACTCCATCGTGTTATTTTACGTCTTTCATCTAACTACATTAACTTATCAATCTGTTTCTCAAGTTCTTTTTCATCAACTAAACCTCCTGTGTGCACAATACACAATGATGGTAACATAAATTCAATAGGTAGGGAAACCTCTATGTTAAACACCAATTGAAAAGGTGTGGCCTTGTTTAGTATTTTATGGATAGTATGATATGGCCATAAGACGATAGAAAAATTATCATCCCAAATCCTTTACGCCAACATCACAAATATTGGTCAATGTGTGACTCAAAATTTTGTTAAAATCTTCCGCTATCCCATTATCTTGTGGGTGATAAGGGGTAGTCTTGTGATGGGCCACCATGAATTTTACCAATAGGATTCTAACTGTCTCATTTAGGAAATGAGTACCCTTATCACTTTTTAAGCTCAACGGGCATCCATACCTGCTGATTATATTCTCCCACAAGAATCTAGTAGTTGTCATCCCCAGTAATCCTTTGTAGGCACCGCTTCTGCCCACAGTGTAAGATAGTCTATGCATGTAATGATATAGTGTGAACCCATCCTTTACGTAGCTGGGGAAATAGGGCCTATGAAGTCAATTACCCACTTCTCGAATGGTTTTGAACTAGTGATAGGCCTTAATGGCATTTCATCTCTTTTTCTTATTTTACCAAGGTGTTGGTAATGGTCACAAGCCTTGCAATACTTGATACAATCCTTGTAAACCATTTCCCACCAAAGGCTATCTAAAAGGATCTTGCATGTGGTCATATTCCCCACATAGTGTCCTCCTATAATTCCACCATGAGCCTCTTCTATGATTACAGTGTGCTCATGCTCTAGCATGCATCAATGTAAGACCTCATCACGACCTAGCTTGTATAAGTCTCCACCAATTAACATATAGGGTGTAACGTGTATGGCTAACTACTTCCTTTCTAATTCCTTCATCCCTTATGGCGCCCCACCTGTTCATAGGAACAAAGAAATATCTTCCAAGTTAGAGGGAGCTCGCCACAGCCTAAATAATTGTGTATCTGGCATTGTATCCTCAATGCTTTGTGCATCCTCACCTGAGGTAATCCTTGAAAAACCATCATGTCCTAAATTGTTTTTCCCTAGTTTTAGCACAACTGTAAACTCAAACTCCTAAAAAAAAAAGGACCCATCGACATATGTGCCCTTGAAAAACGGGCTTTTTCACTAAGTACTTTAATGTCATGTGGTCCATGTAGAAAATAAAAGGAATTTCCAACAAGTATTATCTGAATTTGTGCAAAGGTGTAGATCATTGATAATGCATCGCACTCGTGGTGGTATAATTTTTTTCTACGGTGTAAGCTTCCTACTAGCAAAACATAAGGGATGGTCAATAATTACCTCTCTAGGTTATGCTAAGACCACTCAAATTTCCATCCCAAATGCATCAACATGCGCATGAAAAGGTTTATCCCAAGAAGGAAAACACAAAATGGACACGATGGTAATATTTTCCTTTAACGTGTCAAATTCCAACTACTACGCATCTCCCCAATAGAACTTACTTATATGTTTCAATAGTTCTTCTAAGGGAGCAGAAATCTGGGCATATCCCTTGATGAATTTCCTATAGTACCATGTATGCCTTAGTAACCCGTGCACCACACTTTAACTAGTAGGCTCTGTTATCCAAAATTCACCCCCAGGGTAAATTTTGATAACATGCATTAAATTCTTCGGTCTCGAGCAATATAGATTGATTCAAGGAAAAAAATCATGTTTCTGGGGTCCCCTCGGCTTTTTTCTAACTCTCTTGTCCAAGGAGAAAAGAGAAAGTTCTAAAAAAGGGGTGAAAAAGTTGCAAAAACAAGCTTGGGCCGAAAAATCATGAAAATTGGCTAAGTCCTAGTCCAGGCAAAGATTGGGATAGTTGGGACGTCGGGCACGAATCGGCCGAAAAGTCTCTAAGTAGTCTGCAGACTAGGACAAATAGACATCGGGACGCGTAGGATGTGGGAAAGCCGATTCGCCAAAGGAGAAAAAAAAATTGACTAATCACATGCGAGAGTAATAGGTCGACATCTGGGACGTGAGGACGCGAAGGACGCAAACCGCCCAGATTGGCCGATGCGAGGAACTTTCATCTCGGGACGCTTGGGACAAAGGGACACGAGGGACGAAGAAATCTGAAGGAGCCGAGAGCTAATCAAATCACACCACGTGTCTTTGCCTCAAAGAGGGACAGGGAAGCCCGAATCGGGTGGATCGGAGGAATTTGTCCCAGATAGTTTGGGACATCCGGACCAAAGGGACGTGAGGGACGTGAAAAGCTGGTAGGCCCGTGGACGAATCAGGAAACACCACGTGTCACAAGGGAAAACGTCCAAAATTTCAAAGGGAAAGGTTTAAAGGTTCGGGCCGTGGCAAATAGGAATTGGACACGTGTCTAATGGAGCAGGGAAGTGCGGAGCTCGGGAAATTTGAAGTTTTTGCAAAATTTCTTCGCCAAAAAGCTAAAAAGCAAAGGTCTTCCCCGCGCCCCTGTCAACCAATCAATGCATGCCACGTGTCCCAGGTGGCGGGGCGCGGGGGGAAAATGGAAAATTTTCCAAAAGTTAAAAAGATCAAAATTTTCAAAGGAAAGCCCGTGGAAAGACAGAGGAGGAGAATTTCTCGTCCAATCAGCGCTTGCCACATGGCATCCGACCGGCGGAGCGCGGAAATTTTTTGAAATTTTTTCCAAAATGCAAAAATTGACATATGTGCCCTTGAAAACGGGCTTTTTCACTAAGTACTTTAATGTCATGTGGTCCATGTAGAAAATAAAAGGAATTTCCAACAAGTATTATCTGAATTTGTGCAAGGTGTAGATCATTGATAATGCATCGCACTCTGTGGTGGTATAATTTTTTTCTACGGTGTAAGCTTCCTACTAGCAAAACATAAGGGATGGTCAATAATTACCTCTCTAGGTTATGCTAAGACCACTCAAATTTCCATCCCAAATGCATCAACATGCGCATGAAAAGGTTTATCCCAAGAAGGAAAACACAAAATGGACACGATGGTAATATTTTCCTTTAACGTGTCAAATTCCAACTACTACGCATCTCCCCAATAGAACTTACTTATATGTTTCAATAGTTCTTCTAAGGGAGCAGAAATGGGCATATCCCTTGATGAATTTCCTATAGTACCATGTATGCCTTAGTAACCCGTGCACCACACTTTAACTAGTAGGCTTTTATCCAAAATTCACCCCGTGGTAAATTTTGATAACATGCATTAAATTCTTCGGTCTCGAGCAATATAGATTGATTCAAGGCAAAAAATCATGTTTCTGGGGTCCCCTCGGCTTTTTTCTAACTCTCTTGTCCAAGGAGAAAAGAGAAAGTTCTAAAAAGGGGTGAAAAAGTTGCAAAAAACAAGCTTGGGCCAGAAAAATCATGAAAATTGGCTAAGTCCTAGTCCAGGCAGCATTGGGATAGTTGGGACGTCGGGGCACGAATCGGCCGAAAAGTCTCTAAGTAGTCTCACGCAGACACTAGGACAGCTAGGACATCGGGACGCGTGGGACAGGGGAAAGCCGATTCGGCCAAAGGAGAAAAAAATTGACTAATCAAGCATGCAGAATAGGGCCGGGACATCTCGGGACGTGAGGACGCGAAGGACGAAACCGCCCGTGCATTGGCCGATGCGAGGGAACTTTCATCTGGGACACTTGGGACAAAGGGACACGAGGGACGAAGAAATCAAGGAGCCGAGATCTAATCAAATCACACCACGTGTCTTTGCCTCAAAGAGGGACAGGGAAGCCCGAATCGGGTGGATCGGAGGAATTTGTCCCAGCATACTGGGACATCTCGACCAAAGGGACGTGAGGGACGTGAAAAGCTGGTAGGCCCGTGGACGAATCAGAAACACCACGTGTCACAAGGGAAAACGTCCAAAATTTCAAAGGGAAAGGTTTAAAGGTTCGGGCCGTGGCAAATAGGAATTGGACACGTGTCTAATGGAGCGAGGAAGTGCGGAGCTCGGGAAATTTGAAGTTTTTGCAAAATTTCTTCGCCAAAAAGCTAAAAAGCAAAGGTCTTCCCCGCACCCCTATCAACCAATCAATGCATGCCACATGTCCCAGGTGGCGGGCACGGGGAAAATGGAAAATTTTCCAAAAGTTAAAAAGATCAAAATTTTCAAAGGAAAGCCCGTGGAAAGACAGAGGAGGGAGAATTTCTCGTCCAATCAGCGCTTGCCACATGGCATCCGACCGGCGGAGCGGAAATTTTTTGAAATTTTTTCCAAAATGCAAAAATTGATCCGTAGCTCGATTTGCACGTTCTTTATATCATTGGAAAGCTTATGAAATTGTCTATAGGATTCCATGGTCAATTTCTAATTTTGGTTTATTTTGGATGGAGAAAATTCAAAAATGGCTCGCACGTGTCCATGGCCGAAATGACATTTCAAATGACTAAATTTAATGCGAGATGGGTCGCATTCTCCTCCAATTCAGTCAAAAATGATAGGGTATGGGTTTGTAAGGCTCTCCATGCTGATTTAATGCATTTCCAGTCAATGAGGAATGGGCTCCCATGTTTTGTACATTTTCTCTCTCCTGGGCTCAACCCATGCAATGTAAAAGTCAGATTTGGCTCATTTCTTAAGGGGGAACACTTTTTGGCATAGAAAACTTCTTCTTTCACCTCTAGCAGGTGATTGTTGCAAGAATCAGACCTCTTCAAAGATTGTAATAGGTTTTATACCTCTCTGAGGTTGTAATGCAGTGGCTTTGACATTGGAAATGATAATGCAAGCTTTGTGAATGAGTTTCAAATCCTTTGTATTATTTGCTTCATTTCGATCCTAAATTATATCTTATCACTTTGTGTATGTTTTATGTTGCAATATTTGGTTTGTGTCTATTTGCATGACAAAAATATTCACCACTCCTTTTGGTGCATCACCATCTTTAGTTAGTTTCAATTTTTGCATTTATATCCTCGTCTCCTTGTAATTTAGAGTAGGATTAGGATTTGAACCTCTCGTAGTTGTGAAAATATAGATCTAAATCGAGAGGAGTTTGAGGAACCAGCCTCTAATATGGAGATTCCTCTTAGTTTCACAAGTCCCACACTTTGAGAGAGGTTTCCATGTTGTGCAATCACACCGGATGCCTAAGACATCATTTAGAACCTTGATTTGCATCCGTGGGGTGTTGTGATCCTGCAACCACAGGGTCCTCTAATCCCACTATAACAAAAAATTTTGTGGGGTTTACCAATAAGCCTTCTTTACAAATAATTTTTCCCAACAACATGCCAAAAGGAGTGGAAAAAACACACATCTTAATATTCAGGGAGATGTTCAACTGCCTGCATCTCTCAAACATCAACTGTATATTGTCACAATGGTCTTTTACTAATTCTTAAACCGTCTAATCATCAAGGTAGACTTGAAAAAACTTATGAATGAAGTCCTGAAATGGCTGAACCATAATGTAAAAAAACACAAGTGCATTCTTCAGTCCAAAAGGCATTACCATATAGGAAAAACTTCCCCATTCAATGGTGAAATTTTTCTTCTCTTGGTCTTCCTTTGCAATTCAAACTTGGTGATATCCCAAAAACCCATTTATAAATGAATATATCTCACACTCGATACTCCTTCCAAGATCTCCTCAATGAATGGGGTTGGGAAAGGATCAATTACACATACTACATTCAAATCCCTATATTCAATGTAAATCCTTATTCTCCCATCCTTTTTGATATTGATGACCATCAAGACTACCCATTTAGATTCTTCAATGGATTCTATGATCCCAAATTCTATCATCTTATATATCTCCTCCTTTAACAAGATCTTTCATCAACTCTTGCCGCCTTCCTTTTCCCGACACCGCAACTCTCGTAATGAATATACCATGCACACGTTCATCTTTGTAAGGTGGAATAGAACTTATGTACCCATAGGGAAGGGGGTAAAGCTTCCATGCCTCCCATCCAATTCTTCTCACACTCCTAAACATGGCATGAGGTGGATCCCTTCCCATCATAGTAACAAATTTGAGATGGTGCATTTCTTTGGATAAACCTAATAGAGAGTGTGATTCTCACTTCACACTACTCTATAATTTTATCTCAATGTGTCTCCCACCAACGTACTTATTTCCCCCATAAAGTATAGGTAAGCATATTCCTTCTCTCCACTTGAAACTTCCACTGGGTCTCCATTTCACATAGAAAGACATCATGGTTGGCTTCCACAGTGTACCATGATAACTTTCTTCCTCCCAAGTGCCTAACTGAGTGTGATCTTACAACTCAAGTCTCAATATCCTTCAAATGCCTTCCAACCAACTCATATGTCCCATGCACCTAGTTTTCACAAGAAACGTTGGTTGTATCACTTATGGACTATGCATCATCCCATTGAATGACCCCTTCCTTTGATGGATGAATGAACTTCAGGTCCCTGATGGTGTGCACATATATCTTTTTAAGTATTCTTCACCCAATGTCTCCACAAACAGTGTAGACCATCCATCATTCAAAGGGAATGATCACACACTCCTTATTCTCAAAACTGATGTAGCCTTTATTGAAACATAGGTCAACATTATTTTCATAGCACCAAGGGCACCCAAGTAATGTTGGGAAACTATCAGCCTTAGCAAGCTCTAGGACCTCAAAGTCTCCAATAAACTTTTCCCCTTGAATAGTAATGGATGTACCTTTCAACACCCCTAGAGGCATGGACTTTTTCATGTTAGCCATGTATAACACATTCAAATATGGCTATAATGGGGGCCTCCCATTTGATTCCATGCATCTAGAGTAAGGACATTGACCTATGTAAATTAATATATTACTCAGGAGCCACCCATCAATAACTGCATTCAGTGTGATCTCCTTGTCATAATCAATGTTGTGAGGAGGTAGGTTAGCATGTAAGACTTGTCTCTCACACCCTCCTCTAGCATGTGGTACCTTCTCCCTCACCATTCTCCCAACATGGGAATAATTTTCTCCTACCGCAACATTTGACACACTTCCCTAACCTCATCCATATCCTGCTAAGGAACCTCAACGATTCTTCTTCTATTCCAACTAGTACGATTGTTCCTTTAGACACTGGATTTCTCCTTGCAAACTCCTAATCACCTCCATGGTTTCTTGGTACACCTCCTTCTAATGGGTAGGATTAGGATATTTCCCATGTAACACTTATTCTCTTGTGATAAGGGGCTTCTTCTTTGGTTCCTCTTGGGCATATGTAGCCTTAACATGTGTAGTGACCAAAACAGGCTCTAGCTCAGAGTTAAGCGCTACCCTTGGCATCCATTATGGGTCGGTCCTTTTCACACTCACCATCCCCATGAATTTTTCCTTCTTCTTATTATTTCTCATGTGGTCATACAACTCTGGAAATTATTTATACGTGTGTTTTTTCCCGCACCATGAGAACTACAAAAATTATAGACACTCACGCTTATAATGCTTAGTCAATCCACAATTGTAACAGTCCCATGAAGAAAATCATCTCTTCCTCTCGTGACCATTACAGCCTTTGAATCCTACACAAAAATTCCTTCCTCAACCTCCTTCATCCGTTTGACCTTCATACTGATGATCCTCAGCCTTAGAACTACTCCCAATGCTGGTATGGTGCACACCGAGATCAATGGCGTCATGGATTTGGTCTATCAATCGATAGTCCTTCATATCGTGAGTAGTAGATGTGTAAATTTTACAATAGTAGGACACATTCTTGCATATCACATGTTAACACAATGGGCATCTACTTGCATCATGATCTCCATGACATATTTCAAAATATACTAACATGGCATGCACCGAAATTCATGGGAAATTGTCTTTTGTGTGTCCCTCTACTTCATAATCTATGCACCAAAGTCCACCAAGTGTTTCATGAGCCGAATTCATAGATAGATTCTCAAGTTTTTAAGCCATGGAAGTGATCTGAGCTTCCAAAAATAGACTCATGCCAGTGTTAATGGTTCCTACAACCTTAATGCGTAAAGCGCTTCCAAGGCCTCACATGGATCTGTGAAAGTTTTGTGTGAAAGGGATCACCTAAAGGGCATGATTAAGCCTCTAATGAACCATTTTACATGCTAGGACAAATGGATATCATATGATAACTTTTATCAAAGAGTATTAAAATGTGCATCATACTCCCACATGCTCTCCGCCATACCTTTTTGGATTTCCTTCAACATGTTAATGCTCTTATGTTCAAACTCATGGATGTGGAACTCTTCCAAGAATTCATTGCTCAACGTGGTATAATAAACCACCATATCATGGGGGTCATACTTTCCGTATCATCTATACACATGCCTTTGCAATGTAGTTGCAAACTAACTTGCTTTTGTTCCAAGGAAGTGATTCCTTCGTGCACGTAGCAACTCACACTTGTGTACATGCTCCACAACATCCTCAACACCCTTGTAATCAGGTAAGTGGAGAAACATCTCATAAAACACCAATTGATGGTGTTATGGACCTTGCCCACCATATCTAGGACCTTCATTTCCTCCTGTGTTACCTCCACCACTAGATCCAATAGATTTGCTAGCTCCTATCCTCTAGATCCACCTGATCCTCCTCTTGTAGTAGATAAGGGTCATAAAGTAGTTACACTATGCATTCCCACCATCGAGATAAACTACGCACCTAATAGTCCGTGATACCAAACCACTCCCATGTGTTTTTTCCATACCACTTCCAGATGCAATACCAAAACCTTGTGAACCCACACCTTTCCCAAACAATGTTCTAGACATAATACCTCCAAACACTGGATATGTTTGCGTGGCCATAGATGGGTGTAATGTAAAATGATATCTACTTGATGTTATATACTCACCAACACCAACTGAACTAGAAATAATTGTCTTAGATTATAGAAAATTAAGTGCTAGGGTTTGGTGACCAGATGGGCTAATATGTATGCCTACATCTCTCCTTTCTCCATACGATGAGCTCTCACAAAAATATGAGGGGGTTTTTCTCCTGTGCTTGCCAAGATGGGGTATCACAAAATGCTCTGTGTCCCACGCCCTCTGCACTAACCTCAAATCCTTCTCACAATGTCCTGTCTCACCAAATCCATCACACTAAAAACTTCATGTTGTCTCACTAACTCCATTTCCCAAGATTCATTGTACTTAAGCTACCTCTCCTCTCTATCTACTTCCACTGCAAGGTCTGTCATCTCCACCACACTAGTTTTCACACCCCACACCTAAAGAGAATTTAGTCAACCATAGGAAATGCTTCCAAAGTCAAAGTAATAATCAAGATCTTAATGGCTGATGGAAAATCACTCAAGAAAGATCCTTTGGGTTCTCACAAGAACTCAAACTCAGTAACCTCTAAACAAGAATAATTTGATATTGTGTACTCCAACATGTAACTAGTCAACACACCTCTCCACCAGTGATCAACATCACGAGTCCATGTTAGATCAGCATCTTAAAACCATTGATATTCCTCTTGGGTCCAGACATGAGGTATATATTACCAACTCATCCTTGATGCATATGCTGAGATACATTCATATAACTCTACTAGGAAACAACAAAATAATGTCTCATAGAGCTCGTGATACAAGTTATCCTCCACCCATTTACATGCATCAAACTTAGATCTAGTGTTGAACCTCTAAGAAAACTCATCCTCCATGATTTTAAGCTAGGCCTTAATGTTGTCCAAGGTCAGATGCTTTGTCATCTCACAATGAATTCAAAAGAGGTCCCAAAAATGGAACCAAAATATAGTCTCATTTACCTCTATCCTCTAATCTTTCTTTTAACCCCAAGCACACTAGCCTATCACCCAAGTACTTGAGAACTCAACTAAGGCATGTGTGGGTTCTCGAGCACCTTGTCTATGTGAGTCTCTTGAGAATGTTACACAATTAATGGAGGAAAGGTTTGTAGAAAAATAACACATGCATTTAATCTAATACAAAGGTAGTGGATCTAGTTCTAAGCATAAATTCTCCATGAGATAAACATAAACATCACAACAAAGATAATGGAAATATATCTAAACCATGAATAACATGAAAACACACTAGGGTTTAGTCCATAGACACAAATATACAAAACAAAGATCCATATATTGATTAAATCCATTTATAGTAGCCATATTACATCAAATGGGGTCATCTCAGACCATATACATCATGAAATAACATTCCAACCCTAAAAACTACTATGAACAGAGATCCTAGCTATGCTTTCCCATTATAGCCCTTGTTTAGACCTAAGCACATACATATATGCCTAGTAACAACATTCTTGCAACACTTTGTTACCTCTAAAGCCTCTCCAACTCTAACTCTAACAATAACTAACTATAACAATGGCAGCTTACAACACCACAACCCGTAACATTCGTGCCAAACTTATTTTCCTCTCCAACTCTAACTCTAACTCTAACTCTATTTATTTCAAACCCAAGCACTCCTTTAAATAGAATCTGGATTCACTACCATAGTTTCACCCATGAGAAGATCACATGCCAAGTGGAAGTGTGGTCCTCCATGATCAATCGAGTGCTTATGTCAGCTTGCAAAGGCCTCCACTAATTGTAATGATCCTCCTGGGAATATTCCCTACATGGAATATTATTTTCTTGACACCCAAGGCTCCAGACTGGTACCTTATCCATTCATCATGCCTACTTGGACCCTCACGTGTTTCTCCTGTGACACCACCTTCAAAATGTGTCTAAGTCCCCAAACCTTCTTCTGCTACCGTGCACTAACCTCTTCTCTTTCTCGCATTTCCTTAAGTTCCTTCCTACTCACTTTCCCTACACACACCCTCCTTTTTCCTTGGGGCTTAGTCAATTTGGGGCCAACATTATTTATATGTATAATAAAATATGAACATTAATAAAAAATTTATCAAAATTATGATTTTCTAACACTTGAAAAATCAACTCAATGAAAATAATTTAGATTCATTTGTTAAAAAAATATTTTTACCTTTCTCATGGTCAAAAACCCTTTTATCCATGGAGAGAAAATATTTTCCTCTCCACATGGAGGTCAAATTTTTGTGTCCTCCTATATCCAGGTTCCATTCAAACATGGTGGCATGGGGAACAAATTATGTCCTTCCCCATGAATGGGATCCATCCCAACTATAGAGAGGGAAATTTTATCCCTCTCAACCATAGATATATTGATTTTTTCCCTCCAAACCATGGAATTTTCCTTCTTAATGGTTGAGAGAATGAAATATCATCCTCTCTATGGTTGGTATATTTTCCCTCTTCATGGTTGGGAGAGCTCCCAACCAAATAGTATTCCATCTCCCATTATGGTAGAAATAAAGGGGATAAAATTTTTAGTCTCCCAATAATGAGAGGGAAAATGTGTGGTTGGGATCCCTTTCAAATAATGAAGAGATAAATGGATGGTTCGAATTATAACAAACTATACCCTCTCCATGGTAATGGGATATTTTATCCATAAACTAAGTGAGTTTGCCAACCATGGAGTTTTCTCTGTTTATTGTTAAGAGAAAACAATTTTCCCTCTCAATATTTGGAAGGGATCCCAGCCATGTAGAGAGAAAATTTCATCCTCTTTATGGTTTTTAGGGATCTTGTTCGAGGAAAGGAAACCTTGTATATCTTTTGAAACTCACTTAATGGTTGTGAAGGATACCAACCATGGAGAGGGTGAAATATTTTTCGTGGTTATAATGGATGGGACAAATTTTCATTTTTAGAATTCACCCTCTCCATGGTTGGGAGGGTTCTAAAATATTTTTGGGCCAAGGAAAGTGGTGAAGTATGATCCATGCATAAAGGTGTGCATGAAAATGAAGATAAAAACAATACAAGTATAGAAAAGTGTGTGAAGTCCCGTGCAAGACAGTATATGAGAAGTGGAAACATGAAGGTTTACACATAAAGGTAGTAGTAGTCAGTACAACATTCAAAAACATCTGAATGGGCTAAAAATAGGAAAAGAAGAGATGGCATGACAAGCACATAAAAAATTTAAGTGGATAAAAGCAACCCTAAAGCACATGCAGGGGGTGGACAAAGATGGAATACACGTGGGAAGATTTGGATATATATAGAATGGCATGGAGCTTAAGTAATCAATTAATATCATGAATGGAGATAGAACATCTAGTTGAAGACTAAAGAGTGGAGTGAAGCTACATGCAAGAGAGTCTATTAATAGGATAAATCATTATAAAGTAGTAAAGGAAAAGTTCCTACTGTCTATATATAATTGTTACATCTATTTAAAGAGGATGTATGTAGCACATAACATAGAAAGTATGCAAGGGTCTTTAGTATAACTTGGTAAGTGTGTAAGAGATTTTATAAGGGCCATAATATATAGATAATGTTTTCTGAGATATTGAGAATGTAATGGATAATCATATATGGGTTATCAAGGTTACGAGAGATGAATGAGGTGTTATTGGAATTCAGATTTTGATATTAATTATATATGTTATGGAATGAATGATTAAAGATCCTTATTTTTATTATCTTTGTCATGATTTACATTATATTGTCTTTTATTTTATGTTGCATAATGGCTTATGATGAATATATATATATATATATATATATATATATATATATATATTGCATGATCTAACAAAAAAGGGGCCTAATAGGTTACGGGTGCTTGAGTAAGCACTTAAACATTAGTCTAAGTGATGTAGTAAAGCACGCCTAAGCAAGTGGTTCTAAAAAATAAGACTACATTTTGGTTCTATTATCGAGACATTTTTCAACTCCAATCTAAAATATGTAGCATATGCATGGCATTTTAATTGTTATTGAAGAATATCGAGTGTTGGTTACATGATGACTAGGATTCATTTTCTCATAGATACAACATTATAAATAGTTTCAACTTACACAAATGGGGTAGAGGACAACCTATATGATGAGTTGTATGAGACTTTATTTAGTTTCTTTGTAATTGAGTTATATGGATGGTTAAAATCATACTCCCAAGACAAGGTGATCAGATTGGGAAGAAGTTTTGTGTGGATTCGGGATAAATATCAAGTAGTAAAATATATGTGTGAACCTTGTACATGCATCGTAGATCATTGGTGGGTAATAATTTTGAGGTATTATACATTGGAGTACATGATCTCAATGTATTCGTGTCTAGAGGAGGAATAATTTTAGTTCCTACATGAACCTAGAGCATCTTATCTCCATGCGTCCCATTGGCTATAAATATTTAGATGATTGAGAATAGATTGGAGAATCTCCCTATGGCTAGATAAAACCCCACCATACACAGGGGAAGGAAAAGGGCTTCAAGGATAGAGTTGGTCCAAGTGGAAGAGATAGAAAGAGAAGAGAGACTTTTAGATATAACGAAGTGCGAGATAGGGTAGTTGAATAAGTTCTAAGACTAAGAGGAATGCGTCCCAGTGAGAGTTATGAGAACCCTACATAAAGAGAGAGACTGTGGGACCATGTTATTCATATATTAGGGAAGTGCAAACAGAATAAATCCCTTGTAATCAAATGAGAGTGAGTTTGATGAAATATTAAGAATCATTGCAACACATCTCACCCACCCCATACCCCTAGCCATTATGCATGGTGTTTGAAATCTAGAAGTTTTTATAGAATATAATCACAAAGTGACGGGGATCAAGAGGGTAATAGAGGATCACCACGTTGGGTTAGAGATATAGGTAGATATATGTGTCGGTATCATCTCAAGAGGAAAATAAATAAAGGTAATGGATATGGAAATCCAATAGGCTCATGTGTATAGACAAAAAGTTTATTTGAAATTCATTCGATAGGCACAACATCGGGATAAAATTTTGGCTCTCTACTTAGTAGGAGTAATCAATTGGAGGAATATTAGGGAAAATGGTTAGTGCACAGTTTAGTTCTACTATAGATGCACATAATTTTACGCAAACTAGTTCTTCTTTGGGACCATTTTTAGTCCTAGCGATGGGAGACTCAAGAGGTTTTGGTCCTCCCCTAAGCATAAGAAACACTAGTGGAGCTTCGGGTCAAGAGATGGTCCCCCACCAAGTGGAGGTAATCTAGGATAAGGAGGTAACCCATCACCACAACAACCTCGTCAGATTTTGTTCAAGATGTCACCTCATTTTACATATTATTGAGGTGTGTAAGATGTAACAGAGTATGTGCATAAGTGAAAATTTTTATGGAGGGCCAAAGGAATAACAACCTCTGATTGGAAGGTGATTCAATTTTCTACAACACTTCAATGCCACACACATAGTTGGTACAGGAAGTATGTTCCACATCGACCGTGGTGGACTATGATGCACTAAGCACCACCTTTTGGCCGAGTTCCACATATTTAAATTTTACCAATGGAGTATAATTACCCTTAAGTAAATTAAACAAGGATTAGTTGAAAGTTTCAAGGGATATGATGTGTACTTTAAGACTTTGTTGTCCAATATTTCTTATGATATTAACCATAGTCAACATGCATAATGGTTTATAGAGGGATTGTTGACACCTTTTCGAATGGAGTTATCACATAAAATGTTCACAAACCCACATGATGATTTGGAGCCAATGCTACATGTAGAGGTGATTAGAAGTGTAGACACTTGAGTGATCCCATTCCTTGAAGCTCAGTTGCATCCATGACTACTCACTAGATAAGCTACCTACTAATTCATAACAAACCTCCCAAAGTGGAATTTTTGCATAGATTTTGATGTAGAGGGGAACACAAAGCATAGATACCTTTGAAGGAGTTTAAGTACGTTACTCTTGAATTACAATATTTTTCACAATAACCAAGATGTTTGAGACTGTACAATTTTTCAGCATGCTACACAAAAGAAGGTGTTAATTTATTGCAATATTTGTGATGCACTAACCCATGATATAACTAATTACCATCAGATCAAATACATTAATGAATCTTGTGAGATGGGGTTACACCAAGCTAGTAGAGAGAGTAGCTCTCAGGAGTGATTGAGAAAGTCAAAATGCCTTTGTATAGAAAAATGGTGCATGTAACAATGGTAATGGGGGATACGGTGGAGGATACAATGGTAGATTTTGAGGGGGTCATAGAGGTAGGTTAGGTCAAGGAATGTGCTATACATGTGGGTCACTGCACCATTATCGCATGAGTTTCCAAAGAACTAGTCTTATGCATACTTTGGATAGGGGCATAAAGTAGAAGACTACTCATATTTATATACACACGTGTAAAAACAATAAGGATAGGGGCATAATTATGATACAAAGTTGAGTTCTTTAAGAAAAGATAGTGGTAGCCTAAAATTTGTTTATAGCGGGGCAACATCCATTATTGGTTACAATGTGTACATGAAGCTTCACACACACATGAACAAGGGAGAAGGAAGATTCTCATCATATAGGATGAGAATGTACATCTAAGTAAATATGTAGACATGAGGCAACCGAAATAATTTTTCCAAGAAACCATGGGATTGATTAGAGAATTTGGGGGAGATACAATGTCTAAAGGAAAAGTGCGTGCATGATAGAGCACAAAAAATAGAATGAGGTGCTTGAAAAGGATCCAGATGACCTAAATAAATTATGTATAATGCTTAGGAAAGATAAAATCATCCCTCTGTTAGGAAAATGGCTACGAGATAAATTTCCACACACAAGAATAAATATAAATAGGAAAATCTCACATGTTATCTATAACCCTAGGACCATGAGTATGATAAGGAGATTACTTTAGATGTTGTTATATATGGATTGTTGGTAAGTAACATTTTTATTGATATAGGTACACAAAATTCAATATCCTAACATTATATGCTTGGAATCAAATGGGAAGACCACCATTGTATCCATATTTGAGTGTGTTTTACCTAGACAAAAAAACAAGGGAAATTCCCATTGGAATCTTAAAAATGTGAGCATCATGATTCAAGGAGAAAATTTCAAAGGTGATTTTGAGGTTCTATAGCTGGTTAAAGAAAAAAAAATTCATGCACTACTTGGTTGCCCTTGGTGTTACACGAAAAATACGAAATTTGTTTTAACAAGTGGTAATCATATTTAAGAATGAGGAGGAATGAGTGGTTATCCCGATGAATGGTACCAAGGTTACACCCTACACTAAACCTATCAATGAAGAGGAAATCAATTAGATATATACCTAGACAATGCACGCTCCAGGAAATGTTGAGCCAACAAAGGAAGGAGTGATTAATTGGGGAGATACACATTATGTTAGTGATTCTACTAGCATATCTTATGACAATTGGGCTCTTGGAAATTATTAAATAGTGGGTCGTGAGTGTCATGGGAGAGTGACATGGATGATCGGCCACAAAAATTAAGGAGGCTAGGAAAAGTGGCCCTACCAAGATATATTGGGAGGAAAAACCTAAGTCTTTCTTATGAACAATGGAGGATCTATTACGTTACGAAGGTAATAGGAGAATTTTTTTGGTTTAATCCTTAAATGGAATGATGACACACTGGTGGGATACACATAGAGCTAATATACTTAGATTTCACAAGATAAACGTAGCCTTCTTGATAAGGTTTTCCAATAATAACCTTCCTTCTCGTGTACTAACTTATGATGGAAAGATATCCCCTTAAGTTCACCTACATCTTTGTGAGAAGAACTAGCTAAAATTCTCTCGATTCACTACCACCATCATTTTGGGTTCATAAATTCTATTTTACACTACAGGATGTGCGCGTGTATGGTACATACATGCAGAGTTGAAACAAGAAAAAAATAATTGGCATAACTTAACCTCAGGTATCATGCACACCTTTGATTATTTATCTACTTAACCCCATGTCAATGAATCCCTATAGATAATAAAGTGCATCACTGTGGGAGATATTGCAAAGGCATAAGATATTGTAACTTTTTTATAAGGTGATAATCCTCTAGCTAAGCATGTGAATGCTTGAACTAGATGGATTATGATGAAAAACTCATGGGGTGTGCCCTGGAAGGAAAAGGGAAAGATCATGTATCTTATAACTGATGAAGAGGTTGAAGATATCAATATCAATCATACAAAGGGTTCACGTGAAGTATTGGATGTTGCAAATGAAAAATCACATGCATATCATGTGTCATTAAGGACAAATAAATTCAACATCAGAACAAAGGATGCACAAAACGAAGCAATAATTGGTGACTATATGTTTGAGATGGAGGTCGCAAAAATAATTGAATTATTGTGTGAATTATAAGATCTGCTTCCAAGGGGATACCAAAATTTGAAGGGATTCCATCCATCACTAGGAGAAATGAAGATAAAGCTCAAGGCCGACGTGTGACTAGTTTACAAGAAGCCTTACTAGATTAATCCTAACTTGCGCATCAAGGTAAAAGATAAAATTAACAAAATGTTTAAGGATGATATTATTGATCTCATTGAAGAATTAGAATGGATAATCCCTATGGTTATCAATACCAAAAAGGATGGGAGGATATTGATTTGTGTTGACTATAGAGTTCTAAACGCTTTATGCATGATTTATCCTTTTCCCACTCTGTTTACTAAAGAGATACTAGAGGGTAGCAGGTTGTGAGATCTACTCTTTCACGATGGTTTTTCAAGCTATTATCGTGCTAGGATCATGCATTCGACCAAGAAAAGAATACCTTTACAATAGAATGGGTATTTTTTCATACATAGTCATGCCTTTTAGGTTAAAGAATGCGCCAAAAGTATTCTCATGCATCGTTGTATAGAAATTTCAACATTTCATCCATAAATTTCTTCAATTATATTTGGGTTATTAGACCGTATATGGAATATTTAATGTTCATTGTCATTTTTAAGACTAATGTTCAAAAGGTATAGGTAGCTTAGTATATCCCTTAACATTAAGAAATGTATTTTTGTAAAATATTATAGAAATCTACTAGGACATATCATTTACAAAGGAATGTTGGTTAATCCATTAAATATAATAGTCATATTGGGGTTGGAGGAACTAACCAATCAAAGAGAAGAGCATGGATTTCTTGGACATATAGGATACTACAAAAAGTTTATTAATGGGTATGCAAATATTATTGCACCACCGGAGGACCAATTGAAGGAAAAGGGAAAAACTTGTTGGGGAGATGCACAATAGTTGGCATTTGAAAACTTGAAGGAAAGGATAACCACTGTACCCATTTTACACTTCCCTTATTAGAATATACCATTTCATGTGCATTTGTATGCCTCTAGAACAATAATTGGGGAAGTACTGGATAACCTAGGGGAAGGTAATGTGGGCCATCCTAACTATTTTGCGAGTAATAATTTGATCTTGATCGAAGAAAATTACACAAATACGAAATGTGAGGAACTTTTAATGGTGTACGTGCTTCATAATTTTAGAAACTATTTAGTAGTAACACCATTTATGTCTTACATTAATTGTATGGAACTTAAGTATCTAGTGAGTAATCCAAGATTACAAGGTTACATCTATCATTGGATACTTTTTTTTCAGGAATTTGAATTCTTAGTTATATTCAATCCTAGAAAAATTAATTTGGGACTAGATCATTTATCACGTATCAAATCTAGTGAGGATTCACATAGCATAGAGGAAATTATTCCCAATTCCCATCTATTTAGATTATATCGTGTGCCAGCTAACTTGGTAAAATTTTAGTATACTTGCACATAGGCATTGCACTGAGGGAATAAATACATTAGAGAAGAGAAAATCGTTATTCATGTGGTACCATACCATCTAGTAGGAGGAGACCTATATAAAATGGTCCAAGATGAAGTATTGTGCATGTGTGTCTTAGAGCATGAGTGTGAGGCCATCATGGATGAACCATGTGGTGAGATAGGAGAAAGACATAATGCGGTGAGGATACAATGCGTGATATACTCTTGGTAGGAATTTTGTGGAAAAAACTATACAAGGATACTAAAGAGTTTGCTATAGCATGTGATCATTGTCAAAGAATAGGAAAATGAGGACAACATGGTGAGGTTTTGTTACGATCCATAGAAATCGTAGAACATTTTGAGAAGTGTGAAATTGAATTCATTATCCCAATTGCACCAACCACATGAAGGACATGTTTTTGTTGCATTATAACTTGCATAGATTATTTGACTAGGTGGGCGAAGCTACGCCCACAAAATATTACACTATAACAATATTTTTATAGGAGAATATTATTAGTAGGTATGGCTACCCATTGAGTCTTACTAGTGATAGAGGAACTCATTTCTTAAATGAAAAAACTAGGATATTATTATTTGACTATATGGTATCTCATCACAAGACTACACCTATAACCCGAAGCCAATGGTACTGCAGAAGCCTTCAACAAGATATTGGGGCACACATTGACCAAAATATATGATGTAGGAAGAAAATATTGGGATGATAAAGTGACAAATTGTATTATGGGCATATCATACCATTTACAAAAAGGTTGAATAAAACAACTCTCTTTCAATTGGTGTTTGGTGCATAAGCAATTTTAGCAGTTGAATTTATGTTACCATTATTGTGTATTACACACACAATATTTCTTGCAAATGATCGAGTAGTAAAAATATCATTGAAAAATTAATACAATTGGATGAAAGGCATGCAATTGCATGATGGAGCCAAAAGATAAAAAAATAAGATAGAAGGCTTGACATGACATGCATATCAACAATAAGTCTTTTAAATTTGGGAATATGGTGATTTTTTATGATTCAAAAAAATTGTGCCACCCATAGAATCTCAAAGTGCATTGGTTGGGACCATTTCAAGTAACCAATATTTTGGACTCAGTGCAAAGCTAATTGTAAGAACTAGATGGCACAATGTTTCCTAATTACTTTAATGGGAATAGGTTGAATATCTACTATAAATAATATTCCTTCATTATGCTTGTAATAAGGTAGTATTTCCACTTAGGGTAGGTTTCCCTTTCAATTTTAATTTTGATTTTTTTGAATTCATAATCATGTTTGTGCTGCGGAGCTGATGATATTCATTTTATCTTGATGTGTAGAGCACCATACATTTTTTTAGTGTGGGGTAGATGGAAAAGGAACAAAAGATTATATTAACACACCGTATAAAATATCAAGGTGCATAGGTGTATGCTCCTTCTCATGATTGGATCACTCAAATATGAAAGGCACATGTGGAATGGTGAAAGTAAAATTGTGAAGTATGCTTGTGTAAAAGAAAGATGGTACAACGTACAAGATAACGTGAGAGAGGTAAGGAAATAAGGAAGACTACTTAGATAGAGGCATAGACAAAGAATGTGTGTGCATGGTAGGATTCATGTAAGAAGGTCTAAAACCTAGGAAGCAATAACATGCCAAAAGGTTATGAACTACCATGCATGAAATCTAGTGAAGACCATATCGAAAATGGCATGAAAAGCATGATAAAGCATAAAAATGAAAAAAATCTCAATTACCTTGTAACTTAAAAATTGAGGAAATTTTACTATTTTGTGTGAACTAGAGTTTATGAAAACCAAAGCTTGTGTGAACCGAGCTATTATGTGTGAAGTAATGAGGACAATAAAGAAACCAATAACTAGTGTCTAGAACCATATCTCCTTGCAATCGAGGAAGGTAACATCTGCTTTGTAGAGTGGAAGCTAATGTAGGGTGTTGAAGCATAAGTTAGGGTTTTAGGGTTATGTTGAAATCATTTTATAGAGATAGGGAATATATTGGTTTAAAAATTTATTTTGGTGTGATCGAAAAGGCTGAAACATTTATTTGAGCAAGTAAGAATTGAGTTTTCAAGAACTTAGGGAAAAAATTGTGGGTTGGAAGATTTGAAGAAGATTTAAGGAGTGTGAACTATGGAACTAAGGAAGGAACCAAAGAATACTTTGGGTATAACTAAGGATGCACTAGATAATTGGTTTTTGGAAATGAAATATCCACAAGAAGTGATTCTGGGAAACCGTGGGCATAAAAGTTGTGAAAATGTAAAATCAAGTGAAAATAACCACCGCACACAAGGCCAAAAATAGAAATCAAGAATTATTTTTTGAAGGAGATGAGTCAAAGATACTCTAGGAGGATAGATACTATTTAATGAAAAGGTGTGTAAGACCTTGGAAAGTGTGGGGGTTCTATAATTTTTTGAGTTACCATTATTTATTAAGGCCGCACACATGTACTATTGGAGATTCCATGAGGACTACTACTTCACAGGTAGAAGGATGAACTTAATTAGGAAATTGATCGGTAGAGTGAAAGGGCTGAGAGATAGTAGTGAGGAGATATAATTAGACTTATGTGATAAGGAAGTGGTAGAGGATACAACCACAAAACTGTAGTATCAAAGTGGAAGTTACACCTTCAACATCATAAACATAACTTTTCATATAACTACGTAGCTACACACTTGGTGAGTTGTAAATTGGGTACCTCTAAAAGGTGGTCGAGGTGAATAAGAAATTTCTGCATATCACGCATAATATGGCATAGGAAATCAGTATAATATTTCCCAATACATCTTAGAAAGCATAGTAGAATAAGAAAGGACCCAAACAGAGAAAGGAGAGAAAATCACATGGGGTTGGCTTATTTGTTGATTGTGTTTTTGGAGATAGGGATTCCAAATGGCCTAGTAGAAAACATATGGGAGTACCCTATTGAGAACAAATATCTAGCACAATGGTTTTATAAGTACACTTTTGATGGCACCATTTCAAATCCATACAAGGAGAGCATGGAGAAATGGTATAAAATAATGTGTGACACATTTGATAACAAATTCCACATACTAAGGGAGTCACAATAGTATTTAAAGGGCGTAGATTTTTTTATACAACACTTCTTCCTTGGAAATGTTTTTTTGAACAATGGATAAAGGAGTCCGTGGTGAAAAGTACCATTTGTATTCACCGCAAAATACTTAAAAATCACACTTAATGGGATTATAGACACACATCCCCTAAAAATTAACATAGACAAGGTAGATTCTAACTACCACATGTTACACAAGACATAT
Organism: Taxus wallichiana var. yunnanensis; assembly: GCA_018340775.1. Lineage (NCBI taxonomy): Eukaryota > Viridiplantae > Streptophyta > Pinopsida > Cupressales > Taxaceae > Taxus > Taxus wallichiana. The sequence continues at coordinate 79,095,179 of CM031234.1, forward strand.
GAGTATGATTCTAAGGAACCCTATGTAGATACGATGGAATCTAATATATTGGACCTTCATCCCATCATGATGCTGATAGTAGGGATAGAGGCATGTTGGGTGTATATGTTCCAAAATCCCAAAATTTAGGATGGAAAAGTGGTTAACATAAGTGATACCCCCTAACGCCTCTACCAATGAAGAAGACAACTATGAGGATACCTAAGTGCATGTGTGATAAAATCCTCCGAGTTGAAGAAGAATAAAAATAATAAGAAGAAGAGGATGAGAAAAAGTTTACATTGAACCATATCGAAGGAAGAAGATGCAGAGGCGGGCCAAAAATCAAGTACATTATAACCTCCTAGAGTTTTTCCAATTATTCCAAAGTGGGGAGAACGCACAAGCCTAGTCCAACAAAGGAGGAGTAACCTCATATTATCCATGATATAGATGAAGAATAAGAGAAACTTGTGCATGAATAATAAAAACATCCCCAAGATCTTAAAAAAGAGTAATATTGATAATATGAAGTATGAGATGAAGATCACATGCATGAAGAGGAGTGCGATGAGGAGCATGGATAAATACATGATGAAGAGGAGGAATAAGGCACAAGAGAGGGAACACTTCATACACAACATGATATTACGTAAGATCCACCATCGAGATGACACGTAGGAGGAAAAAGTCCAAGGTAACCACCACAAGTGCATCCTATGATGTCATATATAAATTACACAACCAAGCTCCTCGGGCTAGATTCCAGATTTCGATGCACGCCAAATAATTATTTTGTTAGGAGAAGTTTGATAAGGATAAGGCCCAATCATTCACAAAAATATTTTTTTCTTGTGTATTGCATAAACATGTGGAGGAAACTAAGTTTGAAGTGAAGAAGGATTCAATATTTGACTTACGCGACAAGAAGGACCCCAAGAAGGTATATAAAGTGGTGGAATCAACACATCTATCATATCGTAGGCATGTAATTCCTTAAATAAAATGACCTCTGAGGTAGGAAGGAGAAACATTGATAAGGGTGACACCATAAAAATAATACATAATGACATGGAGAGAAAATATAACAAGAATTAAAGCAGAGGAGTTGAGGAGTTGAGTGATACAAAGGAGGTGGCACTTGTATATAATAAAGAATTTGACCTTGTCATTAATATTGTATGTGCATGCCCGTGATATAGTAGTGTAGGCTAGATCGGACCAAAACATAGAAATGGAGTACTTAGAGGAGTTGGTATAATTATTATTGATAAAGGTAAATAATGGGAAAGGGCCTATAATAGAAGAGCAGAAAGTGCAAATAAATCCAAGATGGAGCAAAAATTATAATAATAAACAACACTTGGCACAAAATTGAAGGAATCCACATTAAAGGATGAAAATATTTGAAGGATATTAAAAATAAAGGGTATTATGATGTGTTTTAAACCAGTAAAAATCATTAGAAACAAGCTTAAAAACCCTAAAGACCTGGTTTGTCCTAATTTAAGAAAAGGGGTTTACTCCATACCATATGTATGTGGTAAAGAAAACATCGGTGAAATAGGGAGATCACTAAAAATGAGACTTCATGAACATTGTAAAGATTTGGAATTTACCTGGGTTGGTAAATCGGCTCTAGCAGAACATGAAGACATTACAAAACACACTATCTACATTAACAATGCAAAACTAATTGTTGCAAAATTGACTACGCAAAATGCAAAAATTGTGTGAGGATGTTGAAATTTAAAAACACACTGAATAACCTAAATCGCAATGATGGGTGTAATCTCGGTCCAATCCTAGAAACCCTTTTTGCATAAGCTAACCACCCTACCTCCTGCTCTTGTGTATTAATTTTCTTGGTGCTTGGTCTCTTTCTTAGTTGGCCCCCTTTTTTGCTCATTTTACACCTCCATTGTTTCCCTCTTCTCTGTGCTTTCCTCTTTAATTCCCCTTCCTCTTTTTTTTCTTCTCTTTCTTTTCTTTTTAATTTTAATTATTTTCCTTTTATTATTTTTCTTTTTCTTTTTTACCTTATTCTTCTTCACATCTCTTTTGGAACATCATGTCTCTTGGTCGAATTAAGTATTTATTCTTGGTCACTTTTCATTCCGATCTCAAGAAAATGCTCACCCTGATGATGGTTCTAGTAAGGGAATCAAAACGTTGGTGCTAATCCTCTCCACGCAGTGTATCCAGAAATATCTTTCTAGCATTTAACCTGTGATATGAATTTAAAATCTAGGATGAAAATATTTTTGCAAACTTCCAAGATATCTCGATGATATTAAACATGTGCATTGTTGAGGATGAGGAAGAATTGAATAAACTTCAGGCCTCATTATTGATGAAAATTTCTGAGCATGAGAATTTTTTACAAGAAGTTAGCAAAAAGAAAGAGGTAATTAAATCAAAGTGCGATAGGATCGAAGATAGGCTTGAAAAATTTATGATGATGGTGATGCGTAAGGTAGATTGGTTGGAGGACATCACCATAGAGAGGGATGTCATATAGAAGTATTTTTAGGAGAGGGATGATGGGCTAACTCTAGAGAACATTCCAAATATTTCTAAGACAACACCAAACAAGGTGTCTAATGAACTAGAAGAGTAAAAGAAACTAGAGAAGGGGATCAACCTAGAGTTTCTAGAACTCCCACCATTACCATAACCTAATTTTTTATGCACACGAGAAGAGAATCATTCTTTATTTATTTCTATTCATTTGGTTATTTCCCATATTCTATCAAACATTAATTTAGATATTCTTGAAGAAATTCTTCCATTCTTTCAAATATTCTTTTGTTTCCGAGGACGAAATATATCTCTATTGTGGGGTAATGTTGGGTCGAGGAAAGTGGCTAAGTATTATCCATGAGTGAAGGTGCACATGAAAAAAAAAAAAAAGAACTAATATAAGTATATAATAGTGCAAAAAGTTTATAAATAGGTAAATGTAGTATAAATACTACAAGAGTTAGTCCAAAATATGAATGGGCTAAAAATAGGAAAAGAAGGTATGGCTTGAAAATAAAGGAAAATATATAAGTAGATAAAAGAAAAAATAAAGCACGTGTAGGGGTTGGATAAAAATGGAATACATATGGGGATTCGGATATATATATATATATATATATATATATATATATATATATATATATATATCATGGCATGGAGGTGAAGTAATCTATTAATAGAATGCATGGAGGTAAGACTAAAGCATAGATTAAAGGTACATGTAGGCTAAGTATGGGAGATTCTATTAATAGGATATATCATTGTAAAGCGGTAAAGGACAAGTTCCCACTAGCTATGTATAATTTTTATGTCTATATAAAAAGGATGTATGTAATGCATATCAAAGAGAGTGCGCAAGGGTCTATAATATAACATAGTAAGTGTGTATGATATTGTATAAGGGCCATGCTATGGTTATAATGTTTTCTGAGATCTTGAGAATGTAATGGATAATCTTATATGGGTTTCTAAGGTAGGAGAGATGAATGAGGTTTCATTGGCATTCATGTCTTGATATTAATTGTATATGTTGTGGAATGAATGATCAAATTTCCTTATTGTTATTATATTTTTCATGATTTACATTAGATTATTTTTTATTCTGTGAAGCACAATGGATTATGTTGAATATACATCTTGCATGATCTAACAAAGAGGGACATGGTAGGTTGCGTGTGATTCAGTGATCACATGTACATTATTCTAAGTGATGTGTTAGTGCGCTAAAATAAGTGGTGCCAACAAATAAAACTATAACCATGTAGAGGGTGTAATTATATATATGGTTGAGATCCCTTCAAACCATGGAGAGTGTGTAATTTTTAAACCATGAAGAGGGGAAAATTTTTGGAGCCTTCCCAACCATTGAAAATGAATAGTGTCGGTGCCTCTCACTTTAATCTCATTAATATCAGTCTAGAATGGTGTCCAAGGCTATTTTAAAAGGGAGAAGAAGATGATTGAAGTTCAAAATATAGCATAACACTATAAAAAGAAAACATCCATCAAAGAAACCAAAAAAATATTATTATTATTTGGGATGAAATAGAAAAATGGGGATTTAATGTAGGTTGGGGCAACATACCATTAGAAAGGTCATGACTATAATAATATTTACCATGTATAATTAAATGCTTCAATTTTTGAAAATATTCCCATTCAGGATGAAATAATTCTAAAGGTTAGTAAAAATTATTTTTTTAAAGGTGTTTGTGACTTCAGTTAGGAATGCATTCCCTATTTGTTTTTACTAGGTAATCAAAATTATTTTGAATGAACAATAGTATATAATTTTTTGAGAATGTAGCAATGTTATAGAAATTTACACATATTGTACTTGTAACCATCTAGAGGGATGGATGATACCATGGTAATTAAATATTAGGAAAGGTTTGTAAAATTTTTGTTTTTGTTGGGTTTTGATAACTTATACTATTTTATATATTTGTTTGAATTAAATTAAGTATTCATTCAAATGATTGGAAACCTACATGGTGAGTGAATTTGGTTGTGTTCTTAATTTCTAGGATATATGTGTATTCAAGGATCCCATGCATTACAAATGACTAAGTTAGTGTTACCTTTTACATTAGGTCAACTAAGGAATTATGTTATAGAGGGTAAACACACGAGATTAAAAATTTGAATACCATCTCTCTCGGTGGAGGAAGATGAATTCCTCCAAAGTATAGAAATAAGATTGAACAAGATAAAATGTGTTTATATAATGAGATGAGAGTAGAATTTTTTAATTGGTCATTAAATAAGGTGTGTTTCAAATAATGTTAGAAATAAAATTCTTTCCTTTAAACATGAAATCCCAAGTCGGGTTCAACTATGATAAGATGCAAGGATAATTTATAATCAGTAGGGTAATTGATTTATCATCCCATTTCCTTGGTATTAAATCTAAAGTAGTGAAACAATTCTTTAACTCATGGGATAAACATGATAAGAAAGCATAAAGAGAAAAAAATGAATATATTCCAAAACAAAGCCCATAAGAAAAATTGCTAAAAAGGCCCATCTTGAAGAGCATTATTTTGGAAAAAATTAAAAACCAAGGAGGATAAAGAAAAGTAAAACATGTTATTTTTCCAAAACATGTAATCAATTAGTAAGCTAGAAATTATGTTTATTATTTTAATTAATAATTTGAGAAGTTATATTATTTTATTTCAACTCATTTTCATCATCTTTAGAAGCTACATGAGGGATATTGGTACAAAAATAGGCAATGAAGTATGGGTATATGTTTTCAATATGATTATTCAATAAATAAGGATCGTGGTTAAGGAAAATAGTAGGCCAAAACTAATCTTAATTTAAATTGAATATATACATTTTTCAAATATTATAGAAAGTAAGGAGATCATAGAAAGACTCTCTTGGCTGGAAAAAAAAACAAGAAAGAAAAAAACAGGCATCCAAGGTTAGGCATGAATAATTATATGTAGAACAAATACATAATTTATAAAATTATTCTTGAATTCAAAATCATGACATCAATATGCTTGGTTTATCTAGTAATTGAGAATTGAATATTGATGATTTATAACTTCATATGATTGAATATGCTTGTAAGGGACATGCATTTACTTTTTTAAAAGTAAAATTCCTTAATCTAGTCCATTGTCTTCAATCTTGTTTCCTTTCTCATCTTCATGTGTATTTAAGGAAAGATAATATGTGTTTTTAATTGACATCCCAATTCATATATTTTAGTAGTATCTTGTTTTAACTAATATTTTTGTTATTCTATGACTCCTGTAGAAAATAGAAAATAATGTAAAAATATTCACACTTTTTTCATGGAAAAATCATTCAAAAGAACTTTTTCAATATAAAAATCTATAATTTTCATAACAATCTTGTTTTAAAAGCATTGATATATTCCCTATAATTATATGACTTAGATTTTAAGAACAAATATATGTTCAAACTATTATCCAAACCATTGTATTAATTAGACATATAATACACAATCAACAATTCCAATAAATGAGGTGATAGCTCTTCTAAGAATGTCTATCAATTAATCAAAGTCATCTTTATATCCAAGCATAATCACGATAGGTGTTATAGAATAAAAAATAGATTATTTGATTTCATCATAAAGTCACTATTATAAAATCTAATTAAACCCCTTCTAGATCCTCATAAATCCTACATGACTCCATTACAAAGTACTTTCAATGATTTTCCTAAAATATCAAAACACATTTCTAAATAAATAAATGAAATAATAGTACAAGAATAATGAAGTGTAACATATATTTTATCATTCATTGACAATTAACAAGTAACATCATATTTATTAATTATTACAAAATCACAACGTCAGATCATATGTATTATTTAACACAAAAATACAATATTGGAGCATATGTATTACTTAAAATAACTCCAAAGCATCAAATTCTTACTTTAAAAACATCAAATTTATGACTAAAAACAACACCACAACATCAAATTCTGAATTAAACATCAAATGTATGAATAAAACAAGATTTCAACTTCTACTATTGGTTGAATATGATATCATATAGATTCTCATTCTTCAATTGCACCCTATCATGTCACTCTAATTTTTATTTACTATTAGTGCACCATATTGTAATTAGTCTTGATTAACTTGAAGTTTTTTATAATATGTAGATGTTTCTCAAGTTTCTCCATGTGTCTAAAAGTTATTAGCTATTGAAATAAAATTTTGTGAACTATGTAAATGTATTTGATAATTCAATAATTGGGGCCCAAATTACACATTTTTATAAATGTCCGATATTTATTAAATCAACATTTTTTCATTTGGTGATGCAAGAGCATCTAATGTAAACATCAATCCTACATAATTTTTGTTAGGTGTGGGTGTGCATGAGGATGGAGAGCACATGGAATGGAGAGAGGAGATGCAATAGAGTGAAAGGGTGATTTTGTGGAATTTTATAATGATTTATCACAATGGATAAAGAGGAAGAGTGTAATGCTTGGAGTGCGGAAAAGAAGGGGGTGTGTAGTAGTGCACAAGAGGTTTGGTGAAGCATGGAGTAGTGAAGTGTGTAAGGTTTTGTGATGGAAGGATGGAACTAAGCCACAAAATAATAATTCATACAGGTATATGTATAAATTTTGGAAATGAGGTAGGAATTTTGGAGTGTAATAGAGTTTTGGCCTAACCTAGAGACTAGAGATGTGTAGAGATTGTGGAGGAGTTATGTGCAATGGAAAAGAGTGTGTGAAAGGTATAAGAGGATAAAAATAGTATTACACAATGGTTTAGATTGTGAAAGAGGTGTGTGGAAAATTAGAGGATGCCAAAGATCCTATAGTTAGTGCATGGAAATAATTTAAATCAGATCTTGAGATAACAAGCAATGCGGGAAAAAGAGACATAGGTGTGGAAAAGGATTTCATGATAAAGGAGTGTGTGGTAGAGTTCTTCATTAGTTGACAAGTCATAAAAGCATCATAAGGCATCTTAGAAAGAAGATAAAATGTAATCAATGGTTAGTTAAGTTCAACCACTAGATTGATGTGGCATAAGTAGGTAACATCTAGATGAGGTAGCTTGGAGTATTAATGTTTGAATTCAAATTTGAATCTTAGTGGGAAGATCTAGAGGCATCTAGAAGTGATAAGTGCACCTAAGTGAAAAATCAAATGAGGAGAGATAAAAACTAATGTTTGGATATATAATAGAGGTTGAATTCGCCATTCTAGGGCTACTAAGGACGTTGTACATGTGAGGCGAAAGTATCTAGTTAAGAGTAGATAAGTAATTGTAGGGAATTATAATGAGCATCGTTGATACTTACCTTTAATATTTCAATAATTATCAATACCAGGGTCGTTTCCAAATCTATTTTCACCAAATATTGGTTCAAATTGTATTGAGCATGTGTTGGCAAGAAAGTTTTTTAGGTGGACAAATTGGTGGGTATCCGCCAATGCTCTGAGACTCTACGTCCCTCTTCTTGAATATTGTAGCTCCATTTATTATGTGTGAATGGAAATGAAATATTTGGGTGGCATAGAGGTTGGGGATCTAATAAGAACACTCCACTAAACCTGTGGTAAAAGATTATAATTTCTTGTTAAGGAGGAATTTATTGAGAATGTAGAAAATGGAGTGGGAAAAAGCAAGGGGGTTAATATCTCAGGTAGAAATTCATATGCATGCATATATTGATCACATTACTTCAAAACACATATATAGAAGGAAAAAAACTATGTTACTAGCATCAAGACAATATAGAATTAGGAACAAAAAGTTTCAATAATTCTCTCATAAAAAAATAAGAACTCCTTTCTTCTTTATTGATATTTTGGAAAAATTGTACATAGCGAGGGAATGGAAGAACATGTGAGGAAGGAGAATGGAAGAAATAGATATCTATTTTTCTTTTTCACAAGTATTTATCTACTTCGAGCATACCATGTTGATAAGACTTAAAAATGGGGAAATCATCACATTATATAGACTTAGAAATGACACTTCACCTACCTTGCACATAGAGGAAAGACAGTGGAGTGTCTTGGCATGCTCATAAATGAATAGTAAATGGGTACATATAGGGTGTTGAGTAACCCTAGTGCATGACTCAATAACAAACCCTAAACCTAACCCATGTGAGATGACCCTCCAATATGAGAGGAGGACACATATGATAACTCACACTAACACCCCCTTCATCGAAGCTAGGGTAGCAGGCTATGATGAGTCAGATGGAAAAGGAAGACACTCCTAAACAACTAAGAAAGATGTGTCAATGGGGCCCGAAAACTAAAGGCCTGATAAGGTGCCCATATACAAACACAATCTTCCTAGAAGAAGAAGAAGAAGAAAGGACTACATAGCCCGAAGAAGATGAGCAACTACATAAGACCTCACCCCAAGAAGAGACCATAAGTGAAGAAACTTCATCTCAATGAAGGGCTTGGTGAATAAATCTACAATCTGATCAGCTATCTGAATGTACTGAATGTCGATGATACCATCATGAATAAGCTCCCGTATGAAGTGCATATGGATCTCAATGTGCTTCATCCACTGATGCTGAACTAGATTTCTACAAATAGAGATAGTGCTCATGTTATCATAGTAGATAATGGTAGGCCACCAAAGTGGATGCCAAACTCTGTCAAAATACCCTGTAGCCAAATAGCTTCTGTGGCAGTGTTAACTACTCCTCTGTATTCTACCTCTGTAGATGATATCACAATTACATTCTGCTTCTTGCTAGACCAACTAATAGGACCCAAACCAAGAGAGAAACTATAGCTAGAAGTAGATTTCTAATGATCTAAGTCACCGCCCAATCAAAATCATGAACCCAATCAAGTCAATATCTACCCTCCATGATAGTGAATGCCATCAACGTATAAGTGCCACAAACATAATGAAGGATCCATTTAGCTACTTTCCAATGCAGCTCATGTGGCTCCTACATGAATCTGGACATGATCCCAATAACATACGATAAATCCGGTCAAGTGTGAGTCAAGTAAATCAAGCTCCCCACCAACTGTCAATAAAGAGTACCATCAACCAAGGGAGTAGAGCAATCTGAAACCAACTTAACCCCGAAAGAAAAGGAGTAGGAGAAGACTTGCAATCAGACATCTGAAAATGAGCTAGCAAATCAAGAGCATACTTAGGTTGTGAAATCAAGATTCCCGAGTCAGATTGTGAAATCTGGATCCCAAGGAAGTAATGAAGTAGACCTAAGTCAGTCATGGAAAACTTGTTGGCCAAGGTGATCTTCACAGAATCAATAATAGAGGAAGAGCTTCTTGTGATCAACAAGTCATCAACATATAGAACAAGAATGAGTATGGAGTCATCTTGCCATAGAATATAAACATTTGGATCAAAGTGACACCTAGTAAACCCTGATGTAAGTAAAAAGGAGTCCATCTTGGCATACCAAGCCCGAGGGGCTTGTTTAAGGCCATAAAGAGACTTCTTTAACTTACAAACAAGGGAGGGATCTTGGACATAACCCGAGGTTGTTCCATATAGATCTCTTCCTCTAGGTCACCATGAAGGAAGGCACTCTTAACGTCCATTTGATGGACTTTCCATCTGTTCACTATGGGCAATGGCTAGGTCAGTCAAATAGAAGTCATCTTCACAACCGGAGAAAAGGTTTCAATATAATCAACCCCAACTATCTGGGAGAAACCCTTAGCTACTAATCACACTTTAAAATTTTCAACGTCTCCATCTACTCCATACTTTGTTCGAACACCCACTTACACCGAACGATTTTTCTTCCTTTCAAAGAGTGGTGAGATCCCAAGTATCGTTCTTCATGAGAGAGGAATACTCCTCATCCATGGTAGAATCCCACTCAGGAATACCAGAAGCCTCCCGAAAAGACTGTGGATCAGAAGTAGAGGTGAAGAAAGAGTGGGGTCCAATGAAATCTGAGTGAGTACGTCTCATATCCAAAGTATCTCCAACTAAATCTCCAGCACTTTGCAAAGTTTTCCTAGCCCAAAGGGGACCAGGAGGATCAAGCTCAGAGTCGAAGATTCTTCACTTGAGTGAGAAGGGACATAGTCCTCATCATCACTACTATCAGAATCAGAAGACTCAAAGGTCTGATGGTCGGGAGGATCAGGAAGAGGAGCACGCTCAACAACATCATCATCTGATGAGTCAGAATCTAAATTAGCAAGCTAAAGAACCTCAATAGGTGGAGAAGTAGAAGTCAAAGAAGACTCATCAAACTTAACACTTCTCTCAATATACAACTCATGAGAAGTAGGATTCATCAATCGATATCCCTTCATGCCATCAGATACCCTATAAAGATACAAGGTTTGGATTGTGGTTCCAAGGCCTTGCATTTCTTCTTGGGAATCCAAGCCATAGCCTTGGATCCGAAGACTCAAAAGTGCTCAACATCAGGCTTGCATCCAAACCAGGCTTCAAAGGGTGTCATCCCTCTTACTACCTTGTGTGGAACATGGTTCTAAATGTAATTTGCACAATTCACTACTTCGGCCCAATACTATGGAGGAAGAGACTTCGAGTGAATCATACAAGTGGCCATCTCCTTAAGAGTATGGTTCTTTCTTTCTGTGACTCCATTCTGCGAAGGGCTATAAGCAACTATATGCTGCAAAGAGATCCCTTCAGAAGTACAGAAATCCATGAACCTATTGTTTACATATTCACCTCCATTGTCGGTTCAAGAACCTTGATAGACCATTCCACCTATTTCTCAGCAAGAGCCTTAAAGTCCTGAAAATGTTCAAAGACTTCAGACTTAAGCTTAAGAAAATATACCCAAGTATATCGTGAATAGTCATCAATGAAGGTTAGCACATAAAGAGCTCTAGTAAATGAAGGAGAAGGAAATGGACCAAAAACATCACTGATGAACAAGATCCAAAGGATGAGTGGCTCTCTAGGATTTTCCTTTGTCAAAGTTCTTTTCAGGATGCTTTCCAAGGGTACAACCCTCACAAAGACCCTTAGAAAACTTGACGCGAGGCAACCCATTGACCATTTCATTTTGGCTCAATTGTTCAAGGTAGCGATAATTTAGATGTCCAAAATGCTCATGCCATAGCTTACTAACCTCATTTGCATGAGTGAGCAAGGCAATGGGCGTAGAATCAGAAGTAAAGTGGGAGAAGGTGTACAACCGTGAATGGTGATCTACCTTTCCCTCAGCCACTGTAGTGTCATTGTTAAGCTCACGAATAATCACCGAGTTAGGACCAAATTCCACTCGCATTCCTTCACCAAGGTGAGTAATTTGGTAAACCGATAGGAGATTGGTAGAGAGATCAAGAACACTCAACACTTGGTTAAATGTTCCCCCATCCATCTCTACCGATCCACTACTAGAAACCGACACTGATCGTGTCATTACCCATCGTGATTTGGGACATTCCACAAGGTTCGATGTTGGAAAACTCAACATGTGAAGAACCCATGTGGTGCGAGGCACCAAAATCTATAATCCATGTCGATGAAGGAGCAAAAAATTGCTACAAGGGGCCTTTTCCTTTCTTCTTATCATTTTTAGCACCTTTTGCAGTAGAAGACTCGGCCTTCGGAGCACTTTGTTTTATGGATTCAGGAACACTTATTTTATTCTTCTCAAGTAAATGAGATAAGTGATCAATCTGTTTCCAAAATAGTGTTTCTCGTCATGACTAGACTTCTTGCAATAGGAACACAAATACTTGCTTTTTTCTTGCCTTAGGCTCAAAAGTCAAGTGTTTGTGTCATTTTTAGGTTTGGTCTTGGTTTCTTTCTTAGGTTGATCCTTTGTTTCTTTCTTCTTTTCAGTCTTCTTTCCCTTGCTAGTACTTACTACAAGGGCATGTGACTTGGACTTGAGAGACCCCATTTGAATGAGTTTGTCCTATTCTCGAATGAGTTGGGATGAAAAATAGTCAAAGGAGGGCATAGTCCAAGTATCACCCAAAGCAATTTTTTGTAGCATAGAAAGTTGACACGAAGATAGAATATTCGGGACCTAGCTTAGAGAGAATCGACAAGATCAGTTGAGAATCTTTCTTCTCTACTTGACATCCTTTTAACAACAATCTAATGTGGACAAATTTCGAGAAGAAAGCTTGTAGGTTTTCAAAGTCACTAGGATTTAACCCTAGTAGTTCATTTTCCAACTCATGCGCTCTCATGTCATCTAGTTGTCCAAACATCACATCCAACATTTTCCACATAGATTTAGGTGTTTCGGATGCCTCAATGTGGAAGAGCAAGTCAGGAGAAACAAACATGCAAAGAAGACCTAAAGCTTCATCACTACGGTTTAACCACTTAGATTTTTCAGTTCATCATCTGGTTCAGTCTCAGTTCCCATGGTGATGTGGAATAACCCTTTACCCCTTAGTTTCATTATTATTTTTGATCTCCATTCAAAAATTTGAACAATGTAAGCAAAGGAATTGAAAGTGCATCCATAGTGAGAGAGAGAGAGAGAGAGAAAGAAATGCATAAAAGAAACACAACCACCCAGGACAATAACAACCCCCTTCTTTTGGCACTTTATAGTTTAGTGCGTTGATTACAATCGGGTCCGTGCATGTAGTTTGAAACACTTGGTAACTCATCTTGCAATCAGCGTAATAACGCGCAAGAGAGGAGACCACAACAGTGTTTCGTGGAGCAGCAAAAATAGGACACCATAAAAGCACAAGCAAAAAACAAGGAAGGAGGTGAAAGCCAATCCTGGTTGTGAGAAAAAGTGTCTCACGTCACAAATGAAAAACCCCTTGCTGCAGACTGTGGTGGATGCGCTCACTAGTCACAAGCAATAATAAGGGTAAAAAATAATGATTTTAAATGAACTCAAGGAGTTCAAATATCTTCAAAATGCTGGAAAAAATGCTCTTAAAGGGAAATAAGTGCTCAAAGTGATGTTGCACACTTGAGCGCATGATTAGAGAAAAAATCGACAATAACGTTAAAAAATTACCATTTGGAAATGTCCAATCTGGCTAATTTGAGAGCTAGTGGAGTTTTAAAAAATGATAAAAAAGTTAATTTAGATGTCGATAGTCAATATTTTGCTAATCGTGAATTAGTCGTAAATAAATTGAATTAATTACGAATAATTAAAACCTAATTAAAAATTAATTAAATATGATTAATTGATATCTAATTAAATTAAATATGAAAAATACTTTCCCTCTTTTTGTTTTAAAAAACAATTTTAAATTAAAGGAATCTAAAAAAATGTTTAGAAAGAATAATTTAAAAGATTTTTTTTGAAAAAAAAAAGGAAGGTTTAAAAAAAATGAATCATTCTTAATTTAAAACTTGTGTGTTTAAATTAGAAAGATATAAATTAAAAAAGCATGAGATTTTAAAAGGTTAGAAAGTAAGAAAAACTTACTAAAGAACCCATATTTTTTTAAAACTTAGCAAAAACAAAACTTAAAAATGACCAATAAAAAAAAATAGGGTTTTTTTTATTTTGAGGGGCTGAGTTAAGTGTTTTTACAAAGTGCATGGAGGGGCAGGAAGTGGGTGCAAGCGAAGTTAGAGGCCGTGGGGGGGTGGTGGCTAGAGCAAAGGGCTTAGTATGCCAAGAGAGAGAAAAGCGCGCCCGGGAGGGAGGTCAGAAAACACATGGGAGAGCAGCATGTGGAAGAGTAGGCAAGGAGCAGCAGAGCAGAGTAGGGATCCCAGGGGGAGTTATCCATGGGTCACGGTAAAAAAACAAAAACAAAGCAAATACCATCCATGCCACGGGATAGCAAAAAAGCCATGGCACACAAGAAGAAGGCTACGAGTCAAGTAATCCACACAAATACAATCCACGCAAATAAAACAACAAATATGGCTCAACCAGGTCTTGGTCTTAAAAACAATCCACACACAAAAAATAGGAAGCTTAGATAGCACAAAACTATGACATGAGGAAAAAACTACGCACAAAGCCAAAGCATTCAAAAGGCAAGAGAGGATAGGCTTGAAAAAAACAGATTTCCAAAAAAAATAATATATTTTAGTAGAAATCTGAATAAAAACTTAAAAGGAACCAACCTCAAGATAACGTTTTCCACTAAATATACTAAAACTAGTGAAATCCCCTGGTGAAAAAACAAACCTACATATATGCACAAAAAAGAACAAAAATGCACTTCCAAAAGAACAACTTGTTAAAGAGATTAGCAAAATAATTTCATAGTAAATAATGATCAAAAAAATTACATGCAGAGTAAAAAAATGAGACCAAAAGAGTAATCACAACTCAAAAATAATGAATGCACATTTACCATATCTCAGCTCTGATACCATGAAAAGATTTTGTGAGAATCGAATCGGAAACGAGGCACCATGAACTAGTTGCACTCCAACGGAATCGTGATAGCTCCAACGTATTTGCAAGAAAGAATTGATCAGTAATGGAAGAACTTTCTCAACAGAAACAAAGCTTGCACATAGAGGAAAGAGAGGGAGTGTCTTGGCATGCTCATAAATGAATAGTAAAAAGGGTACATATAGGGTGCTAAGTAACCCTAGTGCATGACTCAATAAATGAAACCCTAAACCTAACCCCAAACCTAACCCATGTGAGATGACCCTCCAATATGAGAGCTTGACGCCGTAGGTACCACTTTCTTGGCTTGTGGGATGTGAACAAAACTCAGTGACTTGATCAAATTTTTAACGAGGGAGTTGATGTTCTTGCATTTTGAATACCAAGACTAATGATCTCTTACGGTGTTGGATATGACTTCCCTTATCTCTGACAAATATTACAATGTGTAACAAGAATGAATCTTTAGCCTCCTTCTTGACTAGATCTTTGAAAGGCCCCAACAAATCATCTACCGAGGTATCTTCATCCACCACCGGCACTCCAAGATTTTTCACTTCAAAATTGGCATCCTTTTGCATATTTTCAACATGTTCCTCATATGAATCAATATTTCCAATGGCGTAGTTCATCATTTCATAGTGAGTGACCAAAGTTTGAGCCCAAACTTGAGACAATTCATCCGATGCTTTGAAGTGACACCTTTGGTTATCAACAGGGGTGATTTGAACTTATCCATATCAACAACCAAAGTGGATACACTTAATCCGAATTATCATTATCTACTTCAATCCCCTCTCATGTCATGATCACTTTCATGGCTTTCATGTTCATGTATTTGAACAATGTCAAGATCTCCGGAAGCAACACCTTCCCTTTCTCAAGGATCTTGTTCACCCACTTGTCATTTTCTCTTCCCTATATGGTGAAACCTCATGCTTTTCTAATGGAATCAGGGTAAAATATATTGATAGGAGTAACTTATTTGGTAGGAAAGGAGGTGATGACACTGGGATCCAAGAGTAGTTACACATAAAAATTGAGGGTCATGACATGGTCTTCACTTCATCTATCTTTATCTTGTATTCTTAATTTATCACGAGAAGGAAAGTGGAAGACTACTGAAATATATGGGCATCACCCTCATGTGTCATTGGCCCGAGTGGGATGGTTCTAATTTCATATTCTGATGGTGCCATCTCATTGAGGGGCTTGATGACCTAGGGAAAGGTACCTCTACATATTCATTACTTGAAGCACCACTGAAGAAGTGAGAGATAATATGAGATTTATTTCCTTTCTTGACCTTCATCATTGTAGATATGGATTGGAAGTCATGGACCATCACCTTTTATCTTGTACATGTCTCTTCCCCGATCATTTATCATACCTATGATAATGTCTTATTTTTCTCGTGCTCAATTTTGGTCATGATAGAAATTTCTTGCTCTGGCTGAGAAGGTGGGTCATAGACTAGTTTGATAGGAAAATAGGAAATAGATGAAGTTCTATGAGTTATTTGAATGATAGGTGGTTGAGAAATCTATATCTCACCTTTTCCCTAGCTTCCTTAATGTTCTGCAACTACCTTGGTATTCTTTTGAGTTCTCCCATGGTGTGATGGTTAAGATTATATGGAATTTCTCTTTTGCATGTTTTTATAATGAGCTGAACTTGAACCTTTCTCTAATACAACCGGAGTTTGAAGAGGAGATGATTGTTTCTCTAGAGCACAAAGCCATCTTGGTTTGATGAATGCTTGCCTCTTCTTCTTGAACCAATATCTTGATCTTCAAATCACTACCTCATTCCTCTCATTGATGTCACCTGATTCTTTGATGCTCAAAAAAACTTGAGGAAGAGATTAATATTTCATAGTTGGGTACTCTATATCATATAGTTCAATTCCATCATATTCAATGCCTTCCTCAAACCAATCAAATCTGAAATTCCTCATTTGATCCACTATCATTCTCATGTGATCTCTTCTTCTCACTTCATGATCATCAACATAGTTCACCCAATAATCCTCAACTTGTGGCACATGATGCAAGTCGGGGATGTGGAACATATCGGGGGTGCTTCGAATGTCAAATTTAGCCCTCAAAGTATAAGAAAAGAGATTCAACTGAGAGAAAGAGGCCTCCAAATTGGATGCATCGATGAGATATTTACAAGAGAATATTCCCAAGGAGATGGGGAAAGTTATACCTTTCTTCTTCCCGCTTTATAGCTTCTTATTGACATGTACCATTTTTTTGTACGGTTCAAAAATGACAATCTCATCACTCAGTACCAAGGGATATTTCATGGAGAGAAATAAAATTTGGCTACTCTGATGTATTAGAAGGTTACAAAATGCATGAAGAAGGATCTGCATTTATGAATCAATGAGGCAAATTACGAGGACAACTCCGAGATTAGGGTTTCGTTGAGTAGTCTCACAACATACATGGTGAATGCATCATTCACCCTAGCAAAGTGATGGTTAATCTCTTTCAAAATCAGTTGTGGGTATCTCTCATAGGTATGCCTTCTGAGAGATGTTTGGTGCAAGAGTATAACCCTATAGGATCTCATACTAGCAAGAGCATACACTAGATATGATGTCATGGAAAACTTCCTTGTGACTTGGGAGCTAGAGAAATTAGAAGTGGATGTTGTCACTAATGATTTGGCCCCAATCAATCATTTGTTTTCCCTCTATAATGGTGATGATGAACAATGTCATCCAGTCATGAAACTCTTTGGTGCTTTCCTCTCCCATCAACCTACTTATAAAAATATTGGCATCTAAGTATCCTTCATGAAATTCATGCCTAGACAATTACTTGGGCACACAGGAGGGATTTTTCCTTATTTCAACCAAGACCCTAATTAAATTCCTTACAGATAAGATTCTATCTTTTCCCATTCACCCACTTTGAACTCCTTGTTTATGACAACCATGTTTCCCCAAGTCATAATTTGCATACTCTGTGATATTCATTGGGTGAGAGTATTGCCAAGATTAAACTATCGTCTGCTCATATGATTATTGTTTCTCGGTTCATAATGTTGAGCATAATCCATGACAAATTCTATGCTATGTATGGATAGAGAATGACCCCCTACATCTTACAAACCACTTGTATAAAACGTGTCTTCAATAGACTCTCGTGGTCCTGCCAAACATCCATCTTTTCAGTCTTCCAAATCCATGTGAGTGACATCGTTGTCACCCACATTCGGATACTCAATCAAGAGAGATGAAATAGGCTCCAAAACAGAAAATTTAAATGACATTGTAGCAAAAATCAATTAGGTGAGAGAAAAAGATGAAGATAGACACTTTCTGCACCTAAAATGGACACTTTCTATTTTTAGTAAGTAGGAATATGGACCTATTTTTTCTTCTTTTTTTTTTTTTTTTTTCTTTTCTTAGTATCTCAAGATTCCTAACATACCATGTACACTTTCATTTGGGTCATTTTGATGATCTTTTCCAATTTCTATTTTTAGAAAGTGTTTATTGCTTTTTTTTTTTTTTCCTTGGTTTGTCTTCACTATTGAATTTCGGGTGTACTATCTTCAAAAGGTTTGGTTTTTTAGAGGTTTTATATTTATAGTAATTATAAATACCAAATAATTAATATTTTTATAAGTTCCACTTACCTCTATCAGTTGATGATGAAAAAAATTTTGCTGGAATAGGCTTGCTCTTTAGATCACGTGGTTAAAATTTGATCGTAAACCACCTACTATAATGATGGGAAATCAAAAAAGTGTGATTCTAGGGAACGAAAAGAGGTTTTTCTGCCATAAAAAAATCTAGAGCATGAAAGGATTTTTTTATAGAGGTCTTAAAGGCACTTGGATCATGGAGCTGCTAAGAAAATTTCGTGCAGAATGGATCACCGATTTGGAAGTTATGAAAAATTCTTCGTTTTATCTACCATGGCTGGCCTAAAATAATTTTATGGTTATTCTTGTAAATTTTTAGGTTATTTTGAGCTTTGGGATGTCTCCAATGGATTCTTGGGTTGACATGGAAAAATAATGGAGAGGAAAATGTAAACAAGGCTCTTTAAAAGGTAAAAATGAGTTATTTTTGAGTCGTGAAAGCTTGATTTTACTTTATGCTTTTTAAAACGTAAATGGGGTGTGAAATTTTGTCTCCCAACTTTCCTAGGATAGTTGGGATAGTAGGTGCAAGAAAATTCACCCCCCTTCCCAAGCTTTGCATGTGGCTGAAGTTGATAGGTGAGCATAGAAGATGAGAGAGATGGTTTCTAGCACCCGATGGACAAGTTTTGGGTCACATACAAGACTAGAGAGAGGGATATGGGTTGGTGAATTTTACTATCCCAACAATCCCAAATAGTTAGGACAATAGGGGAAAAGAAGTGTGCCCTACGTTTGGGATGCTCCATAGTCAATTTTGCAAAATTTGGTCCTTGGAATCATTTATCACCTAATGGAGAGGAAACAGATCACATGAGGGGTCTAGGGGATTCATTTGGGGGTCAGAAAATTTTACTTTCTCCATTTTCCTCACTCTCCCTAATGTCCTAGACAGTTTGCACACCAAAATGCGCCATGCCCCAAACTGTGAAATTTTCTAATTGTTGGAAACATGAAATGGACTTTCTTGTAGTTGTAGGAGGTATTTTTGGGTGAAATTTTATATGAATTTTATTGAAAATACAATTTTGAGAAAAATGGAGTGGTTTACAAGACCTAATTCTACCTCCTTCTTAAGAAAAATATGATTTTACATTTTGTCCCAAGAGTCTACAAAAATTGCTCTGCACAAAGAATCTCTTAGGTGTTGTAAATAATCTAATTTTTCCATCATGTATAACATTAAAATATATTTAAGATGGTGTATTTTTTTCCTCTTGACTCATACCAGATCTTGTAGAATATTTAGTTGAAGGTAGGTTCTTTTTTTCTCTGTAATTTCCTTAGGCCTCCAAGACTCACTTTCACTATTTTGATCCCAACACCTCTGAAACTTTCCAAAACTTCCCTAAACCTATCCCATTTCACCGAAGAATAATTGATAGCATCCTCGGATTATTTTAGGATTATTTATCATCTCCTGGAGGATGTGCACCTGGTTAGGAAAGGTTAGAGAATGACTCATCTAGGCCAAGTGCTAACTTCCACTTTTGACAACACTTACCCTAAATGGACCAAGTGACCTTGTGAACATATGGTAGACACTTGGAAAGGATTGAAATCACATTATGAACATGTAGTCATATTTTTACCCTTAATAACTCTTTCTAACCCCAAGTGCACTAGCCTATCACCTAGCATATGTTGGGAACTCACCCGAGGCGCCGCACGAGCATCGATCCCTCCTTTATGTGAAATTTACATTAATGGAGGATTATTTGCGTAAAACATAAGTGCATGCATCTACTTACAAGGAAAAATATATAACTAACATATCTACACATCAATGCATCAAAAAAGGTAAATAAACATTGTATGAAGCACAAAGAACTAAATCTGAGTCATGAAAAGCCAAATAACATGAGGGTTTACACCCATAAACAAGATGTATAGAATAGATCAATGTATATTTATTTAAAATAGTTTCTATTGGGCATAATACATTAAAAAGGGTCATCTCAGACCATATACATCAAATGACAGAGATCCAACCCCTCCAAAATAATCTAATTAGAGATCCTAACTATGCTTTCCCCATTATAACCCTTGTTACAAACCCCAACACCCATACATATGCTTAATGATATCCTTTACAACCCTCTAGCATCAAGAACTCTAAACCCTAACATCATGAGCTCCAAACCCTTAGCATTACCTAACATTTCTGCAGCACCTCATTACCCTCCTTCTTCTCTTAGCACTCCCGTACCCTCTAGTGCCTTCACACTACCTTCTCCATCCATGTTTCTATCCCAAGCACTCCTTTAAATAGGATCAACATCCACCACCATGACTTCTCTCATGAGTAGATTGCGTGCCAAATGTCAATGTGGTCCTCCATAGGTGAATTCTTATCCTCTTTGAAAAACCTTCCACTAATTGTAATGATGCCTCTGGGAATATTCCCTATATGGAATATCCTTTTCTTGGCCTCCACGGTTCTAGGATGGCACCTTATCCACTTATCACACCTATTCAGGTCCTCGCATTTTTCCTCAAGTTACTCCATGATTTCAAATATGGTTGAGTCCTTTAAACCCTTTTCTACCTCCCGTGTGTGCCCCTGGTTTCACTTAATCCCTTCTTAAACCCCTTTCTGCACGCTTTTCCCCTGAGCACCCTTCTATTTACTGGTCACATACGTGCCCCTCTTTGTACTTAGCCAATATTTAGGGCCCAATAGGACCTCTAAAAATATGGAGGGGACATGACTCAAAAGGAAGTGTGATCCAGGGAATGACTCGAGAGGGATATTAGACAAATTGTTAACACTAGGGTACAATTGTCATGTTTTCACCATGATTTTTGACATTACAAAAATGCATGAAAACAAAATGAAACTAAATTAAATGAAGAATAAAAAAATACCATATCTAAGAATCTTTACTACCTTATCAAATCCCGATGAAAGAAAAACAAATAAAAAGACTTCTAAATATGTAACTTTAAAGAACTAAAACATGGTGAAATGAAATAACAATATAAATAATGGATATGTTGTAATTTATGAAATAAATAAAACTACTAATTTATCAAGAAATAAACAAATATATAACACTTCCCTTAACATTGGGGAGGAGTTTCCCTTTTTATTTATCAATAATGTTTCAATACAATTATTTTCTTTCCAAAATGTGAATATCTTTATAATCCTACTACATACACCTCATATACTAGGAAAATTTAAGTTCTTATTCAAGATAACTTGTTATTATAATATATATGAAAGAATTACATGTAGTATTTAACTAGACAAATCTATATCAAAATTTCAACATAACTAGCAATCATACAGTCAAGATGTTGTCCTGCATGTGACTAGTTAATCAGACTCATCTCTTGACTGAAATTGAAGTTCTTGTAAAAAACACTCAACTAATTTTGGATATCATTGGAGTCTTATAAAATTCAATTAATCGATATCATCACATAGTGGAAGTTTCCACAAAATATGGACTTGTTATTACCATTTTACTCATGTTTAAATTAGATGCTTTAAATATCTAAAGAAGTAGTTTCCACATAAAAAATACAAGTACCAAATGGTATTGATGCTAAATAGGTGCTCCATAAGTTGCGAAAATCATATTTTTACTAGTTTAATTCCATGTTCCATCAATCTTGCACTTCGTCGTGTAATTCCTAATGTTTTGTGTGAGTCTTGCGCTCCACTGTGTGAGTCATGCACTAAGTTGTGCAATTATTGCAGAGGATTATGTGAGTCCTTTGATAAGTTTATGAAAAATTATTCCATTCATAGTTTTTATTTCAAAAATAATTTATATCAATCAACCCAAGGAATCATATGAAATATGAAAGATAACCAAGATTTAAGCACAAAACTTATCTTTAAGTACACAAAATTATTATTTATGATAATGATAATATCAGTTTAATATAAGGTGATAATAAAAAATGGGGTTTGGAATGGGATTTCAAAAGGCTCATTACTCCCCAGGACTTATCAATTAGTAGGTCCATCTGCTATATATTTAGCCATTGATATTTAAGGATTATTTAATCCTAGTACAATTATACTCATTTGTAAATGTAGTCCACATTTCTACTTTTGGGTTACTATATCCATAAAAATTAATCGTTATTTTTATTGATTTTTCATATCTTGTAGTTATTTGGTACTGATAATTATTCCACCTTAGTATTGAAGCCAATATCAGTTATGGTGTAAACCACATACCTACCCAATATTGTTGCATGTCCATCATAAATTTACATATTTCTTTGATCCTTCTTAATGACCACCGGAGGTTAGTAGGATATATTACCTCCTTATTATAAATTTATGGGAGAAATTACCACCTCTTTTAGTAGGAAAATAATTCCTTATTAAAAATTGGAAACACGTATGCTATAAAATTTTCTACACATTTAGAAATATTTTTTTATATTGGTCTACCAACTGAAGACAATGTATCTAATCCTAATAACAACGTAAGAATATTTTAGGGAAGGAAGATCATGTATCATTAGAATGCCTACATTAGTATCCTCTCTTTTATAATCCCATCTCGGATCCCTCACAATTTTCTAATGTTGGAGTGTGGAGATAAATGACCTTAATTTCACCTCTCCTACATAAAAATTTATTGGAATCTCTACTTGTTTAGCAAATAGAAATTTTTAGACACAAAAATTTACATAAGTAATTACTCGGATTTGTATATGATATTGCATATGTGACCATGAACTACCTATTAGTTTCAAATTCTAAGGATTCATTGGAGCGAACCCTAGAAATTTTCCATTTATAAAATTGTTCCTTCAAATAGGGCATAAAAGTTTGAAGGTGACCTGCAAGTAAGTGTTTTCTCATATAAATGGCATATTAGTGCCAAATTATCTTTTAGGACCTTTTTCTCTTCCTTCAAGATTTTTTTCATCCTCCACTTTCCTTAACTCATAACAGTGATTCATCCATTTGACCATTCCTTTCAATACCACAATTTGGGGAAACACAATTTCTGTTTGAGATGTTTTCTTAGTGGTACTTATGATCTCTTTTTCCTCTTTGTCAACCTTTAAATCTAAAACTTTAGTAGTCAAATTATTATTTGTGCATTTATTTTCTTGAATTATCTAATATTTACCTTCTAATTCTTGTTGGAGTTGTTGAATTTACAAGTCTTTCTCCATTCTCAATTGGGATATGTATTTATATTTTTGTTGAAGGACAAGCTGAAAATTTTGTAGCATGTATTTTGTATGCTACAACTCAAATTCAATTTTAGAGAGGGCCAAAACTTGAGGGGTAAGGTATTCTTCATAATAAGTGAGCTAGGTTCACCTTCAATCATAAGCATATTTCCCTTATCTACCAACTAAGGGTCTTCAACAATGGGAATTGGTTCAATAATTTGTTCTTCTAAAACAAGGTTTAGAGGAGGTGGAGAAGCATATGTGGAAACCTAAGGTGTGAGGTTTAGTTCCCTAATTATGGTTATTACTTCTTATTCTTCCATTGATGGGACATATCAAATTGATGCTTAACACTTGTCTGGGAGGACTTTAATTTATTTTTGGATCTTTCCTCAATCATAGGCTATGTTTTTGGGGTTTTACATTTAAGATAAATTTCAGCTTCCAAAGCATATTTCTTCTGGAACTTGAGCCATTTATTCATCCCATTACATTTTTAAAGAAGTGGTGTTTACAAATTAGATGAATCAAACCCTAAAACTTCAAATATTTAGCCCCCCAACGGAATTTTTCTATGGAGGAGGAAATAAAGTCATACAAGAAATGGGGAAGGTCAATTTTGTTGTTTTCCTTAGCCTCTCCATTATACAAGTATATAAGGATTCTCACTACAAGGCCAACAATGATTTCATATTGACCTTCACAGATGAAATATTTTATAACGCATTTCTCCATAAAGATCCATGGTTATGGAAAATTGGATCTTTTTATACCTTTTTATTTTCCATCATTATCAAAAACCAATTCTAATTTCTCCTTTTTCCCCATAGAAAATATTTTTATTATCTTAGAGTATGGATCTCTAAAATTTACTAATTACCATATGTGAGGAATGTGAGAAATTTCGCTAATAATTGAAGCAATGAAAAAATTTTCTTACCTTTTACCCATAAATGTTAATCACTAATATTTCTAGAAAACTCCTTTTCCATTATTGGATTGAATTCCTTGTACCTGAGAATGGATTCCAACCATCTTTCATTTTCAAAAATAACAACGAACTTGGTGTTTGATGATAAATCCATAGAGTTTGTTGGTCCATGACAACACCCTAACAACAATTATGGTGTAGGAATAGAAGTGGCAATGGTGTATAAATGGAAGTGTTATGGGCACAAGAATGGAGGTTCTAAGGGCACAGGAATGGAGGTTATTCATGTAATTTCATAGGTTAAAGTAGAAGGAGAAAGTAGTTGAGTTGGTGGATTTGATATGGAGGTAACTACCTTGCTATAATTATGAAGGGAATGCAGAATTTATGGGAACGTGTAAGTGGTAATTATGAAGTGTGGGAAGTGTGTGAGAGGTTATGGGAAGCATGTGAACATCACCTTGAATTTCCTAATAATTAACAATATCATAATTAAAACTTTTGGTAACTTGAAAAGGAGTGTTGGCACATACCTTTTCACTTATCACTTGTCACACATTCCATCAATATTAGATGTTCTATTTATTTTCTTGGTACAATTTTGCATGGCATGATTTTGAGGTGACCACCATCTCTAGTTTTCAGCCACCTTTTTTATTTCAACAATATTTTTTTCTTTTTTGTCCTTTTTGGAAGGAATGGCCTCCATTTCTAGTTTTCAACCATCCCTTCATAGGAATATGGCCGCCATTTTTAGTTTTCAACCATCCCCTTTTATTAACATTTTTTAAGAATCAATTTAACTTTGAATTAACTTGACAAGGAGACCTCATCCAAGCAATTCAAAGTTGAATTGACTTGCAACATCTTTTTAATTCTTCTTTGGATGTTAGTTTTTGGTATAAATGTAGTCTATGACCATTAACCAACATCACCCTCCTTTCACCATCAATTGAAAAATATGGAAATTTTCATTATTATAGACTTTTTATTTGATATGGGCCCATCCATATGGTTTGTAACTTTCCCTTAAAATCCTTGTATTTTGAGTCAAATAGCATATAGCCCAATATCCTCTTTGAAACTTCCTCTGTTTGATGTGTCAATCATACCATAGTTAAATATAATGTTGGACTAGATCAATTTGATGTAATGATTTTAGCCTCATCTCATGTAACTCATTCAACTGGGTAATTCTTGATTTTTTTACCTATGATAATTCAATCCCAACTTCAACAACTATTTTTAATGTTTGAATCTCATACTATATGGGAAAGATAGGTTTCTTCCCATAGACCAGCTCATATGGAGTAAATCATGTAGTTGTTTTCCAAGTTGTATTATAATCCCATACTGCTTCTAGAAATTTTTTCACCCAATTATTTCTTGAAACATCCACTATTTTGGTCAAGATATTTTCTATTTCCTATTGGTAACCTCAACTTGACCATTAGACTGAGGGTGATAAGGGGATGAATTCTTGTGCCTCACCTGATATGTTTCCACAAAATCACTAATCACATTTGACATGAATTGAGGTCCTTGATCTAAGACAATTGACCTTGGTGCTCCAAATCTCTGAAAAATATGTTCATATAAGAAATCTACCACCTTTTCATCTCTAGCATACTAGAGATATTTTACTTCATCCCATTTTGTTACATAATCTATGCATACCAAGATATATTCCTTCCCTTGAGAAGGTGGATCAATTGTTCCTATGAAATCCAATCCCCACTTCTTAAATGGTTCCTAGAACTATCTGGGGTTGAAGAGGAATCTCATTTGAAAATTTTGGTTTCCCCATATGTTGGAACTTATCACATTACCACACATATTTATTGACATCCTTGTGCATTGAAGGCCAGTAATATCCATCTCCTAAAACCTTATGAATTGTTCTTTTGACTGAATAATTCCCTCTAAATGGTTCATCATGGAAGGATCTAATTATATCAAATATTTCATCTTCATTACACATGTGTAGTAAATAATCAAGTCCACATTTAAAAATCATTCCATCAAACCATTTATACATTACACTCTGCTTGATTAACTATTTTATTTTCTTGGGTGTAAGAAAAGATGGAAACTTCCTATGGAAAAATAATTAGCCATATTAGTAAACCAAGGAGAGATGGTGGAAACAAAAAATAAGTTCTCATCTGGGAAATTATCATTCACTTATTCATTTGTACCTAAACAACTATTATTGATATAAAATTAGCTACCACATTTTGTTTTACAAGGTTTATCAACAATTTGAATATTTAGTTCTTGTAACAATAACAACCATTGAGGAATTCTTCCTTAAACCAAGGGGTTGTTCATTAAATATATAATGATAGAGTGGTATGTATGAATTATTACCTCATACCCCTGTGATGTAGAGGAGAAATATTTTGATTGCATATACAATCGTACAAAATTATTTTTCGTGGTAGTATAGTTCCTTTCAGTTGGGGAGATATTTTTATTGATGTCATGAAAGATATGCATTTCATGTCCCTCTTATTTTTGACCCAAAAAGCCCCAACTACCTCATTAGAAGGATCAGTTTGGATATGAAAGGGAAGCTTCCAATTTGGTCCCCTAAGAACTAGAGTATTAGTTAGTTTCTCTTTTATGATGTCAAAATATTCTTGACAAGCTTCTGTCCACTGGAATTCAGAATCCTTAGTTAAAAGTGTAAAAATTGGAGAGGCTATTTTTCTAAAGTCAGAGATAAATATCCTATAATAACCTACATGTCCTAAGAAACTTTGTACCTCAGTCTAATTCTTGGGTGATGGGAGTTGTACAATGATCTTAACTTTATCTGGATCCACTTTGATTCCTTCTACTGAAACATGGTGTCCCAAAACTATCCCTTGTTCCATCATAAAAAGAAACTTCTCATGATTGAGATATAATTGATGTTTCTCACATCTAGAGAGAACTTTATCCAAATTATTCATTTCCTCTTGGAACATAGTTCCATAGACTGTAAATTCATCCATATAAATTTCCACATAGTCATGAGTAAGATCAGAAAAAATTGCTAGCATCTCTCTCTGGAAGGTGGCCGGAGAATTATATAGACCAAAAGGTAAAACCATATAAGAAAATTTCCCCATTTCCA
Organism: Taxus wallichiana var. yunnanensis; assembly: GCA_018340775.1. Taxonomy (NCBI): domain Eukaryota; kingdom Viridiplantae; phylum Streptophyta; class Pinopsida; order Cupressales; family Taxaceae; genus Taxus; species Taxus wallichiana. The sequence goes on from CM031234.1 coordinate 79,122,870, forward strand.
AGTTCATATGGTTTTTTCCTGGTATTTTGGTACTACCATTATTTTTTTGTATCCACTAAATCCATCTAGAAATGAAAAATATATTTTCCCTGATAGGTTATCCAAAACTTGGTCAATGAAGGGTAAAGGGAAATAGTCTCTATGAGTAGCTTTGTTCAATTATTTGTAGTCAACATAGACCCTCCATTTACCATTTTTATTGGGTACTATGACTAATGGAGACACCCACCGACTATCTAAGATTGGATAAATAAATCCCACCTGAGTATTTTCTCAATTTTAGTCTTTACAATGTCTCTTAGGGCAAGGTTTATCCTTCTCTAGGGTTTTCTAACTATTCTATAATTAGTGGTGTATATTTTATGCGTGCAAATATTAGTATGAATACCCTTCATAGCACTATATTGTCAATCAAAACCTTGAGTATGAGAGTATAAAATTTTAAATAGGGAATTATCCTCTTGATTGGTAAGCCAGCTATTAATTGTCAATGCCTTCCTTAGAAAGATAAGTAACTGTTTAGTATTTGGGTGAGATAATTTACCATTAGATACTCTCTTATAAGTGAGTTCAAGTGACATCTATGAGGTAAAAACCTATGGATTTCGAGATGTTATGGAAAAAACACTCAGTAAGGTCAATGTTTCTTGTAAAATGGTATATTAATGGTTGCATGTTTTCATCTAAGATCTCCTCTTCCTTTACCTCTAATGATTGTGAATGAAGCTCACAGGAATCCCAATCTTGAACCTACTCTAAGTGTTCTTGTATTATTACCACAACCAATGAGGACACAACATCCTCAATCTCATCTAAGTCACCAATACACCATTGATTTCATGAAATGAAAAAGGTTTTGCAGCTAGGTACAAAGATATTTTCTTTGCATCATGTCCATTAGTGATTTTCATGTCTCTTGTCTTGTAGTCAATAAGTGTTGCAGTAGTTGCTAGCCATGGGCGTCCTAAGATTAAGGGATATCCAATTTTCTTGTTCTTAGTCTTAATAACCATGAATTATACAGAATAATCCCATGAATCAATCATGATTGTTACATCTTCTATGAATCCTTTGGGTTTATAAATATATTGATCATCCATTTGCAAGACTATTGGAGTTGATTTTAAATCAAGAAGAGACAATGTTGATTAAGTATTTCTTGTCATTACATTAATTACAGATATTAAGTCACTCAAAACATTTGGAATTTCCACATTTCCAATATAACCCATGAATATAGGACTTCTAGGATCACCATATTTAGGAGGAATCATATTTCCTTCTAATATACTAGCCAATTTTCCATCGACATGTATGGTTCTTGGTTGGTTTCTCTTCCTTCCTAGGGTTTTGACACATAGTTCCTTGATTGTTTTGTTTAGTTCTGGGATATCTCTAAGAGCTTGCAAAAGGGGAATTCCAATGCTTAATTTCTTCAATCCCTGAATAAAATCTGACTCAAATCCCTCCTAGTTTGAAATATTGTCTTTATTTAAAAACCTAGATGGGAATGGTGTTTTTGGAAGTGGGTCAGATGACTTGTCAAGAGTAGTTTTAGGTTGTGTCTCTTCTTGTCCTCCCTTTTCTTCTAAAACTTCTTCTATGATTGGTGAAGAAGGTTTGGAAGCAATATTTCCTGAGCATAACAATATGTTATCACAATCAATGGAATTTATTGCGGGCATTTTTCAGTTTTAACAAAGTGTACATTGGATGTCCCTACATAAAATTATTTGGATTAGCAATAGTTTGAATTGGGATTTAAGCTGGACCATTTGTTTAGTTGGGGTAGAAGTTATTGGTCCAATTAAAAGGATTTTTATTATCCCTATGGTATTCACTTAGTTATAAAATGGTTGAGTAGATCCTTGAGAAACATTCCATTGCTGTTGATATTGAGGATTAAATTATTGGAATGATGGTGAAATTTGTTTGTTTGGGGTCCATGGTTGTTGATAAAATGTTGGTTGTACATTCCACTGTGGATCCCATTCTTATGGAACTTGTTGATTCCAAGGTTGAGGATAGGACCATGGTGTGTTCCATTGATTTGGAAACCATTGGGTTTTGGGGCATAATACTGGTTTTGATTTGAAGAAAAAGTGCCTCCTTACTTTTGAGCTACATAGTTAACCTCAATCTCACTTTCTATATTCTAATTTATATGAATCTTCATCAAGGGTAATAATCCACATTGATTAGTTACATGTTTCAAATCACAAACAAGAAAAAAATTCCCTATCATTAAGTCTATGTTTATCGTTGAATCTAGGACAATATATGAACAATATCTCTATGATTTTTCCCTATCCACCATTGTATTGAGTTGTACTAAGATATCCATTCTTGAGTTTATAATTTATTCTCTTAGCTTGGTTATATCTCCATTGAAAATATTGTCTTTATCTTTACGTATATTTGTGAAATTTTGAGAATAATTTCTACAGAGATCAATAATGTCTGTAAACCCTATTTTTTCATATCTCATTTTCCTATTAAGTTAAAATCCTCTTAAGTGTCCTCATCTAATCCTTTGAGAAATAGTGTTTTCAAAAGGGAAATGCATAGGCCTGTGCCACACCTCATATGAAGGAAAATAAATCGATCTATAAAATATTCTAACCTTTCATCTTCCTTTTGTTGTATCTTGAAGAGTTCTTCCCTACGGTCCCTAACCCTACAATAATATTGGTACTTGTCTAAGAAAATTGTTTCCATATCTTCCCAAGTATGGATAGAGTTGGGGGCTAGGCCCATGAACCATCTCATTATTGTATATTTTAAGGTTGAGGGAAATAACTTCAGCTTTTGAGTGTTAGAGGTGTAATCATAGGTCTAACATAACACTTTGAATTCAAATAAAAATTGATCAAGATCTTCTCGAGACTAATCCCCTAAAATTTGGTAGAATTGAGGGGGATATATTCTTCATAGGGCCTTGGTCATTGGGATACAATTATATGGGATAATTAATTATTATTCCTAGTGGAGGATTACCATTGTTTTCTCCATTAGGATTCTCCACTCCATCCATCATCCTCTCTTGTTGCTCAACTAGTTCCACCAGTAAATTTTGAGGGGGGTTATTCAAGTTTACTCTTACAAACCTACCTTTATTATCTCTAGGTCTAAACATAAACTTATAACATTCTTAATAAAAATTTCCTAACTATAAGTGCTTATTTGATTACCCTGTTCCACATACTCCAAAATCCCAAAAAAGATACTTGTTGTCACTACAAGACCTTTTATATTCAAAAGAAAGAGTATGGAAAAATAAATTCTAAATGGAAACTTACTAGATTATTAAAAAGCACACAAGCTAGTACCTTTATCTTTGATAAAAAAATTAGAAATCCCGACAACGATGCCAAAAAGTGACGAGCTTCGTTGATACTCACACTTTAATATTTCAATAATTATCAATACCAAGTGGTGTTCAAGGCTATTTGTAAAAAATATTGGTTGAAATTGTATTGAGCATGCAACTAAATTAACTGAAGAATAAAAACTATTGTATCTAAGAATTTGTCCTATCTTATCAAATCTTGATGAAATAAAAACAAATCACAAAGACTCCTAAATTTGTAACTTTAAAGAACTAAAACATGCTGAAATGAAATAACAATTTAAATAATGGAAATGTTGTAATGCGTGAAAGAAATCAAACTACTAATTAATCAAGAAATAAACAAATACATAACACTTCCCTTCACATTGGGGAGGAGTGGCCCTTGATCCTTCCCTCTGATCTGGTTGCAACGTATCACTTACAAAAATAAAACTAAATTCAGAATCATGCCCTTTTTATTTATCAATAATGTTTCAATACAATTATTTTATTTCCAAAATGTGAATCTATTTATAATCTTAATACATATGTATTATATACAAGGAAAAGTAAAAATGTATTCAATAGAACATGTTATTATAATATATATGCAATAATTACATGCAATAGTTAACTAGACAGATCTGTATTGGAATGTCAACATAACTAGCAATCATATAGTCGAGATGTCATCCTGCATGTGACTTGTTGATTAGACTCATCTTTTGACTGAAAGTGAAGTTCTTGTAAACAAAAACTCAACTAATTTTAGATATCACTGGAGTCTTAGAAAAGTCAAGTAATTGATCTCCTCACATAAAGGAGGTTTCCACAAAAGAAGGACTTACTACTACCAATTTACTCATGTTTAACTTAGATGATCTGAATAGCTAAATAAGTAGTTACCACCTAAATAATCCAAGTCCCAAATGAGATTGATGCTAACTAGGTGTTCCATAAGTTATGCAAATCATATGTTGACTTGGTTAATTTTGTGCACCATGAGTCTTGTGCTCAATCATATGAGTCCTGCGCTCCATTGTGTGAGCCCTACACTAGGTCATTTGAGTCCTACACTAAGTTGTGCAAGTCTTGCACTATGTTTACGTCAATCATGTGCTAAGATTATCAAAATTTCTTCCATTCAAACTTATTTTCTCAAAAATGAAAAATCAACCCAAGGAAGCATATGAAAGATGAAATATAACCAATATTTATGCACAAAACTTCTCTTTAAGTATACAAAATTATTATTTACAATAATGTTAATATTAGTTTAATACAAGGTGATAATAACAAAATTGGGGTTTGGAATGGAAATTTGAAATTCTCATCACATTAGAGTTGAGTTGAGAGTGTAACTAGTCTAGATTAGGTCCTTACTTGGGATAAATACCAAATTCCATAAAGCTCTATGAGATAGTATGTAAGATTTATAAAGATCATATGCATGTAAATGTCGTTAATGTCATTGAGAGATACAAGAAACTGTACACATGAAAAATGACATGGGATTCCTAGTGTGATTGAATTCCTTAAGTCATGTTGAGACAACTGAAATGTGGAAGATGAGATGGGTATGGAATAGGTATAAGTGATAGATGTGAAATAGGTGGGGATGATTATGGATCAATATTTCAAGGTTGAGCTAATTGCAATCGATCAACTTGCAAGTAGGAAACTTTCTTGTCAAGTATGGTAGAGTGTCATTTAATCTCTATGGGTGATATACTACAATCAAGGATGATTTTTGTGCACAAATCCCAATCTATGTTTGTTAGATCGAGTATACTTCAACCTAGATTCCTAACTCTTAGGAATTTCTTACTCATCTCTAAACATTCCTCTCCAGAGAGGGTCATGTGAGAACATAAATGAAGGATGAAAAGAAAAAATTAAGGATTGGGACATCTAGCTTGGTTTTCTTGGTTTTCCCAGAATTTCTCAACTATGGTTAGTTGTTTATTTAATGTGTCAAGTTGGCTAACAATCTGTGGGAAAAAGTAAGTAGATCATAAAACTAACACTTTTAATCCTAAATATATGTCTCATTGGCATTGATTAATACATGGTGGGTGAATTATTGGCTCAAATATCGTGAGTTTGGGATAGACCGGGAGTGGTCATGTGGGGGCATCAACTCATGAGAAAGGACAATGAAAGTTGAAAAAGTAGACAAATAGTGGTCGGGGAATATGATCCGGTAGTGTGAGCCTCTAATGAATATTTTTATTTCTTTGGTTTTATTTTTTAAACTACTTTGAACTATAAGTTTAAATAAATAATGAAAATAAATCTAATTTAAATAAAAAACTAATTAATTTCCCACTTTTAATTAACTAAATCCTTTTACCATTAATTAATTGAAAACAAGTGTATCTATCTGTTCTATTTTTTGTTTTTATGTCACTAATATTTTGAAAGGAAAATAATTAAAATTAACTAATTAACTAATGTTTTTGTGTTTTCTAGAATATTTAAAATAAATTAAATATACTTCTACTGAGACACGGAAATAATTTAAACTAAATATTCTACTTCTTCCAATTAAAATGAAACTAAAATAGAAATAACCATATATGGTTACTCTTTTGTTATGTGGGGTTCTTCTATAATGCTACTCTAAAGAGGAAGTACTCAAAATATTATTAAATAAAATATAACTTCCTCTAACAAATATTTTACCTCAATTTATCTGGAAAGGAAAGCTTCTCATAATCAATTTCCTCTTTACCTAATAAACCTTCCCTGAAAAAATTACCTCTAAACTAATTAAAAGAAATGAATAATAAAAGAAATGCAGGGATTTCTTCACTTCTTCCTCTAACCAATTTCTGAAAAATCCACATGGATAAGGCAGGAAGAATTTATCAAGGGAGTAATATTTATGTAATAAATATTTTGAAAGTAATACTAGAATGAAGGTGCATATGGGAAGTGATGGAATATTCTTCTTCTAATAGCTCAATAAACAACTTCTTTTAATTCGATAATCAAAGCATATGGTTAAAGCTTCAAATAATTGGAATACACCTCCAACCTGGTAACTTAAGCATTGTGCATGATTATACCAAAGTGATATTAATGATTTATCTAGTATATCCTTAGCTTTATGATCCTTCTAATATATGAGCTCTAATTGATCTAAGTGAGCAAGGCAAAGAGTATCGGTAAAAATTCAAGAAAGTAGATGGTTGGATTTATGCGGGAAGGTAGTTGTAATGTGAGTAACATGTAGATAGAGTAGAGAAGTAGTTATATCTATGATACCCTCTCTGAAATTTGGTAACATAAAAATTCACAAAAATGCAAAATTTCCAACCTAGGTTATGAATAAAAGTGTCATTTTTATAAGTTGTTACAGGAGAAGATGTCAAGAACACATGTCGATCAAGAAATTATGACTCTTCTTGAGGAGAATAATTAAACATAATATTTTATCAATAAGGAAGATGAACTCCATTCCAATCAAATAAGCCTATTTTAAGCCAATTTTACTAATAAATGTGTGATAAAATCAAGTCAAAATCAAAACATGTGTTCAAAAATGTGTGTTTTAATTTCAGTTTACATGGTGACAAAAACACCCTATTTCCGGAGGGGGTGGTTGTGCAACCTTCACTCTTTCAACAAGCGGAGGTTGAATGACCATTGAGGTGCTTGCACAACCACCACTAAAAATAATTCTAAGAGCTAAAAAGTGGTCTTGTGGGAAAAACTGAAGTTAGGGGACAAAGCAAAGGGGTTGAGTTGGTTCAAAGGAGGGATATAAAGGAAAAGGTAGGGATCTAGATCTCATTCTTGTCTTAGAAGGAGTTTTTTTCATCATTGGAGACATGTCACATTTTAATGTTGCACCATGTAATTTTTGGGTGTGTACAAAAACCTTTGAGTTTAATTATATTTTGTAAACTCTAAAAATAAAACAGGGGTCATCTCATCCCTTATGTCACCATCAAGAATGGATCGGGTTGTATTTTCGATTGTATCACCATCAAGTGATATCAAGGAAGGGTAATTTCCTATAAATAATGTTGGAAGCATAATGGACTAAGCAGGGGGTAGGGGGATGAATCAATCCTTCAATAATTTCAGTTCATTTTCCATTTCATACATTAACATTTGAATTATCCATTCAACATGTGTAACCATTGTGAGCTTATTAGGTGTGCAAAATTCAATAATAAGAGCATGAAACAAGATACACAACACATAAACACCATCTGTAAGTGGGAAACCCTTAAGGATAATAAAACACAATGAAACCTCTTCTTATACTACACAAAACAAATGACTCGCAAGAATACTACACATCATGCAAGATTTCGTTTAGTGAAGAACCCACTTCATAAGGAGCACTCACCACTAAACCTTTGCTCATATTACTCACAATAAAGGACTTGTATGAATAATACCCATCACATAAGATTTTATAAATTAATTATCACAAATTATATTATTCCCACACAACTGATTGTGATCCAAGTTCAATTCAAAACACATCAAATTATCTCAAAATGTCCTCTTCTCAGTAACTCACTCAAATATTCTTCTCCATAGGTTGAATACATAAATTTAACTTGCATGTCTGATCCTAAAAAATTCTCATTCATTCATTACTCTTCTCAAATATATCCTTAAACACTCTTCACTCTTATTCAACCTCATATAGGTCGTTCATAACCCCTTCATCTTCAACTCACTCAACAAGTCACAAATGACTAAAAATACTAGATTATATACCAAACTCAAGATCATAACACCTATATGTCATCCATGACTATGTAGGTATGTCATAAATCACAAAACAATAACAATAGCATCATATAAACCAACTCCAATGACCTAAGTAGGTCGTAAGGGGTTAAGACATCTCCACCAAGCACCAAAACACTCCAACTAGCTCAAAATGCACTCTCAAGCACCAAATGCACAAGGAATTACAAAGGAATCAACAAAAATTTCATGGATCCATAAGCTCCAAAAAATTTAGGGACATCTCCACAACATCATCAAAAATCACAAGAATTACTAAAACATCCATCTCCACCATGAAACACACCAAGTTGCAAGAATGCACAACTAGGTCTTCAAGCACACAGAATTTAGTCCTAGAAAATTACCAACTTCACATAGAAAATATCATCATAAAGGATTAAATCATATACCATTGGAAATATATATTAATATTTTTTTTTTTTAACAACTCACTTTATCCTCCAAATCATAATGTAAGGCCTCCAACTAGCTCAATCTCTAAAACTACTCCAAATTACCAAACTGGACTCAAGAACTAGTATTGAGGAATCAAGCTCCAAACATATTTAAATTCACTTCCAAGATAACCAAGGAATGGAACACATCATAGAAACTTTTACCAACATTCTCAAACACTGAGAATCATATCTCATGTGGAGAAATTCACTATAGCACAACTATTTGAGTCCCCTTCTTGAGTAGGCCTAATAGAGCTATCTAGGCCATTAAGACTTCAAATGAAAAGCATCACTCGAGACCATTCCAAGAGCTCCATAACATCACATGAGGATTCTAAAAATTATATATGACCATTAAATACATTTTCAATAATCAAAACCATCAAAATCATCTCAAACCTCCATGACTAGCTTGTAGTCTTTAAGGCCAAAATTGGTAGGTTGACCTTGAGGACCTTTATCTTCCATTTTCTCTATTAAACATATATGAAAATTAACATGGATGTTTATCACATCTCCCAATGATTATTTAATGGTTTAATTTTCATCTTGGAACCTCCATCTCAGTTTGAAACTATAAATCTCCACAAAATAAGGTATTTTCTCTCACTTCCTGAAATAGCTAGATCATGAAACATATTCCAAAATGAGCTCAAAAAAATCATATACACCCATGATTCATTAAAATATATTTCTCAATTGATTACATGTTTAAACAATTCATATTTCTCCTGTCTCTATGCTATGAGGGTTTTATCTAGGGTTTTGATAAACTTAGCTTCTTAACAATTGTTCATAAAACTCTGAAGATCAAATAACCTAATCATTTTTGAAAAAAAAAATTAGATAAAAATCATCCCCCATAACCTATAGGTTCCATATAAAGTGTGTTTGAGTGGGTGAGCATATGAAGTTCCCATATTGAGCTAGATTTTGCTTCTCTAGAACTTGATTTCACTAAAAACTTTTTTTCTTGTAATTCCTTCACAAATTTGATAGAAATATTGTCATGAATCATCATGAAAACATCCTAAATTTATGAAAACTCACATCTAGGATAAAATAATTCTTTAACTCTCAAACCATAGTGGCCTACATGTGCCTACTTGGCTATTATTTATCTTTTTGCTTCCCAAGGACCATACAACATCATGAAACATTTGATAACCGACTTGAAACTCTTCATACACCTCATATGCAATGTCAAAATTCTGTAACAATGATTGAACATGATTTTCATGCTCCAAATATCATGCTATCATACCAAACCACATGCTTTAGGTCTAGGAATAGGCCTAGAATGACCTGACTCAACCCGTAATAATCATGAACTAACCATTATGATTCATTACAAAACAAATACACATCATCTTGAACTTACTTGACCTCATTACATCCTTCAACAAACTTTGGAAATATCATATAATGACCATGCATTCTAGACCATGCACCAAAATAACATAGAATTTCACCAAACCAAGACACTACCAATCAAAATTCAAACTTGACCTTGGTTGACACCTCATGGAGACTCATATGAAATCTACATGTGATTTCCCATTAATGGCCTTTGACATCAATTACAAAAATAAACACAATGGCTAACTAATCTATAAACTTCTACTTTGGAACTTTATGAATCACACAATTATGTTGTTCTACTTTCAACTTTGGAAAATGACAGATTTTCTTGAAAATTAGAGCTTCGTGACTGATTATCTAGTGCTATAGAAAAGAAATTGCAGAGAAGGAAATAATTCAAACTTCAACACCAACAATTTTATCCTAGAAACCTCCAATGGAGGAAAACCAGTCGGGAAGGGAAACTACTCTTTCTTCCCACTTTTATTGGTCTAATATAGACAATTATAGATTACAATAAGTATGAAAAGAAGAAAAAATGTAAACCTTCTCTCCAATTACTTTCTTTCTTTATTTCTACACCTTGCTCTTATAATTCCATTCCAACACTAAAGATCTTGCTCACTTCTCTCATTAAACTCTACTTCTCGATCTCTCTGGATCTTTGAATGCCTATTCTCTTGCTCCTTTCATGTATTTATAGGCCTTCCCATGTCCTCCCATGCACTGGAGGATGTGAAAGGGCATGGAAGGGAAGAGACATGGTTGGGTAATTTAAGAACATGTCCACTCGCATTTCATTCTTCTTTTTCTGTTTTAAAGTGTCGGGACCACCGCCTTGTGCGAGACTAGCGGTCTTAGGACTACCTCCCTAGCTAAGAAATGGTTTCAAGACTACTGCTGCCCTAGCTAGGTGATGGTTTTAGGACTTCCACCTTGCGGTGGTGGTGGTCTGAAACTGCCACTCTACACAGAGTGGCGGTTCTATCCAGAACCTCTGTTTACCTCATTTTTCTCACTTTTCTTGTTTCTCCTTCTTGGTGCTGATGGAACTGATGAAGTGGTGTGTTTTTATGGATCCCTATGGATCATACCTCCCCTACTTAGGAGGCTTTTGGTCCCACAAAATATTAGTGGGGGAGTGGTAGAGGAATCAACTCCCTCTCGTGCTCATTCGAGTACCACTGGGTCTCCGCTTTGGTGTCTTCTCTTGTCCAACCTACCAAGACTCCTGTGGATCTCTGGTTTGTTTTTCCAATGCTACATCCTCCTTTGAGTTTCCTCAGTACAATCCTCTTTAGAAGGTAACTTCTGTATCTTTCCTTCTTTTTCATGTATATATGGCATTAGTGGATTTGAGATCTTGCAACTTACTATTGCGTGCATCTGTATGAAGTATGGCCTAAAGGTTTCTTCTCCAACTTGCTCAAGTATGGTGAAGGTCCCATAGTTTAGTGGTTTAATCCTTTATTTTCTTTATTTCTTGAGATGGATTAGTTGAATCCTCTCAAGTATGCTACTTACCATAATCACCACCATTCCTTGTATCTCCTCTTCTTCTTTTTTCCCCATGGTTAGGTCCAGTGAATCCGTAGGTAGATATGGTGGCTACATAGCAGAAGTTTGTTTTGCTCCTTGAATGAGTAGTTCTTGTGGTGGTTTCTTTTGTAATAATTGACAAGTGCTATTCAAATTCTTTATCCTTTGGTCAGAAATATCCACTCTCATGTCCATTTTGTTTTTATTCCAATGAAAGCAACAAAGCGATGATTTTCTTGAATTAGTCTTGGTGCTTGGTTGACACTTACCATATATTTATTTTATTTGCTCCGGTGTGCCCAAATGTTAAAAATGACTCCATCCTTGACTCATATGAACCGGTTCTCCCTCCTTGTGAACACACCATCCCTGATAGACAAGTAAGGAATTTTGAAGACAACGTCAAATGCATCAAGTGGAATAATATCAACCTCTAATACATCTATGTATCGGGTATTTATCCCAAACTGAAAGTTACAATTCCTTGTAACTTGTATTTCTACACCCTTCTTCACCCATCCTAGTGGGTATGGATGTGTATACGCATAAGTCTCTAGACTAAGCTATTCTACAATCGTATCAAAAATCAAATTTGACTGAGAACCAGAATCTACTAAAGTGTTTACCTTAGTCTTCTTGATTTAGATTCTGATTTGAAATAGCTTACTCATATCTTCTTATTTTTTTATCCCATACATGTTAGAGGCCATGCATCCCATCCTTTCATCTACATCTGAATCATCCTCAATCTCCAACTCTCTTTTTATCTTCATGGTGGCCATGGATTTCTTAGAATCCTTGGTTCAGTACTTTGGGTACAATTTTGGGTGCAACTTCCAAAATGTGGCATCAGTATGTCCATTTACATCACAATTCTTGCAGAAATTCTTAGGATCTTTACAAGTATACAAATTAGTAGTGGTATGTTTACCTTTCCATTTACCTCTGCTACTTGTCTTCCCTTGTTCTTTGTCATGTTGTTCTGTTGATTGGTCTCCCTTTGGCTCTATTTCTCCTTGCTTCTTCTCATCATCAATGTAGTATGCTTGTACACAAGCTTCATTAAGATCCTTGGGCTTTGTGGAGATTACCTTCCTCTCGAAGGTGAGTGTGAATTCCTCCCAAATACTTGGTCAGAATGTCCTCATCCTCCAAGTCCATATTGAGCAACATGGCTTGTCTCCAATATTCCGTAGTGTAGTCTTGCATCCTTTGACCACTGCCCTATCTAAAGTACTGCCACTTAATCATCATGTCAGTCTTATGGCCAATAGGATAGAAGTTAGCTCTAATCAATTCTTTAAAACCTTTCCAAGTACTAACAATAGGACGTTTCTTCTTCTCACAAGTGGCTAGATGGGTTTCCCACCAAACCAGATCATGACCTTCCATTTTGAGACGTGCAAAGGTGACCCTTTGTGCCTTAGTGACATTATGCACACTAAAGTAGAATTCTAACTATTTTATCCATTTATCCAGTAATTCTACATCTACTTTTCCTTCAAAATTCTTTATTTCCACTTTTGTTTCAACTTTAAAAGGTGTATGTGTAGATTTTACCTTCTCGCTTACAATTGGTGTCTCTTCACGCTCTTCCCATTCTTCCTCTTCGTGGATCTTTCCGATACCAAATTTTTGGCTAGTGCTCAAACCACCAATTCCATGGAATCTTGCTTAACTAAAGCTATATTTTGCAGATCTGAAATCTCTTCTTGTTTCCTATGCAATCTATCCATCATGGTCTCTAGCATCTCAACTCTATGGACCAAGTTATCTTCCTCCATTTGAGCTCAAATTCTCTGTTTCCACTTCTTCGTAGAAATATCTAGCTCACAAGGTAAAACTTCTTCACCTTTGGACCTTTTCACTATCATACAAAATCATAAGAAATATTTGAATACCACATTCCTAGATATATAATCAGCTCTGATACCAAAATGATCCATAAACTTCTACTTTGGAACTCTATGAATCACAAAACTATGTTGTTCTACTTTCAACTTTGGAAAATGATAGATTTTCTTGAAAATTAGAGCTTCGTGACTGATTATCTAGTGCTATAGAAAGGAAATTGTAGAGAAGGAAATAATTCAAACTTCAACACCAAAAATTTTATCCTGAAACCTCCAATGGAGGAAAACTAGTCGAGAAGGGAAACTACTCTTTCTTCCCACTTTTATTGGTCTAATATAGACAATTACATATTACAATAAGTATGAAAAGAAGCAACAATGTAAACCTTCTCTCCAATTACTTTCTTGCTCTGTTTCTACACCTTTCTCCTACAATTCCATTCCAGCACTAAAGATCTTGCTCACTACTCTCATTAAACTCTACTTCTCGATCTCTCTAGATCTTCAAATGCATATTCTCTTGCTCCTTTCATGTATTTATAGGCCTTCCCATGTCCTCTCATGCACTAGAGGATGTGAAAGGGAATGGAAGGGAAGAGACATGGTGGGCACTTCAAGAACGTGTCCACTCGCATTCCATTCTTCTTTTCTATTTGAAAGTGTCGGACTACCACTGCAGTGCGGACCGGTAGTCTCAAGACCACCGCTCTACCTAGGTGGTGGTTTCAGCCCACTACCCTCGCAGGGTGGTAGTTACGAAACCGCCGATCTCGCACCGAGTGACAGCTTCTATTTAGAACCTCCATTTACCTCATTTTTCTCACTTTTCTTATTTCTCCTTCTTGGTGCTGATGGAACTGATGAAGTGGTGTGTTTTTTTGGATCCCTATGGATCACTAACAATCTCCCCTTTGTCTTTTATGGAAACCACCTTCAAAAACATTAATGACAAACAACAAGATAAAACACTTACAAGACTTATTTTTAATATTTTTGATGCTTCTCTCCCCTTTGACATCTCTAAAAATTAAAATTATACACATAAAAACAACTCACAATGGAAAAATTCACAAAATAACTTACTTTCTTGACTTGAATCCCCTTGGTATGTAATTTCTCTTCTTGACTTTGAATAACAACAAAAAATGTTCCATGAACTTGATAAGATCATGCATATGACTCCCTCCGATTGTATATTCTTCAAAAAAAATCTTCATTTATGTTTTTCAAAATCTTCTAGGCCTATATTATGTAGAATCCACACAAAAATTCTCCAAGCATTACCATCTAATCCTTTAGGATCATTAGCCCTAAATGTCATCTCTAGTCCACTTTGAAAAACTTCTCATTACACTAGAAGTAACCCAATCATATGAAACTCCATCTTGATTCTCCCCTGTCAATATACTATCATATACTAACTATCTAAGAAAATATGTGAGCTCATACTTTGATCAGTTAGCTATTGAAGTGGATCATGACCAATGTCATAGTTTTGAAGCATATTTTCAGTGTACTCTGCCATTTTTAATGAAATACATATTTTTTTGACCTTCATACTACAGTATCAACTTTGAGAAAACTCCTCAAGCCATTTAATATCCCCCTGAGATGAAGATCTCCTTTATACTTCATGAAATAAAAATTACTTCATATAGAATAGAGCACATACCTGATTTCATGTTTCTTAATCCTGTCAACATACTGATTATTCCTTAACTAGATCTTAAGACTTATCACAGACTTGGTACTTGTTTTCAAACACATATATCTACACACAAATTTTTTCATGTATATAATATTATTCATTTACCAAACATACACTTATAGATAAAGAAAACATTGTTCATCCTTCTTTAATGTGGAATTGAGACTCGAACTTCAACTTAGACTTTTATTACTAAGAAAGTTACCTTTTTTCATCTCTATCATCATATCATTACTCAATATCATGTCTCTTATGTATTTGTACCTTTTGTCTCATTTTCAAACACTTAAATACATTTACTCTTTCCTTGGAAACTATGTCATATCTTCAGTACTACATACTCTCCTAGATGTAAACTTAGACCTTCTTTGATAAAAAATAGGAACATCATGTAACATACCCTATACCATGTTTATCATTACTCTAATTTTGTATACAAATAAGCATTAGATCAAATTATACCCCACCTATATGATAACCATCTTATTGAGTAGCTTGACACTTGAATTATATGGTTAAAACTATTGGCACATACTCATCTCCTAATATATGTATTCTATATATGTCTCACACCTTGTGAAATAGGTCTAATACCTTCACTACACAAATTATCTCATTTTTATCTCAAATATTGATTCCTATTTCACAAGAGTAGTAGAATTGCACAATGGTCAACTTTAGACTTGAATCATCTTCCTCAAACCTTACAATAGTACCTAATCTTCACACTTTCTAACTTGATAGTAGGTAGAATTTGGAACAATTCCACACAATATTCATGATGCAAAAAATATTTTATATACCTCGGAGGATCGGATAAAAACGAGACACATTACATAGCCCCAATAAACTCACACACATACCTAGAAAGCTTCATTTCACTCTCCTCTAATGGTCTTAATGTTAAATTCCTTCAATTATATGTAAAATCTTGATGTCCATCCTTAGTAGCATTGACATAGGCCAATATTACTATACCACGAATTCTTGGACCGCAAAGTGTTAGTTTTTCAATATACAACCCTTTTCTTGTACAAATTCATCAACATAATCAATTTTTCTTCTCAAATGTTTAAACCACGGTGTAAGAACATAGAATGATAATCTTTGCCTTATGAAATCATAGAATGTGTCTTTAACCTGAAAAATATGATCCATGACCTTTAGAATTCATCTAGAAATACTTTAAATGCATCTCTTAAGACCTACATTCTTTCAAATTTAAACACCTTCGTGGATCCTTAACCTTCTCTTCAAAATATCAATCATAGCCTAGAATAGTCCTTTTTCTTACATGTACATTATCAAAGTGATTAGAGAAATTACACTTTGTTTCAGACCTATATACATCTTGAAAAAATAGGAAGAACTCCGCAACATACCCATTTTAAACTCATCTCCCCCTAAAGTAATGCATACACATACTTGACTGAGGTCAATACATTATGTCATCATTCATACACATGTGGGTCATAACCTTTTGAGACCTTATTAATTAATATAACAACAGTGTTAATCCTTGAATTATGTATAAAGTATGTAGCAACATCATACCTTCATTTCTTATATCTTCAACCAGTCCTCAAGTATCATGCATACCTTGAAAATTCAAGTTAGATCATACAAATAGTCTTCTTCACTGCATAGTCCTTCTCATCTTTAGGCTTAACCACCTTTTAAAATTCTTGGAGATCTTCAAGAACGTACACACTCTTTGGATCAATATATCCATAGTTATGTAGTGCCCACTTCCCTTTGACACTTTTAGATACTGATCTTGATACTATTGATCATATTATGGACACTATTATGTTTTGTTTTAGTATGATGGTTAGATGTTAGATCATGGATTATTATTGATCTAGATTCAGTTATTATGCATGATGGTTATTAGAGACATTTTTATATGTGGATGATGATATATTGTTTGACATGGACATATTATAGATGTTGATTTGGACATGTGACATTGGATATTTTGAGTAGACCTAGTATGGAAGATTATTGATGATGATATAGTTGATTAATTAATTGAAAATGATAATGTTGAATTCTTGATGTTGTTGTGATTCATGTGTTTAGATGATCTTGAGATGTTGTTTATATCATTTTGGATGTTCTGATATGGCCACGAGGCCGAAGGAGGTATTTGCATTTTATAGGTTAAAATATCACAACAATGTCGAGGGATTGGAGACTAACCATATTAAAATTCTAGGTGAATTTAACAAGGTCACCATGGCAACTTGTGTGTGTGTGTGTGTGTTGTATGTTGTTAGGGATTTCCATGGGGAATTTCCATTAATTGTGACCATGGGGTTTTATGTTTTGATTAATGTGGTTTCTTTATTAATGTTGCATGTGTTTATTTTGTGATGTGTTGCCTCTTTTCATTAGTTATTATATATGTTGTATTAATGTTGTGAATAATCATGTGTTAAAATAAATAAATCAATATGTCATAAGAATGTAATTAATGAAGTTGTTGATCTTAAATGTAATGTTGTAAGAGTGTGTAAGAAATGTTGTAAGAAATGTGTAAGAAGGTGTAAGAGATATGTAAGAGAATGTAAGATAGATTTTTGGAGTGTGAGACACTTCATCCTCTTAGGAATTCGAATTTTCCTTAGAGGCTATATTTGGAGGCTTGTGGGACAAGTTAAACTTGTCTCACACCTCTTAAAATTATTCACCAACCATACCTATGTTTTGGAGGTTAAATTTAGGCCTTTTAATGCATTTTGAATTGACTATTTGTAAGTTTTTATTGCACTTCTCTTACATATTTTAAATTCAGTCCTTTTGGAGTATGGGTTATTTTGGAGTGTGTAAGTAAATTTGTCATTTTTATTTATTGTGTTTAGGTGCATGATGTTGACTTACTCTTGGGTTGAGGAAGAATGATGTGGCATCCCACATGGATCCACATCATCCTCTTCTCTTCCCTCTCCTTTAAAAATTCAAATTTCTTGCTTATTGTGGTTGTTGAAACTTTGTTCATTCTTCTTGGGGTGAATTTTTGCTTGCTGTTTTGGGAGCTTGTTGTGGAAGGAGTTTGGAGTCATTTTGCATGCTTGAGCATTGCTGATTTTGGACTACATTTGGAATTTGGAAAGCTTGTGGATCTTGGAAAAAACTCCATTATGGAGAGGTAGGAACTTGTGCCTTTTGAAAATGTTTCTTTCTCTTGCATGCTTGTATGAAATGGTGAATGATGTTATGTGTGTGTTGGCTGGTTGGGTAGACTGCTTAGGATTTGGTGTAGGAGAAGGCTATGGGGATTTCATATGGGGGGCATAAGGGAATGCCAATGGCATCAGTTTTATTGTGGAGGGAGTTTGGGATTGGGATCCACCTTGGAAAAGAAATAGCTTGCATTTCTTACTCTTGGGGGCATAAGGGAGAAACTTTGGGGGGCATAAGGAGGGGTTGGGAGGCATAAGGTTTATGGGATATGATATGTTATTTTGGTGGTATGATTATTGGTGGATGCCCAATTTCCAAATTGGGAGGCATAAGTAGTTTCCCCATAGTTCCTTGCTCTTCTTGGCTTGCTTGATCAAGCCTAAGTTTTGTTTGAATGTTTTCAAATGTAGTTGTGAACTACTATTTTGTTGACTGTGTTTCTTATTGTATTATGCATGTGAAAGAATACTTGCATGTTTGTTGTGGAAGCCTTATTTCCATGAGTTGATTTTCATCTCCTATTTCAATATGGTTGGGGCTCGGGGCCAATGAGGAAGGATGGCTTCTCCCTTCTCATTAGATGTCTTGGTTGGGTGGAGAGCATTGCCTTTCCCCCTTCCTTGTTGTGATCAAGATGAAAATATGGAGAAACTAGCATGTTGTTGTTTTGGAGCAAGAGGAATACAGTTTGACAGTCCCTTCTTTTGTGCAAGTGCATTGTAACCCTTCCCACTTGAAGTGGATGAGTTGTATAAATAATTGTAATGTGAAGACATTTGTTTTGGTAATGTAATACTGAAGATTGAAATGTGAAATGTAAAGGATATTTATTTTACTCTTTGTTTTGGAAAATAAATGTAAAATATGTTATATGCATTGTATTTTGTATTTTAGAAATCAATGGAATAGAGAAGATTGTAAAGTTGTATTGGAAATGAATAAAGGATTACCTTAAATTTCAAAATTGTATTGTGTATTGGATTTGGATTTGTCGTTAAGATTGAAATTGTTGTTCTAAGAAGGAAGAATGTGTAGGAAGGAAGTATATTATTTTTGCATACTTGGAACTTTATTAAAATTGAAATCAGAATTGTAATTTTAACTTGGAATTGAATGGTTAATTAAATCCAGTAGATGTATTAGACTAGTTTAGAAAACTATTCACACATTTAAATTATAAAATTGACATGCAGACTTAAAAGAAAAGATCACAGTTATAAACTTTACTCTGGAAATTCTTTTTTATAAAAATGAGCAGTTCAAACTTACACCAAGCAATAAGATATGAAACATTGAAATTCAGGCTTAGTAAGTCCTAAGGAATTCAAATTGACCCTAACATTTAAGAAAGAACCTTCAAAACTTTATATAATCCAATTTGAAACTTACACAGTCATTTTTCTGTCTATTGTTGGAAAAATACAACTTTGAATAAATTAAACAAATTCACTCTCTGAAAACACTCTAATTCCTCCCTAGACCAACCCTCCATGTCTGTTTGACATGTTGAGTGAAGGAGGAGATCTAATTTAACCAAATTGAGAAGTTGAAAACTGCCAGTTCACAAATTAAAATCTTGCAGATTGGTTTCTCAAAATTTACCCTTTAAATTTCATCAAAAAGTAAATTTTATGGTTTTTTGCAAAGAGGGCATCGAGAAATTTCTGAAAAGTCCTTATTTGTCCAAAACTGAACTTTCTAGCTCAAGTTATGGCCATTTGAAGTTTTTACTTCAAATTGGCATACAAAAAATAAAACAAATAAATATAAATATTAGAAAAATTTAAATTTTAACTTTGGAAAATTTTCCCTAAAAATTTTGCGGCCCTTTTCATCCCACAACCAATCGGGACCTACCATGTGGCACCTCGAAGGGGCGGACTAAATTTAAACTTATCCTTTTGAAAATTTTACCTTGGGAAAATTTTCCCATTTTTCCCGAAACCCCGCCACCCACAACCAATCACATGCTTGACACGTGGCATGGTGGAAGGGCAGACCCTTTTTGAACTTAAAATTTTTAAGTTTTGAACTTAAAAAAATTCCCAAATTTTCCCGCATTCCCGCTAACCCGCGACCAATCACATGCTGACACGTGGCTCGACTGGATGCGCGGGAGAATTTTGGAAGTTAACTTTTAATTCTTCTTTTGGCACAATTCTCCTTTTTCCTCCATCGGCCCGTAGCCAATCAGAGGCTGCCACATGTCCTCAGGGGCAGCAGTGGAGGCATGGCTTTTCCTTGTCCTTTTTCCCTTTTGAAACTCTTGGGAAAAATTTCTATTTTGGCCCCACGGCCCGCAGCCAATGAGAAGGTGCCACGTGGCACTTTGGGGTGGCAGCGGGTAGGGCGGAACCCCTTTGTTATTTTGGTTTTTGGCCTTTGGGAAAATTTTGAAAATTCTCCCCATAGCCTGCAACTCTATTTCCTCTTGGATTTCCTTCTTCCATGGGCACATGGACCCGTGTGTCCCCTTTTCCCATTTTTCCTCCTTTCGGCATAATTCACCAATCTCCCCCGCCGCTTCGCCAATCTCTTACCTTTTTCCACTTTGCGCCAAGACTTGACACATGTCCTCCAAGGACCCATGGAGGTTTGGAAGAATGTTTTCTTTTGAGCCCGTGCAATGGGAAAATTCCCTAAGCTACCTCGCGACCCGCTGACCCGTTCAAGGTGTTTTCCCCATCTCTTGACACATGTCCCCCTAGGGGAAAATTTGACCCTAGAACTCCGCCCGGCCATATCTTGAGTTCTATAAGGAGTTAGGAGGACTTATTTATATCACCGAAAAGGTGAGAAAATTTCCTATCCATTGGGAATGGTTTAGGGAAATTTTGGAAGCATTAAGTATGAGAAAAATCTTGTTGAATCTTTGATCCTGTTAGAGAGCAGGCATGGGGGTAAATTACTCCCTGAACCTAACTAAAACATATAACCCTAAAATTTGAACCTTGTGAACTTGAAATTGTTAATGAAGGAAAACATAGGTTGTAGTAGTTTGGTCTTGTTCCGAACCTGTTAGTGAAAACTGATGTCTTACAACCTAGTCATAGACACTTCAAAGCAAAAACAAAATCATCCCATAATTTTTTTCTAGCTAACCTTAGGTTGTTTCTTGGGTCTCAAGTGGTTATTTAAACGGGCATCATAGTTTGGTATCAGAGTAGTGGTTCAAAGGCTTGGACCATTGGGCACACTAGAAAACTTGAGACATGAAAACTTAAACCTAGCACACTTTAAATCTAGCAAACAACTTAGTAAGAATTTGTATATTTTAGTAAACATGGAAGTTGTATAAACTTAGTAAAATGAACTAACTCTCGCTTTGGTCTATGCAGGAGGCTTAGACAGAGCGAGAGGAACCTTTGTAGAGACTCAGACTCACCACCACCACCACCACTACTAGATTAGGGTGTAGCATCCATTCTACCTCAGATTCTATAGACCCTTCAAGATGTCAATACCATTCTATGTGGAGGCTTAGGAGGAGGACATGTAGCTAGTCATGATAGAGCCCCTTCTATTGAGGGTCAGGTATCTCCTCAACTCAGCAAGGAGCATAGAGGAGAGAACTCCCATGCGGAGTTATTCAAAGTAGAGTCACCACCTAGGAGATAGGGTGATAGAGTTCCAGATCATAGAGAGAGGTCTCGAAGCCCTAGACTTAGGGATGAGCATGCTGAGAGACCTAGAGGCTAGTAGACCACACAAAGCAGATCACATCGGGAGGTTCTAAAGCTTTGGCCCTCACATTACTCAGGTGACATGGGTGGATTTTAGGCATAGGCCTAGCTAGTAAGCTTGATTGGTTACTTCAAGCTTTGTCCTTGTTCTAGTAAAATAAAAGCTCGTGTTGCAATCCATCTATTGAGGGATGGAGCTAGAGTATGGTGGAGGATAGAGGAGCAAAATATTTCTATAGATTCGCAGAGACAAGTGACCTAGGAGCTATTTGGGGAGAGATTCAGGAGTAGGTATCTATCATGGAGGTTCATATAATAGAGGATTGACGAGTTCCATGACCTCCAATAGGATTCTCTTTCAGTAGCATAGTATGAGAGTA
The DNA here is from genome assembly GCA_018340775.1 of Taxus wallichiana var. yunnanensis. NCBI lineage: Eukaryota > Viridiplantae > Streptophyta > Pinopsida > Cupressales > Taxaceae > Taxus > Taxus wallichiana. The sequence continues at coordinate 79,145,128 of CM031234.1, forward strand.
GATTTCTAGATCTACTCCAATATGTAGAGTATATGTAGGATGAGCAGGTGCGGATTCATAGGTTCATCCGGGGCCTAAATTTGGATATTAGAGGTGTAGTGTGGATCCACTTTCCTCATAAATTAGTAGAGGCATTCGAGAAGGCCTATATTATAGAGGAGACTCGGGGTAAGACCCAAAGCAAGTTAGAGATCGAGTCGAGCCACATTTAGCAAATGTAGGACAACAGATTGAGAGGTTCAGTACCTATTCCTCGTGGTGGCTAGGGTACAACATAGTCATCCTTTAGGCCAAAGTAGCAACAACATTCCCGTCCACCTTATAGACCTCCACATAGAGTTAATGCACAGAGAGGTCGGAGTATGAGGCCTCCTCTCGGGGGTCCCATCAGACACAAAGTGGACCTAGAGCTTAATCATCGTGGAGCTCACCAACAGAGACCTCAATAGACGTAGCTAGATCATTGGGATCCACATTATGGTCTTCAGGGGCACCTACTAGAGGTGCTACTCCTTGGAGAGAATCAGGTGGTTGCTTTGGATGTGGAGTTGTGGGACATTTTTGGAGAGATTACCCTCAGAACCTTAACAAGGGTAAGGCATAGATTTCAGAGATGATAGTTGGTGACATGGGACACAGCCACAGGATTTATGTAGCAGTTGAGAATTGCCAGGCAGAGCACTAGAGCATAGTCATTGAGACCACAAGTAGCATTGGTGGTATTCCTACCTCTGTATTGTTTGATTTTGGCTCTTCTGATTCCTTCATTGCACCATCTTTAGTATAGCGATGCAGGATGGTGGAAATTAGGAAAGGTCTTAGTTGGGATGTCGAGATGGATTATGGAGCTGAGATCTTTGTGGACTCCTTAGTTAAGGAGTGTGTAGTGGATTTGGAACCTTTCACCACTACCTCGCATCTTTGTATTCTTCCTTTGGGCTCAAATGGAGTCATTTTGGGTATGGATTGGTTATCTGCACATAGGGCCAGGATGGATTGTTACCACAAGACTATAGCTTGTGCAGATGATTTAGGAGTTGAGTCGGTGATCTCGGGGTCAAAATACCTATTTCTATTTGCACCATCTCCGCTATGTAGATTAAGTGGTGTGTACGACAAGGTTTTCATATGTATGGTGTTACAGCTTAGTGATGAGATCAAAGGATGGGTCGAGTGGACCATTGCTTGATGATCATCCCATCTTGAGAGAGGTTTATGATGTCTTTCCTAGGGAGCTACCAGGGGTTACCACCCCCACATGAGATTGATTTTCTTATAGATTTAGTTCCTGGAGTAGAGCCTATCTCACGGGCACCTTATTAGATGACCACCCTAGAGCTCTGTGAGCTCAAGTTGGAGCTTAAGGGACTTTTGGAGAAGGGCCTTATCCATCCTAGTGTATCCCCTGGGGTGTAACGGTGATCTTTGTGAAGAAGTAGGATGGATCCTTGTGGTTTTGTATTGATTACCCTCAGCAACAAGGTAACGATCAATAATAGTTATCCTCTTCCTCACATTAATGACTTGTTTGATCGATGAAGGGAGCCACAGCTTTATCTAAAATTGATCTCAAGTCATGCTACCATCCATTGAGGATTTCAGAGGTAGACATTCATAATACGCCTTCCGTATGAGATATGGGCACTATGAGTTCACAAAGTGGTGCCTTTTGGTTTGACGAATGACCCGGCAGTTTTTCTTTGTTTGATGAATGGGGTATTCAGGACCTTTTAGATTTCTTTATTCTCATCTTCCTTGATGAAATTTTTATATACTCCCATACATGTGAGGAGAATGAGGGGCACCTTCACCAGTTCTTCGCTTCTTCGTGAGCATCAGCTTTATGAGAACTTGGATAAGTGTGCTTTCTTTTAGACAGAGGTGCATTATTTGGGCCATATCATTTCCAGGAAGGTATCGTAGTCAATCCTTCCAATATTAGAGCCATTATGGATTAGCTATCACCCACTACAAAGGTGACCAAGGTGTGGAGTTTTGTGGGATTAGCAGGTTACTACATGAGGTTTGTTTAGGACTTCTCTTAGATTGTGTAACCCATCATTTCCCTTCAGAGGAAAGGGAATAAGTTTCTTTGGTAAAAAAATGTGAGTAGGCCTTCGAGACACCGAAGGAGTGCCTCACTTTAGCACCCATTCTTGTAGTGCTAGATCCTCGTGGTGAATTATTTTTTTACATATGCTTCGTTAGTAAGGCTTGGAGGTGTGTTGATATCAGGAGCTTAATTACCCAACCCATGATCTTGAGCTTGTAGAAATCATGTATGATTTGGTTAGATGGAGACATTTTCTTTGTGGACAGAGATCCACACTCAAGACTGATCATTTGAGTCTTCACCACCTCTTCACATAACCCAATCTCAATGATTATCAAAGTGGCGTTGGAAAGATTTGCTTTGTGAGTATGACATGGAGATCGAGAATGTGAAGGGGAAGGAAATGTTGTAGCAGGCACTCTTAGTAGATGGAGACATGTGGCTATGGACACTATAGTGAGCATAGATTTATGGAGTAGGATTCTTCAACATCTTCCTCTTGATAACTTCTACATTGCAGCATGAGTAGAGATTGAGTCACAGAGACCCCTTGAGGGGAATTTTTATGGTTTTTCCTTAGAGGCAGATGGACTTCTCAGGCACAGAGGCTAAATATATGTTCCTAGAGATGAAGGCTTGAGGTAGAACATCTTGGTAGAGGCACATCGTGCACCCTATTTAGCCCATCCCGGGGTAGAGAATATGCGTGCCACCATGCATGCAGCTTGTACCATTGGAGAGGACTTCGTCGGGACGTGACTCGCTTTTTTCATGGTGTTTTGAGTGCTAGAGGGTTAAGGCTAAGCATCAACATCTAGTAAGACTTATTTATCCTCATGTTATACTAGAATGGAAATGGGACACCATTTCCATGGATTTCATTGTTGGGCTACCAATGTCAAGATATCACCATGACGTCATTATGGTCACGGTTGATAAATTGACAAAAGTGGCTCACTTTTCTCTGGTGAATACCACTTATACAACTAGAGTAGTGGCACAAATATATTTGGATGAGATTTTTAGGTTGCACGAGATTCCGCAGAAGATCATTTGTGACCGCAATCCATTCTACACTTCACACTTTTCGACTACCATGTAGTATGTTCTCGGGATGAGGATCAACTTCAACATAACATATCACCCTGAGACAAATGGACAGACCGAGTGAGTAAATCAAATTTTAGAGGATATGCTTAGGATGTATGTGATGGATCAGCAGACTAAGTGGGAGGAGTACCTGTACTTAGTAGAGTTTTCCTACAATAATAGTTTCTAGAGTTCTATAGGCATGGCTCCTTTTCAGGCTTTGTATGGTAGAGAGTGTAGGAAACCTCTTAACTGGATAGGTTAGGTTAAGATAGGGTGTCTCTTAGACTAGCTCTTTTGCAAGTCATGGAGTAGTAGGTAGTGTTGATTAGGTAGAGGTTACAGGAGGCACATGACTAGTAGAAGAAGTATACGGATCATCATAGGATTGACCGTAGATTTGATGTGGGCATGAAGGTGTTCCTTTGTGTCAGACCTCATAAGAGCCCTATCCATTATGGAAAAGGTTCTAAGTTAGCTCCTAGATTAGTTGGAGATTTTGATATCTTAGAGCGTATTGGCCCTTTGGCCTACCATATAGCATTTCCACCTAGCTTGTCTCGCATACATGATGTGTTTCATGTTTCAGTTCTTAGGAGATATATTGCATATCCGTCTCATGTACTGGATTGGACATCATTGCAGGTGTAGGATCAGGGGCAGGTGATGGTGGAGCCCATCCATATCATAGATCACAGGACCTTGGGCCTTCAAGGTAGAGATATTGATTAGGTATGGGTGCAATGGGACAGATACGATGAGATTGCAACCACTTGGGAGGATGCCACAGTATTACGAGTGTAGTTTCCACATTTGTTCTAGTGACTTCCAGGAGGAAGTCGAGTCTAAGGGGAGGGGGATGTAGTGCCCACTTCCCTTTGACACTTTTAGATATTGATCTTGATATTGTTGATCATATTATGGACACTATTATGTTTTGTTTTAGTATGATGGTTAGATGTTAGATCATGGATTATTATTGATCTAGATTCAATTATTATGCATGATGGTTATTAGAGACATTTTTATATGTGGATGATGATATATTGTTTGACATGGACATATTATAGATGTTGATTTGGACATGTGACATTGGATATTTTGAGTAGACCTAGTATGGAAGATTATTGATGATGATATAGTTGATTAATTAATTGAAAATGATAATGTTGAATTCTTGATGTTGTTGTGATTCATGTGTTTAGATGATCTTGAGATTTTGTTTATATCATTTTGGATGTTCTGATATGGCCACGAGACCGAAGGAGGTATTTGCATTTTATAGGTTAAAATATCACAACAATGTCGAGGGATTGGAGACTAACCATATTGAAATTCTAGGTGAATTTAACAAGGTCACCATGGCAACTGTTGTGTGTGCGTGTGTTGTATGTTGTTAGGGATTGCCATGGGGGAATTTCCATTAATTATGACCATTTGGTTTTATGTTTTTATTAATGTGGTTTCTTTATTAATGTTGCATGTGTTTATTTTGTGATGTGTTGCCTCTTTTCATTAGTTATTATATATGTTTTATTAATGTTGTGAATAATCATGTGTTAAAATAAATAAATCAATATGTCATAAGAATGTAATTAATGAAGTTGTTGATCTTAAATGTAATGTTGTAAGAGTGTGTAAGAAATGTTGTAAGAAATGTGTAAGAAGGTGTAAGAGATATGTAAGAGAATGTAAGATAGATTTTTGGAGTGTGAGACACTTCATCCTCTTAGGAATTCGAATTTTTCCGTAGAGGCTATATTTGGAGGCTTGTGGGACAAGTTAAACTTGTCCCACACCTCTTAAAATTATTCACCAAAGATACCTATGGTTTGGAGGTTAAATTTAGGCCTTTT